>JAVDOI010000002.1:5349076-5949076 GCA_032191485.1 Leptoclinus maculatus
GAACTTGATTCACAGATATTAAAATCGGTTATAGAATATGATCATCTTATCGCCAGGTTGCTTAATGTTGGTGAATTATTTCGATGAATTATCTATCCTTTCTCCACCCTCCTAATAAATACTTTTTTTTTGAAGTGGCATAATAAGAGGCAAATCCTCAACTTCTGAGTGCTATTTGAGATGATTATGGATCAGAGTGGGATTACTACCTCTCTCATGCTGTGTGTGATACAGAGGCGCGAACCACTGACATAACGTACAAGAACTACCACTGATTCAAGTGGGTCAAATGTGGAATATCTTCCTCATTGGCCATAAAATAAAGTCACAGGTTGACATTCCCTTTGCAACAATAATTGGATTTCAAGGCATTTGTATTAAACCGTATAGGTATTCAGCTTAGAGAGGAAGTAGCCGAACGAGGCAAAAGACAGACAGAGACAGCGTGAGCGGAGGAGAAGACGAAGACTGAGATGGAAAGGTAGAGCAAGCCAGAGTAGAGAGAGAGAGAGAGAGATGATGGAGTCTGTTGCTGGGAGTTTTTAGGCAATGCAATATTTCGATCCTGCCTATAAAGGCTCCTTTGAACTTGAGCGGTGTGGGAGGGGGGGGGGGGGGGGGGGGGGGGGGTGCTATTGACCTGCTTGCTGCATCTCACTGCTGAGTTAGAGAGAGAGAGAGAGAGAGAGATGAATAAAGAGAGCTGGAGTGGGAGGTAGGCAGGAGGAAAGGAGGGAGGGATCATGCTGGCCTTCGCTTGAATATCGTGAATTAAAAGGACAGTGGGCAGGAGATATATACCCAGCCACACACACACACACACACACACACACACACCTATGCTCAAGCGAGTGTTCATTCCAGATAATAGCCTTGTTGTGCCGCCATCGGCACGTGGCCTGAAATTACGTATTGATGACAAGCTTCGTCATTTCTCCTCTGTCGCTCGCGTCGCATGCTTCACACACACACACACACACACACACACTCATCGTCTCTACACTCAATTAAACCTCCCCTCGCTCCCCGCGTTCCCCCTTCCCCTCTACTTTCGCTCTCCTCGTGCCTCATCATCCGACAATTTCTTATCAGAAGGACCTACTTAGTCTTTAACTCAAACACTAACGCAACGCTTAATTAGCTTGCACATTTGTCAGACCATCATCTAATTAACAGTCGGACCTTTATTTTTTTAAGTACCTTCTTTGAGACTTCATTACTAAAAAAATAAAATGAGAAAAAAACCCCCACAGGTTCGTTCATTAGAGTATTTGACAGAATGTTTTTGCCTCCGACCATGATTGTGATTGTGCAGTGTTGGCTGTACCTGATACACTGCCTCCGTACCCTCTCAAGAGCGTTCAGAGGATGAAGAGAAAGGAACTAAAATCCCCCCAAAAAAAGAAACTGGAAGTGACAAACTGAAATGGGAGAAGGGTGGGAACTAAAATCCCCCCAAAAAAAGAAACTGGAAGTGACAAACTAAAATGGGAGAGGGTGTTTTGTTTCTCGACAAAATCAGACAGTGTCTGAATGAAAGTTATTACCACTTAACACACACACACACACACACACACACACGGGCGCAGACAGGGGAATGCACAGCTCGTTTCTCTCTGGCCCATTTCTGCTCTAAGTTTAGCAGCCGACCCACCGAGGGGCCTCTGCAGTCTGATGCTTTCCCTGCTGCTGCTGCTCTCGTTTGTCCCCCGGTCCTTGTAGAACGGTAATAGTTCTTTCTCCGAGTGAGTGTGTGTGTGTGTGTGTGTGTGTGTGTCTGGGAGTGTGTCTCGTGGAGTTAGACTAAATAAGGCGGCCAGGGGGGGGAAAGGGTGAGCGAGCCTGTGACACGTACGGACGCGGTCTGGCTTTTTTAGATCTGTGTTTTTTTAGTCTCTGGGAAATGCGTGGCTGAGGGTAAGTGATGAATAATGAGGTGGAAATAGAGTGACTGTAGGACGCTGTAGATACGCAGTGACATAGACTGGCTAAGCAGCCACAGGACTCTGTGGATGTGCTCAGCTTCTACAGTGTATGAGGATGGTGCCTGTTTTCTTTTGGCCTTTTTAAAAAAAGCTAAAGTGTAAGTAATGGATTAAAATGTGATTGTCTGTTCTCACTTGTCTTCTTCTTCTTGATAAAGATGTTTTCTTGGCGCTCTGCCTTCACTCTGATGACGTGCCTTAGCCATTCGGCCACCGGGGCTCTCTCCTCCTTACAGAGGTAACCAAGCATTTCATCAGCTGAGGACATTTTATGACCCTTTTGTTTCTGTTTCAAAGTCCAATACAAATAAATAAATACAATTCGGATGGCTTATTTAAGGAAAAAACAAATGTTAAATAAAAGGATAAAGCGCCTCATCTGAGCTTGACTTGTTTCAAATCCTACCTCTCGTGTTTCCTCACTGTAAATTGATGATATTTAATGCTAAATGCTAACTTCCTGTGTTGTTTCGGGTGTAATTTGTATGAAAAGTGATGAACAAATAAAGTCTGATTGATTGATTGATTAAGCATGGGTTGACAGCTGCATCGTCTTCTCCTCACGAGGACAGGCATCGATCTTCGATTCCTTCGGGTAAGATAAACGGTTACTATGTGGGCTAAGAGGTATCAAAAGAAGTATCTGTGTCACTCTAAGGGTAATGCTGTTAGTACTGCTAAATACTGGCTTTTATTTGTTAAAACGATACCCAGCCAAACACATTTGTTAGTCCTCATCCTGAAAGCATTTTGCCTAATGCTGACGATACGAACAAAACATCTGTCTTGCTTATCCAAGAATGAGATAAGCAGCTAAACAGGATTATGTTAGAATTAGATAAACGGCCTGTTCTTATATTTTACAGCATCGCACTCGCAACACTAGGATTAACCAGCTCTACGCTACAATACAAAGAACAATGATGTTTATTTCAGACTGTCGGCTGACTTCTGTAGCGATATGGTGTCGATAAACCTAAGTAGTTTAGTGGTGCTTTCTAGACGCAGGGTTAGGCTTTAAGGCTGCAATCTATACAGTCTGAGGCTGGGAGAAAACTTTAGTCGCTGCATCTATTGGAATCTTAATTGAATCTTTGACAGAATGAAGCAACAGGTGTAGAAAAGGTTTATGTTGATAACACTGTCAAACATCTGGCGTAAAAAACCTGTCCGAACACTCATCCACAGCCAAACCACAACTGTCAAAGCAGAGATTTGAGAGATTTTCTCTCAAAGGAGGGAGCCCCACAGTCACTAATGCAGGACACAGATGTACGGATTTAACCTTCACGACCCCGAGAAGTTTCAACGAGGCAACTCTCACCGTTTCAAAATGTTCCTCAGTGGAAGAGGAAGTCGTGCGGTCGAGAGTGAAAGTGGCGACGGTTCTGGAGGACCACAGAGTGTCCCAGGGCGGCTGTAAAGTGGTTCAGGGAGTCGGGGAGGTGAGCACACTTCTGTGGTCACACATCTTTTCTTCCAGGAGGGGAGGAGGGGAAAGGTGACGGCGAGTTGAGAAGGAGGGGGGGGGGGGGGGGGACAGAGAGAAGTGGCGGGGGAGGCAGCGAGGGAGAGGGGGACAGTAAGGTCCAGTTATTAATCCGTTTATCCCCTCCTCCACTCTCTCCGGCTGTCCTCTGCTATCTCTTCCACTCCTGTCATATCCACTGATTTCAATCTCCTGCTCTGGCCTGCCCTCAACTCTCCCCCTATTATCCCCCTCTCTCCCTCCTCCACCCCCGTCCTCCTCCATCGCACTTCACCTCCTTCCCTCCTTCCGCCTGTCCGTTCTTAGACAACTTTTTTCTTTTTTCCCCCCATCTCGTCTCAGCCTCCCCTCCGAGGTCTCTCTCTGCTCTCCTCCTGTCACGCTCTCCCCCCCCCCCCCCCCCCCCCCTCTCCCTTCCTTCCTCCTTTTCTCCTATCTATCATGCGTCCCAGGGTGCACCTGGTCCGTGCTGTCAGTCGTAGGCCCAGAGCCATCATCATGCTGGGGGCGGTTTCTCGCCACTTCACACTATGAAAGCTGAATTCTTTCCCTCTCTCTCCCTCCCTCTCGCTCTCTCTCTCTCTCTCTCTCTCTCTCTCTCCCTCTCTCCCTCTCTCCCTCGCAAGCACATCAGCTCATCTCACGTGAATCCACGATCGGGGATTCTTCACCTCGCCTCACCTCCAATTTCACAGTTTATCTATACATTGGCACGCCCAATAAAGCGGGGGCAGAGGTCAACACTTACCCTTAAAACTGTCTTCAGCCTAGAGGAGCGAGTGAAACATGCAACCGCCCGATCTTCAGAGGAAAGAGACAGAGTGAGGAGGAGGAGGGAGGAGGAGGAGGGGGGGTCGAGAGGCGAGTGGAGAGCAAAGGGAAATAGAGTGAGCACAGTTGATATGTGCTTCTGTGTTCTTTTCACACAGAAGCACATATCACACTGTGCTCACTCTATTTCCCTTCTGCTCTCCACTCGCCTCTCGACCCCCCCTCCTCCCCCCCCCCCCCCCCCCCTCGCCCCTCCGATCCCATCCCTCCCAAAGCAAAGACTGCCCTCTCTATCTCCCTCCTCTTTTATCTCCACTGCAAATGTTCAGTGTAACCGGAATGATGAAAGGAGGAAACTATTAGGAGGCACGTGCTGAAGGGGGATATGTACCGCTTCATCTCCCCGATTCACACAGACCACCCCGCTCCGTCTCCTTTCATTCACTGGGATGAAAATTCAAATTTAAATCTGCTTTATTGGCGTGACGAATGGCGGGGGGGGGGGGGGGGGGTTTGTCTCCACAACAGAACATGTTAGAAGACGGGCTAAGACAATAAGCCAATCTGCATGCTCCTCTTCTCCCACCTCGCTCGTTCCAGTCTTCCCTCCCTGACTAACTAACCCTTTTTTTTTTTTTGGGACGCGTAAAGCCGCGCACAAGCGCTTAAAACCCTCCTTTCCTCCGCACGCCGCCCTCCCTCCTCTTCACAGTCTCCGACGATGCCAACGCGGAGAGACGCTTCCCCCCCGTTTGTCCCCATCAGATCCTTTTTGTCAGTGTGCACTTGTGGTTAACCTGTGTCTGTGCGCATACACCTGTGTGTGTGTGAGAGAGTCTGTCCTCATTAAAAGAAAGTGGAGTCAGTGAAGCTTAAAAGGAAAAAAAAAAAAGAGAGCAGAGAGCCAGAGTTGCGTGTACCAGAGATGTGAGATGTTGTTTAGCTTCAGGCCAGATGGACTCAACACTTGCCGCTGGACTTGTGAATGTTCAGAATGTATCATTCATAATCCCAGGATTCATTCGCTTCCTCTGCATTCTTCCATCTCCGTCCAAAGAAAATTCAACATGAACTCCTTTAATCGAGAAGTTAAACAGGTCAAACAGGACGCTCTCTCTATTATCCGTTTTATGTTGCCGTGAAAACATCTTCAAACAACTGTATTTAGCAAGTTTCTCGCTAAAAAAATACATTTTGAAAGATTACATTTGAACACATCATGATCAAATCAAGTCATTTGGGAATTCACCTTCATACATTGTTACTTAATAGAGCCTGAACGCTTCACAATGCACCTCCCGTTAAAGTCACTAACAGCAGACGTTAACTAGTTGTCGTTCTGCCGATTGCAACACGGAGTTGTTGTTCAAAATGCATTATCAGGGAATAAATAGGGTGCGGTCCCAAAGACGCGTCTATAGTGAGCTTACTGCTCTCGAGGCCTGACGGTATCTGGTACCTGTTGTACTGTAAAAACGACTTCCACCAGATTTCCAGAGTTTTGGCATCGACTTGGTATTAAAATCTCGGTTCTTGTGACATTCCTAACCGCCACAAATGAATCACCGAACGTGAAACAATGCATTCAACGCGTTTACATTCTGTTCACCATGGTAGTCGTCATTGTCGGTGGCGGAGTCCGCCATCGCTGCACATACGATGGATTCTGTGCCATTGTATCCTCGTTGATATCGCTCCTCACTCGTCACTGTTGTCTCTCCTAATGCCGGATCGCAGCTGTAATTACTTACTGCTAATGCAAAGCAAACATTTCCTGCTGCTGCTGGTTCACATTTAACGCGTTCAACTGGCAAAAACTGGCAGAAGCAGCGATGATAACGAAGCAGATCGGCTGCGTGGAAATAACTCACAAAATCAGATCACGACTTCAGCCTTTGTGGACGGGGGGGGACGGGGGGGGGGCCGCTGTGTCAAAACAGCGTGAGTTTGTTTGGCTGCACCATAAACGGACACGGCCGCTCCTCTGCCGACAACGCTGCTGCCCGAGGAGTAGTAAACCGCGCTGGCTGTTACCACGGTAACCGTGGACTGAAATCCGAAGAGATTGTAACAAAAAGCTCACAAAAGGTCAACAACAGAACGACTACACACACGACATACGATGGTGGGATATAGTTTAACAATGTTGCTCTGCCGGTTCATGCCGTGACATGCTCTGACATTTTCTTTTTTCCCCCCCCCAAGTAAATAGAGTGTCAAATTATTTGAACTTCAGATTGATTTTTGTTTAAACATCTTTTGTCTCGACACAGTCCTTCAGCATGTTTATGTGCTGTATTTAAGTGAACTGCTGTGCATCCACCTGTGGACAGATATTCTAAATGGAAAACACAATAAAGCAGGAATACAATCAATTATATAACTGTTCTTTCTTCTTCTCACATCTACCACTTTTGTCTCTTCGCTCCCTCTCTCACACACACACACACACACACACACACACACACACACACACACACACTAAGCCACACTCTCCCTCTGCGTGCTGCCCTGACAGGCGTCCTCTGTGGCTGCCAAAGCCTTTTAACCACAACAATATCTAAATGGCACACAATGGCCCATTAGAGTCATCAAGCCATTAAACCAGCAACCGGCAACCTTCAGCGTGGCAATTAGGAATATTTCATTCAGCCTGCCACACACACACACACACACACACACACACACACACACACACACACACACACACACACACACACACACACACACACACACACACACACACACACACACACACACACACACACACACACACACACACACACACACACACACTCTCTCTGCCCATCCATTATTCTCTTCCTGTCTCTCATCCACATGCTCCCTCTCTCTTTCATCTCCACCTCCCCTTCTGCACGTGCACACTCTCACTCACGTGCACTACATCTCACACCAATCCTCCCTCTCTCTCTCTCTCTCTCTCTCTCTCTCTCTCTCTCCCTCCCCACAGTCACCCTACAACAGCGGCCCACAATCAGTGTCACGATCGATTAACAGATTTCACACCGCTGGACACGGCATTTACAAAGGACCAGATGAAAATGAAGAGAGGGAGCGGGGGGGGGGGGCCAAGGTAACGGGGGGAGCAGAGAGAAGCGGGTTTAGCGTGTGCTGAGTCGATAGCGGTGGAGGATACGGTGGCCACGTCACACCGCAGAGGCAGTAGAGAACACGAATGTGAGGGAAGAGAGAGAGAGAGACGGATTTGGGAAAACGCAGAGAGCGCCTGCTCTGTGGTGGCACGCACCGATCCAACAGCGGAGTGGCTTTGGCAGCAACGTCCAAATGTCACGCCAGCAAAGCTCACCTTTGAACCGAGGGGGAGGAGAGAAGGGGGGGAGGGGAACGGTAGGACACAGGAAAGACCGGCTGAAACACTGCTGCTGAGATTCATGCTTTTTTCTCTCTCTCGTATAATAATATAATTAGATTTTCACTTTACTTGGGTATTTCCATTGTATGCCTCTTTACTCCACCACATTTCAGAGGGACACTTTGTAACTTTACTCCACGACTAAGTCATCTGGATTCACTTCTTTTTTTTTTACATTCCTCAAGGTCATTTGGTGCCCTTGAAAGACTCAACAATGGAACGATGTTATTTGGTGTTTTAGCAGATAAAATAGGGACAAAGTTCCAAAACAATCCTTTGATGTTAAATGACTTGTGTTGTAATTATAAGCAGTTGTTGATTTCCTGAAGAGTTTCCTTGAAAAATCTGCTCCATTTAAAGCCAAAACAATATTCACTGTTATTGGGGAACCTCATTCTCCACGTATGTTGGATTGTATACTGACACATACATGCATATGCTGCTGTCCATATTTTGGTAGCATCTCTCTGTCACCAACTACCTGCCGCCTCTCCACTGTCTTTAATAAAGACACGTGCTCATATGTATCGATGTTTTTACAAACCTAAACTCAGCTAAAGCCTGAAACTGAAACTGTAATCTATATATACATGTATGTATATATAGATTGTATGACTGACTTCAGCCTTTCCTGCTCCTCTTTGGTGTAGACATCAAGCTACACAGAGTTCGCAGCCAAGAAGGATTTTGTTAATTTTATTTACGAGAACAGTTGGAGATGAAGGAGAGCAGCTGAAGATGTGCTGGTGATGTTTGAACCCGGGCCTGCAGTGGCACATAAAGCGCCGGAGGGGGGGGGGGGGGGGTGAGACTATCAACCACCACTTTTGGGGTTATTCGCTCAAACATTTAGACGAGGAGGGTTTGATCATCCTGAATGACGACGGTTAAAAAATAATCCGTCCGAGCGCCTCTCTGATTCACATCTGGGTTCATAACGAAGGGAAGACGCCTACAAACCCTTTGCTGGCCGATTAACCCCTCGGCTGTGCTTTCATACGCATAAACACCTCTGATGTATGGTTTTCGACATCCATACGCATCCTTTATGATTTCACACCATGTCAGCCTGCCCCCCCCTCTCTGCCTGACAGTCGGTTGCAACGGCAGCCACAGAATACACATTCTTCCTCCTCTCCCTCGCTGTGCCTCATGTGCGCATGCACACACACACACACACACACGCACGGGTGCGCATGCACCGTTTCCAGTGCTGCGGCGGCTCTCAAACGTGCGCGTTTTGGAAGCATGAGCACATACACACACAAGGGCGCACCTGTGTACATTCAGACGCACACACACCAGCTGTGGAACTGAAGCCGGCTTTTGTTGGCAGTCACATCCGCTCTCTCTCTCTCTCTCTCTCTCCTCGCCCTCCCTGGCTGCACACTGTGCCACTGAGCACAAGTTGGATCCTGCATCTGGAAACTGTGCTGGTGACACACACACACACACACACACACACACACAAACATATACACACACACACACAATTCCTATGAATAGCAAGGCATTTGGGCGTAATAGCATGTATTTATTGCACATGCAGACACTGACGTATCATCCGGCGTGCATGTCAGACAGCGATAAGAGGGAAAGGTGAGACATTTCAAATGTTGTTTTTTCTACAATACACTATCTTCGTATTGTTATCTCACTCTCACCCCGCTCTCCCTCTTCCGTTTGCCTCATCCCGTCTCTCCTATTGTATCTTTCTCCATCCAAAAGAATCTGAATTCTTAAAATGTATTCATTTTGAAAAGGTGCTAAAAATATCTGCCAGAACATGATGGTATCACACACACACACACACACACACATTGCATTGTTCCTCACCTAAAGCGGGACACTACCGAGACAACACATGTGATTGAAAGGCAAGCTAAGGCACATGAACCCAAGCAACAGCGTGAATCACACAGAGAGAGGCAGGCGGGCTACAGTCACCTGACAAATCCCTCTGCAGGTAGCGGCGGTACAGCGCTGCACTGTGCTGTGTGCGTGATATAGGCGAGTGTGTGTGTGTGATGAGCTTCCGCAGCCTCCGAGAGCACTTTCAGGGTATGAACTCTGAAAGCAGGCGTAATGTGTTGCACAATCACCGGCTGAGGGCGAGTGGAGTAACAGTGTTTACTGGGCAGGTATAAGCTGGGCTTCAGTGATGTAATGGTATTAACATACATGTACATGCACGTACACAAATACTGCGTGCACTCTGTAAAGGACGTAACTGGAATCCACATCCACGTGCCTATTATATTCAGTGTTTTTATTAAACATCATCGGTTGCATTATGCTAATAGGGTCATAAAATAGGTTCATTAATGCCTTAATTAGAAAATTATTCCATGTCATTCATACTTGTCCTCGTATGCTATTAATACAACAATGGTATTAAGAAGTTACGGAAGAAAAACAAATCATTTTCTCATATTAAAATGCGTATTCCTCTTTTTCAAAGGAAACTTCCAGGATTTTTTATCAAATACTGAATTTAAAAATCCCCCCCCCCCCAAAAAAAAGGATGCCAGACATGTAGCAGGGTAGAGAACGAAAACAAGACGAAAATAATCACACTTTACAAACACGGCTACAAAATCAGGTCACATTGCGTTGCAGCATTTGCGCTTTGATATACGAGCGACACGAGACAACTCACAGAGCTTCAAAGAGGACAACACATCCGCGTCCAAACTGTCGGGACTGTTTTACAAAGCTGAGACTAACCAGCCGGGACGTGATGGACAAACATCACGTAACGTTCCACACACAAGCTCATAGATAATGTCACCGCACAACAAGTGTATTTACTTTATTTATTAAGAGAAATGTCACAGGTGCAGTAAGGAAAACAGGGATTATATAGAAACCAATGGGATTCTCGTGCCCACAGAAAACCTCTAATCCGAAATAGCGTGAACAGATCCCCGTCCTGATGCAGAGGCTCCACCTCTGCCTCGTTCTTCTCCGCGATGTTAAATTATTACCTGGCCAGGATTCTCATTAGACTAAAGAGGCAGGTGCTCCATCATTGGCGTTTCCTTTCCATCATGGCCGCCCCTGCCCCCGTCCTCCTCGGAGACTTAATGTTTGCTTTATTTGTCTGTCCTGTGCTTCAATCAGGAGGCGGGTATGAAGAAGGGAAGAGAAGGAAGAGAAGGGAGAGAAGGGAGAGAAGGGAGAGGAAGAGTCGGATGCCAGAGGGACCCGGGAAGTGAAGGCAGGAGACAAAACAAACAAATGCGCCAAACCTCGTTTAAGTTTGCATGACTTTCTGTTTTGGGTTTTTTTCTCGCTCGTCACACATTTTGTTCCTCCAGCTTTGTCGCTTCGCATCCGTCTCCCTTCCTCCCATCTGCACTTGTCCTGCACATGCATCACTCGCATCCCTCAGTTTCTATCAGCCTCTTTCTCTCCTGTTACGCCCAGCACACACACACACACACACACACACACTTCCTCTTTTCCCACGCTCAACCTTCTTTACTCGCGTGTCCTTAACTGTCCTTTCTCTCCGCCTCTGCTGGTGTTACAGCCGACACCGCTCCCCCGTTTTCTTTTGTTTTCTTTTATCTGAACTTCATCCAAACCTCTAATCTGTCCATTCTCTTTCAAGTTACGGCCCCGTCTCTCACTCCCCCCCCGTGTTATCTTTCCCTCCCGTTCCTGATTGGACTATTACTATTCCCCAAATGGATTTTTGTTCTGACGATTCAGCATTTAGAATGAATATTTAAAGTGAAATTTCGTAAAGTTATTGTCCTCCAAATGGATTATTATGCACAGCACCCAGCTGGAATGTATAAAGTGGACTTTAGCGTGTTGATTTTTTGAGTCCTCTCAACCCTGAATGCTCTTTCCCTCTCGCACGCTTTTTCCCTTTGTCTCTTGCCATCTCTCTCTGCGTCCTACTTTTGAACCCAGTTATTCTCTCTCTCTCTCTCTCTCTCTCTCTCTCTCTCTCTGTCCTCCCTCCAGACCCTCACTCTTCCTGCCAAACCCGCCCCTTCGTCCCCTCGCCCTCCTTCCATCTCCTTCTCTCACTCTTTCCTGCTATCTCTCCCTCGTCCCGCATCTCCATTTTTATCCCCCCCCGCCCCCCTCAATCACTCTCCCTGCAATGTTAATTCAAATTGCCTGGTTTGGGAGGACAGTGCGGTTCCAATAACGCCAAAAGCACTTAGGAGAACATAATCAATCTCTCTCTCTCTCTCTCTCGCTCTCTCAGTTTCTCCCCTCCTTTTTCTCTCCGCTTTCTCACCCTATTTTATAGTCCCTCCATATGTGGAACAGGACTCCAACTCTCTGTCTGCTTTAATTCCCTCTCTATCTCCACACTCTGTTCTAATCGAGCCTTTTCCCGTTTGAATATTTTATCCGTGCTCTCTAAATGTCCGTCTTCCTTTAACTTGAGCGTGACATTACACACTGCATGGTTTGGTTTGTCATGGTTAAGGCCCCTTCATGCCAAACAAGAAGAGACCACGAGTAGCGCAACGGAGCAATGTTTTACCGCGAGAGTCCCAGTTTAGTTTGCATTCTGCGCGCACATGAGGATGCTCAAGCAAGCGGGCGACGCATTACACATCCCTGCTGCCGGTTTCACATCATCGTGATCACACTGATCCGACGGAGGCCGACGTGGCATCATGCCAGCAAAGGCAGAAGGAAGCAAGAAGAAGAGCTAGTTAGTAAACACGGATGTAAAAAAAAAAAAATGATTGCAGTTTTGCAGATGTTTTGTGAAAATTCGTTCATAAAACATCGTGCGAAACTCGCCTCATTCAGTCACGCGAAAGCCAATCAGCGTTGAGATGCTCCCCTTGTCATCACTGACGTCGTTGAATCAGGAAAAAACCATTGTAGCCGTAGGTGTTCGCCCAGAGCTCTACGATACCTCACATTAGTAGCGATCGGATGAACGTGTATAAATGTATGTGTATGAACCATACGGTGACATAAGCCCTGCAAACCCCTTCCTGATTAGCTTGTTGTTGCCTAGCAACGCAAAGGGCAAGAGTCGCTGGAACCCAAACACTATATTTTGATCTGAAATGCGTCTGTAGACGGAGGATAATAGCCTCCGTGTTCGTGTGTTCCATGACTGTAGCGGGTGAGCTAACAGACACCTGATGCTATCGGTGTTACCCTCTTTCACTTCACGTGTCCACATACTTCTGCACATTTGGTGGTTTTTCTTTGCTCTGCTGCTTCGTGCTCCGTTACATGAACAGCTGCCCCACTTTTCCTCTTTCCCGTCCCCAAACATTTACGTCACATCCCTCTATTTGGCCCTCACGCTCACGAGAGAGTTTTTCACCTCGCAAAACAAAAAAAACCATTTCACCCCCACTCCTCTTTTCACTCTTCCCCCCTTTTTTTCCCCCCTCGTCAGTCTGTCCCTCGCTCTTTTCATGTTCCTGCACACCGCTCTCCGGGCGTCAGGTTTAGAGGGGGAGACAGGTGGAGAAGAGAAACAGAGTGGAAGAGACAGAGAGAGAGAGAGAGAGACGAACGGGGAAAGAGGACAGAAGAGGGTGACGATAAGGAGAGAGAGAGATAGAGTGAGAGAGGGAGTGAAATACTTCTAATTCATGGAGACAGGCTGCGTTTCCGTGGCAACGTGGTTTCCATCGTAACAGCCCTGCTAAGGATGCCATTAGTGGGGAACAAGAAGACAATGCCACTCACCGCTGGTATGGAGCGCACACACACACACACACACACACACACACACACACACACACACACACACACACACACACACACACACACGTCGCTCTATTGCCCCCCATTCAACTCAACACGCGTCCCACACAGCAACTCAGACTAATACAGACGTATACTAATCTGTCTCACACCTGCGATCAATCCCGCCGCGGCGCCTATATGATACGAAATGTAATCATTTCCGCACTTTGAGGCGAGCGCGGAGGCCCCCGATGGCGCCGCGGGGCACAGCGGCTCCGAGGAGCGTTGACACTTTGATCCACATGCTGCATTGCTGACCGCACACGCGCATTCGCATTTAAGGACTCGGGACGGCTCTCTTATCAAAAAGACATCCACAAGAGGAGGGGATTCAAATGTGTAAATCAGACAACAGCGAAAGGAGCGTGAAGGTCAGAGCAGCAACAGCGCGGGAGTAACGCGTCCCTTCCGACTAATATTCGCGTTTGATAGAGAGAGGCTGAGTGGATGCTTTTCTTTAGTATTCAGAGGACATGTGGAGACGGTTCTTTATTCAGAGCTGCAGACCACTGAGTGATCCTGATAGGTCTACCAGGACAGAGGAGCAGACAACCGGTGTTCGTGTTATTAATTAATAACGAATCAAGTCAGGAAGTCATATTTAGCTCATCTAAATAGGGGCGTGGCACAGATGACCGCAGAAGCTCTCAAATCCGACTTGAAGAGATTGAATAATCCACTGTAACGTGGTGCAACGCTGCGATATGAGCTGCTAGAATGTGCACAGCCCCCCCCCGATACTAGACAGCATGTTGATACTACTATAGGCGGCAGGCATGTGTCTCACTCTCTGCTCTGCCCGAGGGCGTCAGAGACAATAACCTAGTTTCCACTGCAGGGCCGAACCGCCAAACAGAGCTTGCTCACAACCTGCCGCACGTCGCCGAAAATTTCACCTAAAAAAAAAAAAACGAAATGCGATTTGTTTTGCTCCTTATTGCCAAAAGGGATCAAACACACACTAATGTTTGAAAACGGTTTCCTTCCCAAATGGGGACGAAGAAAGCCGGCTTCTGGAGTAATGAGATGAAAACGAACCCCATCAGGGGTCACTACAGGTTACTGAAGCATGTTGAAATAAAAACCTCGGGCTGTAAGTCATGCTACGCTGTTTACATTTAATCATGCCCCCCCCCCCCCCCCCCTCCCCAAAGCTGGCGATGGAGGTAGCACTTTCAAGCTGATACGATGAGGTCATCGCCACTGGGTCTAATGTTATCAGGCCTCCGATACAAAGAGACATGATGTTGATACCAGTATAGCAAGCAGCACATTCCTGACCCCTCGGCATTGCTCCTGAGGCACGGGAGACGTTTGTATTATCCGCACCTTCGTTGGAAGGTGTGTTTCTGGGTGAACTGCATGTTGCACGACTCCCATCCATCATCTGCACAAACAGTTCTGTCGACACTGGTCACGCTCCCCTATAAGTCGAGCACGAAGACGCGTCGGAGAAATGATTTTGGAAACAGTGCAGGGCGCTAAAACGGATACGCATGAATAGTCTTCTTGATAACAGAAGCTCCTGCAGGGAGAAGACACAGAGAAAAGGCGACGCTTGTGCCCAGAGATAACCCGAGTGGTGAAGTCGGACCGGCCCCCGAAGCCTCGTGTGTCCCCCCCTAAATGACCTCGGATCAAACGCTGCCGCAACTTTCTCGCCTCCGTTTGAGTCTGAAACATGGAAGTTGAGCAGAAGCCCAACGAGTGATCGTGATTTTTAAAATGCTTATTGAGGTGTTCATTAGCGTTTAAAGAAAATGTCAACATTGCAGGGGGTGAACATGACAGAAACACCTTATTAAAAAAAAGACCTTTGAAGTAACTACAGCTACACAAAAGAATGACATCAAATTGAAGGGCAGTCGGTAAAATGTGCATGCTAATTAAAAGACATCTGACGGTCAACATTTTAATTTACGAGTTTCAAAGCGACGTGATTTCGCTAATAACGTTTCAAAATTACAGCCGTAAAAAAACAGCCTCAGAGCTGACACCTGGTTTGCTGTACAGTGATGCAAATGTGACAGATTAACAATCTGAGACCACAAGACGTTTAGTCAAATGGAGGTTAATGGATGGACGGTAACAGACCCACCACCAATCTACATTCAGAAAATTATTTTTTTGTACGTTTAAAGAATACATAAAATACACTATTAACGTCTGTAATATGTATTTGAATAGGTTGAATGTGTTTTTTTATGAACGAATATCCAAACGTCATTTTTTGGCCAATTGTGAGAGCCCTGACACGCGTGTGGTTACACGACCAGAGGATGGAATCAGGCACTTTCTTTTGTCTCTAGACCAACATAGATTTACACCTTCTTCATTATTCAAAGAGCTACAATCTTCTTCTTCCACTGCGCACACAACCCGGGAGTTGGACTGCAGCAATCCAAGGACAACTCAAATTATTCTGATTATTCTGTTTCTGGCTAATCTTTCTGGATGTATATTTTATTCGGTCCATCCTAAACGGTATACATTACATTGAGTATTTTGTTTGGTGTGGTCACATTAATCACGCTGAGCACTGAGATCTAATCGTTCAAGCGGATACAAATTTGGTTCTCTTCTTCTTCTTCTTCATGTTTTTTTTTTTGGACACTTATCTTTGTTGCCGGTAATAAACCTTACTAAGATGAACGTTCAGCTCAGTGTGTTGCAGAATCTGCTTTTGGAAAGTGATGCCCAGCACGCTGTAGGTAGGTGCTACTATCATCTGGCCCTTATCCAGAACAAGGGGAGAATACAACACAGGTCTGGTCCATTACTTCCACGTTCTTATCTCACAAAACAACCTTGGCGTAGGTCGGAGGAGCTAAACAAAGACTGAGCATGCGACAGTATCGGCTGTTTGTCTTTGACAGTATGCTAAGATGCAAACCACACATATTACAATGAATTGTAGATCAGGTGAATAGAGTTACAGGCCATCTCTCCCTGTTACCAGTGGAATTATGTTTAATATGTAAAAATAATTAGGGATTGGGTGCTTGCATGTTGTTGTTGTACAAGTTGTTGTTCTAGTACACAGCGTTCTGTTTATTAGCATATCGTATTGTCTAAAAGCCCCCCCACCTCCCCCCCTCATCGCCCGGCCGCCTCACGCCAATAAAAGTCTATTAAGCCTGTTTGACTTTGCTGATGCAAATCAGTCTTTGGCGGAGAACAGGCCGGCCAGATCTCCAGTCTACCAAACAAGAGCCTGGTGTGACAGAGAACAAACACAGGCACTAATGCAAGTCACTGAATGCCCAGTGGGGGTTGTTTTTATTGATAATATATGTATGGTAATGATGATGATGATGGTACAGAACATGGTAATGGTGGTAAAGATAATGGTATGACAAGGAACAAAATGCCCAGAGGCATGATAATAATGGTGATGATGAACTTTATGACCTCCCCAAACTGTGTAGCTGTTTAATGAGGTCTTCTGGTATTTTGAGATTCCAACAATAACAGTGTGTTGAATTGAAATGAATGAAACTTCTTCTTGTTTTTGTTACCATGCTAACGGCATTGCTATAGGTATGGCAGGGTCAGCCAGTCCACCGCTTTGGTCCAGACTGAAATGGCTCTACAAATATTCAATGGATTGTCATTCGGTTTGGTACAGACATGTAATGTCTGTGCAGAGGATGGATCCTAATGTCTTGGTGATCCCATGACTTGTTCCCTAGCGCCAACATGAGGTTTGCATTTGTGGCTTTGAGAGAAACATGTCATCGTTGTCACTCACTAGTGGATGGATTGTCCCAAAATTGTGCACACATTCATCTTCCATGCAGAACTAATTGTAGTAACTTAAGTGATCCTCTAACTCTTTACCATCAGGTCAAAGTGTCTGTTTATGACCAAACACCTGCAAAGCTAACGACATTCCCGCCAGCCTCACCTGTACTTTGTGTTCAGTGCTAATTAGCAAATGTTAGCGCAGTAAAATGATAAACATCAAACCTTTATTACACAAGCATACGAGCATGTTAGCATGCTGACATTTAGCCTTCAGCGCAAAGTACCTGTGAGGCCTAAGTACAGCCTCACAGTGCAGCTAGCCTGATGAGCTCCTGGTGCAAACCTCATTTAACCCTGTTGTCAAATCATATTTTGTTTTATTTTGAATTGTTTGACTCCCACTTTTCTTCAGCGTCAAGCAGTAAAGAAGATGAAAAGATAGAGTGGTCTCCGTTTGATGGGCTACATCCTCCCTTCTGACCTTCATCCCGGCTGCGAAAGCGGCCTCGGCGCCGTCTGCGCCGGGCTAGCATTACACTGCAGGCCGCTAGCCAGTTCTGTGCTCGCATGCCTACGGGGGAGCATCACGGGAGGCCTTCGCTGCGCTTCATGTTGCAAGGTGGCGAGGGGACGGCAGCTGGGTGTAACAATACATCAATATGGATCACTTTAAATGTCCTGAAGAGCCCAGAAATAAAACTGCCGAATGGTATTTCAGTTGCTCAGTGTGAATTGATATAAATGTAACGGATTGTGTTGAATGGGCATGTGATATTGTTTAACGTCAAAGGTCCCTGAATTGAATTTAAGCGGTGTGCTGCCTGCTGCACAACATCGTGCGCTTCTTTTCTCTGGGTTGGTTTTACAACACTGAATGGAATGCTGGAAGTTGTCAACTCCTGCATGCGCTGTTTACGTCAGTGTGCGTGTGTGTCAAGCTCCGTTCCCTCTGCTGCTTTTGCAGTTGAACTAGTTTAGGGTGACAAGGAGCACTATGTTCTTCTGTTAGTGGAGGGAAACCGAGAGGATCGGTGGCAGCTCTACTTCCATATTCAGAAAGAAACTAACCCATGGGACTAGTTTGTCTTTTGTAATTGTCCCATCTTCAGTGAACTGTCCACATAGTTTTACAAGTGTCGATACTTTTCACAAAATGCTCTTTTACTGCCGCACCAAATGGTTCGAACACCATTTTAACATTTCAGGAAAATTCTGTTCCCCTAAGTTCTGCAGTGCAGTAAATCACATTTGCAATTTCCGTCCTGCAAAGATTTGAAATCATTCGAATGCATAAATATCACATCCTGCCTGTGTCCGACGGTGACCAATGCAAGGATGGGGAGGATGTGTTCAGGCTCTGCTGGCAGTCCCGCCTTCATACTGTACTGGAAGTGTCCACACAGAGTACGCATCATACATGCTGGAGGTGCATTATTCGTCTCGCGGTGTTGTGTACGCGCCTGTGTACTGTATCGCTAAATGTGTTTGCATGGATGCTGAAGGCCGGGCAGATTGCCCGCTGGTCGACGTGCGAGGACGAACTGCAGGGTTGTGGGTATAATGCAGACAGACAGACGGAGCGGAGACTAAAGAGGAGGTGGTGTTTGCTGTAATTTAGGAGAACAAGGGAGGGGAGGAGGCAGCATTTACATTCATCACAGGAGCTCGTCTGGCCTCAACTCACATGACGGTGAGAAAGAGAGAGGGAGAGGAGAGCGCCAGAGCGGTTGAGATGAAAAAAGAAAACAAAATAGAGAGGGAGAGATACAACAAGACAGAATGGGGTTGAGCAAAAAGATCTTTTCTGTGTTTCTTCTTTTTCTTTTTAACGCCAACCCCAGGAATTCTGTTGTGGTGATGAATCTATAAACACGAGCCGTTGGATTTTCAAAAGACGGCAAACAGAATATTCCTGGGATCTGTTTCTAATCATCTCGTCCATGAGCCGCAGCAACGCTAAAAACAGATTTGTTACTAAAAAGTATGAACAAATGATGCCATTTCAAAAGTAATGCGCTTCCAACACAAAAAGAAAAGAAGTACTCTTTGTGCTTCATGAAGAAGCACAAAGAGGAAAACTGATTTCCGCACGAGCATCCATCTATTCGCCTACATTTACTGCACAGCTGTATTTTTACCTTTCTCGATGACCATGATGTGTGGTAGCGCACACACAGGGTGTTCGGGGTGTTGATGGTGGACCGCTGGCCTGTTTTCCCACCTGGCGTCCGTCTCAGGGGGAAAACCTTGTGCGTTAACGTCTAATCAGTTCAGATGGAAACAGCCTCTAACACCTAAATGGATGGACCCATAGTACGTGCGACTGTGTGTGTTTCGATATGTGGTGTCTGTGAACACGTACTAGGAGGGAGCAGTGGAGCTTATGTAAGCGTCTTTGTGTGCGAGTGTGTCTGTACTCAGCACAGAGTGTCTAGGTTGAATCATTTTTATACTGTAGGTCAGCAGGAACACATCTGAACATATTGGTCTGAGGTATAGGCTGCTGTGTGTGTGTGTGTGTGTGTGTGTGTGTGTGTGTGTGTGTGTGTGTGTGTGTGTGTGTGTGTGTGTGTGTGTGTGTGTGTGTGTGTGTGTGTGAGACACAGCATGTGGCTCTGACGAGCGCCAGCTTGGCACAGCACTGGTGAGTAATTGAGCGATCACATTGTGGTCTTCGCTTGCGCCTTTCTTCTTCCACATCCCTGCCTCCTTCTCGCTCTCTCTCTCTCTTCTTTACTTATTCTCCTTCTCTCCCTCTCTCCTCCCTCCCTCCCTCCATTATCCTTATTTTCTCTCCTCTCTCTGTCTCCCCCCTTTTGCTCCCTTCTTCCGTTGATACGGGGCTTGCAACAGTTGCGAGAGACGCAGGAGGCCATGGGTGAGGCTGAGCACGGACAAAGCAAGGGCAAAGAGGGGAAAAGGCAAAAAGAAAAATGACAAAAAGGATGAAAATTAGAAAAGAGGTCTGAAGGAGAGATGAAGTGAATTTGAGAAAGGAGAAGGAAAAGCATTAGCGAACAGTTAAGGGGAAATATCCATGAAATTAAGTAAATGGGAGTTTTGTCTAATTCGTGACCAATGGTTAATTCATTTGATTATTTGATATGTCAACTTACTATTTATGTGATACATATATCAGACAAATGTCCCACGGTACACGCAGATGTGTCCTTCACAATTTGTTTCCCGATACGACCGGACGAGCTGGTGACTCACACGGACTGATCCTCCTTCCTCAGACTCCACTTCTTTAAGCGTTCGGGCCGAGAGACACCGAACAAACAGACCTTGAGTCTCCGTGAGTGCGCCGGTGTCCCCCCTCAGGGACATACTCAGAGGCAATTGATAATTGTGCTCCAAGGCACTTTAAGGAAATGAATGGAGCCGTCTAATCAGACATTCATATTGTTGACATTTAAAAGTGCTACATGAAATGCGCAATGGCATTTTAAAATCAATATATCACAAATGAATTACCGCGATAAGCCGGAGTAATTAAAGAAATGAGGGGCATGATCGAGACACGTGATTTCTATCGTCTCTTATTGGAGGACAAGAGGAGAAACGTGGCTATTTACTGTGGGAAAAAATTAAAATCTTCATTTGCATCGGAAGAACGGCACCCGACCCAGCAGCACAAACAACAAAATCCATTGCAGCGGCTGCCAAAGACTTTCAGCGACGGCCTCATTTGTTTTACAGTGATTACACTAATGAAAGAAAATGAACGGCGTACTGATTTTAAGGATGTTAAAATACCGCTCGTACCACCTGTGAATGACACTCTGATCCAGTGTGACTTACAGCGAAGTCTGGCTCGGTTATGTTCTCACCGGAGCGCAACGGGTGTCGTAAAAAAGGCTGCATCTGTAAACGTTTGATTGGGACCAGAGAGACGGAGGTCCACACCTGGACAGATGTAAACGGTTGGAGGGGAAACGGTTGTGTTAGAGGTTAAAAGAGGAGGCAGTCCGGGTGAGGCCGCACGCCTTTTTTTTTTTTCTTTCAAGGTGAGGGCTGCGGGGCAGTAATTAAGTCTTAAATTGTTCCTTTTTCCATCCATATCTCCTCTCTGGATACACTCTACGCTTCACGGGGAAAGCACTGACTCATCTCTGCCTATGAATAGATAGAGGTCCGGTCCCTCTCCACCTCTGGACCGAGGCGGGGGCAGGCGGAGATAAGGCTAATAAGGGTCCCGGCAAAGGGCTGGTGTAAGGCTCGCCAGGGGATAAGAGGGGAAGATGGTTGTCTGAGGAGGGGAGGAATAGGAGGAGGAGTTGCTTGTAGGTCTAGGTGGTGGTGGTGGTGTAGGGAGAAGTGGAAAAAAGGGAGGGCCAGACTACTTGTGTCTAGAGGGACGAGAGGTAAAGGAGGAGAGCAGAGCAGAGAGGGAGGGAGGGAAGATGGGGATGGTGCTATAGTTGCAATGATGAGGAGGGGGGAGGGAGGAGGTGGAGGAGGCTGTGGGTGTGAGGGCATGTCCGGGGGGAGTGAGGAGACGTGAGTGGAGGACCAAGGATGCAGGGGAAGGTGTGGCTGGTCGCGTACCCAGGAGGGGACACGGAGTGAGAATGAAGGAAACGAGGCCAAGCGGGAGGAAAAGAGAAGGAGGGATGGGAGGGAGAAGACAGAACCAGAGGGGGGGGGGGGCAACTTTTGTTGCCGTTTTAAGGCCTTTACACACAGGGTGGCAGGAAAGCGGTACAATTTATTTTTTGGAACAAGGTTGATTTTTCGCAGCTTTTGCACCACGAATAAAAGGCATCAACCAATCACGCTGTATGGAAACATACACTGTAACTGTACAACAACACAGAGGCTCCGTCGTCGAAACGTCAAACTTTATTGTTCCTTTCAAACTCGACAAAGGCAGCGCAGACCAGATCCATTCCTTCCGTTCTTACCTTTCACAATAAAAGCCCTAGACATAATCACTGCGTAGCTGTTTACCAGAGGAAAAGTATTTTTCTAAAAGGAAACTCAATAAAATAGCTTTCAGTAGCTCCGGCTATACATCAATTGAATTCAGGCAGACGATAGTGGAGTTGGTCCTCTGCCAGCGTGAATCATTGTTTCAACGGTCGCAAATTTGCATCGCTGCCGGTGTGATTAGTTTTGATGGAAAATATTCGCTGAGAATTTAGATTTTTCGTGTTATTTATTCGTCACGCCCCCGGTGTGTAAAGGCCTTTTAGTGTGCAAATCCTATTCTATTCTACCGGCTTCTACTGGGATCTTGGGCACGGAGAGAAACACAGGGAGGGAAGGTAGGGAGGTAGGTAAGAAGGAAAGGGAATGAGGAGAGTGTATTCACACCGGGACTAGTGTAGGTGCCTCCTGTTAGTTAACCAGACCTCGGCATCAAGCCACATTCATAACAAGATAGAGGAAGAAGCATGGAGGGACAGGGCAAATTACGGATAACATTTTTAACGTGGGAGCGCAAGAGTAAAAGGGTGAAGCCGGGATGGAGGGATGGAGGGATGGACTAAATAGAGCAAGGGCACTTCCGGTCCATCATGTCACGTCTTTTAAATCACAGCTATCTCGTCTCACTTCAAATTATTTCCCTCTCTAAGTACACATTCATTCTAACTGTCTGCATTAATCTAGTGTATGGGAGCAATCTGTCCACGATGTAAAGCAATAGAGCAGAGGAGAGAGGCCCGTTTAAAAATGGCCACATTCCAAATGGCCGGAGTAAATTGAGACCAACAGGGTTTGGAAAATAGGACACATAAATTTAGGACTTTTTCCTCCCCTCTCCCCCCCTTTCTCTCCCTCTCGATCGCTCTCGATCGCTCTCTCTCTCCAGAGAACGGGAACACACACACAGTGGGTTGTCACATTTTCTAAACCAGGACAATGAGAAGGTAGAGACCGGTAGTGGGACACCACCGAGCCAAGCTGCACCAGGAAACCGGTCTTTCAATACATGCGGATACATCTGAACCTACAGGGTTGTTGTTGTTTTTTAATCCTGAAGATTTTCATTAAAATGAAACCCCAGGTTTGAAGCTTTGTATATTTTCTAAACAGCCTCTTCATAATCCCCTTATGACACCATGGGTGTATACTCCTCCATCCTGATTGGCCCATTAATTCCTGATAATGGACACCTACTGTTCACCGTTCTATTATAACGTTATATTAAATGTACTGGAGTAGTGAACAACCTTTCCATTGTATAAGAACCGTATAGAGGATGGTAATTATTATTCAAGGTACTAGTAAACCCTCTGGTGTTACCACAGAAAACTCCTGATAATGGACACCTTTTCGTGTATTATCTCTAACATATAGTAGTTTTAATTGTTAGTATCTATGTACGATATTTCCCACTGCTTTTGCTCCACATTTTATTGTGAACGAGCGTCAGGAAACGCAATGTGTTCGACGTCAAGACTGCAATCGTTCATCAAAATGCTTCTACAGAACAAGATAACGGTCATTTTCTATCTGCGGATCAGTTTTAAATATTGCCAGGTGTAATGGAAGAAGGAGGAGGAGCCACAGTGAGCTTGGTAGACGAAAAGGCTGAACACCTCAAACTCCTCAGCAAGGTAACCAACCCTCACTTGGACTGAATAATCGACGATGGACTCCTTTCCCATTGCCAGGAGACGAGTATGCTTTTCTGATCGTTTCTTGGTATGTCACGTACATCGGGCTGCAAAAACAGGGTTAGAAAAGAGTGAAAAGCAGCATGGAGGCCAGTGAAAGTGTCGCAGTGGTTACTTATTTTATCATTCAGTCTCTCTTTCAAACTCGGTGGCAATTATTTTGGGATGACGATCAAGCGTTGCCGGGATGGAGAGACGGAGAGAACTTCAACCTGCGTCACGTAGCATTTTACCGGAGAAGAGCAGAAATTAAAGTGTCCGCCCGGATGTCATGTTTCCATCACTGCTCATCGTATCGGAGCCAATAAACACCCGTTTCAGTCATCTGTACCGGGAACGCACGCCGATTGTAACCTTTCCCATTTGGTGGGTTTTTGGTTTAGTGGGAAAAAGGGGCTTCATGTTGCCGCCAGTGTCACCAAATCAACCAGGACTGCATTCTCAGCTTAACTTAGTTTAATTGGAGTGCTGTCCATCGAGATGTGTCATTACCACACTACACATTCCAGCCCTTATATGTGTTCGTGCAGGAGAAGGTTGTTTTTTTTTGCCTTTAACCCAATTTACATGTTTCGTTTTCAGAAATCTCCAAGTGAAGTTTTTTTTGCAATTGAAAATATTCCAGATATGAGAAGGTGCTATTAGACAGAGAGACAGGGAAGAGAAACAGCGGGGAACCAAACCGGACAAAGGGAGCAGCAAATAAAAGGAGAGCGAACACATCAGGGATGAAAGCAGCGATCAGAAAGCTGTTTCAAGGGGGTTTACTGTGCTTTGCTGGACACGACAAAATCCATGAATGAACCAAACAATTAGGGGAGCGAGATGAGAAAGAGAACGGGAACAGAGAGAGAGAGAGAGAGAGAGAGGGAGAGGAAGAAGAGAGGCACCGAGAGAGACGTCAGGCACAGGAACACTCGCTTTTAATTCTCTTATCGTTTACAAATGCTCCTAATTGCGTCTATGTTTTAGCGAGGACGCGGCGCTGCCAAGTCCAACAAGCACATTACATTAATAGAGTACAGGACCTCAGTGATTACTACAACAATAGGTGCTATTGTAGGACATTAATTGGGAATATGAATGCCGGCACATTTAGGCTCAAACCGCTGGATTAAAAAAAGCCCTCATGAGGACGTGGAAAACAGGAAGTGACGGGAAATGAAAAAAGGACTCTTCCCCCTAAATGTAGGGTGAACATAAATAAATAGGGGAACAAGCTTCTTTTGGAAAATTCGACACTATCAACCAGCCCGTTTCCTCTGAATAATTAGCACACATTTAACCGCACGCACGCACACACACACACACACACACACACACACACACACACACACACACACACACACACACACACACGGTTGTGCATCGGACACAAAATTGCTCAATCTCTTCTCACAAAAGGCTCGAAACACCCGCGGGGCAAAAAAAGACCACACTGTAAACGATGAAAAGCCTCAATTATTTGGGCAAAAGTTAATTGATCACATCCCGCTGTTTTGTTCCTGGAGACGGCTGCCAGTTACACAAAAAGGGTGGCAGAGTGTGTGCGTGTGTGTGTGTGTGTGTGTGTGTGTGTGTGTGTGGGAGCGCCTGCGAGGCCGTGCGTCTCTTCGTGTTATGTGTGTACGTGATGACGTCGTTGCAGCAGCAGTCAATCGTGGATCTAGCTTAGCATAGTGCGTTTAATATTCATACATTAATCGCCCTTGTACAACAACACATGTGTGGGCGTGTGTGCTGTTTTTGTGCGTCTGCCTGCATATGTTTGCATGTATGTGATATTCATATGCTATTTCCCCCCAGGTCTTCAGTTTTTCATTAATTGCCGACGATCCAACGTTTACACCCCGCGCACAAGCGGACGCTATCTCCCTCCTATAATCTACAGCGCCGGCAGCCTCCGCTGGTAGATTAGCCCGCTGTTGGTATTATGTAGCGGGGCCCTGGGGTGATCGGGGACAACTACAGCTATTTGTACCGCTACAAAGCCGTACCTCCTAGACAAGCTGAGGGGGAAAAAAAACGGCTCGCTGTGTCTCGATAATGTGAGCATTAGCCAAAGCTTTAGATCACGCTGATTACTGCGGTCCAAGAGACAGCGTAGAGGGACGGCGAGCAGGGTGGCGCTGGAAACCACTACAGACAAAAGATTGGCAGCTACGGCTGTGTTGGCTAGGTAACGACGCGCACACACGCACACCCTTAAATTGTTGGATGCTTTCCCTCCTCCTCCTCCTCCTCCTCCTCCTCCTCTATCTTGTCCTGTCTTTCACAGATGTGGGTACAGCTGTGCTCTATCCATCTCTCTCCTCCTCCTTCATCGAGGCCGATATTTCCCCCGAGCGAAGAGGCAGCTTCTCTTCTTCATGTTAACGTTGGCCACGTCGGATGGATGGCGACGCACCTGCTGCTGCAAAACACACGCTCCGCGTCACTCTGCCTCCCCCCCCCCCCCTCCCCCCTCTCTCTCCTCCTTCCCTTTTCTCAGTCGCCGCCGTGCACTCGGTGCACCCGTCCTCTTACTTACCGCTCCAGCCCTCCCTCACTGATCTCACTCATTGATATAGATGCGAGTGCCCTTTGCCTCCATCCATCTCTCTCTCTCCTTCCCCCCTTCCTCCTCCTCTTCGTTCCCTGTTAATTCTGGAGCCGCATGGCTTCCTCTTTCCTTCCCTTCCATCTATTCAACTCTCTCACTTTCAAGCTCGTGCACACGTTCACTTTTCCTCTTCACCGGCAGTAACTACAGATCGCCACCTACCACCGGCAAGCCTGCATGCACCGATGCAACCGCAGTGGCAGCTGGAGACCCACCAGAGTATCGCCGAGCTGCTGCCGCGGCTCCATCCCCGAGAGGAATGGCTCGAAAAACATCCAGTTGTGTCCTCGTTACAGATGTCAGAAGACTCAGCGAGTCCTAAGGCCGACTGAGAGACGGATGCTGCAACTGGTTTCTTTAAGTCTTGGGTTTATGATGCTGGACTGGATGGGGGGGGCTGTATCTCCCTCTGCCACATAATGCTGCGCTTCGCTTTGAGTTTCCTTACCTCAAAAGCCAAGTAGCGCTACTTGTAGGTACATTTGTGAACAGAAAAACATCATTCTGATTCAGCCTGACTCTTTCACATGGCACGACAGTAGTAGTCCACCACAGAGGGTGTTGTTTTATGGAATTATCTTTTCTTTTCCTACTCACTAAAACAATCTAAATGCCGTATTCTCCGCCTTCTGTGTCGCTCCCTGTTATCATCCTTCCTTGGATGTGTAATGAAAAAGGAGGGGCTGTCTTGCCAACTGTAATAGCAGCATTTGGCCTTCAGTTTTGACGGTGCACGTGCGTGTGTGTGTGTGTGTGTGTGCGTGTGTGTGTGTGTGTGCGTGTGTGTGTGTGTGTGTGTGCGTGTGTGTATTTGTGTGTGCGACAGAGCGGGGCAGTAAGATAAACGATCCCACTTCCCAATCTTTGTCAGTCCATTTCCTTCGGACGCTCACTCACGATAACAAAAAGAGAAAAAAACACACAGACCAATTTTCCTGAAGCTCTATAACTCGACATTTCCTTCTATCGCCCACAATTACTCTCTATCGCTTTTTTCGTCCATCTCTGCTGTCCACACGGAAGAAAAGTTCTCTCCTCGCTCGTTCTCACCCCTCGTCCATTTCTCTTTATCTTGCCTGAATGTCCCACTCACTTTCAGAGACATTTTGCCTCCCTTCTCCCTCCCTTCGCCTTTTCCTTCCAGGCTGAACGGTGTCAAACTCGGTCTCCTCTCCTGCTGTAGACTCAGCCCTTGTCCTCTGCGCTTATCTGTCCATCACCTCTTCAGGCAGCCGCGTCTGAGCCCCCACCAGATCTGGCAACAAAAAACCCTTGAAACCCCTCTGCTTCACTCACAGTAGAATTTCTTCCACCCAATCTCATCCTCACTATCTCAATTTCTCCACTTTCCACCTTGTCTCTCTCTCTCTCTCTCTCTCCCCCCCCCCCCCTCTCTCCCTCCCCCTGATCCCTCTCTATCGTATTTTCGCCACTCCATTGTCTCAGCCCATTAGGCAGACACAAATCCGTTTGGAGCCTGAGCCTGAGCGTGGCCCGGTCCTCGCTCTCCTGGGCCCCGGTGCAGCCAGGAGGAAGCTCTCAGGAGAGGCGGACTCTGGCTTGTGGCCGGGGAAATCCAATTAAACCGTTGCCCCAAAACGCTGCTCTTTTTCTGCCGCCTGGTGCACTTAGGACACGTGTGCTTAATGAACGATGCTGTCCCTGCACACACACACACACACACACACACACACACAGTCCCCATGCATTCCTTAACCACCCACCCCACTGCGTCCAGATTAACCTCCTCCTCCTCCTCCTCCTACATACCCAAATCTTTCCATGCAATTAGACGCAGGAAGACATTTTCACATGCAATGTAGCCGAGGAGGGAGTGCTCTAGAGGAGTTATATGGTTTTTAAGACGTACGGTTAGTGGGGTTAGGGGTTAAAAGGCAATTTCAACCGCAGTTCAGGGGGCCGGTGTATTTGCAGAAGGTGCGTTGCATTAGGCTGTGAGCAAATGTGTGTACCGTACAGCAGCTTCTTGAACGTGTGCTCGGAAGAGTGCCGGTTTAAACGGGGGTGGGCGGTTCCCTGCCGTTTCCTCTCCTTAGTGCTCTAATGAGAAGGAACAGAGAGAAGAGCTGCAGCGGTGGCCGCTGGCCTTGCCGTGTCACTGTGACTCGCGTCTCCGCTGGCACAAAGACCTGTCGACACCGGGGGGGGTGGGAGGGGGGGGGGTCAGCGGACAAACTGGAGGACGACGAGAGGGACAGGGATGGCCGAGATAAGACCGAGGCTCTGCACGGGGGGGGGGGGGGGGGAGACGCCGGATCAAACGGCGTCGAGCAAGTTCCCCCGACAGCATGAAGCAAATGTCAGTATTTTAATAAAGTTTTTTTTTTCCGCTTTCCCCGCACGAAAGGCACATTAAATTGAGCTTTTTCCATATCATCTAATGCAGCTGCGTTTATGCACCAAGCACCAAATGAACGAGATGATTTTGTGGAATGGGGTCCAAGTCTAGATCCCAGGCGGGCACAGATAAAGCAGCAGCAGATTGCTTTATCCCATTAGGCAAGGCCTAGTAAATAGGCAGAGATCTAGCTCTCTGTTCTGGTGAAATCTCCAGCTGATCCTGGCACTGGCATCAGCACTGTTGGCAGTTCGTCTTTCAAGTCAGACACCCCAGCTTACCCTGCCTGCTGTCTGTCTGTCTGTCTGTCTGTCTGTCTGTCTGTCTGTCTGTCTGTCTGTCTGTCTCTCGGTCTGTCTGTCTGCACCCAGAGTTTGTACTGATGCAGAAGGGGATGAGAGGAGTTGCAGCCAAATCAGTCCTCCTCCCTGTTGTTGTTTTAGGTCATCTTGATATTAAGAGGACAAAGGGTCCAAGTTATGAAGGGCACATCAAAAGCGCATCGACTCGCTTTCAAGCGCACGCAAGTGTCTCTCAACCTGTAACAGGTTCTTTTGTTTTTGTCTGTCAGCACAAAGTAGAGCCCTGCTGAATCTAACAAGTAGACCCATTTCAGACACAATGAGGGAGTATTAAAAGATGAGAAATAACAAGACAGCATGAGGAAGACAGAACACCGATAACATTTACAAAATACAAACAGCGGTAGTTTAGGCTGCGTAGACACGACTGGAGTCTTTAAAAAATATCTTGCTTTAATGAAAAAAAAGAAAAACCTCTGCATGGTGGCGTAATCTGTCCGTGACGAGCTTTCTCGGCGAGTGACAAGACGCACGATTGACAGCAGAGGGCAGCCAATCGAAATGCAGAGATCTGAGTTCACAGACAGGCACGACGTCACATCTTCCAAATAACAAGACTAAACATTTAAATTAGGGTTGTATCAAGTGTGCTTTGGCGTTTTTAACATGAATAATTTCGTCAGTGCAGGCCGACACTTTCATATTCACCGTTTCCGAGGTGGAGGCCCTCTTTATATTTTAACACTCAAGCCACCCACACATACTTAGTCGCATAATTAGCTACTCTAAACAGGGACATTTTTGGGGGTTTTACATAACCGGAAGAACAAACAAAACAATTTTACTGGAGAAGCACTCCGAGGGTCCTACCTTGGCAGCCATGATCATGGAGGAGCCCCCGCGGACTCCGAGGATGGGGATGTGGGTCTGGGCTGAAATGAAGTCGAGGATCTGGGCGATGGCCTCCTGGTCGGTGTCGTCGCCGAACACCACGCCCTGCAGCCAGTGCTCTGTCATGAGGTCACAGATGCTCTTGATGATGCTCTTAGGGTCCGTCTCATTCATGGTCAGCACCTCCACGTTGGGCGCCATGTGGAGGAAGTCGTCCTTCTCGCGGGCGCCGGCCAGCGCCACCTCGCTGGAGTTGCCCACCAGGACGACGGCGATGCTGAGGCCGCGCAGGATGTTGGGCAGGGCCATGTGGTGGGGAGGGGGCTGGGGGATGGGGACGTAGTGGCCGCCGCCGCCTCCTCCCCCGCCTCCCCCGCCGCCTGCGCCGCCCTTCTCTCTCCGCGAGTGGCAGGCCGGCGGCAGGTGGAGGAGGCAGAGCAACAGGAGGAGGAGGGAGAGGCGGTGAGAGGCGCCGGTGTGGCGTCGGAGCGACGGAGGCGGGGGTGGATGCAGGGGTCGGACCCGCCTCTCTTGCCCCTGGGCGACCGAGGGGGCCGAGGAGGAGGTGGAGGAGGAGGCCCCTGCTTGGCCGCGAGGCGAAGAGGGGCCGCGGCAGACAGGCATGGTGGAGAAGTGGGAGAGCAATACCTGGAGAGATGGAGGAAGAGGAGGAGATGGAGGTAGAGAGAAAGGACGGGTAGGCAGAGATTTGATAAAGGGAGAAGAAAAAAGAAGGGGGGAAAAAAAGAGAGAGAGGAGATAGAGGTTAACATAGCACCATGCAACATTTATCGAATAAAGTGAATCGCCGAGAGGCTACATGCATCATGTGAATCAGTGCATATCAATGTCAGTCCACAGAAATGGGGCATTCAGGGGAGAGAAGAGTGCACTAAGAGGGATGAGAGAAGAGGTCACACTTGACACACATAAATAGTGCATGAACACACACACGCAGATACATGCTGCGGTGGCGTACAGTTTACGTATAATCTCACGCGGATCAATAATTCATGTGGAATGTCCTGAAGCAGCATTATGGTATATATTATGGAGGATATAAACCCTCCCTCCAGATGAGATGCTGGGGTCTTGACAAGGGGAAGGAGGGAAGAGAGGAGCGAGGCAGGGAAGGAGGGAAGAGAGGAGCGAGGTGTGGAAGGAGGGAAGAGAGGAGCGAGTGGCGCGAGGAATGCAAACGAGAGAGAGTGAGAGTGAGAGTGAGAGAGAGAGAGAGGGAGAGAGAGAGAGAGAGAGAGAGAGAGAGAGAGAGAGAGAGAGAGAGAGGGCAGAAGGACGAAAAGACGGCTCCACGCCAAACTCCACTAACTGACAGACTGTCCGGAGTGAGATGAGTGACACGCCGAGACGCACACAAACTTGACGGGACGCAGAAATTGATTAAGTGACTGACAGAAGCGGCACTCGTAAGAAACTCGCAAACACTCTGATATGATACCCGCCCTCCCTCCCTCACCCCTGCTGGCCTAGTTTAGCGCTCGCAGCCGTCCCTCCATCCTTCCACCTCCCTCCCACGTTCTACTTGACCATATCCATCTCTCTCTCCGACTCCCCCCCCCCCTTCCCCGTGCTTATTTATAGAGCTTTTCATTAACGGGGATGCAGAGGGAGAGGAGAGGAAGGGCCATGTGGGGCGATGAAAGAGGGAGAGGGGAAATTAGCGAGATCCAAGAGATGACGGCAGCAAGGTGGGACGGTTAACAACGGCGGCTGGAGACAAAGGAGAACAAAAAACTGCTTTCTGAGAGAGAGACGCGTGTGTGTTCTCTGTATGTTTACATCCGAGTGTGTGGGAGGGCTTGTGTCCTCTCGAGTTTCATCTGCATATAGTCGGTGTAGGTGTACAGTCAGTGGGAATATTGTGGGCAGAGATGCCCGGGACGTTGGGGGGGGGGTGTAGTCGCTCATGAAGTTGTTCTGAGTGGTGTATTGTGTGTGTGCACGTCTTTAACAAGGCAGATGGAAGGTACAAAGAAGAAGAAAAAACACCAAAACAATAACCGCCCCGCCAAGCTGACAGCTAATAAGACAGGAAATGACAGAGAGAGAGAAAGAAGCGAGAAAGGAGATGGAGAGAGGGATAAAGGGACGCGCGTGCAGAGATGACAGAACAACTTCTTTAGGGAAAAACTAATTGCTGGAGGTTCGTCAGCTCTAATTACAGGTCCCTGTGTTAATAGTCAATTGCACACCACTCTCCAGGAAGGATGGAGAGGTGGGAGGGATGATAAGAGGCACGAAGAGACAGAGAGGGGAGGAGGGAGTGGGAGGAAACCAGAGAGAGACGGAGAGTGTAAACCAAGGAGGACCTTGGTGAGACGCCAGGACAGATGAGAAAAGGCGGAGAGAGAGAGAGAGAGAGAGAGAGGAGGAACGGGAGGACAGAGAGAGAGAGAGAGAGAGAGAGAGAGAGGAACGGGAGGACAGAGAGAGAGAGAGAGAGGAACGGGAGGACAGAGACAGAGGAGGAACGGGAGGACAGAGAGAGAGAGAGAGAGAGAGAGAGAGGAACGGGAGGACAGAGAGAGAGAGAGGAACGGGAGGACAGAGAGAGAGAGAGAGAGAGAGAGGAACGGGAGGACAGAGAGAGAGAGAGAGAGAGAGAGAGAGAGAGAGAGAGAGGAGGAACGGGAGGACAGAGAGAGAGAGAGAGAGAGAGAGAGAGAGAGAGGAGGAACGGGAGGACAGAGAGAGAGAGAGAGAGAGAGGAACGGGAGGACAGAGAGAGAGAGAGAGAGAGAGAGGAGGAACGGGAGGACAGAGAGAGAGAGAGAGAGAGAGAGGAGGAACGGGAGGACAGAGAGAGAGAGAGAGAGAGACAGATGCCCTCTTTGAATCTGGACTTCTCTGGCAGCACTCTGTTTCCATGGCAACAATTAAAATAGGCCTACATGCGCACACGTACAGAGTTGATGGACACAGAGACACACACGCCGGCGTAAACACACTTTCTTTTTTTGTGCAATAAGCGTTGATCATGTAAATGCTGTGATGTAGTCCGGCGCTCTGCTGTGCCTCCTTAAAGAGGGTTCACTTCACACAGACGGTCCTCTCACGCACAGATCAGCACAGAGACCTCCGACACTTTCTACACGTGAACACACACACACACACACACACACACACACACACACACAAAATACACTCCGTTCCATGCATATTCGCACTCAACTCGCCATCTCCCTCTCCCCAACACACACACAGTCGCACCTGCAGCCGCACACACACACACACACACACACACACACACACACCCGAGACACAGATTATATTAGCCCGACGCACTGTGTAACTCCAATGATCATTCAGAGAGACGAGGCCATAGTGAGTCAAAGCACGTCTCATAAAGAAACACAAGCCGACGCGTGTCAGACAGTAGATTGTGGGGTTATGACACTAAATGACCCCGTATCCCCGTCAGCCAGCCCGCGCGTCTCACCCACCATTTGCTCTATTTGCCACACCAGCGCACACAGCAGCCATATCAGTGACACATGGGTGGACCGCAGATCGCCTCTACCAGCCCAACACCCCGAGGTCCAACCCCCCCCCACCACACACACACACACACACACACACACACACTCCTGCTTTTTCCATTGATTTAGCTTTGCTTAAGTGTGTGTGTGTGTGTGTGTGTGTGTTTTGATGTATTTTTATTTTGTTATCATAGCTGTTACAATGTTATATTTTATTTGTCCCTCCTATTTAGTTATGTATGTATATATACACATAAATATGTATCTGTAAATCACACAGGATGTCTTTTTTTATGTCTGTGAAGGAAACTATAAAAATCCTGATTGAAATAAAAGTAGAAGAAAAATAACATTTGTGTTATCAAGATACTAAATAATTACAAGACTCATGTGTAGATTATTTGATCAATAGTAAAAAGGAATCAACTATCTGATTGATTGATTAATCATTTCAAATTTGAGCAAAATGGCAAAAAACATTTCACTGGTTCCAGCTTTTCAAATGTAACTTTTGTCTCGTTTTCTTACACCTTCATCAGTAACCTGAGTATCTTTGGGATTTGGACTGTTTCAAGATGTCTCTCTCACTCAGTGGTCTGGCAACAACAGCAAAGCATCCCACCCGTTGTCATCAGATTCAAATATTGCTAAATCGTGACTGGCGCATGGAAGTACATCATCTTTCTGGAACTGAGCCCTTCCCAACTAAAAAGAAAGTGTTCTAACTGTGGCAACAAATTGTGTGTCACCACTCATTGTAAAATGATTGAGAAAATGTGTTTTCGGGGCCTTTAAGACGTCGCCGAGGGCTCTGGGCACCTGTGTATTGACATTTCATACAACCAACAATTAATCAATTTAGATTTAAAGCAGTTGGCAGATTGATCAAAAAGTTGTTCGTTGCAGCCTTTCACTTCTCGTCGCCAGTTTTTCCTGCTGAACAAACGAACCCGGTGTTGTCCCGTAAAGGATAAGAAGCCACGTTTACATTCAAACGCAGAAAACCTCACAAAGTCAGCGGGATTAAGGAGAGTCGTTTTGTAATCGTATCGCTACGATTGCTTCAGCCTCTGCCTGCTGTACGGATGCAAGATGTAAGAACACAGTGTTTCAGGTAGTTACCCACCCCAACCAAACAAAAAAACAGGTACTAAGTGGGCCCCGAATGGACAATAAACGGAGTAATAGTCATTAATGAACGTCAAGGCTAACATGGCTCATACTGCTGTAGTGGAAGGTTGATGGAGCAGGGGATGTGAGGCATGACGCAGATATCACGGCTCTGTAATTGGCTCCCCTCTCTCCTATTCTTTTTTTTTTGTCAGCTATAAATCATACAATTAAAACTAGCGGGGAGTCCACAGCGGATCTCTGCATGTGTCAAATGTAGACCAGCTATTAAGAGGGCAGGTCATGAAGCGGGCCTGTATGGAACGAACACTGGCTGCAGACACACACACACACACACACAATCAGGAAAATTGGCTTTCCAGTCAATAATATGTAGCACAGGTGAACAAACAGGCACCGCATTGTTCCAAGTTTTGTATTTAACGTACGCGTCTGAACAGCACTATCTTCCAATCGCAACATATTCTGCTCTCGCAGCAATAAATCCACACGGGACAGGAAGCATTTATGCCGAGAACAGTTTGTGCGCTTGTGGGCAGCATCAATGTGTGTGTGTGTGTGTGTGTGTGTGTGTGTGTGTGTGTGTGTGTGTGTGTGTGTGTGTGTGTGTGTGTGCGTGTGTGTGCGTGTGTGCAGTTGATGAATTCGGTTTGAAAGGTTGTGAACAGCGCTAGCAGTCGGCTTGCTCTCCCTAATGCATTTTTAGAAGTGACATTTATGTTTTTTTTTTGTTCCAATGAAAGCCAGCAGAAAAATGTAACCTCGGCGCTAATCTTTTTGGCGGGAGACGTCTTTGATCTGAAATTGATTCCGACGGCAGACAGAACCTGACAATATTAAAAACATTTTTCAGCCGGTGGTAGGAAGCCTCCCCCCCAAAGGATGTGACCCAGAGGCCACACCTCATGCGCTTGATGGCGGGAGGAGTCAGCTTTGATGCTGGAAGTTTCGCTGCCGAACATATTCGCCGCGCGAGATGATGACAGAAAAAGCCGGCCGGAAGTGCGTGAACTCATCACGAAGCGCTCCGATAAACATTCATGCGGCCCGTCTCTGCAGCCTGCTGTGGAGGTGGAAGGTGGCGTGTGAGTGTGTGATTATGTGTTTGGACCTGTGTCTGTACATGATGTTCTGAAGCGGCCACTTCACCAGCCCCCACACACCCAAGCAGACCACATGCTCGCCGAGGCTCCGGGACCAATCCGCCGGCACAATGGTGTCTCCAGAAAAGATGGGGACGCTGAAGCGCCCGTCGCTCTCCTCCTCCCAGATTCCCCCTCTTCCTTTCATTTTTTTTCCCGCTATTTATCTCTTTCTGCCTCCGTTTTATCATTTTGTCTCTTCGAACAATGCTTCCTCTCAATTCTCCCACTTATCGCTCCCTGGCGCTCGCACTCTCCCGTCGCCCTCTTCTCATTATGTGGTAAGTGTCAGGTTGGTCGATGGTGTTATTTGCATGAAAACTGGAGGACAAAAAAAAGCCACTGGCAATTTTTCACATTTATTGCCCGGTTTGATATTTAAGAGGACGGAGGGAGATGGCACAGAGAGACAACCTCTCTTTGTCTCTCTGGATGACTTCAAACAGTACATTATCTCAGCCGCCAAGTCGGGCGTGCTGCTGCCGCGGCTTCATTTCTCCTTTTAATTGAAACGAGAGCGTCGTGTCACGTATCAGAAGCAGCAGCGGCGGAACAAGTGAGTCTGAAAAATGGCCCGCTACGTCACCCGAGGCTACTTACGAGTCTAGTGCGTTGGTCGGGTGCTAGCTCGTCACCCCACTGTTAGAAATGAACAGATGAGGAGGATAGAACTTCTAATGTGCGTCTTTCAGCGCCCTGCAGGGAGGAAGACTCTAAATAGTGTTGGTGACAGATGTAATCTGAGGTTGTTGACTTGTTTGGCACCGCGTTGCGCGTTTCCTTTGGTGTTTTTTCGAGGGCTAAACCCTCTGGCGGCACCTTGGCCTGACCCAGAACAAGTGCTGACAGGTGATGAAAGAAAACGTTACCTGGACAACGAGACGAGGGGGGGGGGGGGGCGTCTGATCACACACACAACCTGTGGCACCTGAAACACTTGTTGTTTCCTTCGAGACTCCTCAAAACTTGTTTGAAGGCTTATTTCTCTTTTTGTAGTTTGAAAATGGTCACGTAATGTGATTCATATTCAGAGAATGAATATGTGGACTGTGAGCTGTAGATCAGACACGCACATCGTTGTTATATAAGGAATAATTATGGCGGGAGGAAAGCAGCGGGGGGGGGAGAGGCCACAGTCACTTCTTGTGCATAAGGTCTATGATTACGCCTCTGCACACTTTTCCCACTTTATTTATAAGTCCAGCGTGTGTGTGTGTTGCAGCTCTACGGCTTCCTCTGCTCCTCTGGGCCCCGCAGCATCCACGGCGAGCAGGAAGAGTCCTGGGTGAGCTGCGTTACGCCGCCGTATGCCACGCTACGTTAAAGCCACTTTGTCCTTGACAAGACGTGCGTGATGTTAAAAGTTGAAACTCTTGCCCGCCTTCCTCTGCAGCTGCTGAGAGAGTCCTGCTCAAACACTCGTCGATACTATCCACAGGTCTGTATTGGTTTTCCAATTCAGCCTGAAAGAAGAACGAAATGCGCTCCGGGCATCATCTGGAACAAACTATTGATCTATAATTATTTCCTTCTTTATATTCATGCATATATGTGCACTAGTTTATTTGTTACATCAGTTTGAATGTTATATTTCTACACATTTTATAAGGATGTACTTGTATATGTATATAAGATGCCAAGAGACCAGAGGGCAGGCAGCGGGTGCATTTATAAAAAACAATATTAAATGCGTCATAATTCCTAAAATTTACAAGAAATTGGTTAGGAATGGACTTAATATGACAGGCTGAATGTGATCCATACTCTTTGGCACAAAGCCCAAGTGTTAACAGTCCGGATGGTAACGGTAAGCCCTTAGACAAATCGTGCTGCTTTGCCCAATTAACAGACGGCAAAAAGTGTCCGTCCTTAACGAATTCATAAAAAATTATTGAGGATCATAAAACCCCAGCCGGCCTCCAGCCAAAGGTTCTGTGTGACTGTGGACAAGAAGCTGGGGGAGGGGGGGGGGGGGGGGGGGGGACACACCGTGTCAACGCTAAACCAAAGGCCCAAATCAACAAGGACACATGCTGGAGGTTGTGGGTCAACACTGGGTGTCCCATCTTTCTGCACCCAACTGTAATAGCCACAACACCGCACGGACCCGCTGCCCAAAGAGCAGCTCCCAGCTCCTGGCAGTGTTTACCGGGGGAGAGTAAGGCATCGCCAAAGTCCCCCCCCCCCCCACCCCCACCCCCATCCCCGCCCCCTGTCCCGCTGGGCTCATTTGCCGGGCAGACGCAGTCACAATGTGAAGCGTTCTCTCGCCGTTTCCTGAGAGGTGGCAGCTGTTGGGGCGGGTTAAACCGCCTGCAGCTGCCTGAGGGAGTGCTGGTCCTGCAGCTGTGGAAGTCAGACACGGCGATAATGCACGATCAACTTGCTCGTCCGCACACTTCCATCAAAGCCAGAGGTCACAGCGGAGTGAAAATACAGTCTCCGTCTAGTCTCAGGTGTGTGGGTGTGTGTGTGTGTGTGTGTGTGTGTGTGTGTGTGTGTGTGTGTTTGTTGCGAACCACTTTCCGTCTTCCATCAGCTTTTTTATTTTTATTTTTGCATATCAAGTCCATGGACACAAAGACACTCGCACACCTCAGACTGACAAATGTGTTTTAACAACATTCAGGGAGATAAGCGCTTGGTCTCTAGGATCTCTCCCAGGGACACGTTTCTATTTACACCTACTCCACCTCGCAGAGGAGACGCTTAATCTCTGTGATTTGTGGCTCCAGCTCCGAACCCCCCCCCCCTCTCCACTCTGTTCTTTTCCTCTTCCATCTTAACTTCTCTTTGTGCTCTCCTGCTTCCCTTTCCGCCTCGTCTCATCTACTCGCCTTCCCTCTCTCCTCATCTGCCTCGCATCAGCATTAGTGCTCCGCTCCATGTGTCATTGCGAAAGACCTTTACCGGGAGCGTTCTCGTACGCGTGGCGCTATGCAGCTCACTCCATTGTCTGCCGAGAGGTAAAGCCGGGGACGGGACGAGCGCGGCGCATTGAGTGACCCTCATGCCAATAACAGCGCTGTAATCACTTTAAATGTGTTTTATTGTCAGCTTTTCACAGATTAGAGCCGCAATAATCTGTCCTCCTCTATCCATCTCATTCCAAGCTGTTATTTTTGGCACCGGGATTCTGCCTTTTTGGATTAGTAGGTGTGGAAGAGGTTTGCTTTTTTTCCTTTTCTTTGTGGGACTGAGTGCGTTTGTGTACTAGTGAGAAACCAACAAGGTTGAATAGCAAAGGTATCCGCACCGCTCCACTGTTGTGGTCTGGGGAAATAATCTCGAGTGGATGCTGTGCTTTAAAAGAAGACACTGAAATACAGAGTGGCTGCAGGCTCAAAATCTGCCTCTTTTTTTCGAGTGGAAATCGACATTTCATGGGTACGCTTGGATCCATCAAAACCCAAACCCTGAAATATGCTTGCGCAAGAACATGGCCTAATCCGCTACTGTACTTTGTCTGCCAGTACAATACACACAGCCCTGCAAAGAGGACAATGAGCGCAACGTGTGTGTGTATACAGCAAAACTGAATAACTAAAAGCGTCATTTTTTTCTCGATCCACATCAAGTTAAAGTGTTGTCCATCTTCTAATTTCTAGAGCATCAAAAGTAAGAAGGAAACGTTACGTAACTCGCCCACCCATAATCTCTTACAGACCCCTCTAAGTCATACCACCTCTGCAAACACTCTGTAGGAAAGCCATCTCCTCCCTCTCCCCTGAGGCTGAATATTGACTGATGACTTTCATTTTCAGCTGTCAATTCTGTTGCTAATTTTACACATTTCAATTAATTCCAGGTATTCTTGCACGGGACCTGCTATGATTAGAAGCTGCTGGAGGATGGATTTCGTCACGCTGCCATTTTCACTATGAGAGGCCATAACGCACACTCAGAAAGAGGCTCCGCGTGCATCTCCAGCTTGCTTTTTCGGGTGTTTTTTTTTCCGCATGATCATCACTATTTTCTTGCAGACGTAAGGCTGTCACGGCTGTCTCTCTCTCTCTCTCTCTCTCTCTCGCTCTCTCTCTCTCTCTAGCAGTCGTCCCGGGTTGGCATGCCAAGCGCCTCTCTCTCCGCTGCGGGATGATGATGATGAGGCTCCCCACAGGGATAATGACATCTACGAGCGTCTCTCCGACGGATGTCCCCCCCCCGCCCGGATTTAATCCCACCCAACGCTCAGCCTGAAGAGAGAGAGAGACGCGCGCCCATGGAGGATAACGGCAGCACCACGCGCAGACACGGACAGACGGCCGGGTTTGCCAGGCAGCAGCCAATGAGATGGAAGTAGACAGGAACAGGTGAAAACACCTAAGCATGGGTGGCACCAGAGTACAACTGGTCTGCACAAAACCAACACAGCTCTTCCAATCCGATAACAGTGTAGACATACTACTGCAGTGGCGGGCCGTGCATTTTATACCTGGGCCTTCACTGCTGAAATACCACCTTATAACCTCATGATGGCGCCACAGCTAGGGTTATTATTCGTTTCTAGGGCTGTAACATATACGTATTCGTATTAAACCGTTCGGTACGAGGCTTACAAACCGAACAATACGTTTGAATAATACTAGTACATTTGGAAAATGCAGAAACTTAAATTGAAGGAAATATAATGTTTTCTGCGCTCACTAGGAGACAACGGGCTGTGTGACCTCTGAACCGGAACAAAAAAAACAAAAACAAAAAACAGCTGGGGCTCCCCAAGTGTTCTGAGAGGCTAACTAGCTTCACGGGAAAACAACAGCAGCAACACGCATTCTGCTACACACTCAAGGGCCATTCAGATAGTAGATGTAAAAAAACGAACCAGTTGACTTACCAAATGCTGATCACATCCTCCTTTCTTTGTTGACAAAGAGTTTCATCCCACAGTTAAATCCCAACTCACAAATCCGTTTCTCCTCCAATTTCAGCCATTGAGTGTTAAAAAACAAAGCTATATAGTCCCGTGCTCGCCCACTGACCAATCACAGCACACACTGCACCCCACAGCAGCGCTGCACCTGAAAACTGAGCTGCACGTAATGCTGACGTGCTTGTAGGCCAGCTAGCCAGTTCTGACACGTCAAAGAATACGCCCAACATGTCAAACTAAAGATCTGATTGGTTGAAGAATATGACAATCAACAATATCGTCCCCATTCACTTAAACTGCACATGGATTCACTTGTGAGTCTGCAGGCCTCGGGCCTCTCTTCTTACCTAGAGACACAGAGGTGAAATCTGATTGGATAAAAGCTCTACTTAAAACAAGCTGCACTGGAAGCAGAGCAACTGAGGAAGACAGCAGCTGTGCAATGAGAAAATAAGATAATGGGACAAATATTTGTATAAATTATAATACATGTAGTGTATTTAAGAAAAATTATTAAATTATAAAATAGCTATAACTTTGTGATTCTGTTTAGGCCAGCAGAGAAGGCTTTGCAGGCCCTGACGGCCCACCACTGTACTACTGATACAAAAAAGTGCATGTCCTCTTTGAGCCGATAATACACCAGACCCCTGGATAAAAGCAGCTTTTCAAAGCATCTGTTGAAAAGAAGTACCTCTTTATCTCCCGTCCATAACAAGGTCAGCGCCAGTGGTCAGCCGCGCAATGACAACCTTGCAGCTGGTAGTAATTCAACGTCTTGCTCAAGGACAACCTCTTCAGGTCAGACACTCGGCGAGGGCCTGCTTTTAACGGACGCGCATCACAGTTCCCCGCCGTGGCGGCCTTCTGCCACGTCACAAGGCTTTAATTAAGATGCCGGTGGGTGGTGAAATATAGTTTAGTACACAATCGGTACAGAACATCGATGGAGATAAAGCAACGGTGAGGCGTAAAGACGGGCAGCAGAGGCTGTCAGAAACGCGGCAGATACATGTTGAAAACGCCTGGAAGATGCACTGAGATTCTTTTTATTGTAAAATGTAATCTTTTTAATATTGATCCACAGCCTTTTACACAAACAACGCCTAAATAAGCCACGCTCCAACGCAATAACATTGGACAGCAAATAAAACCATCAGAACATTTGCATCTGAAATGCAGACGTATGAATAAAAGCCTGCACTTCAACTAACTTTTCAAGCAGTTCAGTGATGTGCAAACAGTTCCCTCATCAATATTCACGGCTGCATATACATATACAACCCAATGGTGGCCCTGACTATACGGGGAGCACGTGTAAAAGATGATTTGACTCCAGCTCAGGTCAGGAGACCTCCAGAGCCTCGCTGCGCCCGTCGCAGTCAGCGGAGGGAACCGCTCCAGCACCTTCAATTAGCGGCCCATTATTATTCATGAGTTTGTTTGTGACAAAGCTGTGAGATTGAATTCCAGTTAGTCCGTCCTCCCTGCTCGCGCCTGCTGATGTAACGTAAAGGGAGGCGGCGGCCCGGCAGCTGATTCGAGGCCTGGCTCGTCCCCGTGAGCTCCCTGGGACGGTGTCAGAGGTCATGAATTAGCAACGGGGCCCCTTGAAGGAGACGAGTCTTTTAAGACTCACTGTTTTGCGCATAAATCTATTCATAGAGTTGGGCTTGTATTTATTTATATTTGACAGTACAGCGCCGCCGTTTGTCGCTGCTCTTTGACAGAGAAAGAGCAGAGCTGCTCCCTGTTGCAGGTTCCGTCTTCGTGAATAGCCGGAGCCACTTTCACCGTTCATCTCATACGCATCCAACATGACCAGTGGACAAAGGCTTTCTCTCGTTACCATCGTAACACTGACGGCCCTCTCAGGATCATCCTAACCCGACAACAACATATTCCACTTGATGTGACATAATGAAAGGAGTGGTAGCGTGTGGTACACAGGGCTCACTGGCCTAGTAGCTTTGTGTTTCGGTGCCTCCTGGCTGTTTCGTGTGATATAATGGTGTTGACCCCAGCGGCGCCGGGTCCCTCCATATTGAGTTATTAAATTTATGCAACCGCTAAGCTCCTCAACTATTAGAAGCGAAGTCAGTCTTCAGTGCGCCGCGTGCGCTGTGGACATTCTGGATTTCTGGTGGAAAACCGAGCAACAAGAGGGAGGAAGACGGAGAGAGGAGGAGTCAAGAGGGGGGGAGAAGAAGTGCGCCCTGTATATTTTATTCATTGGCGGCAGAGTACAATTCATAATCAGGGCCGACTGATTCACAGTTTTAATTAAAAAGTAGCCTCATAGCGCCGGTGGTAACATCTTGATTTATGGAGACCCGACCACAGGCTCCCATCCGCCAGAGAGAGTGAGTCCACCGGAGGAGGAGGAGGAGGAGGAGGAGGAGGAGGCGCGGGGGGGACGCTGACACTCATGAGGAGGGGAAGTGTCTCGTTTCTCACAGCAAGGTGGTTGACACTGTGGGCGTGCAACTCGAGTGTGTCGGAGGGTGTGTGCGTGACAAGCATAAGTGCCCGTCTGTCTACGTCTCGAGCCCGACCTATACATCGACGAGGCCGGATACGCAGGTCGATTTCAGTAATAGAGACGCACCGATACGACGCGGATGTTGGATAGTCGTCCGATACCGACGCAGCTGGTTCGGGACGATCTGGTTTAGGACGCCATTATTTTAATCAATAGCAATAATTCAGTGCATTTACATCGATGTATGTATTTAGTCTTACAGGGTTAGGAAAACAATGGTCCCAGTCTCTCTGTATCGGCCGCAATTAAAAGCCGAGGTATCACTGTCGGTAATATTCAGGCTTAGTCCCACTATACACGTATCGCCCCTGCTTTCACCTATCAATATCAGCATCGGCCTCAAACATCCAGTATCGGCCCAGTCTGCATGTACAGCAACACTTCATGATGGATGCCTCTGAACTGGTATACTGAAAATCAAAAGAATAAAGACAGCATAGGGGGAATATCAGTGGGGGAAAAAAGAAGATAGATGGGTGGCGGTATAGATATTGGCTCTGGAATAAAAAAGCCTTTTGGAAAATGGCCAGCGCAGCAATTTTAGCCATGGCTGATGGAATTTGCTTTGGTCTGACAGTAACGTTAAGTTTATGTCAGCCCCACCATTTAAATCACCGCCATAACAGAATCACTTGATACGGAGAGATTTTAATTAAAAAACTGTTTGTGAGAGAGGGGAGATAAATGCAGGGAGAGCATGACAGCAAAGGACAGAGAGAGTGAGAGAGAGGGAGAGAGAGAGAGGGAGAGAGAGGGGGAGAGAGAGAGAGAGGGGGAGAGAGAGCAAAAGAGTGATTACAGGAGTGAGATAAGTGAAAAGTAAGAGCTCATTCTGCATTGAAGTGAAAACAGAAAAGCACAGTGTGTCTCGACTTTCTTCATGCCTGCGTTTACTTTCAATGGCTCACTGCAGTGTTCTAGGACTTTGCTCTGTGTGTGTGTGTGTGTGTGTGTGTGTGTGTGTGTGTGTGTGTGTGTGTGTGTGTGTGTGTGTGTGTGTGTGTGTGTGTGTGTGTGTTTGCTTCCTTCTGTGCTCTCCTATTCTTTGTCACTCTCGATGATTGATTTTTTTAAGGCCTGGCTCTCTCGCAATCACGACAGAAACCACAGTGACAGTATACATACACACACACACATACACATACACACACACACACACACACACACACACACATATACATACACACACACATATACATACACACACACACACACTGACCCTTCACCTCGTACTCTCGCGCGCACACACGCGCGACAAGCACATGGGAGAGAGCTGCATCAATTTGAATAATGCGCACACATACTATGAAGTAATCCATTTATGTAGAAGGCACACAAGGCCTCTGTGTTGAGTAATGAACATGCAGACACCGTCGCTCTACATTAAGTCGTTCCAGCGCACCCAATGCCGCCTCGTCAACTTACACTACTGAGTTAATGCAAAAAAGACACACGCTTGGAGAAAGTCATGGGAAAACAGGGCAGGAAGAGCGAGAACAGGACAATCCGATCGGATCAGAATCAACTTTATTGTCATTGAGTACAAGTGCTAGGACAACGGAATGCAGTTTGAGCATCTAACCAGACGTGCACCGGGGATGGGGGATAACACCGTGGTGCAGAGTTTAGTAAGGTGACAGCTGAGGGGAAGAAGCTGTTCCTGAGCCTGCTGCACAAATTATGCTCTATAGTATCTTCTATGATAAAATCTTTATTCATTTATCGTTTTTTTTTTTAAAGTGAATCCTTTCCGCTGTCAGCATGCTGCAAAATAACAAAAGGTTATCATGAGGCCGTTATGTATCTACACCACGCCGTCAGCAGTGTGTAGTAAACACTCAAAGTCTGCCCTTCTCTCTACACACACATGCACACACACTGCCGATCGCATGTTGCCTTTCCCTTTCCTCACTCGTTTACCATTACAGCACACACACACACACAGACACATATACACACACACACACACACACACACAGGCTGGAGAATGCGTAGATGTGAACCAACGCCGCGCGGTGCAGCTGAGGAGACAGTATCTTATGTCTCCCTGAGGGTTTCCCTGCTTCATAATAGATATCAGACACTTGGGCAGCAGTTACAGATAATGTCAGGGGGCAATTTTGTCGTGACAGATAATATAATTCCGGTGGACTTAAAATTAAATTTATTACCATGCCGGTGTCAAAACAGAGCTCGCCCTTTACCCGTGCTATTTGAACATTGGCTCAAATATGAGACTTTACAGCTGCTGTTCAATATTTGTTTTGTTGTAAAAATGTTTAGTGTTTTTTTTTTTTACAGTGAAAACGCGGAGGAGGTGGTTGGTTGCATGTTTTTTTTCCGAGCTATTAATTACGGCCGCATATATTTGTTGCCTCGGGTGCTTGCCTACGCATCTTCCTCCATATACGTAGTTGGAGGATGAGACTTGTCAATCATTGTCCTCCGCATCTGCAACCGCTCTCCTCATCACGATCAGACCTGAGCCACGAGCCGTGCAGCTACGAGAAACCCTTTGACGGATTTATAGTTACAATTACAACGCGTGAGAGCTTCATGTCCATAAACAGCTTGAGTCTTCTGTTGAGTGCTCAGTTCACACAATTAACACGGGCCGTAGACGTCCTATAGACCCACTAGTCTGGGACATTTTAGGGCTGATTGCCTCTCCGCCCTCCACTGGCTATTATTATACTATTAAGTACATGTTTGATGGAGCATCTCGGTGACCCGGCGGGCCGACCTGCATGTAATGTATTTGCAACGTTTCCCAGGTCTCTCTTAGGTCTCTTATGTTTGTTATCTCTCTGTCCAATGAGGAAATGAAAGATGAATGGTTTTTTTGTGTAGATTCATTATTAAAAAAAGCTGGTTTGATCAAATCTACTTGGTTTCAGGCTAGTAAGTCATTGATCATCAGTATCAGATAATTTTAAAGTACTCACTTACAATCTCTCCCCCTCACACACACACACACACACACACACACACACACACACACACACACCCTTAATGAGGGTGCCATCAGGGTCTGGCTGTGTGAGCCGTGTTCTAATTGTCTTATCTTTCGAGGTGGCACATTCTTGGACTGAGACTTAATTTAACACCCAGTCCCCCTCAAGTGCTGGTGTTGTTTACACCCCGCCCCATCACCAGCACCCACACACACACACACACACACACACACACACACAGGCACTTACACCCGGGACTCAACCCTCCAAAAGTACTCTCGTACCCTCTCTCACACCCGTGTCATTGCTCTCTCTGTTCTCGTCTTTCCCCCGATCGCCCCGTCGTCACCCACCAAACAACCCATCTCCCCCTCATGGTAAATTAATTTGGCAAGCTGTTGTCATGACGTACCGACTGTATTATAAACAAGCATGCACTCTGATCCCCTTGTAGTCCCGTTTGTGTACACTACCGCTGCAGAAACGAGGATTTAGCACCTTTAAAAAGGTAAGAGAGCATCTGAAACACTGAAAATACTCATCAAAACAAGGCAACAATACAGATGTTGTTACCAGAAATCATACAGTCCCATATCCCTATTTGGAACATACATTATATATCATATGTATACATCAGTGTGACCTGCAATTGTCGCACCACGACTTGCTACAATCAGGGTTTTTCTTTTTAGAAATGTGGCTGCGTAATGCAACAAGCCGTTAATCAGATGCATTGTGGGTGATGCGATCGAGCGGTATCTTTGCCTCAAGTTTTATCCAAATCCCACCGGTGACCACTGAGATGTTAAGAAAAACCATCGACGCAGTGCCGCACCGCAGTGCTAATCGATTGTTTGTTGTTTTGTTTTTTTTCCCAGCATTTTCATCCGTCACTTAAACACAAGTGTGTGGAAATTGATCCACGACGTATCCGCGAGTACGGAGTCTCTCGTCACCGCTTGCCGGGAGTTTTCACAATTGAACAGTCGGAGCACTTACAGCGTTTTCAATAATTCTCAAACTCTGGTTCTTGGCTTTCGGGAATCGATGCGAGATGCAAACGGGAACAATCGACTGAACACACAGAAGAGGTCTAACGGCTGCACGAGGGCTGCATCGTCTTCAGGTGCTCGGAGTTTAATCAGTCAGACTTTGACGAACCTATTATGTTAGTGCCCATCTCCTCTCGCCTCCCTTTTGTGCGTCTGCCTCGTTGGAAGTATCACAGCATCTCCCCTGTCCTCTTTCCCTTCTCCATCCCCCTCTTTCTCCGTTTCCCTCTCTTTCTGCAGCCCGGTTGCCACATATCACAGATTTTGACAGCATGCGGAGGAGGTCCCTCAGAGAGGCATTAGCTCCCTGTTGGGAGTTCTTCTGCTAAACTCGCGGCGGGCATTTCCCCTTAACACAACGCAATCAATAACTTTATATATTATCTACTGGCAAACAGAGCCACGGCTGAAGGCTGCAGGAGGCTGCAGGAGGCTTTGGGAGGGACCGAGGCTGAGAGGCTGCGAGGCTGCGAGGCGGCTGTGGAGAGTGCTTTTCTTTGCGTTGCTGAGGCGACTGAAGCGAGGTGAGCATTAGTTGTGACATCTCAAGCAGCGGCAGAGGCGTCTCGGTGAAGCATCCAGAAGAGAGTGCACTCAAGGACTAGGTCTAGGTCACCGCCCGTACTTGACCATTTCATCACAAACGGGGCTTTTAGAGGTTCTTTTGTGTTTGTGTTTGAAGATGTACCGCCATCCAATCTCATAGCAGGGTGGGGGGGGGGGTGTATCAAGAGAAAGTAATCCTTTCTCTGGTATAGACTGATTTATTGTCCGGCACAGCTTTCATAATGGCAAAAGAAAAATAGAGTTTAGGGAGCAGAGATGAAGAAAAATAAGTTTAAAACAGCATTACTTAGTTGCACCGTCTGCACAACAAGACATTGATCAAATTCTGTACGTGTAACATTAATCACCTACTATGACACAGGTGTTTTTATTGCAAATCAAAGCTGGATCAGAGGAGTTGCCCTGAAATCAATGGCGACAACGCCAAGTTGCTGTAAGATGTGATATTTTTGTTATTCGGTTGTAGCACAGACTGAATGCAGGTTTTAACATAACTCCGTGCAAGTTTTTAAGAGTGAATCAAAGTTTTTTTCTGTTTTGTTCGGAGACCCAGTGTTATGGATTTCACCGTCTCGCCGCCCCTCCGACCGTACTGCTGCAGTATACAAATGAAGAATCAAACAGCTGCAGTCATCCTCCCTCTCAACGATACCTCAAACACCCTCCGACGCTCTGCATTGGTAGTCCTCTAGGCACGAGCACAAGTGTTTCCTGTCGATCGTGGCTGCGTAAAAAGATGCTGACCTGTGGCGTACACACAACACACAACACACAACACACACACACACACACACACACACCGAAACAAATCATTCACCCGCTTCAACAACACAACCTCTAGGTGAGGCCAGAAAACAACAAGTCAGCTGAAGCCGAGCGTAGAGCTGCTTCTCCAGACAGCTGCTCAAATACCTGTACTGGCTTTAAGGCAAGCAAGTATATATATATATATATATATACCTCCCCCTCATGCAAGGCACTAATCCTGTCGGTTAATAATTAATAATTAGTTAACGAAGGTCGGCTATCTGTCAAAACTAGCATCTGTTGTTCTCGGGGTCATAATCTGAACACGCCTATTTTTAGATTCAGTGAAATGATAGAAAAAAGAAGCTCCTCATAACTACAGAATAAATCCCATTTGTAGTCGTCTTCAGTATCAAAGCGAGTCAGCGGTAGCAGTGTGTACATCCATGGGTACAAACAGGAACTGCTAATAGCAAATTCAGCAGACTTTTCATGCTGCCGATGTAAACAAATACAGGCAAAAAAAAAAAAAAAAAAAGGTAAACTTTTAGCCGACATCTGTAGCAACATTGTGCTTCGTAAGTCAAGGGGATGTCTTCAGGTTGCTTGTTTCAAACAACCAACAGTCTAAATTTGCTTTACAATGATGTCAATCATTGCAGATCAAAACAGATTGAGGAGCTACAACCACTAATTAAAGTGACTAAAAGAATTGTTGCGGGTCAACTTCCCCGTTTCAGCATTGGATCTACTTCAGCGACTGGAGCACAAACACTTGTCGGCACCTGTAGCCTTCCTCCCAGCGGCATTCCGAGGACGTGCCAGAAGATAACAGATGCCACCAAAGCTAATGACTGGATCTGTGGGCCGTTATCCAGGTGACTTATGTTACTGCTCCGCTGCTGGAGACAAGGATGAGCGAAGCCGCATCGGCTCTTTTGCGACCACGATCGATGCCGCCACGCGGATCCTAGCTGTGTTTTCCATGTGACACGTGATCCTGTCGGTCCAAATTCAATTAATATGAAATGATGAACTCTGAGATAAATGACCCACACACAGACGTCGCCCCTGCTGCTGCGTCCTACAAGCGTATTCAATTGCGAGATAATTGAACATCAGTGAAGCCTAGGTGTAACAATATGATTGGAACTCATTACAAAGAGAAATGTGCCGTGACGAGTTCGCCGTGCCTGAAAAAGTTTCTTTGAATAAGACTGAGTTATTGAATTAATGAGATGTGCCCACACACACACACACACACCGCGGTGTCATTTTTTGCATATGGTGACAAAACGGAACAGACAGCAGCACAGACCGGCACATCAGAAGTCATCGTGTCCCTGAGAGAAACCCACAGCTCTCTATCCTCTCCTCCACCTCCCCCGAAACAAATACCTCCTCTCTTCCTCTCCTCGTTTCTTTGTTTCTTGTCCTTTTCTTCATCAAAAGCCTCTTAACTCACCGGCTCTTGAATTTGCTCCAATTTAGGAAAATACACAGTAGCAGGAGAATAAAAAATAAATAAAAAAACTTCCTCTTTCCACACCTTTTCCATAAAAAAAAAAATGAATAAATCATGAAAGGAAGAATGATGTCAGTCATGAATATTCTCCCAAAATAAGCACACAAGCATACTGACCTAATCAGCAGAGGACTAAAGCAACAGAAAACGCTATAGGAGGAAGACAGGCTCATTTATCTCACCGGTTTCGCTTCAATAAAGAAATCTGCCGTTAATTACATTCCGCGCATCAGCGGGCGGGACAAAGGTGATCCGAAAAACGCTTCGCACTTTATTCCGCACATCAAAGGCCGCAGCCTGGATGTTAGCATGCGAGCGATGACGCGAGCTCCCCGGAGTCCAAACAGGAGTCTGTTGTTCACCGGATTTGACTGAGAAATGAGACATGCATCACTTAATTAATGGCACTGAGTGGTGGTGATATAATGAGGGGCCGGAATCCAATTTTCGGTTAGGTACACAAGGGCTGGATATAAAGCTTTTAAAGCACTCGTGAGACATTATTATTCTAATACGTCTGTTTCTCTAAAGAGAGCAGGAAGCCTGCTGGACTCCAATAACAGGCCTAACAGACCAACAATCTGTAACTCGTGTGATTTCTTTTCAAAGAAGGTGGGGCGGCCGGCGGTTAATGAGATTCACCGCCGCTGTTAATTCATCTCTATGGTAATGGATGTCTTGTGACGCGAGGCAATAGTAGGCAAAAAGTGCAGCGTCAGCGTCGGCCGAGGCAGCTGCTGTGACTTTCAGCTAACGGCGGAAGGCTGAGGCACTTCATTACGGAAGCGGCACCGTCGCTCCGCTGCTGCCTAAAGTAAAAGCAGCAACTGTGTAATGGCAGCATTTGTAGTGTGTTCACACACTCCATCACCCCCCCCCCCCCCTCCCTCCCACACACACACACACACACACACACACACGCACACAAACCACAGCAACCAGTGCCTCCCATATAAAATACAAAATACATTTTTGTTTCTCAATCTTTGCTCCTCTGCACCGAGGCTCAGTCTCTTAAACTTCACGGCTGATTAATAGTGCATGGGGGAGGGAGGGAGGGAGAGGAAGAAAAGGGAGAGGCGGATAGAGGGAGAGAGGTGCTAGAACTTGAGAGCAATAATGAAAAATGGAAAGAAAAGGTTAGCGCGGAGGAGTGAGAAGATGAATGCATGAGGGAAAAAACGACGGAATGTGGCGATATGATAATGGGCCCTTGTGGCAAATCCACTGGCCTCTGTGTGAATTGGTCCTGGGACAGAGAGAGAGAGAGCGATTGTCTCCTTTTATCTCGTCGCATAGAACACACCGTCTCTCTCTCTCTGGCGAACGCGTCCGAACGGTCGCACGCTTCTGCCACACAAAAAAAACACTCATTCAACAAATCCTTTAATTGCCTGATCGATGCCTGTAGAGCCATGCAAATTAAGCCGATAGTCGAGAAGGGGGCTGGGTCGGGTCGGGCGTCCACGCGCTGACGCGTGCCGCTGATCAAAGTGCACACTGTGCAAAAAAAACAACAACAGGATTAAAGCGTTCATCTGTAGGCTCCACCTTGAACCATTACTCTGACCCTCAAGCAAAGCTGGCGTGAGATACAGAGCAAAAATAAATAAAAGAATAAATAAAAGGCCTTTGGAAGTTTCAGACCATCCATCACTGAGCTCTAAAAAAAAAGGCGCGCGCTTATGGAAGCAGACGCACAAACACACACACACACACACACACAAGGTGAGATAAGCCGGGGGATGTTTCAGCGGGTCCCCGCAGAGCCAGAAAACTAAGAGCGGAGTTCGGGAGATGCCTCATGCATCGGCGCCGTCTTACCTTGCGTTTTGCCAGCCAAAGTCTCATCCCAGCGTCTCAGAAGTAGCATGATGGTGCGGCCTGGGACTCCTCTCTCGCTCTCATAGCCTCGGACTGAGGGAGGCTGAACTGCAACCAAAAAGCACCAGAACAAAGACAACATGAGCATTGATTGTTAGCAGCTATTTGCATCTTCAAATATTCAGATTTTTGGGGGGGTTTCTGTCATGGCGGTTTGTCTCTCCGTGTGTGCAATCGTCAAACAGGAAAGATGAAAAGAGCATCGCTCTAAACACCACCTCACCAGGTGTATTTGCTCCAGCCAGCTGCCCTTTATGAAATGACTGCGCTCTAGTCTCCATGATTCATTGAACTACACCTCTCTACCAGGTCCCCTCATTAGGTGTGTGGGGTTTGCTGAAGCAAATACAGATGCTCATGAATTACGCTGCTGAGCATTTATCCCCCCCCCACACACACACACACACACACACACACACACATCATAATCCTTTCAGTGTCGACTGCGAACAAGGAGTTGGGAACTCACAGCAGCTTTAGGTAAAATCCTCGACCGGGTCAAGAGGGTAAAGCAGCAATTTGGAAGGTAATTGTAGCTCCACGGGAGCAGCTTCTGTTCTGCCCTTCGCTCCTCCGAAGAGACGCTTGGCGCCGCTTGTTTTTCGGACGTCCGCCAGTCTGTTATTGCAAACGGGAACACAGGGAGGACAGGAGGGTCAGACGCAGGTCGCAGTACGGTTAGACTCCAATAAAGACCGCGCGGCGCTTCGGGGCACAGCGGGGCGACCTCTGACCCCACCGCTCCCCTTTTCGAGTTAAGTTAAGAATCAAGTGAGGGGGGGATTTTAAGAAAAACGCACGACTCAATCGGAGTTCAGCTTTCTGTATTATTGTTTAGAATGTGAATCCCCTTAATTTCTGAACTGTGTGCGTGTGTGTGTGGGTGGGTGTGTGTGTGGGGGGGGGGGGATAAAACAGTCTGATTTGAGGAGAATTCAGCCCAGTATGATAAATTATACATTTCCTCCAAATGTGTGCTGCAGTATAGTTAATTGTCTCTGCCTTCATCCCCAACAATCGCCCAACGACAGCACGCAGATCAGAAGAATAATAAATAGCTCCGATTAATCCAGATTATAACTCATGTAGCACACTGCCCACAAGGAGCCCGAACACAGCGTCTGAATCGGAGGGGAGAGTGTGGGCCATACTTTAGGTAAATTAATGATTAATTGAAGTATGCCGATGAATAATAAACCAGTCTCTGCGGGGTGACAGATTGTGCTTTTCATATTTAATAGATTGATGGGGCCCCTCACACACGACGCGTAAACACACACACACACACACACCCACACACACTCTCGCGGCGACATGTAATCGCAGGCTGGTCACGTGTGCTCGGTTCGACACATGAGACAGAAAGGAAGGGGGGTGGGGGGGTGGGGGGGGGTGAACGTACAGTAGATTAAAACATCAAAGAAGGCCTACGCTGCTCAGGCAGTTCTAGCTTGTTTCTCAGCTTCTACTAATCCCACAAAAGGGGCCTAAATGTTGCTTTTTTTCCCATACACTGTGTGTGTGTGTGTGTGTGTGTGTGTGTGTGTGTGTGTGTGTGTGTGTGTGTGTGTGTGTGTGTGTGTGTGTGTGTGTGTGTGTGTGTGTGTGTGTTCCGATTGCGCTCCCATCCCCTCTCATGGACGGCGTCTGCATCGATACAAGTCCTCTTAATCAGCTCCGATGAATTATTAAATAGCCTTTTTTATATCAGATCATGACCCATATTCCTGCTCGCTTGAAGTGAATATGCTGCCAATAAAATAAAATAGAAATCGAGACGTACTTTTTAAAGTCGCCCCACATAGGCTCCCCTGCTCGCTCTCTAATGGTTGAACAGGATTCAGACGCACGCTGCAGAAAGTTACGAGCTCTGGATGGAGCTCCGCGCCTCCGACCGGCTCGTTTAACAAGATGATGGATGGACGAGGTCGTCACGCAGCACCACACACACACACACACACACACACACAGGAATCTGAGGTGTTTTGACACCTAGCAGACTTCAAATCGTCTTTTACATGTTTTAGGTTTGACTTGAACCTCATCAATTCCCCCCGGGGGGGGGGACGGCACGGAGTGGAAGTCATCCGAAGATACGATCTGTAACAGAGTGTTATTGCTGGTTTCATTAAGGGGCAGATGCAGCGCTCAGTACCAGACACAGGAGTTGCATTGTCGTCTCATTAGGTAGCACATGGCGAGGAGGAGAGACAGAGAGGGAGTCGCTCGGGAAGAGGGGATGGGATTACGCGTCTCCTTAGCCCCTGCTGTCTCCTCTCCTGGCCTGTTTATCAATGACGACTGCAAACACGGCGCCTGTGAAAATCTCTTAAGCTCTGTTTGGAGACTTTTTGGCAGACTTCTTTCTCCACGTAAGCTTCTGGCATCGAGCGGTTTTTGGCAGGAGGCTTGAAAATACGCGGTGGTGGCCCCCCCGGTCACCAAGTGATTTATTGTTCAATAAAATGTGGTGGCCATATTTACACAAACATTATTCATGTAGAATGAGGGTACACTTTGACTCTTAGGAGGTACACCGGAGAACGAACATTAACTGCGATGTCACTCTTTGGCAGGGGGGGGGGGGGGGGGGCGTGAAAATTAGCAACGCGCAAAAAATATACGAAGCCGAAGAGCTGAAATGCACATTCTCGTCTTTCTCGGCAGAGACGAGACGGGTTCACGATGCGGGACGCGGTCCGGAACGTGACAAAAAGCTGACGTGTCGTGTCGTGTTGCGGCCGCCAACAAATCCCCTCTACATTTGCATGGAAGTGAGGCTCAGACACATCCATCTTCCAAACTGTTCAATTGGACACCGATTGCTCACCTGGCTTCGCTCGAAAGCATCGGTTAAAAAGGGGACAGTTCACCCCAAAATCTCCTCTTTTTCTCTCCGTTTTGAGCACAACAAGCTGAGTGCCATATTGTCCTATTATTGCCAAAAACTAGGCAACTCACACCAATCGACAAACAGCACTACGGTTTTGATTTTGGGGGTGAACTGTCCCTTTAAAACTTAATCAGCATCCTTTGGTTAAGTGTAGTCAAACCGGCCGTATCGACTACAGTTTCCCAGCTAAGTGGCACGAAGCGTTCACATCACCGTCCATTTTGCTTCCCGCCTCGCTGTACTATTTCTGTGGTCGTTACAGTAAAAAGACAGCGGCGAGCCATGGGTCGGGGGGGGGGGGGGGGGGGCAGCGCTTGCACCCGAGACGTCCATTTTGCAGCGTGGCAGCTGTGACAGCTTTGACACACTGCCTGGGCTTAAGTGGCCCATCTGCAGATAGGCTGCAAGGGGTCACATGTGTGCTGAGAGCGCAGAATGGGTAATGGTCCCAGGTTATGGGAGCAGGTCCCAGGTGAGTTTCACAGGTACGTAGCACTAACCTTGACCGTGCGGCACACACACACACACACACACACACACACACACACACTGTATGAATGCAAACGGCTGTCATCTAAATGATGGGAAAGTTAATCAGAGAAGAGGGGTCAATCTTCGATGCGCTTGTGATGGATAGATGGACAAAGTGTCTGCGTGTGCGTGAAAGAGAGAGAGTGTGTGTGTGTGTGTGTGTGTGTGTGTGCGTGTGAATTGCATGTTGCTGCAGACATACTCAAGATTTCATCCCAACACACTCCACTAGGAGATCTACTGTCATTCTCCCGCTGTGAGGCACTTTGGGTTTCTTTGAAATAGCGGCAGATAAAAATAATTGCATTGAGAAAAGGCCAATGCAGTCTGTCTCTTCATGTAGATGACTTCATTAATCTGCCTATATATTCTACTCATGCCAGCGCACGCACACACACACACACACACACACACACACACTCACTCAGGTATCAATAAGAGTGTGGAGCAGAGCTGAGCAGATGATTTGATAGGCAGAAGTGGCCACTCCATCAGGTGGAGAGCGGCTAATAAGATCAGAACCAAGCATGAAGTGTGGAGATTCATTTCCACATGTGAAGTACATTGTCATTTTTTTTTTTTACGTTATCAGATCAGAGTGTACGCATGTGAATTTATTTCACGTGGGTAAAATGTGTCAGGAATAGACTTAAAGGCTCGTGGTGGGGCAAAAAAAAACTACAACGTGCGAGGGAAATTACTGATCTCGAATAATCCGACAATATCCATTCAACACGCATACAGTACACACACACACACACACACACACATCGAACTCACACCCCCTCACACACATGCAAAAATAGTGACTTAATGACAAAAACCGGTGAAGATGAATATCTACATGAATTAATCGTCATCCAAAACATGCAACAGCAACAGCATGTGTGGATTCAAAGCGCCGTACTCACCTATTTAACCCTTAACATTAAGAAACATTAAACCTAATGGATTTTGCAGGCTGGAGAAACTGTAAGAATCACGGCTGTTACATCAACTAATAGACAAAGACGTGGCTTGAGTCTTTAATCCGCGTTAGTGAAATCCCATTAAGATTCAATAGTTGAAAAAAGAGATATTGCAATCAGCTTCAGTCCGTTACAAAAAGAAGTCAAAAAGAGAGTCCCGAATTTAGGACAGTTTTAATTATTGTTAATTATTTATTTTTTTCTCGCTTGGAATTCAAATCCAGGATTTAAAGGGTAATTCCACAGGAAAACAGCTAAATCCAGAGAGCCTTTATCATGTTGGCGGATGCTCAAACGTCCCACTTCCCTTTATCTTCATGTAATGAAGAGGAGAGGCGTTAAATCTCCTTCAGGGAAAAAAAAAAAAAAAGGTGGAAATATAAAAAATAAAAAGACGAGAGGATGGAGAAGGAAATGAGTTGTGTGGTTTGCTTCACTTTGCTCTGCATCTGTCTGCTGCTGTGCCTCTCTGTAGCTCTCACACACACACACACACACACACACCAAATTATTCAGTCACTTTGCAATCAGCTCAATTCTTTGGCGCCATCTCGCCGGTCTTGTTTTCCTTAAATGCCAAATTCATGAATAATCTGCCGTTCCAAACCGTGGAAGTAGTCGAGGTGAGGTATTGCAAAATCGCGTCACCAAAACGCAAAATAAACAGCAACTCCTCTCTGATGCGAGCAAGTCAATGACGCGCGAGCGGTGGGACATGACATTTTCCTTAGATGGCACATGAAAAGACGAAAAAAAAATGGGACAAGGAATAAACCAATAGGTGGATCAATTCAGAGGGGGTGAGAGGGTGGAAGTGATGGAGAGAGAAAAAGATGCGGAGGGGAAAAAAAAAAAAAGAAAGGTGATGAAAGAGATTAAAGCTTGATGCAAAGTGAGTGAAAATTATGGAGGAGGGAAAAAAAATCCTCTGGATGATGAAGCCAGTTTTTGTTTTTAGTCCATTCTCTTTGAGTGCTTGTGTGTGTCTGTCCGCGAGAATAAGTCAGTTCAGAAAGATAGGGAGGGAGAGCGAGGGAGAGGAGAGAGAGAGAGAGAGAGGGAGGAAAGGAGGGCAGAGGAAAAGGGAGGCAGAGGAGTGTATAAACACAGATGACACCCTGACAGAGCGGACGATAGCGGCTCACAATGGCGCTTTGAAGCGAGCGGCGCCTTGTCGCTCATGAATTAGAGGCCTTTGCTCGGTTCAACCTTCACCCGACAGACAAACGTGTTGCGAGGTAACCTGAACGCACCTCAGTTCGATCACAACGCACGTTCCCTCCTACAGGACCCAAATGTGGAATTTGAACGTCACTCAATGTGCATGACGGCAAACGGTGTGTGACAAAAGGGGGGGGGGGGGGGGGGGGGCATTTCAGACGCTTTAATGGAAGAACAGACTTTTTGTGCAACATAGAGAGATGAGGCGACTGCAGACTGGTGCTTGCTTGATGAGTCGCTGTGGTCTTGGTTTGAGGAGAACGAGAAAAAAAAATTTGGAAAACCAAAGTCAGAAAACAGTGACGTTACAGCGTGAAAGGGGGAGAGTGACGTGAGGATGACATGGCATGAGGCAAGAATCAGCTGAGAGCCGGATGGGAGGGGAGCCGTGGTTACACCAGAGCTAGATTGTAGGCCAGTGTGCGTGTGTGTGTGTGTGTGTGTGTGTGTGTGTGTGTGTGTGTGTGTGTGTGTGTGTGTGTGTGTGTGTGTGCGTGTCAAGGTGTGCTCCACACAAAACACCTCGCATTCACAGACAAGGAACAAAGACTTTGAGACAGACACTAAACACTAAATAGACCTACCTATGGTTAGAATTAAGAATCGCCCAAAAAAGATGCATAGGGTGGTGGGAGGAAAAAAGAGAAGGGGGAAATAGGAAATAGGAAAAGGTACAAAAGTGAAAAAGGCATAAATAGAAAATACACGCAAGCCAATTAAAATGTCTCTATAAAGAGGAGGGGGGGGGGTTAAAGCAAGGAAATTAAAATACTGGTGGAGTCAAAAAAGTAGCCAAAGTTACTGGTGGACAGTGAGCGGAGTGGTGGGGAGGAGGAGGAGGAGGAGGAGGGAGGCGGTGAAGGGAGGAGGGAGCGTGGGCTGCACAGCGATAGAAAGGGCTGGCAGCGATAGCAATGGAGAGGGACGGAAGAATGAATGAAGGGGACAAAAAAAAGAGAATATAGGGGGCAAAAAAAAGGAAAAAGATCCCCCTCCTCTTTCTCTCTGCCTCGCTCTCTCTCTCCCCCTCCTTGTCTGGCTCATAAATGGCAGAAATTGTTGACCAGGTAAATGGCGAAATAGATGAGGAGACAGAGGACCGAGAGAGCAAGCAAATGAAAAGGTAAAGCACCTCCCAGCAGCGCGATGAGGAAAAAAAAGAACAAAAACCGAAAGAGGAAAGCAAATACTCCAGTGGCCTCCGTTGTCTCCAGTCTATGTGTGGAAGGGGGGATTGGCTAGAGCCAGTTGTTCCCCTTCCCCGGCTGCCTTCTGCTTTCTTCTGTCTCTCCTCCCAAAAAAGACTTCCCATCCAGATGACCAAAAAAAGACAAAAAAAGCAGACACAGATGTCCTTTTTCCTCCCTCTCAACTCTGGTCTGATATCACGTGCCACTCACACAGGTTAGACATTGTTGCGGCTGCAACGCACAGTATCACCAATATTGCTCAGTTGGGAGGAAAAAAAAAAAAAGGCATTTGGTGGCGGCTGCTAGTCGAGCGCTGCCTGCCTCATGAGGAAGCATACTGAGCTGGAATTGCTATGTCTCCCCTCTCTCCCGCCCATCCCTGCGAAAAAGATGGGAGGAAGGGAGGTGGGCCCACTCGCTGCATTAGTATTCATTGAAAGAGTGTGAGAGAGAGAGTGTGAGAGAGAGAGAGAGAGAGAGAGAGAGAGATAGAGATGAGGAGGAGGAGGAGGAGGAGGGGGAGAGGGGTGCCTCTTCCAACAAATGTCGAGGAACCAAAACCGGTGTGCTAAACTGATAAGAGACTGGCTCCCCCTAGAGTCAATCATCGATACACAAGCTCAGATAACTGGAAACAGTGGGAATAAACTGGAGCGTTGGACCAACCAGCCTGTGGCCTGCACTCAATGAAACGCCTCACAACACAACCTCTCGGGGCAAAATGTCACTGCTGCAGTGTCACTCCAACTGCACGACGGGAGTGCAATCCACCCACAGACCAGTTTCAACGTTTCTCTCGGTGTTCATCGTCTCTTTGTGGGACAAAAGCACCGATAACCTCTTTAACGCTGCACACTCTCCCAAACAAAAATCGGACAAAAGCGCTAAGAGGAATTTTGGTTTGGAGCCCGTGGAGTTGTGAACAGCAGGCCCCGGTCCCCCTTTCTCTCTGCATTTCGCCCTCAGCTAAACTCAGTGTTGCTATGGTGACAGATGACTGCTCTCAAGTGTCCAAATCAAAAGCTAGCAGCACACACAGAGAGAGAGAGAGGTGGTCAAAAGCACCCGTTCAGAAGGTAAAGCCTGCAGAGTATCTCCACGTTATAGTCATGTCTCTGTCGAAATATTTCTACCTTGTTTCTGCAACCAGGAGCGTCATTTACCGAAATATTAAAACCATTACATGCCCACAGAGACGAGACGCTACATTGTGTCCACGAGGCCGAATGGATGGCTTGTACTCAAAAAGAGAGCGAGGTAAACCGCACTCTTTTGTTTTATCCTCATTAGGGAATAAGTTGTTTTCGATTGATTCCCTGATTGTTATTTATAGTAAAGAGGCCGAGGGAGACGCTGACAGATCCAGAAAGAAGATACGATTACAAAGTCTCCACAGTCTCCCTCCGTCTCCTCCGCTGACCCGTTTATCAGACAGTAATTACTTAACTCACAATAAAAACTCAAGCCCAATCGAGCTCACAGTGGCAAGGTGACGTGTGAAGACCGCAACATTTCAGGCGAGCTTTGTTCGGCATTTCAATCGTGCATCAGCACAATGAGAAATTACCTTACAATGAAATTGAAGGCGGAGTCCGTGTGTCCTCGGATGTGACAGAGGACAAGCGGTGCAGCTTGGAGCTGTCTCTCCTCTTGGCCAGTGTTGGATGGACCCCCGCCAAAAACAGTTTGGCCTGTGGTTCCTTGAAGCATTCAACAGACTCTGCTTGACCTTTCCCCAAGTTTCAGACATCTCTGAACCTGGATTTGAAACAAACACAATCACTGGATAAAGAATGATTATTGGACAACGGTGGCAATAAATATCATGGTTGACGTTATTTTTCTTTCCTGTGTTTAACCAGGGATCTTACAAGTTATTCTCCTAATCAGCCTGCATGCTTCTGCACATGGGAGCTCTCAGTACAGTCACTGCATTCTGCTTCAGTGGAGCAGCTGTTTCAGCACTTTAAACACAAGAGCTGGTGGAGAAATTTACAAGGAAGGTGGAGTTAGTTTGGTGAACACTGGATGACAAATACACAAAAAATATCCAGTTACGCTGCACATCTACACATTTATTTACATGCATATGTGTACATTTTAAATTCAATGCAGGTTACCTTAAAACTGTTCCAGGTAGGAAATGTTTGTCGAGAAGAAGAGTGTGTCGTAAATGTCTTAGTGGGACATATCGCCACCTTGTGGTCGCTTTACGGTACTCTGCTCGACTGTGCGGTGTTGGATTGAGCATGCCTGGCTGCACGAGCCGCACCATCACAACACGGTTCAGAGATGGCAGCGCTGTCATCACCGCTACGAGTCTGCAGAGGAATACTAAAAGAACTACGTGCACTCCAAGGACCGACTTATAAACGCTCACTGGCTTACAACTATGTAATGGAACAGTTCCGTAAGAATAAGGTGAGTTTCCCAACAACTTCGTTTCAGCTATCGTTAGCCGCGTTAGCTAACTACCATAACAAACTGCATGGGAGGTGCGTGGCTAGCGTTAGCTAACCGGTTAAACTCCTAACGGATAACGTCACCGTTTTGCTAGTTAAGTGGAAATAACGTTCGCCCTTCAGCCGTTCACACGCGTGGGAATGTCGTGAACACCCAACACGACACCGGAGTGTGTCTTTGCTTACTTTGTAATCTGTAGCAGCAAAACTTCAGCGCAAGGTGACTGTGAAGTAGAAGGGCATGCTAACATTAGCAGCTAATGAGCCTTAGCATAGCTCAGAGTTAACGCCACACGCAGGTGATTAAATAATGTCTGGTTATTAAGTCACTAGCTTTATAAGTTCCTACGCACACCAGAGTGCAGTCTTCTTCATTGGATGTATTCATTAATTATGTGTAAATTATCGTCATTATTGTCACCATGCACGGAAATATGTCAAATAATTAAGGCAGGTTCACTAGATTTTAGGTTATCAAGGAATTTGTATTCATCCGCGTGGTTAAATAGACACTTGCAGCAACGTTTAAAAAGACTGTATCTGAAGTCTGATAGTTTGTAGAATTGTTTAAAATTAATTTTGCATGACCACATTCATCCTCGCATGTCTCTGTCAAGAGAAGCCCTAAATGTAACACCATGTTTATTTAAATTACTACAACAACCACTCTTTGTAAACACAGTATAGCTGCTTAAGCACATAGGCTTAAAGCTTGCATTATGTATGCTTGGGAGAGCGTGGCTCACCAGGCTGGTCCAATGCATGAGCGGTCACTGAAGCAAAATAGCTTGGAGCAACTCTTGCTTGTCAGGGTGCGTTTGTCCCGGCCCCAGAAAGACCCCCAGGCACTGTAATGCATATGTGACACTCTATAGAGACTGTGCCAATACTTACTGTCCATGCGGTTGTCACTGGAGTCATTGCTAACTCCTTGTTGTCCACCAGCTAGACCTTAAGGCTTTCGCTTCATAAACGCTAACTTGATTTAATCTTTTCTCTCTGGTGACTTATTTAGTGAACGAAGCAAAAAAAAAAATATATATATGCACGTTGTCCGGCGTTACGATCCGCTTCATCGTTTGATCTTCGCTTATATTTTCTTTTCCCCTCTCACAGGTAACGGCAGAAAGGTACTGCCGAGCCCAGCATGAGGCAAGCCACGACTCGCACACATACCTGTGTTTGCTGGCGTCCACCAGGACCCACACGGCCCTGCACAACCTGTACCACGGCAAAGGAGAGCGCAGCATAGAGCAATCGGCTGGCCTGGTGGGGCTCAGGCTGCCCACTCAGCCCGGAGGCAAAGGCTGGGAGAAGTGAGGACATTGGGAGGGCGCCACACCGGAAGGAAAACTTGACGCTCTTCGAAAATGACCCCTCTGTGGCTGAATCATCTGGTCTCGTACGATTCCCCTCATGAAAAAGTGAACTGTAAAGTGGTTAAATGTTTGACTGGAGTCTGGCAGACTGAGGGGTCGTGCCATCACGGACACCTGTTTATTCCTGTTGTGTTGTTCCACCAATGTTCAATATGAGGATGATCTGATCTGAGAGTGTTTGAAGCAACTGTGGAAATGTATACTATGATTAAAATAAATCAGTTTAGCTGTAAATATACTACCGCTTGTCCACACTTGCTTTTGTTTGTGTTTTGGCATTTTTCCTAACTGTAAAAAGGCAAAAGGAACCATTCAAATGGACTGAAAGTACATTTTCATTGTGATTCATTTAGATATCAGTCACCGTTTGTTACACTTTCTGGTTGTTTTTAAGAACTTGATCACACGTTATAACACATTAACAAATAACCTGCTCTCGTATCAAATAAACTGGAAGTTAAATCCATATATTTATCATTTATTTGCTAATCGGATAAAACGAAACTCATTGAGAATAATTAACATACGTTGTCTGTTTGAATGTAAAATAGTGACGAGCTTGGTGAATTCATATCTTTGTTTTCACAGCTATTTGCCCGTTTGTTTGTGGGATTATTAACAACTTGTCCACTGAGGCATAAACCGCCTTTCTGGCAGTTTTCTACTCTCGTGCTTTTGTATGAGTGAGCGTTGGGATGAACATGAACATATAAGTCTATGGTAGAATTATAAAATATAGCTGATGAAGCTAGATGAAGCTCACATTGGATTACTTTTGCTGAGCCTTTCTGCCGGTATTTGTGATCCTGTAGTTAAATCAAACATCTCATTCAGAGTAGTTCAGTCTTTGATGGAGAAGTCTCAAATCATCACAGTACTACAGCCGGCTCTCTGTTACCTTCCCCCTCTTGTCCACAGCTCCCTCATACAGAACCTCAGCTTTCCTGACCCTGTGTTATTCACCCCACTTTTTTCCATTAAATCTGCCCTTCCCGTTTCCTCGTTCTCTCCAGTGGTGACTAACATTGCCTTCGGTGTGAATTTAAATAGACTAACCCTGAAGCAAAACAACGCACAGTGACACAGGGAGTAAGACCCAAGCGCTGCTCCCACACTCCCACACACACACACACACACACACACACACACAACCCTGGAAACAAAGTCCAATGCATCCTGACAAACTTAACAGCTTGAGTCCAAATTTGTATTGCGCAAAAAAAGCAGGATGCAAATGTGCTTCTCGACTCCCCGCTGTTTTATGCATCGTGGAGCCGACAGCCATGACAAACAGAATGAGAAGGAACCCATAATAAAAGCTGAGTGGCACTGGAGCTTAGTCTAATTTTGGGGAGGTGGGTGTGTGTAGGAGGTGACTATATACACTGTGATGCAGCATCTCTCAGCAGGAGAAGACAATGTATGTCAGCAGCAACCTGAACGGATCTGAGTGCAGCGTGTTTGCCCCCCTGTAAGCGAATGTAAACGTTACCGAGTGAAAGGTGGTGATGTAAGTGAGCGTCCAGCTGGTCGTCAGAGAGAGAAAAACTAAAAGCGGAGGAGGGCGGAGACACTCACGCCCGTCACAGTGGAGGCTGGTTTGTTCGCGGCAAAGGGGCGAGGAGTCAGCATCACCAACTTCTACCTCCGAAAGAGAAAACGGAGGAACAAGGCGCGCGCTCTTCTCCGGGGGAGAATTTGCGCTTCGGAGCAAGCATCTGGATACTGTTAGTATCTCTTATTTATTAAGGTTTTTATTTTCTTTAATTAGGGACCACACAAGGGGGCGAAAGTTGCCGTGCTGAAGAAGAAAGAAAAAAAAGCACGAGAACGAAAAAGGGAGGACGCACAACGGAGCACAGGAGCGGAGAGAGGAGAGGTGACCCGGCCGAGGCGACATGTTTGGCATGCTCAAGAACTCGCTCTTCGGAAACACCGAGGAGACCGAATATAAATTGCTCAGCAGCGAGACGAAGGTAAGCAGCGCGCGGACACCTGTCAGAACACCAAAAAAAAACTTCGTCACTCCGACATCTCTAAAGCATAGCTGCTAATTCTGCGCTCTCCGTGAGCGGAGTGGTGATGCTGCACCGAACAGGCGCACTTCTGTTTGCGTTCCTGTTTTCATCCAGCTCTTACCGCTAACTGTTATAGCAAATTGCGTTTACAACAGTCGTGGACTTTCGCCGTGTTTTCTCGTGATCGCAACCTCCGTAACCTTGACTGGCAGTGAACTGCTTGTGACCTATAAAGATGCCCGCTGAGCCGCAGTGTGGGGCGAAGCAGCCAGAGGTCCTCCGCCAATCAGCGGCCCGCAGCGATGAATACAGATGGTGATGCTTTTTGAGTTTTACGTAACCTTAAGAAAATAACACAAACACGCGCGCGCACACTAAAGTCAGAAAAGGTTTTACCGCGCTGTGAGTCACAGTTTTTTTTCCCTTCCCCATCATGACATTATCTCATGTGTGTGAGACACAGAGGTCCTGCGCGCGCGTGTGCGTGCGTGTGAAACCACAGGGGCCCACGTTAACTGACCCCTGGAAGAGCGTGCGGATCAGACGTGATTGTGGTGAACCCGTGGGCTCAGATAAGGACCGGCCGTGTTACACTTGATACACGGACCGTCGACGACTGACGTCATCGAGGAGCAAGGGCGTGCCCTTTCCGTGTCGCCCCCCCACCCCACCCCCGCCCCTTGTTACGTTCATGCAGCCTATAAGTATATATTGTGTTTGCCTTTAATTGACACATGCACACTTGCATTCCAGTAAACAAGCAGTGATGTGTGCTGTTCACTGAGGCCACGCCTCACAGCCATTTCGAGGTTCTTCTCTCGTGCCCCGTTGACCCGCAGCGCACTACTGTAAATGTGCATGTAGCCATGCAATGACACGGTTGGCACTGGGGTTGGAAATTGGCTTTGTGTGTTTTATCCCTGAATAGCAGCTCACTTTTGACTTGGGGGGACGCGAAGGCACACAGACTGAGACAAAGAGGACTTCTAGACAGGCAGGGAATCAGATGACCCAAACTGACACACACGCACGCGCGCGCACACGCACGCACACTGGAAGTCTGATCCGTTCCGACACTGACCACTAACAGCTATTGTCTCAACCTGATATTTTTGATTTCAAGTAACACTCATTTGAAAAGAGGACAAAGATGATTATAAATAATGATCCATCGTTTATATCACTGATCCACGTGCAGCATGATGTCAAAGGTCACCGCGTGTTCTCTAAGTGTTCATTAAACAGCCTTGAGCTCGAGGCTCATCAAATCTCTGGACCTGACAGATTATTGAAATCAGAGCTCCACACCTGATCCGTGCAGCAGCTGCCTGACTCCGACACCCTACACTCTTAATTAAAACTGACACAGAATACAGAGGAGTTGGCTGGGCCCACACACACACACACACACACACACACGCACACACACACACACCTATATGCACACACATGCACGAGACATAGGCGGAGTTCAGTTCAGTTCAGTTCAGTTCGAAGCTTGCAAAACGACTGTAGATTATTTTAGCAGAACATGAAACGGCAGTTTAACAGTCACATTGATGATAAGGGCTTTTGTGCACTCTCCTCCGGCAAGGAGTAATTATCGGTGTAGAAGATGGCAGAAGGCAGCAGCTAAACACACACAACCTCACACATACAGACATATTAATTGCACTGCTTAACTGAAGTCGGGCTCTTCTGTCTCGGTATGTCACCCGTACACAATGTTAATGGTGGTCCCGTTGACAAGCCACACGGAGCAGAGCCCGTGTAATAACTGTGCAGGAGCCGGGGTACCTGACACAAGTTAGAGCTCCTTGATAACATAGTGCCATCTCGTTTGTGCTGGGGGACGAAGACTTCCGTGTCGTGTGATTACAGGACCTCGGGAGTGAGTTACTACCAGGGTTTGTAAAATAACACACAAGTAGAAATTGGAAAACATTGAAATCATTTGCATGATATTTTGAGAAGCCCACGTAAGAAGGAGCATATGCAGTGGAAATGAACACCGGAGCGTTTTTTTCCATTTCTTCTTTTTTTAGCTGCTGGTTTCATTTAGATAAAAAAAAAAAAAAACACATCATCTGCAAATGAATGAACTATATATATATTTGACAGAAGCATCTCATAGATTGATGGTGAACACTGTCAGGAGAACGCACCACAATGACATCAAAGTCCAACGCTCAAAGACATCGTACAAACAAACACGGAGCAATACACACGGTTAATCCCATTAGTGGGACGAGGAGCTGTATTTGAAACCTGCATGGCCGTCTCTGCTTTGGCCAGATTCCTTCAAAACCTATTAAAGTCATTGCTCAGCTGAGCAGCACAGCTGAGTGACCGCGCTCGCCCCACTCAAATCATATTTAATGCAAAACTGTTGCATCTGTTGGAGCCGTGTGTCTGGAGGCGGGGGATGTGTGTGTGTGTGTGTGTGTGTGTGTGTGTTATGTAAGACATCTCTCTGCCATTATTCTCTGCAGGCTGACTGAACCATGCAGAGCAGAAGAAGAAACTAAATCAAATCAGTGTAAATACGTTTCATCTGCATCTTATTATTTGGCTGCCCACATTGGTTCCACACACCCACACATGTGTGCAGTCACACAAACACACACACACATACACACACACACACACACACACACACACAGAGTTATTACTCTGCCAGTTCAAGGCTTTCGTCCTTTGGAGCAGATTGTCAACTTCAGTGTGTCAGAGGTGAATCACATCTGAGCTCAACCTCTCCCATACGCCCAACCCCCGGGAAGAGAATGACCCGTGTGTGTGTGTGTGTGTGTGTGTGTGTGCATGAAAGAAATGTCTGCATTTGTGCACGCCACGGTGTGTAGCTGTGGTTGGCCTGCTGATGCCTCCCCCTGATTTTTCCCCTCTCTTCCCCAGGATGGAGTGTGCTTTGAGGTGCGGCGGTACGATGGGGCCAAGTACGCCGTCGTCTCGTCTGAGGGGCGATCCTTTGACCAAGTGACGGGGGAGCTGGTGAGGAAGCTGCTCATGTACATCGGTGGGAGCAACGAGCAAGGTAGGCCCATCAGAGAAAAAGCACACTGTGCTAAGATACGTTCACCAATAGTGAAGGACTCGTGAACTGCCTCTGATATCGGTACTGTTCCTCTCTCAAGCTAATAAGTGTCATAAGAAAGGTATGAAGCAAGAGTACTAATATATGGAATGTAATAGAAAGAAAAACAGAGAGGAAAGGCACTTAGGGTCATTTAAATGGTGGCCAGTCTTAACGGAGGCCTGAAGCTGAATTAAGCAGCATCAAAGATGGGACCAACATATGTCTCCATCCTCACTTTAAGCGGTCCCACTAGAGATGGCTTAGCTTTATTGGAGGATAAATCTGAATAACACTCAGACACTTGTATCCCTTGAGGTCACGTTTCCCCCGCTTTAAGGTCAGCAGACAAGCAGAAACTCAGCCAACTAAAAGTTATTTGCATGATGATATGACGTTACGCTACACAAAAATCACACAGATCCTGACCTTTAGATTTGGGTGGATTGCTTTAGGGAGTTCCTCTCCTCTCCGTGTCCCCCCCCCCCCCCCTTTACAAACTCACTTCCTGTCTGCCGTCCGCTAAGGTGAGGCCATGGGCACAGCAGCACCCATCATCGTCACAGTGTACCCACGGAATGACGGTGTCCTGTCTCGCCGCTTGGTGGTCGCCATCCGCATCCCCTCCAGCTACCAGCTGAGCCCCCCGACTCCCACCGACAGCGCCGTCAAGATCGAGGAGCGGCACGGCATGACCGTCTACGCTCTGTAGGTGTCATTTAAAGTGTCTCATTGCCGCAAGGAGCACGATTTTCAGATACCTCACCGCTCTTAAACTATCCACCAAATCAACAAACAAACAAAAAAACGTCTTTTCTTTTTGTTCGCAGGCAGTTTGGAGGCTTCGCTGGGGAGAGCGAGTACCGAGCAGAGGCCTTGCGTTTGACGCGCACGCTGGGTGAGACGGCGCCCTTCCAGCGCAAGCAGTACTTCTGCTGCAGCTACGACCCACCGCTCAAGCCTTACGGACGCCGCAACGAGGTGTGGTTTCTCCAGGAAGAGCCGTAGGGGCCGGTCCGTCGGATCCGAGTCAAATCTCACGCCGAGTCCTCTATTCGACCTTAATTACCCCTTCACTTACGACAATCCTGTAGCTCCAACAGTGCTCGATTGATTGGTAAGAGCAATGTGGCGACTTGATAGACCTTTAAACCCAAAATGGACAGACACTACCCATGTTGCCTTTACCCATCAGATCTTCTCGCTTGTACAGTAGCTACACTGATGTTAGGTGTTCAGGCAATGGGGAGGATTTAGAATTCAACATCAATGCGTCGTCGTCACGTCTTCTTTAATTTAGTTTGTAATTTAACCTCGGCCCTTGCCGCTCTGAAACGAGGCGTAAGTGAGAGCGATTAAAGGCTTCTAGACAAATGTAGTGTTGAGAAGTGAAGGTGTTTTCTCTGTGTTTTCATCTGAACGATGACAGATATCTCGAGGAAACGACCTTTAGATGAACCGGTGTGCCACTGGCATCAAGAGAGTTATCTAAGTAACTCGGTGAATAATCTGCTGTAGTCTGAATTCAAATACAACTTCATTGACTTTCCCCTTCCTTTTAGAATTAAGTGTTTGTCCTAACGGTTTGATGAAGTCCTTGTAGAGCTCCCAAAAGAACAAACAGTCGGGTTTTGTACATCTTAATCTAGTTTACTATTTTGTGACGGCTACAGAGAAATGTAAATAATTAAGATTAGATACATGGTAGTAAAAAGCACACTTCCTTTTCCTGAGTGAAGAACTGGAAGAAGAAAATTAAAAAAAAAAAGGAGTCGAGCCATTAAGTAGAACTAGTCTTAATTAAGGAGAGGACATCTGGGTGGAAGCTAGCTAGCTGTGTGTTGTTTTATGATTGTGTGTTGATCCATGCAGCATTCGTGTGTAGTGAATATTGTGTTTTAGTGCATGACGATGCCATCTTTATTTATTCAGACTCTTGAAACGGTGTTATGGGATTTTCTGTGATGAGTGAATATAATGTTCAGGTTTGATAGTGTTTTGACAACGTAATAAATATATTGGTCAGTAAAGAGTGCAGACAATTCTAGTTGTCTTGTTTTTTTTTTGTTTTATGAAACGCCGTCAGGGACGGTAGTCCAAAATATACAACAGTTGTACTAATTCAAGAGTTCATTTGCCGTCTGCAACAAGCAAGTACGACGAAATGACTTCTACAGAGCTCACACACACACACACACAAAATCAGAGCAAACACCAGACAGCAATAAGCAGCTAATCTAACGGAGCAACGTAACAAATGATAATTTAACTTTGTGGCAAAGGGACGTATTTACATGGATTAAATGTTAAAACACAAGCATACCTGGACGTATGCAGCAAGAATTCATCAAATGTCAGATATTTAAGATCAATAAAAATGTAAGATCAGACAAATGACAAACATCAAAATTCAACAAATGACTCATTTATTAGATTTTAATTGACAGACAAAATTCAGCAAAAGGAATAAGAACTGCAAAAAAAAAAAAAAAAAGATATTAATATACAGACATTTTGATTAATTCAAGCAAACTTAAAAAAAAAAATTCTCTATCCACTTCAACTGTGTGCAAATAGTCCTTCAAACAGTTGTTAACTCTTCAGCCCACTTTAAAATCAGGAGTAAATGGTTTTGTATTCAGAAGTTTTGAACAAAACACTGACGGGCCCTTAGAGCGCTGTGGCCCTGTAACCCCACACTGGTGTAATTAAACAGAGAGCAGAGTTCTGGTTTCAGCTCGGCGTTGCATACATGAATACAATAGAAGCTACTGTAGCAGTAGAGCGCGGGGTCATTCAGGTGAACCCCCCCCCCCAGCTTGTCACCTTTAAACCTTATTATGAGAGGTTGAATTATTGCACATACATCCTGCAGACGTGTTGTGACAGAACGCCATCTAATCCCCCCCCCCCCGGTTTAAAACAACGCACTGCTCCTTTTCTTAACAAAAAAACCTCGACTACATAACATCATATTATGATGGAGACGGGGAATGGAATCACTTGGTATGTAATGAAACTGATGTAGTGCAGGATCACACCGGGCTTATGTTAGATACTGTATCACTAAACACCATTCAACCCAGTTCTGTATACGGACAACTACTCAACGCCAAACTGTATAGGAAACACACACGCACACGCACACACACACGGCACCTTCAATGATACTGCAAAAATATTTAACCTTTTATAATAAGAGTAGCTATTGTTAAGAACTACAGGAACTGCAATCAAGAAATTGCCGGATAACGTTTTGGTAATAAAAACCGGTCTGAATATGACGTCCACCATACCGCCTCCTCCTGTCAGCTCTCCACAAGGACCGCTTAGGTGCCCTTACCTACGCGCTAGAGAGTTACACGGAAATAAATCATTGAGAATGTTAATAATGATGAGGAGTCTAGCTAGAGTTACAAGTTGTCAATCCTTTTAAATGAACTTAAGTGTAAGCGAAAACGGTATTTAAAAGATGCAATTGCTTTGTATGCTATTCCCGTATTCCAAAATATCATTAATTCATTGGTGAATTATCACTGACATCTTTGAACCCTCCATTACTTGGATTTCCTTTGCTGTACTCTACAGTGGAGTAGGTCCTGTATCCTCCGACATTACCCCTTTGCTTTAGAATTTATTGAAGATACGGAGGAAGAGAGAGAGAGAGGAGTGTCGTTGAAGTGATGGTGCCCGGGCTTCAGTTGCTTTTCTTCTCAGGAGAGTTTGGATACGGTGCATATGGTGGAGGTCGCTCCTGCGTGGGAATAAAAAATAAATAAAATGAAACAAACATGGTACAAGAGCCATTAGAGGTGTCACTTCCACACAACTTTAACTGGGGGGGGGGAGAAGCAGCTTACCATGGGCATGTAGACATTGTGTGGGTTGCTGGGATTGTAATACGCACTGCCAGCTGCTTCCGCCGCCTTGGAGTTACCTGTGCGTAGAAAGGAGACGTGACAAAGACAGACGGTGATGAGCGGCGAGCATGTTTAGGAACAGACGCTACCGCTCCAAACACTGCACGGGGGAGATGACGCGAGGAGCACAAGTATTAGTAATACGAAGCACAACAACATGACAGCTCCAGGAATCATTGAGACAAAATCTACAGGCACACCCGGAGGACGCAGCGAGGCGATCGTCCGACTCAAGCTCTTATCAAAACAGCAACACACCAAATTGACATTCGCACACAGGTGCAGTGCACGGGGTGAGACCGTTTTCACTGAAACCCACAAGGTGTTGTACAGGGAGGTAGAGGTAGAGGTAGAGGGGAGATTGTTTATCCTTTGGAATTTTGATGTGTAGCGGATGAGACATCGGCACCCCTTTTTGGCTGGCGTGCAACGAAGTGATTCACTTTGAGGCAGACGGATTAGATCTGACGGGTGCAGTGACACAGACATACAGAGAGGAAACATAAAGGGAGAGAGAGAGAGAGAAATAGACCTGGAGGTGGTGGTGGTGCTGTTGCTGCCCAGTTCTGAGGGGGTGCAGCCCAATTTTGGGGTGGTCCTGGGTAGGGGGGAGGTGGGGCCATGTAGTCAAATCCAGCTGGGTACATTCCTGGAACACAGAAGACAACAGTGACTAGTGATTAGTTACACAGCAAAGACAAAAAAAACACATGACAAACAGGGGGGGGGGGGGGGACTAAACGCGAACAGGAAGGGAGAGCGAGAGAAATGACAACATTGTGCCTCGAGGTTTTTTACTTATGTGAATTGAGGACATTTGATAAAAAACATGTAAAATAAATAAAGTGTGTGTGCACTGCGCGTGGTGCAGGCTAAAGTCACATTACAGTGGTGGATGCTGTACCTGCAGCAGCTGTAGGAAGGGGGTAGCCCATGTTTCCAGCAGCAGGGTCAGGGCCCTGGTAGAATCCATTCTGCTGGGGAGGGGACGGGTAAGGATATGCAGGGGGAGGCTGAGGCGGGCCGTAGCCGTTCATCATTCCAGGTGACGGATAGCCGAAAGAGGCAGCACCGTTTTGTGCAGGAGCGGCGCGAGAAGCTGAAATCCAGCAAGAGAAAAGAAAGAATAAACAGGACTTTCTAAGCATTATGGGTGTTCACTTTGACAGTTGTATTTTTACAATGTGGTATTGCTACTTTGGTGCAGGATTGAAATAATTTTAAGGAGCATCCAAAGAATATCTAGCATCATAAAACGAGGGACACAGTGATTATGGAAGCTAGCATACAAACCATTTGTGGCCAGTTTGAAGAGATGCTGTCCCACTTCTATGGCTCCTCCACTGGGGAAGGACATCTTGAAGTGGGCCTGGCCCTCCCAGCCACCTGAAGAGAGAGACGACTACATTTAGAACAAATACAGAATCTACACTTGTGTTTTTATAATACAGTCCCTTTTGTGTTGACAACAAATCAAATCATAAGGGTTAAAAGTAAAAAACTAAAAGGCCACCTACCATCAGGCTCAGCTGACACTGTTCCTTTAATGTAGTTTGCGGCAAAGACTGGCTGCTCAATGCTGCAGCCCTTCATCCGGTAGTAGGGGAACATGGCTGAACCCAAGCAATCATTGGTATTACTGGACACAAACATCAACTACGCCCAGTGGATGAGGGAAGAGAAGAGGTTTGGAGAGAGTTACTACAGGATGTACAGGAATGTGAACACTACCAACTTTCCAATCAAGAAAACAACAGAAGCATTATTATGTGTAATATAGTCGATGTAATTGTACCCTGTATGGTGTGAGGTAAATGGTGCCCTTCTTGGTCCCCCTGAGCAGGTCTGTCTTGCCGCTGACATCGCTGAATGACAGCTCCACGTTCTTACATTCCCTTAAAACACTGGGAAAAGAAGCAGCAGGTGAAAACAAAGTAACCTGTTGCAGCAAACATCTACTGACGCAATCATATTAAGAGTATTAATGTGCATGTTTGGAACTACGGTCTTTAACAATGTGCAGCTAACCCACTTTACGCAACATAAAATAACTGTTATGTCAACATTCATTCGAAAGCTACCGCTACTTCCTGTTTTGGTTGGCTAGCGTTACAAGTTAGCCATCTTGCTTTACAGCTAGCTAGCTAAACCAATACGCGGAGGCCATGGAGTCGGCTATTAGCAGCATCATAAAACCTAAGTTTAAAACAGTAAACACGATATTTGAGTTGCCCCAAAACGACCTACGCAGCGAAGGCAAACGTCAACAATGGGACAGATGTGTTAGCTAGCTATGCTAACCAGGCCAGCTAGCGGGAGGCTAGCTGATGGATAGCATTATGTTGACTACGCACTGGAAAGTAGAAGGTAAACAAGCCGCAAAGAGAGGCGACAGCTGGCTAGTTGATACAACAAACACCGTGGACGTAATATAACACACGTACCTTTCCCCGTTGTTTATTAGAACGCCGCCGTTTTGCGAATGATTCCGGTTCAAAGCCATGTTTGGGAGACGTATCGTCCTCGCCTGCTTTCCGTGCTGAAGTCTGCTCGTCAGCCCGACTGGGATGCCTCAGAAACGTCACGGACGTTACGTCATGGCCACGGCGCGGTTGAAAAACTCGTGATTTACCGACAGAACAACGGTCAACATCATTAAGCACACGGACTCTCGTGTCCTGATGGAACTTGATAATTTTGTTAATTGTTCCACTTCTGATCGTGTTTGTAAATAGTTTGGTCCAATTTAATTTAAGTAAGGCATCAGTGTTGTAAAAACTAAACTGCGATATTCGAGAATATGTGTCTTAAGTAAAGGCGGAATCATCATGTCATTGAACCCCATAATTAATCAGGAATAACATGCTTTATTAAGTAGATGAAAGCCTGTACACGCGGATTGATATGCAGTTAATTGGTTTCAATATCATGCAGCAGTGAATAAAGGTTTAAAATGGTGTATGTAATAGTTATTAGATGAGTACAAGCATTGCCATAGGGAGAGGGAGAGAGGTTGACAAGACCTTTGAGTTATGCAATAATCTCATTTAATGGCTTGCCTGGGGACACGTGCATGCGCTCATCATGATATGTATTATTTAAACATTGACCTTTCTATCAATTCCCAGCTCAGTCTGACCTACTTCTCAACGCAGCTTTAACCCGGCAGCCATTCAGGGCGTACAACTGTGACATCATTTCAACCTTCTTCTCTTTTCCTTTCTTTTTATTACATGAATGGCAACAAGTACATACCTACACGTGGTGACGCTCTCGTGCGTTGGCGGAGGACGACGCAGGCTTCGAACTAATTAACTCTTAATTAACAGAAGTCACGTGGCCCCTTCCTCGCGTCAAATGAAGCACGTGACATGTGTCTGACAGCAAAAACCGTGAAATGATTTCTCACCGTGCAAACCGTTTATTGACTACTTTAGTTGTTGCCGTCGTGGCTCAACACTGTCGGTGTTTCTCAAACGTCCAGGTGAAGAAAACACCTGCGCAGCTCGCCATGCCCGAAGTCACGTGCTTTAGTGGAAGGATCAGAGCCGTTTTTGGCCTGCAGGTCAAAAGTAATATACACATTAAAGGTGAGATCGCGTTATTTGTTGCAAGTCTATGTTTCCAACCCCTGAGATGACAAACATGGTTGGAAATGGTTTCAGTTAAGCGCTCATACAATCATTTAATCCCCAAATATGCTGTCAACATTTGCATTGGATCTATCAATATTACATAGTAATATTTTACTTTGTTGTTTTCTTAGACATGACAGGGGCCGTGATACCGATGCTTAAATCTGATGAGTCCTGTGGAGTGAGTCTGGGCAGAGACAAGAACCACAACCTCTCCTTCTTCAGCAGATATGACAGCTGCTACGCACGGATCAAGGTAAAATAAGGGCCTGTATGACATTGAGTGAGGTGGGGAGAGGGGGGCTGAACATTGTGTGAAAAACTGCAGCACCTTCCCCACAAAATCAGTAAGTAAATAATAATATCTGTAAGAACAATGACACGTTCACGGAAATGTGTCTACACAAACGTCTTCAGCCCCAGACGCGATATGGAAGTGTGCCTCCCATTTTCTGTCCACAGAAGAGGAATACAACAATGCCATTTGTGCGCACATGTAAATGTAAAATAGTGCGTATGGCTTCTGAACATCCACATCGTGATGACCTTTTGATCCACAGGGCAGCAAAGTGGTCATCCCTCTGCAGGTACAGCTGACGGGAGAGGATCGATGGCTGAGGGTAAACATCAGCTGTCCTCTGATAAAGAGACGAAGTGGGAGGACTCGACTGATCCCAACACGTGAGTGGAGACAGCCGATGAGCGCAACAAGCCTATTGACACAGTTATGTCTTCTATGTCTGCAGCCGGTGCTCATCTTTTCATCCGTTTCCATCAATCAAAACTTAAACTGGCTCATTTTCCTTTTTGGAGCCTGGTGAAGAGTTCTGAATAATAATTTATTTTCGCCCTAAAGTGATGCCATCGTCGTTTGCAATACAGAGAGGGTGTGGGCACAATTTGCTGCGTCGGTTTAGGACACTTACAACGTGGCTCTTCTCCAGCGTTACCTGGAAACTGCGACTCAGAAAGAGCTCTACAACTGGCCTGTGGCCCCCGAAGCGTTTCCAGCGCCCGCTGCTACGAACTGGGATGCTGCTATGATGCTCAGGAATCAACCTGCTACTACAGACCCAACGGTAAGATGACCATGTAAAGCGCTGCTTACAATGGGAGGGATATTTTGTGATGAGGTCAAAAATATCCAGCTCTGACATTTCCTTTCAAATACGACCATGATGGTGAACACGCTTGTTTTAAAGTGTAACACATGTTGACTGTCCCTGCAGCCTGCTCTCTGGATGGACACTTGGTGTTCTCAGTGAAGTCCACAGACGCAGACCCCCCCATCGATCCCAGCAGCCTCACAGTCAAGGGTCAGCCACAGTGTTCCCCCGCGGCCACCACCCCAGACACGGCTCTCTTCAAGATCGGAGTTATGGACTGTGGTGCAAAGATGAAGGTAATGCTACTCGTCAGGAGTCCAACATAAGATTATCTCGTATTTGGACAAAAGAATGTACTGTTTTACAGCGCTGATTGCTTGATTTCACTGCATGAAGTAGCTGATGCATGTCCTCTGCCCGGCTTTTTAGGTAGATGGAGACGTGAAGATCTATGAGGTGGAAGTGGAGGAGCCGCATACGGAAAATACAACCAAACATTCTCCATTTAGGTGAGTTTTTTTATTTAATTTTCCGATGCCTCTGACAGTGATTACAGGTCTGAAAGGTGTACTGGTGATGACATGTTAATAAGTCTGGGGTCTTTAGCGTCCAGGTCCGGTGTGAATACGACACGTCGCATGTAAAGCGTGCAGCAGACTCGCGGTCCTTCTTTCCAGTGACCAACCCGCCGCCTGCGATTGCACTGGGGACCATGAGAGTGCAGATGAGGATAGCCCAAGGTAATGAAAACAGAGATCATTCGTTGCGTTAAGTCCTTTTTTTCTTTTTTTTTAGAACTAAGCCTTAGCCAACCGCCTTTGTGATGTCTTATTCCTCTAGACGCGTCCTTCACTTCCTTCTTTCCAGAGGACCAGCTTCCGATAACCTTTCCGCTGCGCAAGGCCGTATACGTGGAGATTTCCATCGCCCAGCCGTCCCCGGACCCCACGCTCTCCCTGCGTATACGGGACTGCTTTGCCTACCCAGCGTCTAGACACTCCGCGTGGATGCTTCTCCACGACGGGTAAGGCGGAGGCCGCTGCAGCAGCAACCCGAGGCGACCTTTTGAACCACTCACATGTGTTTCTCCTCCTGGATAGATGCCCCAACCCTCTGGATAACATGAGAAGCTCTGTCCCCGTGGGCAACCAGGGGAAGACCACCTCCCACTCCCAATTCAGGAGGTTTAACGTCAAGACCTTCACCTTCTTGGACCCTCATACAGGCCATCCAAGTGTGGAGGAAGTAAGGTTATCACAATGCACATATATATATTTTTTTAATGAAATAAAAACAATGTGCTTCTCTGCGTGATCTCTCTCTTAGATGTACTTCTACTGTTGGGTGGAAATCTGCACAAACGACGTCGAGTGCGCGCAGCCTTGCGCCATCCTTTGTGAGTATATTACAGCACGTTTTTTTGTTCTCGTCCACTTGTGTGAGCCGCGTTCATGCGGTTTACTCCCGCCTCTCCTCCCACAGCATCTGAGGGTGAGAGACTGAGGAGAGAGGCGCCGTCTCGGTCCGACCAGGTCCAGCTGGTCTCTTTGGGGCCGCTGCTGCTGCTGGGACGGAACAGCACTGAACTGGAGGACGACCAGTGCGTGAAACTGAAGACCAGTGAGTCCTGGCTCGGCACATGGAGGCTATAGTTGGCACGTGACAGTGGATCGTTGAATTTAATGTCTTTCTCCGTTCCCTCAGTGTTTCAGGTGACCGTGTTTATTCTCTCTGGTGTCGGCGCTGTCCTGGTATTGATCCTGGTGTTCACTCTATGGTCGAGCAGCAGGAAGCGGCAGAAGGCTGGAGCACCGCAAGTTATCGAAGTTGACAAACTATCTCAATAAAACTTCTGACGTGCATTCAAACGTGTTTTTGTAATTAATTTGAATTAATCAGAAAATCCAGAGCAGTTGTTTATTGTGATCGCTTTCATGTTTTCTTAAATCAAGGCCGAAAAATTGGTTCAAATGGTTCCAAAATACTTTATATATATTTTTAATGATACTCAAATTGTCATTGGTACTGCAAGTCCCCTTTTTTTAATCAAATTCTTTATTCTACCAACATCAGTGATTTCCCAAATGTCTTTTGTGAGGTGCTGGTAATTCAATAATGATGAAAAGAAGTCTGTCAGAATAATACTTTATTGACACAAAAAGAAAAAGGCTCGGGGTTATAATGTAACTCAAAAGCAGTGAAGTGAGGAATGTAAAGTCAGAGCAGTCCACTCAGTAAGGTCTGAACTGTCTCTGTGCCCTCAGCAGAGCTATTCTCTGTTTGTCCTCCTCAAACTTTTTCCTTAGATCAGCAATATCTGGAAAAAAAAGAAACGGAATATGTTTGTTATGTGAGCCATAATAAAGGCCTTTCCATCTCCTTCACCCTACAATAAGGACATATTCTAGCCTGCAAGATGAAGAACAAACTTGATTGGGAACTTACGTTCTTTCTGTGTGTTCCTGTGCTGCCAGGTGTAGAAGTTCAGGAGCTCCTTCCTCTTCTTCTTCCTGATCTCTTTCTGTAGGGTCCTCTTGTTGGCTGCTTCGCTGTGGGGGCGGCTCTTGGTGCCCTTGGGTCCCTTGGTGACTTTCACCCAGCCCTCTTCGTCCTCTTGCTTCTGCTCGGCCTCCTTCCTCTGCCTGTCCACTTCCTGTAACGAAAGAAAAAAAAAAAACACGCACGTTGAGGTCACAACGTGGACTAGACGGGCGTAAGGAAGAGGAAGAGCTGCGCAGGTCTCACCTCCTCTTTCAGCTTGTCGTAGCCCTCCATGAAGGAGTCGACCATCTGCTGCAGCTTGTCCGGATGACTAAAAGACGACTTGTACTGCTGAATCCATTCTGCCGTAAGAAAGGAAAACAAAAGTCAAAAGCCGGTTTTGTTTGAATTTGATCAACAAGGATCTGGCTCACATTGAGACTGTAATACTAGATCCATGTTCACATTTACAGTCACAACATGAGAACATATTAAACCTTGCATTAAAAGAAAGTAATGCCTCACTCACTCTGTGCTCCGGTCTTCACTTGACGCTGCTCTGTGCAGACCACCAGAGGCACGTCGTGTGGGTGTGATTTAGCTGCGGACACACTGGAGGACTTCTGGAACACGATGTAGCCCACTTTGAAACCCTGGAGGGGGGACAGACAGAGACACACACAAGGTTAGATCACGACCGGGAAGAGACTAGAAATAGAGAGTTTGCTTGTGGTGTTACAGCAGAACAAGAGCTCAGCAGAAATGCATGCCAACCTGTTTATTAGCCGGTTTAAAGAACCTGGACATCTGGGGTCCGGACTCCTTTGAGGAGCCCGGGTGGTCCCTCAGCTCCACGGACTGAACACAGCCGAACTGCGAGAACAGCTCTTTGACAACACCCTGAAAACACAAACAACAGGAATGATAACGCAATTAATATCCTCATTGGACTAATCCTGTAGAGCACACAGCTGGCTGAATGAACGGTACCTCTGAGCAGTATGGGGGCATGTTGAGCACAAACAGAGTCCGGTCCAGCGGTCTGTGGGAACCCTTCTCTGCTCGTACTTTGTGCTCCTTCAGGTACAGCTTGTGCTCAGCGACGCTGTCGGAGCTGAACCGTAAGGAGAGCTCTGCGAAGAGACACGGGAGGGGAAAATACATGAAGCTAGAGCCGACACATGCCTCGGTACAGTAACGTCTATCAGCCGTTCAACGACCACCCAGACCGAGTAAAACCACAAGAAAAAGTTCCGTCCGACGATAAGTCGGTATGTTAGCAAAAATATTCAATGAATATTCTTATTTCTGTCAATTAATACCTGTGAATCCTCCGGGAATAATACAAGGCTGGCTACTGGCATGTTTCATCTCGGACGGCGCCATTTTGGAGTGACCTTTCACACCGGAAGTACAACACAAACCAAAGTACGGAGTTTATATATTTAATAAATACGAACTTATTTTATTATATTATATATTTATTTATTTTTAACGATGTATAAATACATTTTTATTACCAGTGACAAATTTCAAGAATTTCCCAACAAAGCCATTTCATCTTAAATTTAAAATGAATTAGCTGTCTTGTAAAAATCTACAGGTTTTATTACTTTGTGTGTTGCTGCCGCATAGATTTAAAGCAACAATACTACATTACCATCTTCAACACAACCATTAATAAAGACTGTCCCAAAGACATTATGCTACTAAAGTTAAATTACATGAGTGATTTATTTGTTTAAAGATAGACCATAACTATTTTAGTTTCATTTTGTGCACATCAGCTATCGAGTATTCCAGTTTAAAAAATAATTGTATTAGATTTGGCTGTTGGGTTTTAGTTATAAATTTGACTTGCATGTCCGTAAGACATGAGCAAACAATCTAAATTGCATGGCTACGGTAAAATAATAAAAACAGTCATCTTAATATTAGAATAACAGTGATGTAACAGTGATGTAATAACAGCAATTGCAAAGATGTGTAACTTCATCACATCAAGATGTGTAACTTCATCACTGGTCTGATGTTTTTAGAAAGTCTAAAGGCTGTATGTCACCACAGCCTTTAGACTGCATCATGATCACATGGTGGGGAGGAAAGAAGAGTCGCAGACAACATCTACAAAGCTAAATATTTAATGGCGACATTTCACAGACAGAGCCGACCTCTCTCGTCTCTTGACTGATACCCAGGAAGCAACAGAAAGTCATTTACAGTCTTTGAACGTAAATCAGGTGTAATGTATACTAGGGAAGAATTACACATGTACTGCTTTAAAGTTCAACAACGTAAAATCAGTCGCAAGTAGAGCACACAAAGAATCTGGTTGCCACAAGGATGGTACAAACTAAATAACGTAGAATGACTGTTTGAACGGTTTTGAAATTGTGGTATTATAGTTTCAGTCAATCCCTGATTTAGTCACCAAAGACAGCGTCAGTGTCCTGCCTTATCAGATAGACGTAGTATCTACTGTATGGTGCTTCTTCTACTTTTAGTTTGTCTACATTCCATTGTATTTCTATGGTCAGTGTGCACACAGAAAACGTGAAGAGGCATAGACAACATAACTGCACACATCAGTGTGGATCTACAGAGTAAACACAATGTTTCTCTCATAATGACAATGCTGCTCAGTATCAGGCTCTTTTCCATGCCTAATTTTTTTTGAGGGGGACACACAGGTGGGTGGAGATAAACGTGAGTAAAAAAAAAAAACTCAACATTTCCACTGAATTGACGAAAAAAATTAAAGAAAACCCTACACATCCAGTTTGATTTGGCATCCGCCACCACGTTGGATTAAAAGAACAAATCACATCACACTTCCTTCCACTCGCCCATATCTGGAACACACTGGTAACATTTGGATGCCACAAAAAACCAAGAACACGATTCGTCCCCGGTCAGAGGAGTCATGTATATCAAATGTGTAAAAATCTGTTTCATACGAGACAATGTGGGCTGCCGGCTGTCGAGATGAAAACCCCCGCGGTTTGTACGTGAAACACGGAGAATGGAGCAATATGTTTTTATAAACGAGACATTCACACTGGACACGAGCTAGATCTTGATGCGAAAGGCAGTGGCCTGTGAGCTGGGGGGCTCCGCGGTGGAGGTGGACTGTGCGGTGGACTTGAACAAAGCCTTGAGGATGGTCTGAGGGTCCACCTCCGGGGTGGGCTGAGAGGAGGCTCGCTGACCGGCGGGGCGAGACAAGGAGAGGGGCAGGCCGTCTTTCTTTGTGCCGCTGCTTGCTCCTGGAGTGTCACTGAGCCTCCTGTTGGGAGTCGAGGAGAACATGTCCCAAGATGATAAGAAAGGAAGAAATCAATATGCAGGGTCCCACATCAAAGTGAAGCTAAACCTAATTACTTCAAATGAAGTTACTTTTACAACAGCTCATGAGAAACAGTCTACATGAAGTGCATTCAACAACAGATTCATTTGAAGTGAAGGACTGAAGCCAAGTGGACTCACAATAGAATGGGCTGATCCGAAGTGATGACATTTCCCTGAATATGAAGGTTACACTTCATGGGTTGCCCTGAGGAGGGGGGAGAAGAAAAGATAAGAACAAAACAGAAACACACAAACTCTACCAATCTGTGATGCTAAATACATCTAACTTGTCTATCCTCTCCAACAGACATACACATGGATGGCTCTAACCAGCAAACTCACTGTTGTAGTCATTGACCTGCATGCAAAACAGAAGCCAGAGCCCCAAAAACCCAGAGAGGTTTTGACCCGAGCGTCCTTGCTACTGGCACTCACCGTCCAGGCAGCGGTTGTTGTACTTCCTGTATGCGCTCACGGCGTCCTCCTTACGCACAAACACCACTTCGGCCACGCCCACCTTCGCCAGCCGCGCTCGCTTCAAGGCCCCGCACACACAGAACAGTTCCTGTGGACGAACAGACACCGAATGAGTCATCACAGCACGACGGCGCTCACCGTTTAATATCAAACGTTGCAAAATGGTATCAGCACACCGTGTGATGTACTCACAACTATGTCCTCCTCAGTGACTCGGGGGTGCAGGTTGTTCACCGTGATCTTTGTCCCCTCCAAGGGACTGAAAGCAGGCTAGAAAGAAAAACACCACATGATCAGGTCTATGAAGTGAAAATGACATTTAAAAAAAAAAAAGGTGTGGAAGCATGATGGTGAGGTTAACACGCCTGTTAATCGATGTTTTCCCATCATTACAGTTACAGCTATTGCACTCTTGTCACCATAACGAAGTGGTCAGCTGAATAAAACAACCGACATCCTCAAACAATGACTTTATGTTAAGAAACCAAGGACACAGATGTCAGTCTACTTGTATTAAATCTTAAAATGAATTATTGGGGTAAACACCAAATACTGACAGGACATCAGTTATCTTCAAAATGTTTGCAATAACTAGTTAAAAAATGCAAAAACAACAAACCGCTCTCAGTGCAAGCATTTCTAATTAACTGGCTTTATAAAATATCAATCAACCATAACTTGGTTGGTTTCCGTCAGCAGGCTGAGTTACTGACTTATTACATCCAGTGTAACAATAATATTATGTGGAGACCGGCTACAAAAGGCAGGGACGGTCTGCATCCTGAGCCACAGCACAGAGACAAGAAGGGGAATGTTTTACCTGAGGGGGAGCAGGAGCTGCTGTGCCGGCTGCTGCCGTGCTTTGCTGGAGAGTCCTGGAGACCGGTTGTAAGGCTGCAGCGGAGGACCGGGAAGCAGCCATGCTGGGGTTGGGCCGGGTGGGGGCCACGGGGACAGGAGGACGGGGGGCCGTGTAGGCATCGTTTTTAACCACCTTAGTGATCGGGCCTGACATAGAGAATGCGGAGCTTGGGCCTGACATAGCGAATGTGGAGCCCAATGAACCGGGCTGTGTGAAATACAGGAATGGGAAGGGAAGTTCAGTTAATGAGGGAAACAGACACTGGATGAACAATAAAATCCAGACAGTATGTAAAGTCAGGTCAGCTGTCATGAAGCGGCGCTTACCCGTGATTGTAGCATATTATTAGCTGTAGTGATCTTTATTTGTTTACTGTGGGCGCCATCGTGCTCGTTTGAGAGAGGCTGTGGGAGACAAAAGCATCTATTTTAGTAACACGTTTTACAATCTTAGCTTGTAAACAAGGGACACGTTGTGTTCACTGTCAGGGGAATATTTTCATTAACAAAAGATAACAGCTCTACCTGTGGGGCAGCACGTAGTCCACCGGACATCCCTACTGCTACTGGGCGTTGCTGTAAAACAAAAAATAAACCATTAGAGTACAGTAAGCAGGTCAATGTGCTTTAAGGCTTCAACAGCACATGCAGGCAGTGTCACTGACCTCCTAAGAACAAAGCTACTTCTTTTAACCTCACCTGGATAGTCTTGGTTATTTTTAGGGGTGGTGCAACACCCGACTGCGTCTGCGTCCCCCCGATGCTCCTCTTGAGGCTCAGTCTATCACGAGCATCCATCATTCTCTTATTATTGCTTAGCTGTGGCGCCGCGCTGGCCCTCGAACTCAGTCCTTGTACATGAGGGTTAAACTGCCTCGTGTTCATGCCGGCGAGATGATTGTTGTTGTTGTTGGCGTGTATCTGTATCTGTGGCACGAGTGTGTGGCTCTGCAGGTGGTGCGTTGCCGCCATCGTTTGCGTGGTCTGTGCCGGGAGGCCGAACGGATTCTGCACCTGCTTGCGCGAGTTGATCATCTGTCGAGCATCCTGCACTACTCCACCACCACCACCACCACCACCACCACCACCACCACCTCCTCCTCCTCCACCTGCTCCTCCTCCCCTGCCCCGGATTTTGAAGCGAGCGTCCTTCTGAACCAGCTTCTCTCTGGCATCTTTCACTTGAAAACCTGAGGGAAGACAGGCGGAAGATGGAGGTGTATATTTAGCATTACTCCCCAAAACTTCCCGATCAGTTGGCTTTCACTCTTTAGGCAGTAGTGCGTTTACCTGCTCCGAGCCGCTGCCTGGCGTCATTGGTCCCAATCTTTTGCCGAGCGTCAAAACTCTTGGCAACTCCTCCTGCTCCCCGTCCGAACATTGGTCTGAAAGACAACAAGTTTCTTTAAGTTTAGCAATGGTGAAGACAGTGGTCCATTCCACAATTTAAAGGTCATATAAACTCAAGAGCTAACCCTTAACACTTTCAACTTACAATATGAAAGCTACTTTTGATACTATAATAATTTTGTTTCCACACAGTAACTTACAGGCAGAACTAATATAATGGCTGTCGTATTGGGCCCTGCTATATGAACAGACAATATAAGAATATGTGGAGGAGGAACAACAATAGGAAGTGTTCAACTTTAATTTGAACAAGTCACCGCCCTAGTTTACTCCATTGTATCCAGAGACCACATTTGTTCAATAGGTGCGACCACAAACCTGCTTTGCTGCCAACGTAAATATTAGCTTGCTAGCTAACTACGCCTGGCGAGTGAAGCTACAAACAAAAGCAGACTGGTCGCGCGGCTCTTCGAACGTATGCGTTGTCTCGAATACTAAATATATGTTTGGTTAAAAAGAGTTTGATTAAATACGTAACCACAATTTTCCAAATTCAACGAGGAATGGCTTCACACATAAAGGCCTACAGCTAATACACACAGCGTAGCCTAGCGTACGATGCACTCGCTGATCGCTGTAATGGCTAACGTTAGCTTACGATAAGGAACTAACGTTTGCTACAACCAGCTCTCAATTCACGTTATGCTTCACGTAATGTTACTAAAAGCGGCTCCATCCTTAATAAGCAAACATACGTCCATACAGTTATAGTCTTAATACCGTTTAGCTGGTGCCTTGAGATTAATACCGCGTCGTCGTATCACTTCATCCAAAGAGACGTCTGCCATTTTCTCACAATGACTCACAGCGCGTGCGTGAATGACATCGTTTTAGCTAAGGCTACGGAAGACGACTTTGGTCAAAATGCAAACTGTCTGTCGGGAACTGTATTACTATTTAATATCAATCTCAACGTGTATTGACCATGGGCTTTAAATTAATGAAGTATGTCAGTGTATTGTTGAAACATACTCACTATATTGCTTACAAACGTAACAACTGCCCAGTTAAAGTTAAAGTGTCTGCGATCGATTACTTTTGCCAGAATACAAAGGACATACGCGCTTCGGCCCATGAGCCTTTGCGCGAAATTGTCGCAAAAAATACTGCAGTTTTGCGCTATACATACAGTTCACAAGATTCAAAACATTGTTTGACATTTCATTTTCACAACTTATTACTCAACACACTGGCAACTATTGATGCAAATGAAAAACAAACTGCTGCCAGTGAGCCACAGTCGGCACCGTGACCGAGAACACCTGGGCACGGAAACTATACCCTTCTTCGACACTTGATTTGTTATGCCTTAAACTGATGAGTAAGGAAAATAACGACGCGGGGTGACGCCCGTGTCCTCGTAAACATAACGAGAAGAATTTTTGAAAGGGCATAGGTCTGTCTGCTGAGGTGACTCGCCTACTTTGTGAGATGCCTCGTGGAGCCAGGACCTTCCCCGTACCCTCTAACTGTTAAAAAATAAAATACAAATGCCAACAGCGGCAAAGAAACATCACTGGTGGAGTAAGAGTGTCATTGTCAGTATAACAGACACAAGCCCAGGCTTCCTCTCACACGCACACATTCAACACAAGTTTGTAATGTATTGATATTGTTATCATATTTCATATCTTGTCTAAATATCTGAATCAATAATATTTAACGTAGTCATATCTTATGTATATTCATTTTATGTTCTCTGTAATATTGTAAAAATGTAATATTATATAGATGGAGGCTTCAAATAAGCCCAGTTGGCTTTTTGCCTCTTACTGCACTGTGATATTTATTTATCCCCGTTATTGGGGGTGAGCTGCACTGTAGTGCATTCTCCCGAAACGTTATTAGCATTTTATTAACATTTGCGCCCCCAGCGGTCAAAGCCTGCGTAAAGTCTGCGTTAATTGAAGAATGTGTAATGTCACCATCAAGTGGTCAATTTATATCGGTGGAATCAATTAATGTAGAATGGATATTTGCTCCCTGAAGTTGTCAAACTGTGGTATCAGCAGCAGAATCATGTACCACTATTTACTCCAAGCACATGTTAGTTTGTGTATCACAATGACTTCTTTCATGATTATTTTCATACATGCACCACAATACACAAGATCTGAAAACAGAAATCTGCACATTGGTCCAACGTGTCCCTTCATACGTAAAGATCTTTAAGACTTTCTTTGTGTTTACAGGAGAGAGCGTCAACAGAGTCCCCACCGCCGGAAAATATGCACACAAGATTCCCACGTGTGTGGAATATGAAGGAGTCCACAGGAGGAGTCTAGAACACGCCTCACCTCCTTTCAAAGTAAATGTTGCAGACACTGTTGTCATCATCTGGATTGATTCCATATGTGAAAAATTGTCCATTTCAGATTGTAATTAGCTATTTATTGTGATACCTGTTGAAGCTATAATAGAATGACGCTATAAATAGAGAATCTCAATTATATTTGAAAGCAAATGCTACATAATTCATGTCATTTATTCAGGTTACTCTAACTGTCTTTTTTCAATAAAAGGCATCTTATTTCAAATTAAAATATATACATGTGAGAGAATGTCGTTTGTTTACATTTGTCACTTCTGTCTTTTCAAATTCCATTATGACACCTGGGAGGCTAATTAGAAGTAGTTTTATATTTTACAATGTGCACGAGTATGTACATGAAGATCTAAACTATTTACAATGCGTGAGTATTTACACATATATACAGGGTGTCTACAGCTCATCGCTCCACCTTGTCCACAACAGAAGTGAAGTGTTCGTAGCTGTCGTACACTGTGTGGTCCAGACCTTTTGATGTGGACATCATCTTTACAGGGCAGAAAGCCTTTCTTTTGTACTTTTTATGTCCCTGGGTGGGTTGGCCACAGCATGTACAGCACTCGTGACACCTTCACTCCTACTGCAGAGGGCTGTTCCAGACTCTTTCGCTTGTACTGCGTAGCTCTGGCCCAGGACGGCGGGCTTAAATCATGTGGAGCAGACATTGTGGGCTGCGTTGTAGGGACTGATGTCGTCGGAGGAGCAGGCAGTATGGGCCGTGTGGAGGGGCCAGCAGTCTCAGCGGTTGCTGTGGATGCAGAGAGGGAGGGCACAGGTCTGCTGATGGTAGAGGTGGCAGAGGTGTTTCTAACTGCCGGTAGCACAAGTGGCAGTGGTGGTTGAGGCCGGGAGAGTGGCGTGATTATGTCCGTCCTTCCCTTCAACACTTTAGTCCCTGCCGTGCTGGGTGTGGGCACATACTCCATCAGAGGGTGGAGTGGCGGAGGGAGGACTGCCGGCTGGTGTGGTGCTGGAGGGAGGTCAGCAGATGAGACGGAGGTCGTTTTCGTTACAGTGGGGGGGCTGTTTAGCGACATGCAGGTTAAGGAGGCGCTCTTGACGATGGATGAAGTCCCGTATTGTCTTAATGTTGATTTTTGGGAGAGGAATGCCTGCTTTGCAGAGGATTGGATCCTCCACCAGAATCCGATGCTGGATCCTCTCGTAGGCCTTCAAGATGGTGCTCTTCTCAGGACTGCTGCGAGACCCTTGAGGTGAGCGCAACCACAGCAGTTTCACCAGCGTGTACATCAGCCGGTTGTGTTGAGCACTGATGTCTTGTTGAGCTGGTGCGTAGCGCTTAGCCATCTTTAGCCTCTGGATCACAGCAGCATCAACAAGATCAAATGTGCACATTGTCCAGCAATCAATGCATTGCATTTAATTCTACCAGATACACAGTTACTCACAAAGGCCGGAGGGTGAACAGTGGAGGTTTCGTCGCTGGTGAGCGTAATGTGGGGCACGGTGGCATCCAACACATCCACACGTGCCTCCCCGTCGCTCTGGTACGCCTCGTCGGCCTCTGGATCTGGATCGGGCTGCCCATGCTGAACCACCTCCTCCTCTGGACCAGGTCCATCGTTGACAATGTCCTCGAGTGAGAAGGGTTCAGATTCACCCGTGCTCTGGCTCAACAGGTATTCCAACCCGAGCAGCTCGTTGAAAGGAACATTGGCAGGGACCCGGAAATTCCCCTCCACAGTCTCTCCGAACAGCTGCCGACAGCGGGTGTTGAGGCGGTCGATGAGCGGTGCAGAGTCGGTCCTGTGGTGCCGTCCTTTGCCACCGAACACGGCATCTGAGCTCCTGTCGGAATTCCACCGAGCAATGCCACTTATCAGGTAAACCTGAGGAGCCGTGCTCCACAATGGGGACCTGAGTCGAGTAGAACAGAGCAAAGTTAAGCTTTAATGTCCCAGAGGGGCAATTTGTCTTACAGACTACACATGAACATAAGTACACAGGTACACAGGTAGTACACATCACCTCCATGAAAAGATGAAGTGTTCCTTTATGTTTCATTAGTTAATTAGTCCCTTGTGCATTTAGTCTGTGCGTTCTCTCTTTCAGTGGTCAGGTTGTTGTTTGTTGAACATCACAATGGAAGGTATTAGAATAATGACAAAGTCACATATATTTGTTACAAGTATACAGACAATCACCTGGAATCATGTGTGGCAGAGATTTATGGAAATTTGCTTTGCAAAGATGAATAATAAACACTGATGATAACTTTTGTGCAAACAGATTGTAAACAATTGTATTTAAACTGCATAGCCTACCATGGTATTGCTATAATAATGATAATATAACTTGCTTACTGCTTCATGTAGCCCACATCGTTTGCCACAGGCCAGTGGAATGGTGCATTTTCATACCGGCCAAATGGAACCACCAGCTTTCCCAGACACAGCTGACGCGGTGGTTCAGGGACACATTCTGCTTGAAGGAGCTTGCGTGGGCCAGAGAAGAGGCCTCGTACAGCAGCTCCTGTGGAGGTTTGGGGAAGACCGTTCTCTTCTCCCTGTAGTCACCGGCTTCTTTGGTCGCTGTCACTACGGCCTGCTGACGATTCCCAGGGGCATCTGGGTTGATGATGCGGATTACGGGAGTCACACATACACTTATAGAGTAACACCACAACAACAAAATATTATTGTTGTTATATTAGCATTATATATATATATTATATATATTACCATTGTGGTAACACTTTATAATAACTACACACTATGAAGCATTAGTTAGGTATCAGTAAACACTTAATTCATCATTTATAAAGCATTGTTCCTACATTAATAATTCATTAGTATGCAGTTCATAATAACAGTTATAAATGTTTTATTCTTGATTAATAAGCTCGTCTATTATGTGTTTCATTATTGTGTTTTCATACTTTATGAATGGTGGATTCCCCATTTGTAAATGAAGTATTATATATTTTACAAACCAATTATTAAGGAGTTGTAGATGATTAATAAGATCATTTATAAAGTGTAAGTAAATGATTAATAACTTATTTAGATGTACATTATTCATGCATTTATATATATATGATTTAGATATGCACTAATGGTTAGGGACTATGTTAATATATGCTTTATAAATGCGTATTAATACTGCAAGTCATGATTAATTCATGATTTATTAAGGTAGTTACTAGTCCTTAGTAAAGTATTTTGTGTGAGCTCATCTAAAGTGAGTATTATTTATGCCTTACAAAGCATTTATATGGCGGCCAGTGAAGTGGCAGCTGGAGAAGCCGCAGCATTCACTTTTAAATGTAATTATTGGGTTTCAACTCACTCGAATATCACCGATACAAATGTTAAAACTAAAAATAAGCGACCTTATAACATCACGTTTGTTAAAATGATCGGTTAAGCTATGTGACATTCGCAGCTGACAAGCTAGTGGTCCTGGTTGTCCAAGGTAACGTTACGAGTTAACAGCGGATCTGACCACCAGTTGTTTGGATTTAGAATTGAAATCATGTAGGTGTTTGATTTTTTCAATGATACATTTGAATTAAAACCTAATACAATCATATTTAGTGGAATGTTTTAACGTGATGCCATACGTAATGTGTAATAGGTGCTATGCTCCTGTACTGTTTATAGAGTTCATTATTTGCCCCTTTTTCCTCTTGTGGGGAGGTGTGAGCGCAAGCGTATTCAGTTGGTTGTAATCTGAAACCACACTAGTGGTTATTAGTCTTTTTATTTGTGATTTTGTTGTTAAATTCTGTTTTCTTGAATGTGTTTTGGATTACGTTAAAGTCATTTATTTTCCGTTAAATGATAAATTGCACACTTGGTTTAGAGATTTATTTTTATAGTATTTGTTTTATGTTATGTTGGTATTGGATGTTTGATTAAAATTTGTGAAAGACACTATTTTTGATAAATACATTTAAAAAAATAAAAGTCATCGGAAAATTGTATGGACACCTTTTTATTTGGGTCCTAGGAGAGCCGTCTGAACCCCCTAACTGCTCCATCGAGGACAGCACAACGATTAAAGTTGAACTTGCAGGTTTTCCATTTTGTCACTGAGCTCTCTCAGAATTTGAGTAATGGGGGAATGTGTTCTTTTGTGTCATTATGTTCTGTACTGGTTAACAATCAGTAAAGATTTCAATTATTTATGATTTAGTTATAATTCAATTGGGAAGAATTATGCTGCACGTTGGGGCTGTAATCTAAAGCTTTCCCTATTTTATTTATATCAACATGTAATATTATATTTATCAATACTTAACAGTACTAACAGTAATGCCTTTGAGTCAAATGAAAAACAAAAAGATATTAAATTATCACTTGCACAATATTTATTGTATATTAATTGTCGTACAGTCAGATTTTTGAATTGGTCCTGTGGTCCTCCGTCCTTCTCATCTGGTCCTGTGGTCCTCCGTCCTTCTCATCTGGTCCTGTGGTCCTCCATCCTTCTCATCTGGTCCTGTGGTCCTCCATCCTTCTCATCTGGTCCTGTGGTCCTCCATCCTTCTCATCTGGTCCTGTGGTCCTCCAATCCTTCTCATCTGGTCCTGTGGTCCTCCATCCTTCTCATCTGGTCCTGTGGTCCTCCATCCTTCTCATCTGGTCCTGTGGTCCTCCAATCCTTCTCATCTGGTCCTGTGGTCCTCCATCCTTCTCATCTGGTCCTGTGGTCCTCCATCCTTCTATCTGGTCCAGAGTGAACACATCTTCTCTGTTGTCTAGGAGATCCAGGATGCTGCTTCCTGTGTTACAGCCATCGATACCTGAGTAAAAGAGACTTGGAAACCTTTTCTTAACGTTAGTCATTTTTACCATACCTCTGTCTGGTACAGCCACCTTCACCTAACTATGAAAAACAGATAGTGAGTAAAATAAACAATCTTTGAATAACTGTTATGTGAGACTTTGAGTCAACGTGTGTTAATGTTGTTATTAAATGTTGACTTACCTTTGTCTGGTAAAGACATCTAGACTTTATAAAGAAAAATACACAACAGAATAACAACCATTCACTGTTAACTTACCTCTGGTTTCTGCATCTAGCATAATCAAATCACCATTTTTCAAACGGAAAATCAACAAAGAAGAGATATTTAAAAGCCCTGCTGCAGGATGCTACCTATCGCCAACCCCGCCAGACGCGAGAGAAGGCTGTCTGGTGCTTTATCAGTCCTGCCAGACGCAAAGGTTTTACAATCCTGCAGGAAACAGTTGCATGTTCATCATCTTCCTCCTCTTCCTCCCCTTTCCTCTTCTTCATCGTAGAACATGGAGTCGTACCCGGAATCTTCGCTCTCCAAGTCGGACTCGTCCTCTTCCTCGTCGTCGTCAGAGAAGCGCAAGAGAAGCAACTCAGCCACGTCCTCTTCCTCCGAGTCGTCAGAGAAGCGCAAGAGAAGCAACTCACCCACGTCCTCTTCCTCCGAGTCCTCTTCCTCGTCGTCGTCAGAGAAGCGCAAGAGAAGCAACTCACCCACGTCCTCGTCCTCCGAGTCGTCAGAGAAGCGCAAGAGAAGCAACTCACCCACGTCCTCGTCCTCCGAGTCGTCAGAGAAGCGCAAGAGAAGCAACTCACCCACGTCCTCGTCCTCCGAGTCGTCAGAGAAGCGCAAGAGAAGCAACTCACCCACGTCCTCGTCCTCCGAGTCGTCAGAGAAGCGCAAGAGAAGCAACTCACCCACGTCCTCTTCCTCCGAGTCGTCAGAGAAGCGCAAGAGAAGCAACTCACCCACGTCCTCTTCCTCCGAGTCGTCAGAGAAGCGCAAGACAAGCAACTCAGCCACGTCCTCTTCCTCCGAGTCGTCAGAGAAGCGCAAGAGAAGCAACTCACCCACGTCCTCTTCCTCCGAGTCCTCTTCCTCGTCGTCGTCAGAGAAGCGCAAGAGAAGCAACTCACCCACGTCCTCTTCCTCCGAGTCGTCAGAGAAGCGCAAGAGAAGCAACTCACCCACGTCCTCTTCCTCCGAGTCGTCAGAGAAGCGCAAGAGAAGCAACTCACCCACGTCCTCTTCCTCCGAGTCGTCAGAGAAGCGCAAGAGAAGCAACTCACCCACGTCCTCTTCCTCCGAGTCCTCTTCCTCCGAGTCGTCAGAGAAGCGCAAGAGAAGCAACTCACCCACGTCCTCTTCCTCTGAGTCCTCTTCCTCCGAGTCCTCTTCCTCCAAGTCCTCTTCCTCCAAGTCGTCAGAGAAGAGCAAGAGACGCAACACACGCACAAAGCCGAGCTCCACCTGACCTCCACCCACAACGCCGGGAGGGTGGAGACCATTCTGTACAACAGAATAACAACCATTCACTGTTAACTTACCTCTGGTTTCTGCGTCTAGCATCAACCATTTTTCAAACCGAAAATCAACAAAGAAGACATATTTAAAAGCTCTGCTGCAGGATGCTACCTATCGCCAACCCCGCCAGACGCGAGAGAAGGCTGTCTGGTGCTTTATCAGTCCTGCCAGACGCAAAGGTTTTACAATCCTGCAGGAAACAGGCTGTCGGTCTCAATCCGAGTCGCTGTCTTCAGCCGACTGCCAGTATCTTCTGTGTGAGGGGAAGAGGGGAGACCATCTGTCGTCATCTGCCCGGCTCTTCTTTGTGGAGGGGCCGCCTGAAGTGGAGGGACCGAGGCCTGAAGTGGAGGGCGCCGACTCCCTGTAGTCCTCTTCTCTGGTCCTCTTCATGGAGGATCCAAGGCCTGAAGTGGAGGGCGTCGCATCCTCGTGGTCGTCCTCACCGTTCCTCTGCCTCTTCACACTCACCTGCTCCGTGCAGTCCTCTTCCCTGCTCCTCTTGGTGGACTCTTCTGGCCACTGGGGGAATGGAGGCGGAGCATCTCCAGCGTCCTCCTCTTCCTCACCTTCCACTTCTTCATCGTCGGACATGGAGTCGTACCCGGAATCTTCCTCCGAGTCCTCTTCCTCAAAGTCCTCTTCCTCCGAGTCGTCATGGAAGAGCAAGAGACGCAACATACCCGCAACGCCGAGATCCACCTGACCTCCACCCACAACGCCGGGCTCCACCTGACCTCCACCCACAACGCCGGGCTCCACCTCCACCATCCCAATCACAACCTCACCTTCCTCTTCCGAAGAAGAGATGTAGATCGGGAGATTACCTTAGTGGTCGTCGAGGATCCTGATGACTTCAGGGAGGCTGTCTTGTGCAGGACGTTCGATGACGGAGTCGACACCAGCTGAGAGGGAAACATTTAAACTGTCAAGATTTCTCATAACTGGATTTCTGGATTACATTAAGCAATAATCAAAGTTCAAATTAGAAAAGACGACAGCAGAGCCATATAGTAGGACTGCACTACACGACTCACATAAAGTCCCCAACACACAAGAGGGTTCACCTTTAAACCTTTATACCAAACATAGTGCAGCTCTGCCTCTGTTAGTTTGAACAGAGAACACATAACAAAACAACAACAACTATATTAATAATGATAAAAGCAATAAATAATATTATTGTCGTTATAGATATTATTCTTATTACTGTTATTATATGTCCGAAACAACAGAGTAGGGTGAGAGGAGCAGCTGGCCAAGCGCTTTTACGCACGGGCTTTTCCCACGTTTCTGATCTGGATTCAGCGGGTCAATTAACCGACTGTTGAGTACTCGTGAGCTCTGGACAAAGACGTTTATTTTGCATTTGTGTGGACGAAACGGTCAATGGCTTGCAATAAACAGCGTGAACGTATATGTTGAACTACGTGCGTCACGACGCACAGTGAAACGTGTCTACATTAATCCAACATGACTAACCTCTTTAGTTTATAACTCATTATTCTCCCGGTTTATGAGTTGCATATCACAGCGCGTGGAGGAGATGCAGCACGCGCACATGCAGCCCCGTGCAGTTACTTAACAGATCGCTCTCTTGTCCCTCGAAAACCAAATACCACAACAACGAGCAAAGCGCATCTCAATGTTAAATGTTAAAGAAATAGTTTATGTAATATGATGAAGTAAAAGGAGCAGATGTTTGTTTAATAACTCAAGTTTCAACAGTCAAACCCACTCAGGGTCGCATCGTTCCCTGGTTTGATGACGTAGTTACGTCCTGACGTTCGCCTCTAATCGTTCCATGTGGTTACCATGGTGCACAATTTAAGCATTTAGCCTTTCTTGAAAATGTTCTATTTTAAAAAATATACATTTTAATGTTAAAATAGGAAGATTTGATGCCTGCAACCCAAAATAACTGTGTTTAAACCTCTACACTATTGTGAACACATTACACAGACGTCCTGCCACATTTAAGACATTCTGTCACTCAAATAATCAGTTTACACGAGTGTTTCCAACAGGCCTGATAATATAGTGTCAACTGTTCACCTTTAAACTCTTAAACTTTCTAAACTGACAATGCTTTAAATGCTTTGAAGGGGATGAATCAAAAGAAAAATGCTAAAATAAATCAAAAAGATGTCTTACCCACTCCCCTCAGCAGGTGCTGCTCTATCTTCAGGCTCTTCTGTTGTCCACGATCTAGTAGTTTCTCCAACAAGTTTCGTAACAAGTAGCTTTTCTCCAGAAGTTAAAAACTCAAAGAGTCGGCTCTCCACAGTTTGGATTCACAAGAGGTGTTCAGCTCAAGAGTGTTCAGCTGGTGTTGAAGTCCAAGTGCAAAGTGAGCGATCAGAAAGTTCTGAGGCCTCTGATTGGGTCTGTTTCCATGGCATTCAGTGACGCGTGCGCGTGTGAGTGCGTGCGTGTGATTGGCCAAGACAGAAAGAGAGAAATATTAATAATTTTCTCTTATATATAGTATATTTCTTATTTGATTTATACTAGTTATTTTTATTTTATCTTTCAGTGCTCTACAGCTATATTGTAAACATTACACAACCCGTCTCTGCTTATTCTAATACAACAAATCTGTATTGGAAACGAAATTGAGAGAGAGAGAGAGAGAGAGATTAAGTAAATATATATATAGACTTGATCAGACCTATCAGTAATAATGATAAAACTGTAGCCAGGAAGCCTCGTCTCCCTGTCATACCAGTTGAATGACCAAATAAAAAAATAATTTTCCAGGACTGTTTTTTTTTGTATTGCGTTAATGGAAAACCCCATTTAAGGCTTGAAATATCAATTAGATCACATTTTTTTATGTAGTTTAAATTATTTTTAGTTTGATTCGGATTTCCCTGAATATAATATAATGGGGCCTTAGTGTGTTTTTGCTTCGTTTATTTGTGTATCTACTTGTTTTTACAAATGTTATGGTATTTGTGCATGAGAATCAAAAATCGGACTCAGAGCGTGACACGGGAAAACTCAAAGTCCCAGGATGCAGTTGGGCAGGCGCAGATCCAACCTGCTGCCCTCGCGCTGTTCATCACTGCAGCCTAACGTCGCTGCTGTCTCTCGGATCCGCTCGAGGAGAAATGGCTGCAGCTCTGTCCCGTGCCCTCAAACTACCCGGTGAGATGCTCCACACACACACACACACACACACACACACACACTCACACTCACACTCACACACACACACACACACACACACTCACACACACAGAGGAGATAGACTCGAGCACATCATTTACTGAAAGCGTTATCAGTCAGGACTATGTGGTTTGCGAGGACTCTCTCTTTCTACTCGGTGTCAGCAACTGATTCATTTGATGCGATGATTCGCCACAACACAGTTATTAGCATGTGCTCCATATCAGCCCAGATTAATGCACACGTTTTGTTACAGACGTCATTAAATATATCTGTACTTGTAAAGCAGCGTGTTGACATCTCTGTGTCAACGCGTCTCTGCTGTGTGCTGCCTCTGAGCTAGCTGCTAGCTAATGATAACCCGACACAAGCGGACCTGCTCGGGAGAGTAAACAAGCGTTGGAGCGTGATAACACACATTACACCCGAGACCAGGCACGATGTTGTACCGTGTATACAAACGTTATCTATGGGACAACGAGGGATGTGCGACAGTACTTTATTATGAAGTGTTTGTTGGAAGTATTTCATTTGCGATATTTCTCTTTTGCTGTATTGTTTAAGAGGTCTGCAATTATGAGCAGGCTACAATAATGATTTATTTAAAACGTTTTGAACATCAAATAACCTTCATGCAATAATTATAAGGTATAGTATTACAAGCAGTAGTTGTAGTATTATTAGGAGTATCAATATACTACAGATGAGATTATTACTGCCCTGTAAAATAAAGCTACTATATATAAATGTGTATAGTTGTATGTGCCATATATATACATATATATATATATATATATATATATGTATATATATGTATGTATATAAATGTTTAATAGTGTTAATTACATGGAATGCTTAGGGTAAAAATAAATGCGATATGTTTGAGTACTAAAGGCATTAAGACCCTTACCTACATCTGAAAAAAAAGAAAACCCGAGTAGCTAGAGTAAAGGAAGGACACATCTATAATGCATCAGTATTGGCAAAGAATATATTCGTTATTGTGTATAAATATGTGTCTCTGCAGGGAAGAAGGGCTCGGAGCTCGGCGAGTACGACCCTCTCACCCAAGCAGACAGCGAGGACGAGAGCGAGGAGGATGACCTCGTGCTCAACTACCCCCGGAACGGCCTCGGCCGGGACGGCTGCCTCGGCGCGGGCCCCTCGAAGCTGCGGGGGGGCCGATCTGCGTCCTCCTGCGCCGACGACGAGGCGCAGGAGGACGACGAGCAGGAGGACGACGAGGACGAGTGGAGGGAACGTCTCCCCAGCAAATCCAGGCAGGACAGAGACGACGCCAAGGGCACGCAGTACTGGAGCCACAGGGACTCGGCAAGGGACAGAGGCGGAGAGGACAGGGGAGGGGGGCCCGGGCCTTTGGGGGGCTCCGGGCTCGGGGCTCACGGCGCCGACGCGGAGGAAAAGAGGTTGAGGGTGAAGAACACCGTCCGGAGTGCGTTCTTCCTGGTGCCTCTGGTCTGCGCCGCGTCGCTCGTGCTGCTCTGTGCATTTCTGATCCCGTGCCAGAAGGGAGAGCTGGAAAAGAGGCCGCAGTGGGAGAGAGCACTGGGAGATGCTGGAGGTAAAGAGGACGACGTCAGAGTTCGATCCATCGCTCACGGCTACATTATCTCTGATACTTTCCACATACAGCACCACTTAATAATGCTCACTTCATACAGACTTACGTAGGAGTCTCTGTGTCTAGACAGCGCGGCCTCGCCCATTAATCAGTCCACTGTAATTACACAGGAGTGTGAGCATCACATGCTCTGTTTCAGCATGCCCCATGAGAGCTTGGTAGAGTGGCAATAAACACAAACTTGACAGGATTGCACCTTTAATGACCACATAAGTATTTTTTTTTTACCAGTATATTTAAAGCAAACGTGGACAACTCAGCCAATAAACGTAACCACTAATGTTTTGGTACTTAATTACTCTTGTACATTTCTCCTCTACCGCTGGACTGTCAGCCAAACACTGACGAGGATTCTCCTGGTGGTGTTCATCACGTTGTGGTTTCTATGTCTAGGCGTCACACCACCCGCGCTGGCGTTGTGGGATGTCGACGGCGACTCGGTGGAGGACGTGTTTCTGGGTGTTACTGAATGGACCAATGACACCCATCCCATAGGAGGGAACAAAGGTATGAGAGGAATCATTTCCTGGCGCCCCCCACTTTAACATCTCATCCTCTCTCTGATTCTTGTAATCGCCCGTGTTCTCTCCTCCAAACCAGTGTACAGCGCGGTGGCCCTGTCGGCGGTCAGCGGTCTGGTGCTGTGGAAGAAAGTGGTGCAGGAGTCTGTGATGTACATCCAGTGTGGTCTGCAGTACAGCACCCAGCCCCAGTCCCCTGTGGTCCTCCTCATCTGGAAGTCCGTTGTCATGGCAGTCAACGGCACCACAGGTTAGGAGACGAGCCGAGCCACACGGGTCTGTCTGTCACAGGACTTAGCTATAACCACCTCTGTGGACCTTTTTGTATTTGTTCTTTTATTGTCTTAGTCTGGTGTCTGGTTATTCTATGTTAATATGCCAAAGAAAATGCACGTTTGAGCAAAAGAAATTCCTCTCAGCCTCCGGTTCAGTTCCCCAACTAGACAGGAGCGGTAATGCAATCAGGGCCACCAGTGGAATTCAAACAATTTAAAACAGGGTCACACAGGTTTCCTTTCATTCCCTCAGGGAAGACCTTGTGGTCGTGCCTGCTTAAGAACATTGAATCCCAGGCGGTGCTACTCCCAGACCTCCAGGGCGACTCGGTCCCAGATCTGCTGATAGCCACCCTGCCTGCAGATGAGGTAGTGGAGCTGAAAGTCCACACCTTTGCATTCAGTGACTACATACCTTTTTTTTTTTTTAATTTTGTATCTTTTTGCTGTCTTCATTTTTCAGACGTTGGCTCTCTCCCTGACGTTGTTGTCGGGGCGGACGGGGGCGAAGCTCGGACACACCGTGCCTTTCAACCTCACCGGACAAGGAAAGCTGATCGGCCCTTTGCTGCACGAGACTCAACAAGGGGCTTACTACATCCTCTTTGGAATGGGTAAAGGAATCAAATGTGTAATATACAGATCAACAGTCACCATGTGGGCTCAGGCTGTTGGCATGAGTTTAGCTGCAGCTGTAACGGTACGAATAGAAGAAAAAAAAAGGCACAACTCTCTCCCGTTGTTAGCATTCTGAGCTAACTGATTCAGCTCATTAACCTTTTAACTGCAGGTTTACGAGACTTGTCGTTGTCCATTCCCCCCCCTCAGGTAATGTGGAGGCCATCTCCCTACATGATATTTACATTCGAGCCACTGACAAGCCGCCCATACCTCAGGCACTCAGAAGGAAGGATCCAGGGTGGGAGGGACTCAAGGAAACCAATTCCTCCTCCTTCATACACATTTACAGGTACGCCTCAGTCACCGGCTCTCAAACAGAACTTATATCTGAATCTGATTGGTGTATGCAGTTTAAAACGGTTTGTATTGCAGCATTCTTTGTGGTCTAAAGTCACATTTGCACACATTTTTAAAAATATTTAAAATAAAGATGTAAATGATTTGTTTACTTCCTGTTATTAGACAATTCACAGCTGATGTAAGTCAAAAAAATCACACCTTTTTATTGTCTTCCCTCCAGAGGATCTGAGCAAGTGGACTTCCTGCTCCCTCTTGTGGTCGGCTTGGGCAACAACCACAACAGCCTGGACACCGCCTCCAACCTCAACTCCAGTAAAAGCGACTGGGTGCTGGTGTACGGCTCCAGCAAACTGTCCGGCTCCAGCAAACTGTCAGTGCTCAGACAGAAGGACGTACGCAAAGAATGGACCTTCAACTCGGCTCCCATTCTCAGGTAAAGCGCCGCATCTCGTCATCGCATCTCTGCTGCTGCTTTAAGCTCGGAGGGTGTGGAAGCTCACGTTCAAAGGAAGTTGTGTTTCATGAGTTTTGTGAAATCTCCCTAAAATGTTTTCTTGGCCCGTCGCAGCCAACCGGCCCCAGGACACTTCAACGATGACGGAATCCTTGATCTTTTCATTCATCATTCAGCGAACGGCATCATGAAGGTAAAAGCAGACTGTCCTCGCATACATAGAGGCGAAAGAAGAAGGTTTGGGGGATATCGAGTAGACAGATAATGGTACCGGTTTTCTCCTCGTCTCTCAGGCGCTGGTTGTCGATGGCGCAAACGGGCATCTCCTCTGGTCGGCGGAGTTCGTGTGTCCCCATCTCGTTTTGGAAACGTCCGCGATCTCCACCTCGACCGGCCGATCGGCTTTCCTCTTCTGGGCCAGCGATCCAATCACAGCACAGAAGGACGTTACCAAAACAACTGTGAGTCTGCTGCAGAGAACACGCAGATTAGTGAAACAGGAAGAACTTACTGTGTGTGTGTGTGTGTGTGTGTGTGTGTGTGTGTGTGTGTGTGTGTGTGTGTGTGTGTGTGTGTGTGTGTGAATCAAGCGCACAGCTTATTTAAAGTTATTGTCTTTGACCCTCTTGACCTGGAGACATTAATGAAATACTCGTCTGTCCACGCCGGATGTGTGTAGGTGTCACCGGGCGTTGCTGCAGCGGAGCCGCTCATCAGGAAACTCTTCCTGTTGCACCCTGCGCATCCCACAATCCTGCTGGAGCTCACCAGCACCACGGACACGGCCGTCACCTCCGCAGGTGAAGGTTTAAATCTGATGTCTGCTTCAATGCGTGGCGTCCTAATCTTTACCGTTCACTACCCCCAAAGTCTGATTACCAAGCTGTCTTTAAAAGTATTTGAGTAGTAGACGAGGAAAAAGATGTAGTAACTACACAGTAATACACATGTAATATAACTGTCCTATCCTCCTGTTTTCTCCTACTTTGTGTCCGACAGTGAGCTATCAGGAGCGCCAGAAAGACGCCTCCTACATCACCGTGTCCTCCAGACCCACGCCGGGCTCGGGGCCGGCCGCCCGGATAGTCAAGAGCATGAGCCTCCGAGCTGCCATCACCAAGGGCCAAATAGTGAGACTGGACGAGGGCAACAAGCCCGGGGGACCCGTCAAACCCGGCGTGTTCGAGGTCAACAAGTTCTTCAGGGGGTTGTCCTTCAAGCAGTAGGTGAGAGAGGCGCACAGCGGGGCATCGTTTGAGCACCGCGGGTCAGTGTGATTGATTAATCGCAACGATGAATGTGTCTCGACTGTGTTTTCGTGAGGAGCCACCTGCACTACGGAGACCCTCTGGATTCATTCAGAGCTGTATATACATCTCGTTTGGTTTACTAAGTATGAATTTGATTTCCGTTATGAGACTTCTGCTCTGTACAAAGATTATTTGTAGGTATAGGTCGTGGTTTTATTTAAGGCTTATTTAAATTGTTTAACTTGCATTTTTTGGGGAAGTCTTTAAGATTTTATTGAATGTTGACGATTGTTTAAACTTGATGCCAAGAAGAGTAACTTATTAAGCACAATACTCCTGTAACTGTTTACAGTACGCAGCACTCGTTTAACTCTTCCAAGGCCAGTATGTTCACGAGGCTTCTGTTTGTTGTCATAAAGCCACTAACAGTGTTCTTGCTGCTCACCAAGTTATGTAAATATTTAATGCTGTACTGTATTTATTGAATTTGCTTCAGCGTTTTTAACCTTCTCGTCTAATTTATTAATTTATGTTGTGAAATATTTTATAGTTACATTTTAGTTGTTCCCCCCCCCCCCCCCTCAGAATATGTGGCTGCTAAATGTTCTGGCATTTAAATGTAAGCTGCAATTTCACATATCGCCAGTAAAAGTATGAAAATTCTTACCGCATCATGTATGATGTATGTTTTTGTGTTTTATTGAAGTTGTGCAGACAGCCGGCTAAGAAGAATTATCAATAGAAACATAGCGAGCAGGGTGTCGGTGTTGCAGCTCCACGTCCAAGATGATCTGCAGCTTTCCACATTGCTGCACTGAATTCAGGGTTCTTGGTATCGTCCTGTGTTTACATGAACTACTAAAGTCTTAATAAAAGGGAATAACAATACTAAACTCCAGCTCACGCTTAGTGGACACACATCAGTGAGTCTTCAAAACTATGAAGAGAACATAAGCATCGTTTATGACACGAGGCGGTCAAATACTTTGAATGAACCACCAATCAAAGAAAAATCTAAATAGGAAACTGATTAAATCACATCACACACACTTGTAAATATACACATATATATATATATATATATATAGAAAAACTCAATCTGGAGTTTTTAAGGCTGCCTGCCTTCAGAGCAGGATTCCCCGGTTCACAAACTATCACACAAACATTTCTTTCATATCATCCTAAAGGAACAATTCAAAACTCAATAAATCTAATTTCTTTTGAACAAGTGTTCGGTCTTTCCATCCAAATCTTTATAGTTTGGAGATTTCAACAGCAACATCTCTTAAAAATAGAATCAAAGTGCTACTAAACATAACCAAAAGACGTTGTTGTGAGCAGCTTTAATATGAGCTATTGTTTTATTCACCGACCGTCTTTATCTCCTTGCAGAATAAGAAGGAACTGTTCACAACACCGTCACTTTTAGTGTGTTTTTGGTTGAACTGTCCCTTTAATATAATCCCAAACACGTCTGAATAAAAGACACAACTGTAGGTATGTGAGTGTTAAGTGTGTATTTACAGTAAGGGGGAACATCTGTCACACAGGACACAAGCAAAGAGGGGTCAGAGGTCAGCCACACAGTTCATGGGTCGTGACCCCCGTAGAATTTGGACAGGAAGTCGGTGCCACGAGGCTCCTCGGTCTCGTGAAAATAGCGCATTATGTGGGTCTTCTGCTTCCACACATGGATCGTCTCCTGGAGCTCCAGTTTCCCCTGGGGATTAAAGAACACACAGTCAAGTGTTGCTCTTGTGTGACACTGAGATGAGGTCCTGGACCGTCTATGGAACAACTCCAAAGACAAAAATGACTAACTGCTTCAATCAGAAAGGTGAAACAATGATGGTTGATGCGGTTCGCAGATCGGTGGCAGGCTGTTTTTACCTTAATGACTAACATGTCGACCACACGGGGGTCAGTGACATGCTTGTTTCTGTCGAACAGCTCCCTCACTTTGTCTCTTCCCTGGCGCGTATTGATGTCCAGCTGAAACGTTGCCACTGCAGAGAGAGAGAGAGAGAGAGAGAGAGAGACACAAACAAAAGCTGTTTTCACCACATCCACTTCATCCAGGAACAGGAATAACTACGTTATTAGTTATAGTTCTTATAACGAGAGGGGAGGAGCTTATGTACAGAATCTGAGGTGTGGATGATATTTATGTTTTCGTCAGGAAAAAGTAGAAAAGGTTTGTTGATTTAGTTTAATTAAGGTTTGTTGGTTGATGACCACTGCAATGTCTTTATGCTTTCAAAATAAGCATCTTTAGTGCAATTTATTCCAAAAGCACAAGTTTCAATAATAATCGTTATATATTGAGAACGTGACAATACTAATACAAATCTCCTGCTTTGAGTTATTACAGGACCGATGCAGTGTGCAGCGTCCAACCTGTGGTCAGCTCTATGTTAGCCAGTGTATGCCTGACATGTATTAACTGGATCTAAATGTAAAGATACATTATAAACCTAAACGAGGCAACAAGAGCATTTCATAACAATAATTTGTATCATTTGTTGACTGAGTTGAGTGTGCTACAAGGTGATTTATAAACGTCTCTGCACCATAATCTGAAAAAAGATGAAGTATGAACCCTCATGACACCTGATTGGCATGAACGAAATATTGTTGTCAATATAAAATATAGTAAGTATATAAGTATAGTATTTTATAATAAGTATAAGGCAATAACAAAAGCAGTTTTCACAAGTATTCTTGCACATGGAGGTGTTAGCCCCGTTATTGCTTTAAGGAACCAGATAAATGTTGAAAGGAGGAACTATTACAGGTATGAACGCTTCGGATTCTCAATATTAATTTAGCTTAATTGTTATGAAACACATAGCGAGCGTCTGCTACATGTAATGTTATGGTCCGGTAGCTGTTCGCTAGCAGCTACTGTTCGTTATACCTCCACATAGACACGACCTTGACGCTCGCGCTGCCTGTTAAATATCGCTACCTCACAGCTGCCACTAAGGACCGACATACCCGTGTTGGGGACCTCTCGGTACCAGGCTCGGTACAGCTCCCGGACCCTGCGCTTAGCTTCGTCCAGGTCCCGGCTAAACAGCGGTTTCACAACTTTAGAGGCACCAGCCGCCGCTCGGGTCGCCGCCGCGGACGCCATGACTGCTGTGTCTGTACAGCGTTTCCGGTTTCTACTTCTTCGATGGTGTTAAGAAACACAGCGGTGACACCTAGTGGAGGGGACGGCTCAAGACAGGAGGCGGTGAGTCACTGACCGTCCGTTAAAATAAGTACCACAGCAAAAACAAATACAAATAAATAAATAACATTGTTGTCAATGTTTTAGAGACATTCTGTTGTCCTAAAATGTAAATGAGACTAAATATTAAAAATACATAAAATAAAATAAATACAAACACCACAATGTACCCGGTTGTGTCTATACACAGGGCTATTGCATTACATAATGCAGCTTTTTCTATATTTCTGGAACTACAATGCATACGTATTTTCCTGCGTATGTAGCAATAGTCTACTGTAAAATGGAGAACAGATATAAGCGCTTGTGTGCGTCTAGTCTGCCCAGGTAGGTGCACAGCATCACTGAAATGAAACATATAATGCAGAAGTGTTTCTGTTGAACTTATTTTATTGATTGCAAAAATTGTGTATAATTTATAAAGATGATACGGGCTTTTACAGTACGTTAAATATGAAAAATATTTTCAAAAGGCAGGTAGATAAGTCATTTTATCACAATTCATACTGTCAATAAAAAAAAAAAATTGGCTCATTAATGCAACACCTGTCATTTGTTAAGTGGTGGCACATACATGCCAACAATGATCAGGGGGGGGGGCTGGAAGCTGGAGAGTTCCTGCTTCTCAGGCATGGTTTAAAAAATAAAGACATCTGTGACGTGGGGCAACATTCATTCAACAGCTATACAATCAGAGATCAACTTCCAATTCAGCCGGCCAGGAATTAAAAAAGGTTTGCCGTCTTGTCCTGTAGTAATCCTAATGGATTTTTCAGGACGTCATGCTCATAAACACGACACTACGTAAGCACACTTCTTCTCTCCAGGTAAAAAAAAAATTATAATTACAGCAAATGATAAGCCCCCATTTCTATAGAAACAAGCCATTTTCACAGAGTAAACATGACTCAACAGCTGTACAACATAGAAAACTGATGACAGTAGCTCTTATGTATGAACTAAAAAAAAAAAATCGGATACGGTATGAAATCTTTATCTACAATACCTGATAATAATAATAATAATAATAATAAAAGAAAAAAAACATGTCACTCAACGGATATTCCAGTTTTCAGACCAAATGCGCACTCATACATTCTTGCACTCAAAGCAAGCAAAAGCTAAAATAAAAACATAAAAAGTGCAGTTTTCTATAACGTGTGTGTGGCCCAGTGTAATAAAACCAGCTAATAGCTACTCTATGCTGCTCATTGGCAGAAGGATAGAAAACTAAGGCACTATCATGGTCCCCACACAGCCGGAACTGTACAAGTCCTCCGCTTCCTTTTGCTGCTGAATATCAGTCACCGTGGTGCAGACGCACCTGCAAAACAACAAACGCACAGAAAGAAATACATGAGAACAAAAATCAAATACATATGTGCCTCTCAAAATTCTCCACCGAGACAGCGAGTGGTTGCCTGGCTCTACATCCGTCCACACCTGTCTCCTGGTCTTCCAGAGCGCTAGTACCAGCAGCAGGGTCTCAGTGGTCCAGGCTGTTGCCCAGCTTCTGCCCCTCCTGCAGGGCGGCCATGGCCAGCCTCAAGTGCTCCTTCAGACTCTGGATCTCTCGCTCGCTCCGGCCCTTCATCCCGCTCAGCTCCTCGTGCACCTCCGCATAGCGCTCACAGGCCAGACGTTTCTCCTGCGGGGCCAGAGAGGAGCAGACCGACTCACTAACGCTTTATTACAATATTCATATGGTGTAACACGCCATTCACCACGGGAGCAGCAGAGGCAGGACGGTACAGTACGATAGAAACAGTGACCAACTTTAATTCATTTACTGTATAGAAACCACTGGATGAGGATGCACAGAGCACACGGGTGCCGGGTGTTCTAAGGAGGGCTCATCCCAGTGGTTTTTAGATGAAACATTCTGTTCATTATTTCTCTTTTCTCAACATGCGCCAAAAGATCTAGAAGAGTTGCTGCTCTGCATTTTCTGAAAGGTTCCAGGCTGTGAGACACGTAAGCACCTTGTTCACGGATTTGAGGATTAACATTCCATGTCATTCATCTAATAGTGTCGGGTTTACAGAAAGAATAAATAAAAACAATCACTTATTTGTAGAACAGACACACACAGACGGACATACCGTGTTAAGAAACTGCAGCTCGTTCCTCAGGCAGCTGATCTCCTTGTGGAGATACTCCATCTCGTTTTCCTTCACCCTGAGAAGAACCTGGCAGCAAAACAACAAAACAACACAGTGCGAAAAAGAAACAACACAAACAGAACACCGTAAATCTTTATAATTATCACCTAAGTCCAAGAAGAAGAACAAATCTATTGTGTTCTGGCTGATTTATGATGAACCGAGAGGCGTTCCCTCTGTCATTTTAGAAAGTTTACAACTCGGGCTTTCGGCCAATTACAGTTTGACGTGACATTCCGCTTGTGTTCTTAAAAACCACACAACCAGTTTGGAAACAGGAAACGGTATCAATGAACTGCTACACGTGTGCCCCTTCAGGTTTTGAAGTGACATGTCAGGATCAGATGCTCCTCCAGAAGCCACCAGCGCGTCTCTGATCAAGTGTCCTCGAGCAAAACGTAGAACGTACTTGAACAGTGCAGTGCTTTTCAGTGTACTGCTGAACATTTGAGGAACCCTGTCACTGTGACACAAACACTGCAGGTCATGCTGCACAGGTCTACACGATGCAACCTCCAGCGTTGCCTCATCTGTGACTTTCAGCCGATTGAAACAGACGGCATGGAGAGTTTCTTATCTTGCTCTCGGCCCTTCTGGTTTAAATTTGTCCGGGATTTACTGCTGAGACCGAGTCAAATAAAAATTTTTTTTTAGTAATGAAAGACTGATCAATAACATTTGGAAAAATGTGGTGTCAGTTATTGTTAACTTTAGCAAAAAAAAATAAACAAATATCAGCATTTTTTCTAAGTCTCTTAATGCAGTGGGTGATATTTTCACACTTGTGCACATCTGGTGCACATTGCTGTCAGTTCAGGAAGTTACAAATAACAACCCCCCCCCCCCCACATATACACACACAGTATATATATATATACACACACAGTATATATATATATACACACACAGTACATATATAAGAGCCGTTACCTCTAGTTCACTGGGCGTCCTGTCTTTGTTGTTCTCTGAGCTCTGATATGTGACGGAGGATCGCGTACGGCTGATCTCCGCCGCCAAACGGGCTTTTAAGTCCTGCGGAGGAAAAACACATTTTGTCTTCATGAGAGCCGCTTCTCAAAAATCCTCTAAAGTTAGAACATCTATAAATCACACGGCCCATGAAAATCTCATGCTACATTTCAGAATCACACCCGCCAGCGCAGCGGTTTATGACGACTTCAACGTGCACAGATCGCTCCGTCACTCAGTAACTCGCCTGGTTCTCCTTCCTCAGCTGCTCCATGTCTCTCTCCTTGCGGCTGATCTCCCTCTCTCTCTCCGCGCTGTTCTGCTCGGCTCGGTTGAGCTCTAGACACTTCTGAGAGTAGCGCTCAGACAGTCCGGCCAGCTCTCTCTGCAAGGCCTGAGTCTCTGCCCTGCAGGAAGGCAAAGACGAGTGAGCTGCAAGGAAGACGGAATAAAAACTGCCATGCTGCAGAACGTACGTCACATTACCTGCTTTCTCTTTGCTGTGAGAGCAGCACAGATAAAACAAGAGAGAAACGTATGAATCCAAATGTATTGAACAGAGAGATTAGCCGACATCATAAACATCATGCACCGACAGTGGGAGCTCCTTTATTCCGCTCTGCTCTCACTGAATACCTCTTCAGTAAACTAGAACATCATTATATTGAACTTATTACTTGTAATAAGAGCAACATGCTGTGAAAAAGTACAAGGCAGTTTGTTTTCTTCCATTTTCAGGACCAAAGTATTTCCTACTGCGGTTTTAAAACATATTTACTGGTCATGACCGATAACCACAAAAATAGGGAAGAGCATGCAAAAAAACGCAGAGTAAGCACATGTGTAAGCAGCACAGATAAGCCCTAAAATGCAGGTTCCAGTAGCAGCCGCTGGGACAGCGCCGTGTCAAAAGGCCTCGTGAAGCTTTACAAAACAGAAAGCAGTCCATGACCAAACTCTTCTGCATTCCTCAAGTGCCTAACAGGACCCAGTGTCCGCCGCGGTAATGGCCCCCGCCTAGACGGGGAACCCTGGATTGTTGGTGCAGTCTGCAAAATTCTACCTTTAATCTCAGTGAAAAACCCCCTTTTGTGGCCGGCTAACTCCCACTTAAAAGCACAAGAGAGCTATTCACACAAATGACCAGTGTTGGCCTGCGCCGACTGAGACCGAGAGCAAGAATGTGTTTTCAAGGCAACGTGAAGTGTTCACGAGGACGGGGCGTTTGGCTCACAAACTTTAGATTCTTCTATTTCCCCATGCATGTAAATTATGTTTTATTTCTAGATTGACACTTAAACAAATCAAAATCTTGTATTCATCTGCATTAAGTGTCTGGTGTACATCACATAGGTTTGAAGCGACTTACTGCTGTTGGGCTCGTAAAGTCTGTGAATCCATCACCCCGCTGCTCAGCCGCTTGACTCGCTCCACCTCTCTCTCCAGCTCGTCTTTGTGCTTCTTCTTCAAAGCCTCCATTACTGAAACACAAACCACAAAAAGAAGTGTGACACAACTTCTATGTGATGTCTCGGTGGCTGTTAGCGGCACATGAAGGGACCCCAGTCCGGACTACTTTTCTTCATCACGTTAAACCCTTAAAGCTGCCTTCACAGATGTAAACGTAGGTCTCGATACTCTTCTCCAGACCCGTCCGGTGTGCTGACCTCGTGCCGTGTCCCGGGTCTCCTCCAGCAGCAGCCGGTCCTTCTCGGTCTCCAGCCCCTTGAGCTGGCGTTCGTGCTGCCTCTGCAGCTCCTCCATCGCCTGTCGATGAGCGCGCTCCATGGCCGCCAGGCTGCGGCCGCAGGGGGCCTCGGGGCCGCAGCTGGCCCTCACGCCTCCTCCTCCCCATCGCCCTCCCCCTCCCTGTAGTTGCTCCAGCTGCTGCCTCAGTGACGCCACCTGAGAAAAAAGGACGAAGACGGAGGTAAAGCCCACTGAGCGAGAGGGGTGAGGGGGACACAAGCCTATTAATCGAATATCTTGTGATTAGCACGTTTACATAAGAGGGCACACACACGCTGGTGTTGGCAGTAGGAATAATGCATTCATCCTCACTGACTTGTACACAGCCTCACTGCCAACACACACTCTACACATGATCACTGGCACCACTGTGCATCAGCTTAAGCTTTTCTCAGGGCGGACTAATGATGCCGGCTCTCTGGCTCCACTGCTACATTGGGCATCGAGCACCTCTTCGACCTTTCAAATCCTGATTAGATTCTTGCTACAGAAGAAGCTTAAACACAAAAGGAAGCATTCAGCTTTCAATATAATAGCGTCATTAAAGAATAAATGCATATAGGCTCGTCTCTAGCATGCATTGAACAGCTCCTGCAGCTATCTGCGTATCATGTGTAGAGAGACGGCAAACAGATCCAAACCAAAGGAGCACATCACCAACACACAGAGACAGAACAGACAGGAGTTCCAGCAGCGCTTCCCATCACTGTATCTGCATACTTTAGATGGAAAACGCTGCTGAAGAGCAGGTCAGAAAAACAGCGTTAACAGGCAGAAAGAGGAAACGTTAACTTCATCCGGACAGATGAGGTCATTTGCATTTTATTCAATTTGCAAATTGGAAAATCATCTCCACGCACTACCTCCCTCTGCAGCGCCTCGTTGGCTGGCTGGCTGGAGGGCCGCGATCCCATCGGCGGTAAGGAGCTCATCTCCTTTAGCGGCATGCGCTCGAACTCGGCCCACTTCCTGTCGATCTCGTCCTCCGAGCGCGGCCTCTGGTTCGATCCCCCGCCGGTGCCCTTCCTGGACAGCACGGCCTCCCACTGGCTGCTCGTGTTCCTCTCCTCCTGCCACTGGCCGTGCTCCCTGCCCTGCCCCTCGGCCGCTTCTCTCTGACCGGCCGGGAGGGGGCCGGACGAGGCGGGAACGGGGGACAGCTCCACATAGTCGAACCTACGATGAGCGGGGGTCGAGACCTCGGACTGGACGACGACGTCGGCGTGGCGCGATGACGGCCGACGGGAAGACGGCAGAAAGCGAGAGTGGGAGTTTTCCTTGTCGCTGCTGCCGTCAGGTAATCTAGAGAGGGTTCGAGACAAACACATAAATCATAAACCCAAAGGCATTTAATCCTATTTTAGTCAAATAAAGAACTAAGTAATCCCAGATTCAGTAAGGATGATGAAATGAGTAAATCAGCAGCATACAAAGCGTCAACATGATCAGTCAAGGCCCAGCTGGGGGTGAGTCACTGTGAAAACAGAACACATTGGTGCTCCCAGAAACTCATGAAACGTTGACTCATCTTCTACAGGAAAAGTATACAGTGACTGCAGGTGCAAGTGAGTAACAGAGCCTCTAATCTGACTGGATTTAGCCTGAGCTGAGCTGCAGCAAGACCTCAAATGAGCAATACTGAGGCAACAATCTTAAAATAACAGGAGAATTAAGAAAAAGTACTGCAAAAACAATTCGGAGAATTGAAGCATAAAACATCCTGAGATGCTGCTTTTTTTTTTAAGGGCATGAAGTTGCAATCGACTATCTCCCGTCCTAAAGGCGCTTGTATTCACACTTACTGCGTGAGGTCCGGAGAGCTGCTGGGCCGGATGCACTTCTTTAACACCTCGATCCAGTTCCGCCTGATCCCGGCTGTCATGGCGGACAGTGTGTGCGCAGACTCCCGCGTCTGCAGAAAAACACAAAAGAGAGAAAACAGGTGAAGGAGACACAAAGACGTGACAGAACTGGGATGAGATGGAGAGAGAGACAGAGAGAGAGAGAGAGAGAGAGAGAGAGAGACAGAGACACAGAGAGGAGATACCGACACGAGATGTGAGCCATGATAATGGAAGAACAAGAAAAACGCAGCAGAAACAGAGAGCGATGGGCGTGGTTACGGCTGATAAGGAGGACAAGAATGAAGAATATAAACACACACACACACACACACACACACAGTCTGTGAGACACTCACCTGGACCTGAAACCCATAGTTCTTCTCCACATCGAACTCGCACACCTTCACACAGGATTTTAGGTCAATCTCTCCGTCCAAGTCATCTTTCTACACAGAAAACAGACACAAATACACATTATTAGGATTCTTACAAAATGTCACATTAACAACAAACATGTCTTATTGAAATGTATATACATATATATATATATACATACCTCCTCTGCACTGGAGTCTCTGTAGTACTTCAGTCCAGCATCAGTCAAAACAAACCAATGCTTCTTCCACTAAAGAAAAAGCAGATCTCAAATGAATCCAAGACTGACCTGAGATCAGGTTCAAATGTGACAGGAAGGCGTCATATCAAAACAGCAGGCGTGCAGGATGGGATGTGTGAAGAGAGAGAAGCTCATTCACTCAAGCGCATCATTCAAAGAGAGGAGACAGCAGCTGTGCCTCAAGCCACCGCTGTGATAACGGGGATAATCTGCCGCTATCGCCTTACGCACAACCTTTCTAATTAGGGTGGAGGGGAAGAAAGGAAGAGAGGGGGGGGCACGACGTCTGCACCTTACTTACGTCGCCACTCTCGTCCAGTTTGGACATCCATCCCTTCTTGAAGTTCAGGAGGTCAGGCTGCGAGGCAAAGAGCACACACAGTCACCGACCTTCATACGAGCGCTTCGGCAGAAATGTTACAAATACAAACGTTGAAGGAAGGAAGCAGAGAAAGTGAAAGAGACAACAGAAGGAAACAAAACAAAAAGAAAACAGGACAAACACCACTTCAAGCTGTATGAAGGGTGGGGCATTCTCAATATAATTGTATTTCTATGCAAAGCAATTAGCAGCTCCCACAATGCCACGGGGTTTATTCCATCATTGTACACGAAGACAACAGACACAATGCTGCAGACTTACTTTGCCATAAAGAAAATAAACCAGTTTCTATCGTGCTTTTCTTAACGTGCATGTTGAAACTGGTGCCGTTGGCTTCTTTATATTCTTTTTTTTATACAAATTCTTTCAACAAAGCCTTTTGATTGTTAATACAGCATCTCAACAACATAATGTTTACGTCACAGGTTGCCGCTCTGTTGCACTGCAGAATACCACATACATGAAAAAAGAGAGGCAGTGGTTGCATAGAAAGACACATATGGGAGCTGAACAAACAAGTATGTGTGTGTGTGTGTGTGTATACACAGGATGTGGACACGTGTCTGAAGACAACAGACGGACAAAGATGTGGAACTGGAGCAGCACGTCATGAGTGACGACGGGAACGATCGGGAAAACTCATGAAGTCAGCCGTGGGAACACAAGTACAGTAACTTTGATGTTCGTAACTCAACATTGTTGCACAATGCGACACATGTTGCACGTCTCTTGCTCCAGCTGGGCGGTACAATATGTCCAGGAACAGGCCTGTCATTGCGTTGACAGGAAGAGGGGAAACGTGCGTGAGGTACCTCAAGATGTGGCGATCCCAGATTAGGATTAGGCAACTTTTTCCACCGCACATTCCTCACTTTGCTTATCTATCTCTCTCTCTCTCTCTCTTTCGCTAGCATTTACATTCCACGCATTTAAATCTCTTTCTGCGTTCGTCATCTCATTCCCATCGCTTTTTTTCCCCTCTCTCCTCTCCACTGCAGACACTTCATTCATTTCACTCCCTTGCTGCATCGTTTCGCTCCCTCTCTGAAATAATGTCTCTGTCTGTGCCGTCGTCTCTACCCACCCCTCTTCTGTATTTATTCTCCCTTCCTGGCGTCAGTTGTGCTCTTGTAGGCCACAGTACCACCCAGTTCTTCCCCTGAGCCAGTTCATCTATGCTACTGATCGGTTTTAATCTTACACATGTTAAGGTCTGGTGACAGTGTGTCAGACTGCATCATGATCTCATGTCATCCTAGTCAACACATGCCCCATGTGCGAGGTCAAGGAGCGGCCACAGGAATAAAGGGATCCGATATGAACGACCCTGATGCCACAGTGCTTCTCCTGGCCGTGTGCATCTAAGGTCAGCGACAGAGGGAAGAGGGTCACCCACTGGTGACAGCTTGAGACAACGTCCATTCTTTCCTGACTCCTGCCCCCCCCCCCCCCATCACTACAGAAGAGTATTGTCTGGTGAGCCTCGTCCTGTAAGCCTCATACGGACTGTGTGCTTCTCTTCTTCACTTGTTTCTGTCCAGTTAAATAGATCACCTCTCTGAACAGTGGAGAGGAGGAGAGCCTCATGTGTGCAGTCTGCATTACAGTGGTTTAGAGAAACAATACCTCTGGGCAACTTCATTTCAGTTTTTTAACTTATTTTTCTTTGCGGCCATGTGTCACAGCTGGCTGTATAAACACACACACAGTACAAGCTACTGGCTAATTACACTTCCTGCTACTGTAAACAACAACACAGGGTAAACAGATACAACTACACCACACATGGAAACCAGCGTTATAGTTTAAGACGTGTCACAGGAACAGAAATGTACAAATATAACTTATGTATAAACTCACTTGGGCAACATTTCAGTTTTAAGCTAGCGTCAGTTGGAGGCATGTCTGCTCCACGTATCGTTAGCTTTAACGTGCACACGCCTCGAGTCAAACGAATGCTCCAAAACCATTAAAAACTAGCTATGTTGTCTAACTTACATTAGTCTTTCTTACCAAATAAAAACACAAAAACAAAAGTGAGATACGTGAACGCTAGCTTTGGGCCACATGCAACTATGTGCGGTGTGATATGTACGTTACATTCAGGAAGGAGTGACAGGAAAAACACAGCAGCTCTCAAGGTGCAACTTACCGTCATGATAACAGGATCCAGAGGGTAAAATAAAGACAAAAGAAAAGTACCGTTACCTCGCCCTCCTGGCTCTCAAGTCCACTACTCAGCTTAGCCTAAACCTCACGGGGGAGGGGGGGAACCCTTACTTTCTCCGAGGACACTGACGTTACGCGAAATGAGATAAAACCCCGCCATTCATACCCATGTTAACTTAGTCAGAGGAGCCGCCGACGTCCACAGCGTGTCTCTCTCTCTACAGTCTTAAGGGGAAAGTACGTCCACCGGAGAAAACACGGAGACACTAGTCTGCGCTTAAAAGTAGTAGTTTCACAACTTTCTGACAAGTCGTGGGTAGATAACGTTAGACTTCTGCCTCGGCTGTGTCTTTGCTCGCTGCTTCTACCTCCCTCTCTCTCTCTCTACCTCCCTCTTTTCTCTCTCTCTCTTTCTCTTTCTGCTCTGTCTGCCACTTCCTGGGCGGATCCGCGAAGATCGTTTGCGAAAAACAAGCCTAGCCCACCTAACCGCACAGTGCCGCGCTGTAAACCCGGGGTCCGGGGACCTCCCGGGGGCTGAAGGGGATCCCCGGCAGCACGAGGAATACTATAGCTCCGGCTAATTGCCCCCACAGCAGGTTATCATTAGAGGAAAACGTGTAAAACCGACTGTTTAATATACGAGGTGTCACTCCCTCCCTCTCCTCGGGGAACCAGACTTCTCTCAAATCTTGTGGGTCCTTGACATGGAGAAGATTGATGATCCAAAACTCTCCAAACATACAGAACTAATTCACTTGCTGTATTTTCCTGACTGAAAAATCTTTTGGGGATTGCGAATAAAGTGCCCCCCCCCCCCCCCCCTCTCCTCCTAAAATCCTCTCTTGGTAGCTATTGGTTTCAGTTCAGGAATTTCAACACATGCCCCGGCAGACCACAATTGACAAAGCTCAGTCAGTCTTATGAAATGCCTGCAGGGTGTAGGTGAAGTCTATGGATACACACGAGTTAAAACAGTAGATAAACCGCAGATAGGCCAGCAGGTTAAGGTGCCAAGTACATAACATCTTTACAGCTATAGACAGGATCTGTGTGGGCAATAAACAAGCTGCCAGCATGTCTGGTAAATATGTAACAGAGATACCATATATTCAAATAAGACTGAAGGGCAATAAACTTGCATTGGACCACGTGTGCTCCAGGTTTATTATGTGCATCACAAACATTGGTGATAGGAAACTCAACTGTAACGTCAGCCTATATGACGCAGAGGTTGTTTCCACGTACCCACACACATTCACTGTAAACACACCGGCCGTATCACATACCTGCATTTCTTCTGATCGGTGGTGGTTACCTTTCCATGAACTGCCCTCGTCTGCTGTGGGACTGCCAGACCTCTGGAGAGGAACGGCTTGTAGTTATGAAGGTAATCAATGTCCGACTGAGCAAACATAGGAACCTCTGGAGTTTCACATCCACAGACTTTTTTTTAATATGTGGTGTATGGTATGGTATGTGGACGATGTGGTTAAGCATTAACATATTATGAAGGTGAAAGCCACAGAGCTGCAATTCCACTGCAATGGGTTATTTTGTGCGCTGTGGGGTTGTAAAGCTCAACACTCAGCCCTCTTTATACTGTTGCAGCTCTCTCTCTGCTCATGACATTTAAAAACAAACAATAAGACTCACAGTTAGTGTATTGCCAGTTTTGCGAAATGTAATATTCCCCCATTAATGTTTAGTATTATCAAGGTTAGTTTAATAAATCATGGTTGAAGACAGCTAAATCAAACTAACTCGGCTTTTTTCATCCTTTATTAAAACTCCCCTTCGCCCCAACCAGCCTACCTGCAATGAGGTGGAGGAGTGAGCTCGAGACAGATGCCCACTGCCACCGTAGTGCCAGTCTCTCTCAGGGTCCCCTGTGTCTTCCCACTCTCTGGAGGGATGCTTGCTCAGGGAGTGGCTGAAACAGCACAAACAGGTCATCGGTGTGTCTGATTGGATCAAATGTATTCAATCCGATGGAGTCATCTAGATTTACATCGAAGGAGTTTGCGATCGACACCGTTAAATGCCACGAAAAACACATGTAACACAATGGGCCTCATGCAGGAAGCGATATCAGAACACACTTTTGTTCCTTGTATTTTACGTCTTCTTACAGCCTTTTTTGGTGGCATTTCTCTAATTATTGGACATGTGCCAGAGCACACCGCACAACATCTGCCCTTTTATAGCGTTTAAGGGGAGTTACCTATGCTAATAATAAATCATTGGCCACACGCCTCCAATTTATGATTCCTCCTTCAGCACAGCTGGGAGCGGTTAACCTCTCTTAGTTTTTCTCTTAACAGGAAATTAAGAGAAATGTAAGAGTTGTTGAAATGTTGCTGCATGTGGCCCAATGTAATGATAACTAACATGCATATTGTTTCAATATGTTGCCAGCACCACTCCTTCCGTTCTCTGTGGTGTAATGCAGGTCTGACCTGGCTGGTTTAAAGAGCTCCTGTCTCCGAGAGGGCTGCTGGTTCTGAGGCCGACCCATGTGGCCCGGGTCTTCTCTCTGATGGATCATTTTGACCTTCGGCACGTCGGCCAACATGGCGTACTCCTCCTTGTTCCGCCCTGTAGACCCCACCGACAGTTGACCCGACTCCGAGGACTCCATGGAGCTCTGGGAGGAGGTGTGCTTCCTCAGTTGAATCTGAGGTGAAGGAGAAGGGCTCCGTGTGCGGCGGGAGGACCTCCTGTCATTCGGGGAGGGGCAACGATCGACATGGCCGTGTCTACCAACTCCAGACCTGATGCTGCCGGGGCTCCTCGGTGTGTCCAAGGTGACGAAAGCTGTTCTGCGGCCATTCGTGGTCTGTCTGGAGGGTGAAGCAGCACGAGACAACGAGGAGCTGCGGTGGGAATGAGTCGACTCCTGCCAGGAGCGTGGTGAGCGATTGGAGTCAGATTTTGAGTCATGGTGTGTGTTTTTTGTCTGAGAGGTATGGCTGGAATCTCCGTTAGTGGCCAGTCTGAGGATTGAGTAGCCTGGCAGGTCGCCGTTACCTTTTCTAGCAGGAGACGAGTTGCGGCTGTTGTGATTCTTGCTGTTCAGGGAAGAGCTAGTTTCTGCTTTCCTCAGTGAGCGCTGGTCAGGAGCATCATAGCTGTTGTGATTCTTGCTGTTCAGAGAGGAGCTAGTTTCTGCTTTCCGCAGTGAGCGCTGGTCAGGAGCATCATAGGTGTTGTGATTCTTGCTGTTCAGAGAGGAGCTAGTTTCTGCTTTCCGCAGTGAACGCTGATCAGGAGCATCATAGGTGTTGTGATTCTTGCTGTTCAGGGAGGAGCTAGTTTCTGCTTTCCTCAGTGAACGCTGGTCAGGAGCATCATAGGTGTTGTGATTCTTGCTGTTCAGAGAGGAGCTAGTTTCTGCTTTCCGCAGTGAACGCTGATCAGGAGCATCATAGGTGTTGTGATTCTTGCTGTTTAGGGAGGAGCTAGTTTCTGCTTTCCTCAGTGAGCGCTGGTCAGGAGCATCATAGCTGTTCCTTGAGGGCAACAGACTTTGGCTCTCACGACTTCTGACAGAACCGTTTGCTTCAGACTTGCGCAGCAGGGACTGAGAAGGAGCTTCGTAGCTTCTCCTCGAAGGGGAGGAGGTGCGACTCTCACGACCACGGCTGTGTGAAGAACCACTGGTGTCTGTTTTCCTAAGCTGATACTGAGTAGGGGTTTCATTGCCTCTCCTTACCGGAGAGGAACAACGGCTGACACGACCTCGACTGCCACCGACGGCGCTCGATTCGGTCTTGCGGAGTACAGACGGACTTGTGTCGTAACCTCGTCTGGATGCAGTCACGGTGGGGATTTCATGTTCTTGGTCATTCAGTCCATTCTTAGCTGCTGGGCTTCGTAGCAGAGCCTGGCTTTCAATATCATAGCCTTCTCTTATGGGGGAGCCACAGCGTCCGTGGTGACCACGTCCGCTTAGGGACAGATTTGATTCAGATTTACGAAGGGGGGATTGGCTAGACGCCCTGTAATTTCTGCTTGGCGGTGAGTATCTGTGACTGTCTGATGTTCTCCTAGATGGAGACGAGGTACGAGTGTCGCTCCGGCGTCCGTGAGATGAACTGCTGGTGATTTCCGTTTTGCGGAGAGACATTTGGCCTGAAGGGTTGTAGTCCCTCCTTGAGGGAGACGAGCTTCTGCTGTCACGACCTCGACCACTCAAAGACCCGCTTACTTCCGTTCTCCTCAAGGCACTCCTAAACTCAGAAACTGTGCTGGTCTGGGATTTGACCGAACCAGCAAATGGTTTAAAGTTTCTTGGCAGAGTTCCTGAATCGACACGTCGCCCTTGAGTGCCTTGCGAGGAGTTTCTGGATCCCGGCTCCGTCCCTTGAGACCGCCCTCCACCATCAAAGTTATGCTTGCTGAAGGCAGCGGTGGACTCACTGCGTCTGAACGGTAAGTTTCCACGTGAGGGAGAAGAGGAACGAGATGGCAGAGCTGAGCCTTGCCTTGAGGACTCAAAGCGTCCTGCCTGATGATTGGTAGAGACGCCAGAGGAAGGGTTTCCCCGACTATAGGAACTGCTGCGACCTTTTCGCCCCGTTGAGGCCAGCGACTCGGCTATCTTAAAAGGAGTAGGACTCGGAGAGCGGGGGCCGACCCGGGCCTCAACCTCAACGGCAATTTCATAGGGGTCGGGAGGCATCATTTCCAAAGGCAGGTCATCATTTAGACCCTCCGGCGTTTGCCTTTCCGAGGCCACGCCGAGATTAGGGTTTCTGAAGGGGATGGTGTCTTTGGGCTCTACGCCCCTGCTGCCGAAGATAGGATGTCCTCTCTCAAAATGGCGGAATGGAGCAGGCGGCCCGCTATCACGGAGTGAGTGGACACCCGCTGTCCTCCCCAGGGAGAAGTACCCGCTTTCACGCTTCTGCGCGTCTTCTTTTAACCCTGCAAGAAAAGAGAGAAGTTGCTCAGTGTGACAGAAGTAGAACGAAGGAGGGGTAAGAGAAATAAGAGATCATCAAAGATCAACCACTGAGCTACTACTATACTATTGTATTACTGATAATTGCTCTTGGACACCTCAGCTGGTGACATCAAACAGTATTGCCAAGTAAAGAACACCTTTGGCTGTAACTGGATATGGATTGGTCAAGTGCTGTCAGTCATAGGTTGACTGAAGGCTCGGTCTACTGGTGCACAGGACTCATACTTAGAACTACATGTGTTCAAATAAGAGGTACTTTCCTTCTTCCAATGCTTCTATTATGTCATGTATCCAACTCTTATCAATTCATCCCTTCCGCCAGGAAATCAATGAAGCATTTGACAAACGTCACAATATGCCAGGTCAGCTTTCATGTACCCGATTGACCGCTGAACTTGTCTCTGCTCCGAGCTTCGTCCATCCAGGCGCGAGGGTTCGGCCGATGGGGTGGAGGGTCCAGCCGGGTCATGGCGAGCCTGGTCGAACGCCGACGGACCGGCGGGTACTCGTCCTCTGCACTGACGGAGCCACTGAACTCCTGGTAGTCACTGTGGTCGCGACAGCTGCGTGGAAGAGGAGATGGGAGACGGATGACGAGGGTAGAGGCGGAAAGACGAGAGGTTGGGTTAAAGTACGAGGCAAAAGGAGGAAGAGAGAGAACAATTCAATCAGTATACCATGAATTTCATAGATTGCGTCACGCAACATGAATGTTTAAGGTTAGAAAACATGGAACATTATACATTAAAGTCTACAATTCCACTTTCTAGCTCTCCTAAATTACTTTTTTATCACCGCCCCGTGCTGTCCTACCTGTCGGTGCTGTCGTCGTCGTCGTCGCCGTCACAGATATAAAGCTCACAGTCGGGGCTCAGGATGCACAGAGAGCTCTCCCCATAACCCAGACGGCCTCCGTTGACATCACAGTAGCTGCTCACCACCGACAGACCGTCAGAGTCCTCCTGATAGGATGACAGGGTAGGAAACGGGCCAATCACAAGGCCTCAGCAAAACTCCCTCTCTTTGAGTGACAGAGGAGGAGGAGGCGCTGATGTCGCTCTCCTAGTTCTGTCTCTCCGGCTCCATCTCCGTCAGTAGAGAGTTAGCTGAACGGCGTCCGTCCCATCTGTCCTCTCTGTCCTCTCTGACACACACTCACATGTTCGATTAGGGTTACACCTCTGTAACCCGACCTGGCTCGTGGCTTTCCTCATTAATATTTCACCGCTTTTTTTCTTCTTCTTGCCATAAAGCCTCTAAGACTTAAGATGTCTTAAAAAGGATCCAAAACTGTGACTTCACCGTCTGTAAATGTCAAAAACTGGCGTCCATCCCTGCAACCTCCAGGGATCTACAGGTGGGCTGTTACATTGGAAGCTAAACTGGTACAACTCGTGATCCACTGTGTGTTTAAATACGTTGCTGTAACCAGAGAACGGTGGTGGTGAAATGGGAGCAGGATAAACAGAAAAAAAGTGTTCCCAGTTTTCATACTTTACAGAAACATGCCCTTCTTTCTGTGTGTGGCCCCTCTGTCTAATATAACAAGTGATTCCCAAGAGGGCAGTAAGTGATCCAGCTTCGTTAATTTATAATAGGAGCCACTGCTTCCACCCTGCTCCTCGTCAGCGCCTCTCATTCTCCGTCTCTGACCTTTTCTTGATTTACTCAAAAGCAACAAAGACTCACACATGATCTCGTGAGCTCTCGTGTTCATGCGTGTGGGCCGCGTTAAATTAAGAGGGCGCTTGATGTCTATACAGACCCAGAGAAACACCGACGTTTGAATCGAGTGAGAGGTTGTGAAACGGATTATTTTCCATTCTAAATATCATGAAACTTTGTGCGTCATTTCTGATCTGCAAGTTAAATCTGAGTGAAGCCATACAGTCACTTACAGTAGTACTTTATTCTTTCTCCTTGACTTAGCATACATCAGTGTCAAACTACTTCACTTGTGACTTCTAATGCTCTCATCTTTCTCCAGCTCCAGCTAATCCCATCACTCAGCACATATTCTCCTCGTGTTCCCACCTCTACCCCCCCCCCCCCCCCCCCCCTGTTACCTAGCTACTGTGTTCATCTCCCTCCCTCTTCCTCTCTTCTTTCTTACCTTGCTGCTGGTGTCTCTTTCCTCTGCCTGCGATGGGATCGGTGTTAACGGCACACCTTTGCCTGATCCGATCCCAGTGTGGGTCCCAGCTTTAGCCCCAATCCCAGCCTCTGCTGTGGACTTCTGCTGTGGCGCTGCCTCTGCGCTGTCCCCCGCGCCGGTGTGCAGGCGCCTCTGACGCAGGCATTCGTGGCAGCGGGAGGGGTCGAAGATGTTGGGCTGGAACTTGGGGCAGATGGGCTCATCGCCAGAGAGGGGCATGGTGAGTCCGGAGGGGGAACCTGCGCAATCATCGCATCCCTCGGAGAAAACTGGGTGACAGCAGCAAAGGTGTTGCACCTATTAAATCACTTTTTAAAAAGTATAGCAGTGTGCTGATGCAAAAAGACATCAAATATAAGAATGATATATTTTCAGAGCATCCTCCACAACATGAAATAAGAAGGGGAAAAGCACCCCGTCTGCTGGTGAGCCTGGCTGTGACACCACATTACAGAGACATGTGTAAACACAGAGCAGCAGCTCTGAGTGAATACTAAAGAGGATCTTTTACTTCATGGAAGATCCAAAGCAGAAGTGTTGAGGTAGGTGACGACTAATCACACTCGAGATAATGAAACACAATACACCCAGACTGTCAAAGCTCCCCACAGAGTAGCATTACTACCAACCACTAAGCACATGCTCTGTAATCTACCTTCATTTACAAGCTGCACAGCCTCTATACGTTAAACCAATTAAGATTAAGAGTTTAAATATGAACTTATAGAAATCATAAGATGATGAGCATTACCTGACGAGAGAGGCTCCCGCTGTCAGCTCCACTTTGAGTATGTCATAAAGAGTCGGAGGATAAGCTGCCCATCAGACCCCCCCCCCCATCGGGCACATGCGTCCTCTTCCCACATGCTCTCTATCCTCCCGAGCTGCCAAACCCTCAAATCCCTCCGATTGGCTGCTCTGACAATGAGTGAAACTGAAGCAACCGTGACGGCCATGGTGGCTCTCAGTTAACACAGCGGTGGCCCTGAAGCACACGCGGACCCAGAGCCAACATGGAGGCAGGTGGCCCGCCGGTCTCTCTCTCGTGCGGTTGTATTAAATATCATGGGCTTTAGAAAGCGAAATGAAACGCTCATGCTAGGGACAGCTGGCACACGCTGGCTCAGGTTAACGTAAATAAATAAACACTGGTGAGGTGTAGGTTTAACATACGTTCAAACTACTGGCCGTGTGGGATAAGCTTCTTGAATAAGGAGCACGCTGTAAGACACACAGTGGGTTGGTTCTCCTTTAGCACGCGCGCGCACACACACACACACACACACACACACACACACACACACACACACACACACACACACACACACACACACACACACACACACACACACACACACACACACACACACACACACACACACACACACACACACACACACACACACACACACACACACACACACACACACACACACACACACACACACACACACACACACACACACACACACACACACACACACACACACACACACACACACACACACACACACACACACACACACACACACAGAGAGAGGTGACAATGAGCCAGGAGGAAACACAGAGCAAAGGGTTGATTTCCTGATGTTCTAGAGAGGATGTTGACGACAGCGTCAGCCTTCCTATTAAACAATAGCAAGAAAAGAATTCCACACCGACAGCTTGAGAGATGTGGCTGCTTCACAAAGTCACTTCTTAGCAAGATTTATGTTTTTATTCAATGAAAATTAAGGTAAATACACTTCAGTTTGTATACGATCAAGCAATAAACACTACAAAAAACTGTTTGAGCACACGTTTTTTTTTCTGAGAGGCAGGTACACTGGAAAGACTGAGATAGAGGGTCCAACGCGGTGCGGACAGAGCGTCCACATCAGCGTGAGTTCATTTTACACTCTTCACAGCATATACACGTCCTGCTCAGAGACCGGAGCGATTATGCACCTTTTTCCCAGTCAGTCGACGTCTCTGCGACTTGGTGGTCCTCCCGCCTCTAGTTTTACCCTCTGTGGCGCTCTGTTTCTTGTCTGTCTGACGGCCGCCTCGTGCACCCTGCTTCCCTTTCCTCTTCTTGCAGGTGAAACTGCTGAGCGACGACGTTAGGGAGCGGATCCTGTAGCAGCGGGGGAGAGAGACAAAGAGAAATGCAGCTGGACTGAGAGGGGCTGGAGGAAGACGGGCAGACAAACCGAAGAGACATCTGAAGACCGGCGCTACGTCACCACTCTATTGTTGGGGCGTACAGCGCATTTAGCAACAGTCACACTACCTGTGCATTCCCTTAATAGATCAGTTGATCAAGCCTTTAGTCTGTAGATAACGTCAGAAACCAAAGCGATGTCTGAACAAAAGCCAAAATACCTAAAGTAGTCACAGGAAAAACTGGCAACACTTAAGAGAAAATGAAGAGACCTGCGTGACGAACAGCTTACTTTTTGTTCATGATTGGATTCCCGGCTTTTCGAGGCATCGGTGCCGTTTCCTCCTGCCGCTGCTTTTCTTCCCCCTTTTCTTCGTCCTTGCACTCCCCATCATCCTGGAAAGCAAAGATCCTCTTTGTTAATTACATTGAATTGCCATCAGTTACGTTCAGAGCGACCATACAGAGCTGTAAGCAGTAAAACCAGGCACAAGTTAGCCTGATGAAAAACACACACGAGATGACTCGAGGATTTACCGGTTACCTGGTTTGCGGCGGGTCCGAGCAGGTGAGCCCCCGTGAGGTCAAGTTCACTGATGGTTGTGATGGTGACGGTGTGGTTGGGGTGATCGTACTGCACAGACTCCGTTGTAGCAATTATCGCATCTTCCAGATCGTCTTCAGCCTCCTCTGAGAGACGGGATCGAGTGAGGAAACGACAACAACAATAAGCACAGAGTCTCAGCAAATCGATCAGCGATAGACTTCTGCTTTTTAACTCACCGAGAGCGTCCGTCCTCTCCTTCAGCAGCCTTATGTATTCCTTATGCCTCTGAAAGCAGACAGACATGTCATCAGTGCACTGTTTCCTTACAGATTTGAAGTCTGCGCTCTTTCACTTCACACTTACTTCTACTCGGACTCTGATCTGCTCTTCCTTGATTTTCTTTCGAATTTCTGCCAATGCCGCTTTCCTCCTTTCCACCTTTCTTTTATGGAAACCCGTTAGATAGTTCCTGCCAGAGCAGAAGAAGAAGCTTAAGAACCCAGTCACCATTTCATTCTCTACCGGTTTGTGTTTGTCTCACATTATGGATACATATAACAGCGATTATAATAGAATCAAACGTGGCGTGGTGCATTTTCCTATAATGAAAACTCATATTTATGAATCTAATTAACATCTTGGTCAGTGGAGGTTTTGAAGTGAATGTGTCAGTAACTAAATAAACTCATAAGGAATGAATGATGGCTTAGAACAACACCACGATGCTTCAATCGTGTGTATTTCAAACTGTTTAGGCTGGTCGTAGGAATGTGACTAACGTTACTGAGCGTCCCAGAACTCAGAATTATTAAGTTTTGTAAAAGCTATAATGCACATGTCCCATAAACCTGGTGATCTTTTACAGTATCTGCACTTGCTTGTTTTTATTCTGTCGTTAAAAAGTGACACATAAATAGCGTGGATAGAGTTGCAATGCTTTTCAAAGTAATACAAATACTTGGGAGAAAGATAACTAATGCCAACATGGAGTGCTAACCTCAGTGAGGGCTAATGCTAAGCTGCTAGCTAACATCTTCAATTCAAAACACTGTCATCAGTCGAAACACTTACTCTCTGTCTTGGTCGTCATACGAAACGATGCATTTGTTTTCTCTTTTCTTGGATCCGGGCTTAAATTTATCCTTTTTGGACACATTGTGTTGCTTTTTAGTATTCTTCATGTCGTACACGTGAGTTTACCCGACAGTACTTCCGGCTTCTGGTATTGAGGAACTAGACATTTAAATATGTCCGACTAGAAACACGTGGATAAAAGCCTGATAGGTTCCGCACGACACATTAAGGTCAAAGTAATGATTTTGTTGGTTCAGACTGTACAGTTGTTGTAATCACATGTCAGCTAAAATAAATACCCTGGTTCATAGAGTTTATGCTGCTGTTTAAATTTAAACTATTGATAGAATGATGTCCTCACTTCAAATGAGGTAACAGTCTGTATTTATGTTAATCATGATATGATGACTGCCTTTAATCTTCATTCCTTCGCCCGTACATTTTATATTTAGGTACTTGTCTACTGTCCTGTCTCCTCTGACAACTTTAAGGCAATCCCTCCAAGTGGCAGGGACTCGTTATGTATCCAAAGCATGCCACCACCAGCTAGTGTTTCATTTACACCGAGGTGTCCAGTGCTCATCACACAAAGAGAGTGTGTGAAAGAGGACACCAATAAACTTCACAGAGTTATCAGATCTACACTGGCGTTCACACCCAGCCAACACCCATCTTTAGATGAAACATGCTCTCTCTGTCTGTTTCACTGCTCGTATTTGTGCTTTCCATCTTACACATCCACGTCCAGCATGGTACCTCTAACACTGAAAGATCTCACACACACACACCAAACACACCAAACACTGTCATGTGTTGTTTTATTACAAAACAAACATCAAAATGAAACACAGAAAGTCAGACAATAAAACACATCAAGGGGAAAGACAAAAAAAAAAACTATTGTAACATAATTATAACGATAGCAGAGAACTCCAGCCCGCCGACGGCTGTGTGAGCACTGCTTTACTCTTTGCACACTTTTACCAGTCAGGAAAGATAATCTACACCGATAAAAATATATTCAGGACTCTTTAGGTTGCTAACTTACACCTTGGGTTGACCTGGAAGACAGAGTTCGAATAGCATTCCTGTGTGTTTGCCTGTATTTTAAAAACAGCGAAAAAAGAGTGAGTCTAAAACGTCAGGCTAATTGTTTAAATGCGGGCTCCGATAAAAAAAATCTTCCTATTAAAGATTCTGTGTCTGATCCTAGGATGCCGTCATCGATATAAAAACAATAACAACGACATAACTGCCGATAAAAGCATTTATAGTAATGTTACATTACCTTTAAATAGGAAAACCAGAGCACAGAAACGGGAATGACAGAAGTGCCCTCTCGTGTGTAAGTCAACGATTACAAAATAAAAAGCGAACTGGACAAAGATCTCTCAAAGATACAACTCCTCCATCATTTCACATGTGATGAAACATAATAAAATAATTCTTTACATTACGTCAAGGCCATTTTGCTTGAGAGCTTTACATCAAAAGGTGGACATCACTTCCAAAAAAAAAAGACCTTCACTTTTATCGCTGCGTTCGGCCCCTTTCTCCACTCAGATATATCCTCAAGTGATACGCCAGCCAGCATCTAGAGTTACGGACACTCGCCGCCTGTGGACTCGAAAGATGCCTTACAAGGATGGTCTGCAGGCACTTTTAAGGATGTTTGGATGCTTTGAGGCCACAGCACGCGAGAGTTTGATAGTAAAAAGATGTTTGGTTGGAGTATCACTGTGAGGCAGCTGACCTCGCTCTCCTGGTCAGAGCATCCGACAGGAAACCGTTACGACTTTGACATGATACAGCTCTTTCTTTAACTTGCGTGTCCTCTCAAGCAGAAGTACGGACTTCCCCTTTAATCTACTTCTGTTTGTCTGCATATGTACAACCTATATACAATCACATTGTGAGTTTGAATGCAATTCATTTAATATGGAATATGTAGAAGCATCTGTGTGAGTGTGTGTGTCCGTGAAACCAATCTTTTTTTTGTTCCCCCCTGGTTCTTGTGTGACTGTCAAACTCTAATCGCTCTTGCGGTTTCTGCAGCTGCAAATCAAATTCCTAAAGCAACCGTACTGCTGCATACCTAAAGTCTAACTAAAGCCGCTCAGCGAGGTCGTTATTAGAGTGACGCTGCACTGGATTGAAGCATCACTTCAAACGGTCACTTGTTTCATATTCAGGATAAGTGACGCGGTGCTTCAGCATCCTATTTTGCTCCACAGTACAATGTATGAGGTAGATAAGACAGAGACACTACTCAGCGCTGCGTGTTTGAAAGCGAGCTAAATCTATCCGTCTGCATCCCACAGCGCAGCCTCTCGGCTGCATACTCTCAAATACTCCCGACGCGCGCAAGTCATTACAGTCGTTGCAGCACGCACATCGCCGAGTTGCCAATAATGATTGTACAGCTCGGTGTCCTACAGCTCATCAATGCGCCGCTGCATTGCATTAATTTAAAACAGCTATTCGATAATGGTCCCTTTTCCCTTTGGGGCCCTATTTAACCTGATTTTCCTTGTTGTGTAGCGTTTTGCTCAAAGTGAGGCAGTAAGCCAGCATGGTACCCTTAACGGCCAGAAGGTGGCATGATTGTGCTGCAACAGTGAAACTGAGCATCAGAGAGGAGCTAATGTTGAGCCTGCAGTGTGGAGACAGAGACAGTTAAACATCAGCGGTCTGTGTGTGACAAAAAGCTGACAGAAAAGTCTTACATGTTGTTGGTGGATGAGTAGCCTGGTTTATATCTTTGTATGTATGATGGTAAACTACGGCGCTTGTTGTATTGTGAGTAGCCCTAACGTGTGTGTGTGTGTGTGTGTGTTCAGGAGGCAGCGATGGTTGTGCCCCCGCTGAGGCGCAGCAGGATCTGCTGGCAGTCCTGCAGGGAGCGACGGTCTCCCACCCGCTCCAGGGTGCGCTTGGCCTCGGCCAGCAGGCGGGCGCGATGCCCGGGCGGGGTTAGCAAGGGCATGGGCAGGTGGCGGCAGGCCAGCAGGATGGCATGAGCCCGCTCCCTCTCACCCAGGACGCAGTCACCTTCGGGAGGGAAGGGGGGGGGTGAAGAAGAAGAAAAGTGGAGGTTAGGGTCCATTGCCTTCTGGCGTGAGTGTGTGAGTGTGTGTGTGTGTACATGTGTGTAAATACTGGGTTGTGTTTCTCTCTAGGACTGTTTCGAGTCATTTCGCCATTAATAGTTAACATTAAGAAGGACCACAGGGGAACTCATCCTGAGCCGGCGGTGAAGGTGAACCTCCACTCGGAGTTTGAGTGTGACTACGATTCTATAACCATGACGATGATGTCTGTGCTTAAACCATTGAGCCTCCCTTACCGGCCGTGTAGGAGTTGTGTGTCCTGCGTCGGAGGTTGTGCTCCAACAGCTGGTGTGTCCTGGTGGGGCTGGCTCCAGCCATCAGCCTCACTGTGGTCTCATGGAGAAACACCTGCAGAATAATAAATACACACACACACATCAGTTCAACCCGCATACAGCAAACTACCAGCGATGCCTACAAGAAACCTTCTGCCGTTGATGTAAAGCGCCTCACACAACAGAACCGCATGAAATGATGCAGCTCATGTGGTCCTTAAGAGTCTCGCACGAGTCAAGACAGAACAAATGAGCAGCAACCGAGTTGTTAAAAGACCCTCTGGCTCCAGTAATGACTGCTCCAGTAAATCTTACAAGTGTGATTGATGATATATTAAACTACTGGGAGATTTTCTGCAGCTGGCAAGAAGCTGGAGAGAACTTGATTTCCAAGACTGAAACAGTAAATGCAATATTACCCACGAACACGATTAGCAGGTCCCAGCTGAGTTGTGGGAGTTACGATCAGTGCGGCGCAGAGTTTATGTTAACTTGACATGCCGGCAACACATTGTGGGTATTTATTACTTTGGAGAGTTGCCTGCTTATCAATGTTATATCATCATACATTGTTTTATTATCCGCTGTGAAAGCTAATTTAACAACTAATCTAATATCTTGGTTTGGGCATTTGTCCATATTTTTCAATGACAATAAATAGACGAGCAGTAAATTAACCAATAACATGAATTTACTGCTTAATCTAGAATTCCCAGACTCTTGTTGGCGTTGTCGGTTTTGTAAGAACTTAGGCTTCAGTGTTGTTTCTCATCTCATCCTGCACTCGTTTCTTGCAGATTCCGACACCTTATACGATGTATAAATATATAACGTACACAGTTCTGAACTCTGTAATCTCTGGCCGATTCCTGAACATACCTGGTCTATTCGGGGACGTACCTTGTGTTGCGCCTGTCTGTAGCACTGTGTGAGCTTTCGGAGCGCGCTGAGGTCCCTCTGGAAACCAGCCAACTGGGATCCAGGGGCCGGGCCAGGTTCCCCATTACTGCTGCCTCCCCGCTGCCACAAACTGGTCCTCAAGGTAAGCAGCAGGTCACAGATCAGGAGCTCCACCCCCTTTGGAAGGGAAGGAAGACGAAAGGTCAAAGTGCTGTTTGTACAACCACAACCCACCGTCGACAACCGACCCCCCCCCCCCCTCCCCCACCATCATCATCATCACCAGCTCTTCTCAACCCGACGTGCACGCTTAAAACGAAAGGTAACACCGTGACATTCAGTGCCGTCTCACGTTGAGTGGTGGGGTGTGTAGCGGGTGCGTGCAGATTGGGGAGGCCTCTGTACTGCACTGCAGACACATTGCACTCGGCTTTAAGGATCATGCAATGCAACTACAATGCACCACAGCCACCTCCAGCCACCTCCAGCCACCCACACACTCACACACACACACACACACACACACACACACACACACACAGCCCCACGTCAGCCTGTCCCCAACTGAGCATGCAGTGTGTGCGTCTGCATCAGAGTGAAGACTGGTTTCTGGTGTCTGTGACATGTGTGCGTGCAAGAAAAGCAGACAAGATCACGTAACAAGCGCTCTTAACCACAAACCCAGAGCAGGTCTGAAGGAAACTAAGGGCGCTGCGAGGGATGCTTTGTGCATTACCTTGTTCAGCCAGTTCCCGGTCTGGGCGACGGGCACCGAGATGCTGGAGCGCAGGTAGCCGCTGGCTCTGTCGCAGTGGGACAGGTAGGCTATCGCGCCCTCTCCCTTCAGAGGGGGCAGGCTCATCTGGACCGCCTTGCAAAGCAGCAGCACAGCCTTGGGCAGAGGGTGGCTGAAACAAGAGACGCAAGAGGACAGTTGGTTCCTTTACAACAGAGATGAATGTTTAATTGTCTTTATTACCATCCTTCAGTTTGGTCTATCTCAGATGTTTGTAATCTACACAAGTTAGAGAAGGTTTAAAGATGATCTAGTTATGACTTCCATGTCTCTGAATCCATATTATCTGGATTATCTTGTCGGAGATTAAAAGAAACAAGTTTTTAACTTCACTTACTCGAGAGTGTGTAGAGCTCTCGGCATCCGCTCCGCTTCTGCCAACAGTGACCTCACAGCGACATCATCGCCCTGCAGCCAATGCACGGTGGCCTTCAGGACCAAAGCCCACCAACGACTCACTGGGTCTTTCACTGGCAGGAAGAAGAGAGGGGGGAGAATATGTAGAAATAAAAAAAAACAACACGGACAAACTAGCTCGGGTCTAAGAGCCCGAATGGATTTATTCTTGCGGCTGTGAAAAAGCATCTCAATGAGAGATGATGTGATGGTTAAGGTCTCTGCGTCTCCAGCGGGATCGAAAGCTGTATGCGTGTGATGATCTAAAATGCTTTGTGTGCACAATGTCTCAGTGTGAAAAAAAAAAAATCAATGAACGTTGTTGCTAATTAACGTCCTCTCAACAGATTGTCAATGTGTTCATATCCAGTGCAAGTCATTTATTACCACAAATCAATGACTGCAAGTGTTATCTGTGATAATCCGATAAAAAAAGTTAATCCCCAAAGCCAAAGTGGTTGTCAGTGTATGGTACAGAAAATCCATTCATGCCGACAGTAATAACTCTGATGGCTATCTGGTTAATACGCAGTAATGAAAAACAGAAATCGCTTCCCCCCCTACGCACACAACATCGGATGTGATTCATGCTTCATCGTGATTGGACAGGCCTGTTCTCCTCATGCTATTCATACCTGGAGTGGTGGTGTGATTGGGAGGAGTCGAGAAGGGGGGAGGAGGGGACAGAGAGTCCTCCGTACAGCTGTTTAACAACTGGAGGAACTCCAGGGCGCTGGAGAACTCCCTGAAAGAGACACAACGATCAGAGAAAAAGAACAGAAGGTTGAGTCATTCATTCGCATCAAACTGGTGGAAACATCGCCGGTGCAGCCGGGGCCTTACCCGGAGGCGCTGTTGCGTTTGCCCGCTTCAGAGTCGCTCTGCGGCTGGATGAGGGTGTGAACGGCTCTCTCCAACAGCTTCCTGCAGAAGCAGCGGTGCAGCTGGGCGATGGGGTCAGCTGGGGGGGGGGGGGGGGGCGATGAAGAGGGAAACAGAGAGGTGAACAGTGAAATCACAGCATTCAGCATTTGTGAATTCAGAAATGAAAAACAGGTGGAAAGATAAAGTGAAAGAATGAAAGAATGGCAGAAACACATAAGTACGAGGAGTGTTTATGTCATACTTGGGTCTCTCTGAGAAGTGTACACCCCGTCGCTGCTCTCCGACTTCACCGACCAATCACAACTCAGGAAGAACTGCCTGCCCAGCGGGGTGAAGAGCCAGCGCAGGCAGTCGGGGATCGGCTTGGTCTCCGACTGGCTGGCCACACTCTCTGCGCAACTCAACAGGTAACCCTGGGAGACGAACGCGGAAGAAAAGATGCCGATGATGGAGCGGAAAACTCAAAAACGAAGTGGACACCAGTTGAAACAGTAACAAGACAGGAGATGGACCACGTCAAAAAGACTCACAGGCAGACAGGAGAGGTGGTGGCCCAGCACGGTGCGCAGGGCTGTTGCTGCAGTGACGTAGATCTGGGTGAGCTGGGCGGGGGCCATCTTGCCTTGGGCGCTCTGGCTGAGGTTGACAGCGCTCAGAGACACGGATAAAGCCCACAGGCTGCTACGCTGAGGCAGCTTCCCTACAGAGAGAGAGAGAGAGAGAACAGAAACCGTGTCATCGTGTGTGAATCTTCATATCAGTCCTTAATCTAACCCGTGTGTGCCGTCCTGCCTGTGCACAGCGCACAACGCTCACCTGTGAGCTGCAGCTGGCTCAGCCGGTGGTAAACCAGCGCCGCGTCCTTGGCGCTGGTCCTAGCCTCCTCCCCCTCGTGCTTCCCCCTGACCTGATGAACCAGCCAACCCAGAGGAGTGGGACGATGCAAGATGTAGCGAATGAGATTCCAGGACAGCGAGCAGACCAGGTCCAGAGTGGTCGAGGGAAGCAATCGGGTCAAGACGGACAGGCAGGTCTCCAAACTGGCCATTGCCGCTGTGTAATCGCCCTGCAGGAGAGAGGAAGGCAGGGGAAATGGTGAGCTCATCAGTATTCAGTGAAGAGTGATAGGAGAGAGGGGGGGGGGGGGGGGGGACATAAGCTAAAAATTAAGACTTGCAGGGAACAGGCAGGCTAAACAGAGACGAGAGAATCAAAGCCAATCAGATTAGTGATGAATCATCACAAATAATTCTCAAAGCACATCCAAAACTGGATCCAATATATTCACACCGTCACATGAAATGTGAGTAGGTTGATCGTGTTTTCCTATATTTGGAAATGCGACCACACTCTCTCTTGAGAAGCAAAATATTATGCTGGTGGAAAAAAAAAATATGAATAGCATTCCAAATTGGTTTGTTTAAGGCTTCTTATAACCCATCTGATCCCAGGGCTCAGCTGTACTCACCCTGTTGAGGTGCAGGTCGGCCTGTTTGCGATGCCTCCAGAAGGACACAGACTTGGGCGAGTGAAGGGGCGTGACGGGCTCCCACAGGTAGAGCACCCTGACACAACCCCACACCGCTCCCACCCCGCTCAGCACCCACACCATCACCCACGGCAGCAGGCACCGCAGCCAGGAAGCTGCAGGGCCAGAGGAGACGAGACACGGGGGAACATTTTAGAATACTTCACAACACACGCATATCCTGCCGCGTCACTAATCCCAATCACGACTCCGCCCTGCTCACCGAAGTCCTGCGTGTGAGTCGGGAACCAGACGAGCGTTCTAGACGGGCCGTGGCCCGCGGACAGGCTGGGGCTCCCCGAGGCCTCGGAGCCCAACAAAGATGGCAGCGGGTTCAGGGACAGGCAGAAGAAGGTCAGGGCGCAGAGAAGCAGTCGAGAGCGATCCATCACTCCGACCGAGGAGGGAGAGTCCGGCTCAATCTTCATCTGAGAGACGTTAAGAGAGAGAGAAAAGGTTTACAATCATCAATCCACATGATGAACTACCACCATTCTACAGGCTACGGTGTGCTACCTGCTCGTGATCCAGCAAGGGGCTGCCTGGCTCAGAGTCCACACAGTAGGGAGAGAACTGTTGAGGGGAACCAGAACCAGAGTCCGAGGCTGGAGGAGACATCATCACTACTTCCTCTTTCATGTCCACCTCTTCAGACAGAATCACTGGCTCTGAAATGGAGATTAAAATGGGGGATGAAATGAAATCTCAAGTTGCTACAGATCGGCATTCCTTGAACGTGAACACTCACTGTTCTTCTGGTTGCCCATCTTCAGGGTCAGGTTCTCCTGCCGTAGTTTGTGGTTGACCTGCTGCAGGTATTTGATGTAGTCAATGGCCTTCTTCAGCACTCCCGACTTGTGCATCTGTGAAGACATGAGGGAGGACATTTGACGTTCCAACAACTATCAAGTGCATGAAAAATCTGGGGTTGTATTTACGAATTCAAAAAAGGACTGTACCGGTGGGCTAACCTTCGCATCATTGCCCATGACCAGGTCTCTGAGCTCCACGATCTTGTCGTTGATGGAGGAGCGATACCTCTTCTCGATGATGTTGTGCGTCGTCCTCCTCTCGCCCTCCTTCACCACTCCTCCCGGGCCTATTACTCCTCCCATCATCTGGCCCTGATCCATGCTTGATCTGGCCATGCTTGTGCAGTGAGTGCCCGGCTGCAGCTGCTTAATGGGCAGTTTGTCTCCTCCTCCCATCATCATGGGGACGGTGGTCAGGATGTTGCCGCTCATCAGCGTCTGGGGACGGAAGTGCGGTCGTTGTCAGTGTGGGAACCCGAAACACGAACCATTATTAGCAACCAAATAGTGATCTTTCAGGCTGGCTAAGTACCGGGACTTGCAGAGCCGTGTTCTGCATGGGCGTGGTCAGGTGGGTGATCCCTGTGGGGCTCTGCATGGTGGACAGAACCTGCGTGCCGTCTGGTTTCAGTGTCGTGAGAACCAGCGAATCGGTCTTCAGAATCTGAGGCTGCTGGACAAGAACCTGATGGAAAGATGCCCCCTAAAAGGTCAATGTGAAGCGTTTACAAGTTGTTAAAAAAAGATCAGAACAGATCAGCAGGGCCTCTACTCATCTTTGCATTTACACCAGAAACAAAATGAATTAGTGCATGAGCTATCCGTTACAGTAATTAGGGTGATGACTGCTAGGTCGGGTTTTGTTATTATCATCTGATCGTCATTACACTGCCGTCAAACTCACGGGGACTTGCTGCATCTGCTGCATCTGCTGCATCTGCTGCTGCATAGTGTGGACTGTGGTGGGCGCCGTAGAGAGGGTCTGGATGGTCTGACAGGTTGGGGTCAGAAGACGCTGGTGTTGGATGGTCATTGGCTGCAGCTGCGGTGACGTCATAATGCTCTGCATGTGCGGTTGGAGGACTGGGAATGGGAGACAAGAGGATGGTTGATTTGTCTGTGGAATTCAAAACACACACACACACACACACACACACACACACTGCGGATCCTGAGAATGAACCACATTAATAGGACAACATGTAACCATTAAGAGAACGATGAATTTAATATCGAGCACTTCCTGAAAACTATCTCAAACGGCCTCCTGTTCCTCTCTTTAGTCACCTTGGAAGCTCGAACCGGGGCTCTGGTGGCAGATGACGGGGCTCTGGATGAAACGGGACTGTCCGCCGTTGGAGGCGATCATCACCGTTTGGGCTTGGGTCTGGATGGGCAGGCCCGTCTGGCTGTGGGTCTGAACCAGGGTGTGGACCGGGAAGCTTTGGGTCTGCATGGCGATCCCCTGGGTGTGCATCTGCATTCAAGCAAAAACAAAAACGCATCCAGTTTCATCTCAACATGCATTCTCCCCTCGGAGATCGCTGAAGTTTGATGCAACACGAGACAGTTTCGCCTCTTCTTTTGATGTGCTTAGGAAAAAGTTATTTCACTCAAGACAATAAATTATATCTGTCAGGCCGACTACAGTTTTGCTGAGACGCGCTTTGCTATTTGTGGGGATGCTGAGCTGGATATTGTATTTTTTACGGTCTGTCAGTACTGTGAATTTTTTCTCCTCTCAGCAGAAGCTTTTTCTCCCTTTTAGTATGGATGGCACAATAACAGACAATGAAATCACAGCAGGAGAGGCAGGCCCCTCGAAAACAGCCCGACTCACAACTACAGCACTCGTCCATCACTGCAGCACTTATGATTCAGACCCAGGCAGAGATCCAAAAGTTCACCAGTAATAGTAATATGGGAGTTATTACTCATGTCAAACACAAGATCCGAGTGTGAAAGTGGTGACAAGCTGATACCTGGATGGTGGGCTGGGTTGTGTGTTGGACCACCTGAGGCCGCGGCTGGAGGAGCGGAGGGCTGCGGGTCACCAGTTGCTGCACCGTGGTGACGCTCACGGGGGAGGGAGTCTGTGCGGGGGTGAGGGGAGGGGTGAGGGGCATGGACACGGGAGACAGCGTCCGGGCGGCGACGAGGCCGACGGCGGAGCTCTGGTAGACGGCGGGGGCTGGCGTCTTGGGGGTCGGAGGAGTCGGAGGGGTCTGGATGGCGGGGCGCGGAGCGGCGCCGGCGCCGGCGCTCTGCACGGGGCCCGCTGGGGTCATCTGATCCTCAAACAGGTCCGGGAAGTCCCCCACCTGGTTGCTGACAAACTGCAGCATCTCTGAGGAGACGGAGAGACAGACGGGACTTTACAACGCGCCTGGTGTAGAAATGAAACATAAAGCTCGTGGGAACAGCTCGGACTTTCATTCAATGATATAAAACATGATACAGCGCATGAGGAATATGTCAACATCTTAACTATCCTGTCATTTTAAATGTTTAAATACAACACAATAATAACAGATGAATTTTGCAAGATTAGCTAAATCCCATGACTTGACACATACTTGACTACCTTTAAGCTCCGGTCACAGCCACACGCAATATCACAGTACCAAGAAGATAAAGATCTACATATCGCTTTCACAAGTGTCCTTGAAAAGATCTCTTTGATTGACCATAAGGTGGTGAGGTTGCCCCACTATCGACCTGGCCCACATGTGTGAATGCGGTTTACTGCCAACAGATAAGACTAGTAAAGGCCAGAGAACCACGTGGACTGGCCTTGAGTTGGCCCATGCACACACACACACAGAAAGAAGCTACTGTTCTGGCCATAAACCAGAGAGAAGGTTGCCCTGAAAGCTAAAAGTCCTTCACACGGATAGCCGTGAAAAGGTGTGCAGCAATCTCACTGATGGCCCCGAAAGACAACGGCACGCAAACACCGATTATGATGAAATGCTAAGCATTTTCATCCGTTTATTTTAATAACAACACGTATGTATATCGCTTTTAAATGGAATTCCCCCCCAAAAAATAAAATAACAGATAATGAAATGTATCACTATCACGGTATAAAGCTATGTATACTATGATCATTGGTTTCATTTTATTGGGTGTTGACGTCTCTTTAACGTCCTCTGTCAGCTCTGAGACAAAAGCAGATGGCCGAAGAAGACACGCCCGTCCATTACTGTGGGAAGCACCGTGCTGCTTCGCAGTCCCTCAGGACTTTGGTACTTCAACACGTTTGACAAATTTACAGGGTCCATATGGTGGCGGCTGCCATGACTGATCGACATCACCGATAGCGCACATGGGCTCAGCCATCAGGGTCAATGAGGTGTCAATACACAGCGTCTGCAGCCCTGAACTCAGTCTTACAGACAAACCCAACAGGACACGTTTATGGATCGTTTCAGAGGGGACGCGAAATCACAGATCACTGACAGGGGGGGGGGGGCGTTCCTAATATTGTGATTGGGAAGATGTACGACACATGGACTATAGAGATACAGAATATCATAGAGCCAAGAGCTCTGAACAGCTGTTACAGTTCACATTAATTATGAGTTTGCCTTGCTTAACATGTAGAAGATACTCCGAGTCACTGCTGTACGTTGTGACATTATAATGACATCATTCATTAGAGGCAAGGAGTGGCCGTCCTTAAGAACTTGTCTACACAAAATCATTCATGGAGCGGTGACACATGCTCTCCAACGAAGCTGAGAATGAAAAAAAAAAAAAGTTATTCTGTCATCGCTGTGATAGATTTAACCACAAACGCTAAAGAACCAGGACACCAGAATAGATGCACGAAGCTGGAAAGTTGACACAGTGGAGAAATAAAACGTACTCATCTCTCTCAGCAACAGAGGCCGACTTCCTGTCACCTCCGACCGTCTGTCATCACTTGCTGTATTTCGATATAGCGTATGAAACAATGAAGGTGTTCTTATCTATCATCTATCATCTATCATACATAGCAGTTCCTCTGACGGCACTAATGGCTGTGAGAGGAAGTTCTGTTGACACCGAGAGGTTAGCAAGAGGGCCGTAAACAGTGAGAGTACTTCCCAAACATCACCGATATTCATAACGGCAAAACTACAACAATAGCGCTCCAGGTTGAAAATGATGCAGAATCATCTTCTACTGGCTTTTACCAGCCAGTCCTGCACTCGTCACATGGACATGCACACACACATCAACTAGGCAGACACAGTAGTGCATGCACTTGTGCGCCTCCATGGGGGGGGGCAGACTGATGACGACAGACAGGACAAAGCAGCTCTGAGCCCCCCCGAGGGCTTCAGACAAGCTTACACAAAGGGTAAATCCATCAGGGGGGGGGGGGGGGGGGGGGGGGGGGGGGGTTCCTAGGCTGCTAGACGCAGAGAAAATAGGTTATATAATCAGAGCTGCGGTTGCCAAGAGAATAATTGGGAGGGGAAGAATGTTGTAGATGAATATAGGGTCAACTACATGAGCCCTTACAGGGGCCTCTACGACCTCACACTCAATGGACATCTGAAGTAACCGCACAGAGAGAGCAATCAGACCCATCACTGAAGATCTGAACGAGGCCAGCATGATAAAAAGCTAAACAATTCTCCCGCATATCATTAGGAAGATGGCGCCTACGATTTCAGGAACTATAGGGTCAACGTTTTTCTACAGCGACAGAGTGAAAGAAGAAAAACTCAAGTGAGGGCCGTCTTTGTTGCAGCTCGCCTGTGAATCCATCAGTCCACCCTCAAGTGTCATTTCTCTCTCTCTCTCTCTCTCTCTCTCTCTCTCTGTCACAATCTGTACATGTAATCACACAATGAGTATGTGGGATTACATAATTGTGGTTGAGGGGGGGGTTCTCTGCTAACTCTGTCCCTTTGAAAAGACAATTAACACCCCAAACCAAAAGCAGGAAGAGTTTCTGAAATGTCTCATAAGCCTGTGTGCAGTAAGTATCATTACTGTTTGTTACATCATCTTGTTAAGTACTTGTTTAAACCCACTGCTGTGTCCACTAGTAGGCAAAAAGAACAACACACACACACACACACACACACACACACACACACACACACTCTCAGAGAAGCACAGAGACAGACACACAGACACAGGTCCATCAGTCCGGTCTGGTGATTTGGCATTCAGTGAAATTCCACCCAAATGGAAATCTGGTGACTCTGCACTGGACCAGCGTTTCACCAAACGCCCAGTCCTTTCAATGTGTGCCAAAGGGCGAAACTTGTTTTGATAAAAGAGAGAGCTTGGATCAGGGATGCTGTTCACTGAGAGCACAGACTGGATCTCTACAGAGATGTTGTCCCACAAACTCCGCTCCATGATTCTGCAGAATAAGCTTGGAAAAAAAGATGCTGAAAAGAGGTCTTCTTCACTTAATTTAGTAGGGAAGTCATGAAGTCCAACTAGTTAAAAATCTAAATGGCTCATCTTGTGACTCCGAGGCTCAGGGTGAAAACACAGTCAAGCTTGATCAGCAAGTTGCATTCTTGTGTCTCCACTCACTGCCCTCATACACAGCTTCCTGATGAATGACACCTCTCTCACTGACACCCACCTCAGCCTCTAGTGGAAAATAACTCTCTGCATGCGACTTGACTCATTTACTGTTCCATTGATTGGCAAAACATGATGATTGTACATCTATATATAACAATCGTACTGACCCAAGTTACAGACGCATGCATCATTCTACATTTTACTAACTTATAGGAACTTTAAGGCTGATCATTCTTCACCTCCTGAGTACTTTGACTACTGTGTCTTGTGCAGCCTTCATACATAAACCATAAACAGACGTCCTCAGCTCTCAGCATGGATGAGCATCTCGCAGAGCTCACAGCGGAAACAGGCCGACACTAACTTAGAAGACAACACGTTGACAGTGTTCGCGGTGACATAACTACTCACCGTCGATGTCTCCCAAGGTGAATTCGTCCCCTAATTCCGCTAGAGTCGGGTCCATGTTCTCCATGGTGGAGATGTACTCTCCGCTGTCCATCCCGTCCGTTCGCACCTCGCCTCCCCGGCTGTCACCGGAGGGTCACGAGAGGGGGGGGGGGAGAAGACAAGACCCGCAGGCTATTCTGTGGACACCTTTATCTAACCGAGAGGATTATTGTTGTCCGGAACAGCCGTGAGACAACGCCGAAGCCTCAGGAGAGGCAGACAACGGCGTCGATAAACTAGTTCACGCCGATACACGGTTAAGTCGTCGCCATCTTGCTTTACGCTCATTACGTCATTCACAAACAGACTCTGTGGCTCAAAGCGGGCTCTGATTGGTCGACGCGGAGCTGTTGTTGTCATGAGACCAGTCACCATCGTCCAATGACAAGGCCGCGTTTGCCGTGGTCTGATAGTACGTCAACCATCAGAAGCTTCTGTGTCATTTGAATAAACCGCGCCCCCTGTCTTCATGACGAGGCCTGAGCTCATTAGACAAATAAAGCACCTCGGAAGTAATGATAATAAACACATGAATCAGTAGATAACATTAAATAAATACTGGAGACACGGTAATTAAAATGACAAGCATTTTACTCCTATTATACAATACCCAACATTATTTCCTTAGTTGCAGATTTAATGTTATAAAAATGCTAAAACCTTATAACATTATTCAAAGTTATTGATTTTCACCACTTTCATGCATACAAAAAGTATGCTTCAGGTCAGGTGTTTTAAGTTTTACTTAAAGTGAAAATAAATGTATATTAGCTGTTAAACACGAACAAAAAAATACAAATATAGCTGAATTATTAATGTGTGCATGTAATTCAACCATGTTCTAAGGTATAGTGGATTTAAAAAGTCTCACAAAAATAAACATGTTCTTGTGGTCCTTTTCTAATAAAATTAAGTGACAGGAAACAGGAAATGAGGACAAAGCATTCACTGAAAGAAGAATTCTGACTTTTTTTGTTTATTTCACTGCAACAAAGTCAACACTGAGCTGTTGATACATTTACGGTACAAGTTGAAATCAGGTTGTTCAAAACTAGTGTTAATACTTAACTGCATCACTCTCGTCTGGTTACATATTACAGGATGTGAAACACTGCAACACAAGCACCCACTGTCATCTGTCAGTGCAAACACTTCAGGGTATGAATAAAACACTTCAGACCTTTTGTTCACTTACAACCCTCATTACTGTGATGAGTAAGCTTAATTACACAAACACATTATCTTCATGTTCAGTGGCTCTTCTTTAGAAAGGGCAAAAGATTTTTACAAAGTCAAATTGTAAACCTTCAAGAAATCAATATCGCTCATTCCACTGAGCTCACACTGCTGAACTCTGTGACCAACATTTTCAGCGGCCCAGTTTCGACATAATTGTCTCTTTGTTTTTATTATGTGTTTGAAGACATGAGGTCGTGTTCAAAACCAACCAGCTGTGAGATGAATAACAACGGCATAAAAATTGACAAAGTCCTTATTCGTCAGCCCACACAGCATTGCAAATGTCACTGAACCCATCCACCAGCCTCAAACTGCTCCAACCGATATTCTGCAATTACAATTCCTGCTCTCGGTTATCTTTTGTAATTTGTGATTGAATCTTTGCGGTGGTTTGCAAAGCAATATCTCTCACTGCTACTGTGTGTGGAGTGTAGTACTTCATCAGAAGGGAAACAAATATGAATACGATTCACTGTGTTGTGACTCCAGTCTTAACCTGTCTTCATTTGTTCCAGTAGACCTCATACGAATTCTTCTCTGTGTAACTGGCTTCCGTCGTTCCTGTGCCACATCGCATCTTTTCCTTTACCACCTTCACCACCAGGCCACCGGCCAAGGCGATGCCTGCTGCGGCCTTGCCTATCTCAGCCACCGCGGTCAGGATGCGTGTCGATACGGCCACGGTGGCCCAGGGATCTGACGCCACCCTGCTGACCGCTGATGCCGCACTGGGCCCTGTTAGGCCACACAGGACACCGGGAGACCCAGCAGCCAGCGGGACGTTCGCAGCCATCTCCTGAGCTAAGGCTGCAGCACACTGAGGAGCTGCAGCTACACCTCCTACAGCTGCCACTGCATGCTGCCCCGCTAATGAGGCTAAACTGCTCTGCGCTACGGAGGCATTGGCTACTCCTGCCGATGCCGTTTCAGCTCCACCGAGGGCTGCCGTGCTGAAAGCTGCTCCCTCCAGTGCCGCGCTTAAAGCCGCCCCAGCTCCCATGGTGCCTCCCACACCTGCTGCCACTCCCACTGCGGAGGCCCCTATGACACTAACCTGCCCCAGGGCCTCCAGAGCACCCTCCCCAGGACTGGCGGCTTCAACACCGGCGATGGCTCCGACGGAACCCCCCAAAAGTCCACCTGTCGCTGCCCCCAGAGCCACTGCAGTTTTCCCCGAGGCTGCCGCCACTATGGCCCCCACGGCTTTCCCCACACCTGTGCCTCCCGCTACAGACATCCCAGCGAACTGACTCGCAGCAAACCCCACCGAGTTCCCCATGAGAGACGCCCCGGCCGCAGCTGCCAAAGGGGCAGCCGCCCCAAACACCGCCCCCACCACCATGCCCGTGGCTCCAGCAGCCACCAGGATCTTCACTCTCTCCAGCACCTTCGCAGAGAGCGCAGCCTCCCTCCTCACGCGACTCAGGGACGAATGGACAGACCTGCTCGCGGCCCTGCGCCGGCCTCTGAGCTGGTCCCTGCAACGTTCAGCTCCGTCTCTCAGGAAGCTGAAGGCGCTGCCTCTGCTCTCCTCTGTCCACCGCTCCACCCTAAACTCCTCATCCTTTCCTCTCTCCAACTCCCTCCTCCTGACCCCTTCTGATCCTCCATCGGTGCTCTCCGCTCTGCTACACTCCAAGTCGCACTTTCTTCGTTTGGCAAGTTCTCCCCCCTCTGCTGGCCCTCGCTCCCTCAGCATCCTTCTCTGCTCCTCCCTGATCGCCGCCTCCGCTTCTAAAAACATGGCGTTGGTATAAAACCCTTCTCTAGTCTGCTTCGCCATCTTGTCCACCTTCTTTAGGAGTTCTTTAACCTGCGCTGAGTAGCTGGGGTTTTTGTTGTTAAGTACGTGGTACCTGCCCCCACACCTGTCAATCAAAGCCTTAAGCCCAGCAGGTGCAGTCTCCCCCAGGTAATCCTCGATCCCTACGCCCTCCAGGTCATCACCTCTGGTGAAAAGAACCACCGTGTGGTGACGGAGTGCATCCTCCCCAAATATCTTGGTCAACTCGCAGGCCGCCTGGTTCTCATTGTCTGTATACCGTCCTATCGGCACCACCAGGAGGAAAGCGTGGGGCCCAGGGGCAGAGAGAGACACACATTTGGCTACCTCTGCGTGGATCTGCTCCTCGCTCAGGTGAGTGTCCCCAAACCCCGGCATGTCAACCACCGTGACTCTCCTCGTCCTCCTCTGTGGGACAGTCTGGCCATCCTCCTCCTCTTCATCCTCCTCCTCAGCGTCCTCTCCCTCTGTAAGCTCAGCGCTCCCGAGCTGGCAAACCTGGGTGACAGAGCTGGCGCTGATCTGTGACAGGAACTGCCTCCGGCCCAGGATGGTGTTTCCAGACGCACTCTTGCCAGAGCCGGTCTTACCGATGAGGACCAGCCTGAGTTCTTCAGTCCATCTGGTGTCAGAGGCTTCTCCTTCCTTCTCACCCTCCATATCAACTGGTTGCCTCTTCTCTTCCGTGTACCCTGATGGGAAAACAGCACAACAGTCACTTACTGAGACTATATTTACTTTTGATAGTCTCACTGCAATAACATGAGCTAATGAAGACAACACAAGCCTCGTTTCGTGTTAACAGGACTAGAAGAGTCGGTGTTTGCACGGACGGTTCTGGACAGAAACAAAACGTTTCAACTGAATAGGTTAGCTAACAGCTAGCGTTAGCGCTGCTCACTAGGTGCGTAGTTATGTTCATAACTTAAGTATGACCAAATAATAACAAAACTTGAAACCAAAAATCAGAAATCAAATACAAAGATCAAGTTTAATCCAAAACGCAACGCTGTAGCCCCTGCTATGTATTATCAAGCTAACGCTAGCTAGCTAATATAAACGAATATCAAACGGTCAGAAGCTAATTCCACAATAACAAGCTAGCCTGAGCTAGCTGCTAATTTAGCACGAAAACAGCAACTATGACGACATAAACGTCCTCTTACCAGAGTCCACGTTATTAGACACTCCTCAGCTTTACTAACAGAGGTCGTTTCTTCGCTCCACGCGAGCTTTAACTTAGTTTTCCTCTTCGTGTAGCTGCAGTTACATGTTGGGTTCAGCTGTTCAACATAAACATAAACATTGGACTTTAGTCAGTTTGGTGACGGCCCGCCCTCTGTTGGCTGATCTGTACAACTAGCTGTGACACACACACACACACACACACACACAGACAGACAGACACACACACGCGCACACACACAGTGGTGATATGAAATACATAGGTTGTTTTTTTTGTACATATCAGAGTCATTTTATTTCATTAAATTTGATAACAAAATGGCTTGTTCATTCTGCAGCAATGATATTCTTTCTCTGAATATACATATAGTTTTATAACAGTCTTAATACGATTTCAAAATTACATCAATCTCAATTCCATAAATCTAAACCATTAAAATATGTTAATTTCCAGCAACGATAAACAGAAAAAGACAACAACAAAAAAAGAGCTCATATACTGTAATTCTGGCTGACAGATATTTCCAACAGGATAAAATAATTCTTATTAACTAAAGGTCACTAAAATAAACCAAATGTGAAAAAACTAATTCACCGATGATCCCTTTGATGGTGATCAAATGAACAAAATTATATTCAAAAAGATATGAAAAGAAACAAATTAAAGAACACTGTCCTTCAGGCAAACAAAACATAAAATGTGTCCTTAAAACCTTTGAGCAGCAATAAGAACATAAATCTGCCAACTTACAAACAATATCCCACACATCTCAGTTGGAGGAACAAAAACTAAACCGTATTCCATCAACTCAAGCTCAACCGAACCAGGACCAGGCCAAAGGGAATGAGGCGAGGACAAATTTAGATTTTGGCAAACACACGTATTTCGAAGCATATGAGGTTTTAGACACGTTAACTCTAGACCAGACACAGTACAGCGGGGTTTTGTAGTTTTTTTTTTTATATTCCATAAGTTATCAAAAATGAGCTTCCCTTATCAACTCCTATACAACGTTACATTTTCCAATTATAAATCACCGTAGATGTACAGCAATTCACACCGTTGCCAGAAACTGACACCTCCACTTCACTCATTTTATTTTGTGTAACCTCGAGGGTTCCTCTCTTGTTTTCAACAGAGCACCTGGCTTTTCTTTTTTTTTTTATACAAGTGATGACAGCTTTTATTTCCTTCACTGTCGGCCCCGGAGTCTACAAGTCAAGCCACCTCTTGTGGACTGTGCTGTGTGCTCCTTCCTTCCTCGTCTCCTTCCTCGTCTCCTCTGCTCCGCGGTGCAGCGCTATAGCTCGGTGCGAGAGCGGGAGATGCGAGGGCCTTTCCTTATTTCTTTCCTCTTCTCTTCTTTCCTCCTCCTCTTCTCCTCCTCCCTCAGGATCTTCTGGAAGGCCTCGGCGGTGTGAAGCACCTGAAGCGGACGAGTCGGGGTTAGAGAGATGGATTTTTCCCCAATCGAGGCTATGCGAGGCTCTGTTTTCTAAAAAGGTGTGGAAAAAAAACATGCATCACACTTACGTCGTCTCTCTCCGTGCGGTACGGGTTTATGAAGTCGGAGGATTTCTCCGTTATTCCCAGCTCCTGTGACATCTTGAGAGATGAGCAGAGTCGACAAATGAGGAAAAGAGGAGGAGAGGTTCACATTATCATGTATTCAAAAGAGATAAGGGATGAAAATGAGACACCGTGACGTCGCTTACTCTGCAGCTCAAACGCAGCTGCAGACAAAAATCGGTATTTCTTCGGAGTGCCATATGTTATCTGATCATTTTATCATGTCAGCTTTAGACGCTATGAGCTACATGAAATAGAGAGGGGACGGCAGTTATGCTCAAATGTGACCGGCGATAAGATGCCAGGTGACCGCTGACCGGTTTATCATTCACAATGAAAACTAATTGATACACAACGGGAATCTGTTCTACTGTTAATGCAAGTGAGTCATTAAAATAGACTAAAAGAGCTTGTTTATAAAGGAATAGTGCCATACGTACATGTTTTGGTGGTGGGAGGAAACCGGAGCGCCATATACATTCTATCTGATGAATATCATTAATGTTTGCTCATTAACTGGCCCCATGGCGAGGTGAGTACCCCTGGAGTCGGGGATCAGAAGCGAACTAAACTAATAGCGGGGTCACTGAGGCGCGCTTTCACTGCTGCCGCTGCTTCCAGCCTCGGAAATTAATCCACAATATAATCCCTCTTGGCACATGGCTAAAGTCACAGATTAATCCTGCCGGAGTTTAGTTCATTAACCCGCGCGGAGGATGCCATTTCATCTGCTTTGCTCTTTTGAGTTTTCAAAAGGCCGCAATATTTGACGACAAATGACACATTTAGCGGCGATGGCCGACACCGAGGACTGCAGATTACACTGCAAGCTCCACATCTACACCACCCGGTGCTATAGAGCGTTGAACTGTTTTCCATGTTCTCACTGGCTCATTTCATCATGCCCTTATATGGCGTTCTGCAGCTCGACTTCACAACAAGGAAGCGTTATCAGCATTTTGCTCAGAATTCAAATTGTAAAAATAAACTAAACTGAATCAGCCTCCATATTGGGACTCGTTTTAGCTCCTTTAATGTGGTCGGAGTTTGCATTTTTTTAGCAGCGTTGTCCAAGCAGCGCTCTCTTTCTGTTTAGCGCTGCAGAACGGTGATCTCACTGATGTTTTCAGCCAGTCAGAAACAACAAGAACAGGGTCGGGGCGATGCAGTCTTACGAGGGTGAGGACGTGTTGGTGGGCTCCTCCTGTGAAAACCCCCGTCTGGTTACAGAAATTCAGGCCCCAGCGCAGCAGCCCGTCCCAGTCGGTGTTCCGGTCGAAGTAGTGGTGGACGATACGGGGGAAACGCAGCGCCACGTCGCCAAAGAACGCCGTGTTCTCCACCACGTGGGAATAAGCTGCAGATGTGAGGAAGACGAGAGAAACGGGTCAATTAAAAGAAATAAGACAGGGGGAGGAACGTTTTGATGCAACGTGTGTGTGTGTGTGTGTGTGTGTGCTGCCAAAATAGCACAATAAATAGAACAAAGAGGGAAGAGTGCAGCTCAAGCGATGGCTGATCTAGTTCAGGGAACACACTCAAATAGGTGGTGTCGGTGAATAAGCAGGAGAAATAGGGGGGAGGTGTTACAGATGATATTATTGGCACCAAACAAACAAACAAACAAACAAGGATGAAAGAAAGGCGGAGTGACACGAGGTGGAGCTTTTAGAAACGGGTGACAAACCAGTCAGAGGAGTGTGAAAGACACACAACGGAGAGGCTGCTAAATAAAAGTGTCTTATGTAAGTAGAGCAAGAGACAGTGGGAACAATAAATGAACCAGCTGAGGTGTGAAAGTGAATCAGACCTTCTTTGATCTTATCGTCCATTGGGAAAGGGTCATCGGGCTGCATGTTGGCCGTAACCAGGATTTGTTTCGAGTCCTCCAACACCTTAGGGAGAAAAAAACACAAAAAAAAACGCTCAATAGCCAGCTTTAGTTCCCTTACACTATGAGCTGGGGATTGAAATTGCTGTTGTAAATCAGAGGGAAAAGTAGTTACGAACTAAGAGAAACATGTATTCCCATCATATTTTACACAGCACTTTTACTGCTGAGATCAGGAGATGCAGAGGACCAGCAAGGAGTGGTCAGAAGATCAGGTATATATATATATATATATATATATAAAAATATAAATAAGACACTGTGTCATATGGTGGTTAAAACACAAACTGTGCACAAACAGCAATCTGAGAATTATTCAGCATCTACTTAGATAGTATATGGAAGAGATATAAACTCTCTCTCTCACACACACACACACACACACACACACACACACACACAGAAATGCTGACAATGTCTTGGAGCCACTGAAGGTTGACTACGCTATTTGTCCTTGAGAGGCGCACAGACGTGCAGATAGCCGTCCTCTGGGAGAATGAGGCGCACTGTGAACCAGAGCTCCGAGAGGCCGAATTAACATTCAAATGAATGTGAGGAAAACATGCTGATGAATGTGATGTGGAGCTTTGGACTCTCTGTCGCGCTGCGAACCTCCTCGTCCCTTCAATCTGCTGAGAGCACAAGACGCTCGGGCTCTTTGAAGTAACTGTTGCTGTGTTTGGTTTTTCTATTTAGTTTTTTTACTTGTCTGCGCTTGGTTTCGCTGCTGCCCACAGACTATGTGAGCGCGCACACACACACGCGCGCGCACGCACGCACACACACACACACACACACACACCCACACACACACACACACACACACACACACACACACACACACACACACACACACACACACACACACACACACACACACACACACACACACACACACACACACACACACACACACACACACACACACACACACACACACACACACACACACACACACACACACACACACACACACACACACACCTTGAAGAGTCCTTTAAGCATGATGTCTATGATCTTGTACTGCTGGTTGATGTCGTTCAGCTCCACCAGGTTCTTCAAAGCGCTCAGTTGATCTTTCCTCTTGGTCTCAAACAGCCGCTTGTCTAATAAGAGGAGCTCAGGAGGACACACACTCTCCACATGGGGCGTAACTCACATATATGCTCATGCATGCTCTGTCACATTAAACACACACACACACACACACACACACACACACAGAAGGATACAGATGTCCAGGTTGGAGTCGTGTCTCATTCTGTGCGTGTCCGAGTCCGCCGAGCCGAGGGCGGCGGCGAGCGCCAGGACCAGTGCACACACACTCCGCATGGTCGGCAGTGAGGCTCTCTCTCTCCTGAAAAAGAAAATGACAAGCACATCGCGTTGTTGAACATCTCAACACTGAGCACACACACACACACACACTAAGAGATTGTGATCTCAATTCGTACATCTGTACAACTCAAGAACAGAATCATTTTTCTTTTGATACAGAGACTTCACTTTCATCTCAAAATAGTTCTCTTATTCCTTATTGCTTCTTTTCCTTCTTTTCCGAAGCTGCTAGAACAGCTCCGTCTCTCTTGTGATACTTGTGATACACGAGAGAGAGAGAGAGAGAGAGAGAGAGAGAGAGAGAGAGAGAGAGAGAGAGAGAGAGAGAGAGAGAGAGAGATGGGGAGACATGCTGGGGATAAGTGGTCAATGTGGAACACGAGAGGGGAGCCGGCATGTGAAGAGGAGCTCCTTGTGCTGCTTTTGATAAAAAAAAAAAAAAAAAGACACATCTGATGTCTGGCACTTGCATAATCCCCGAGAGGAACATTGTATCCACAGCCGTGGTCGTACCCAGCATTTGTCATCCAGTTGCAACTTCCTTTCCCTCAGAGATTTTTTTTTTTTTTTTTTTACACATTTGAGAGGGCGGTGCGAGAGCGAGAAGATAAATACAACAGCTAAAAATAGCGCCTCATCAAATGAGAATTAGCTGAAAGCCGTATTTTTAAGAAAACATTAGAAGGAAAAACAGAAGGAACAGAGGGAGGAGGGGGGGGGGGGGGACGGCCGACGACAATGTTGATGAGAAGCTACAAGATATAATTCACAGAATTCATGCCGAACTTAATGCAGGGAATAACAGCTTTCCTGGTGAATATTTCATTCGCTCGTACCTCTGCTCAGACACAGCGGTAAAACTTAAAGACTCACAGAGAGCAGAGAAAGAGTGAGATAGACGGAGCCTGTGCAGGAGGATAATGAGCGCCCGGGACTTGATTTCGCACCGACAGAATTAATCTTTACAAGCTGCCGACTCTCGAGCCTGGAGGACTAGCAGGATGCGAGCAAACGTCTCGGGTGTGAATGTTAATTGAGAGTGAATCTCACTTAAATCAGGGGAGGAAAAGCATATGCTCCTGGACACACACACACACACCATCCCTCCAGAGTGCTGATAACAGGGATCCGACTACAACCTCCTCCTGTATCACGACTGCTTTGCTTTCACAGCACACCCCGAACGCAGCATGACGACAGCTGATCTCAAGACATCATTCTACCAATGCCAGTGCAACTTCTTTGGTTCGAAGTGGTGGTCTCTCTGTCTTTTATTTAAAAATTAAACAGCAAGAGAACTTGTTTTCTCTCACAGTCAGCAGAAACAAGTGCTCCCGAAGACAGCTGAGCGAGGACAATGTTCGATTAAGGCCAATTTGTTTTGGGTAGCTTCCCAGCTTCCCGAGAAATGCAGCACTAAATATCCTTAAGTGCTGGTCGAAAGCCTCCGTATTTCTAGATAGCAGCCAAGAGAAAAGGCCGCCTTAGTCCCCCCCCCAGCGTCCAGTTATTTGATGGGCCTGTGCGCCTCCATGCAGTCAGCCATGTGGCTCTGACAGATATTTATGGGCAAAAAAAATAATTTAAAAAAAGGTTATCGCCAACAGCACAATTTAATGCTGTCAACACGTAGCTGACGGGTTTCCGTGCAATTGGGCAAAGTGCTGAGACTTTTAAGGAGCAGCGGAAGACGGACATTAGGAGCGGATCAATCATCTCTAATGTGGCACAGGAACGAGAGTCTGAATGCATCCATTAACTGCAAGCAGGCAACACTGATTATACAGGACGGTCATTTGAGGGAATCCAAGTCACCTACCGGGAAAGCGCTCACGTTTTGAGGTCAGATTACACCTCACCGTGACACACGTTGATGTAGAAACCAAGCGCTCCTTGATTCTTACGCTGGGCTGCTTGTGGAGAAACGACACACTAACATAACATGATGTCTGCCTGTGGTCATGACAGCAACAACACCTTTTCTTGCTCGAGGTGTGCAGCAGCACGTACACACATCAGCCCAGCGAGCATATTGTAGGACGAACAACACAGCTGCTCTGCGAGAAGCGTGCTTTGGGTGGATTTCCCTCCAGCTGACCCCACTGACGGCCAGCGTCCACAAGGTGGGAGGGGGTCTGGTACAGATTCGGCCCGTCAATGTGGCCCTCAGGTCGGGGTGAGGTGTGTTCCCCGCGGTGGAGATCTGGAGGCGTGTAAACCCACGTAGATTTTTTTTCCCCACTGTGGCAGAGTTCCTGTGTGGGAGACCCAGGTTCCAGCTCCGTCAGATAAGTGGGCTCGCATGTCTTATCCCTCTGCACACCCGTGAAGATATACAGCTCCACTCGGAACTCCCTGCGGTGTGAAAACATGCATCAGATATTCTACTCTGCGGTGCAATATCTGCAATTTTCTCTGATTCCCGCAGGACAAGAAAGAAGAAAAAAAAGAAATCTGAAAATGATCTTCCAATAAAAAGCCAGAAACGGTCCAAACTGTTAAGCAACCAGCTCTGACTTTAACTTCAAGAGGCAAACGTAGCCCTCGAGGAGAAAGAGACTTCTGAGAGGATGGAGCCAGCAAGATGCTCATCAGACAGCTGGATGTGCATCAGCAGTGGATCCAGATCCCCCTCAGGCTGCCAGCCTGCTGTGGGAGGTTTGAGGTCCAAGGACTGACACATCATCATCTCTCCCTGTTATCATTCATGCAGAGGCACAGCCACGGACATGCGTAATAGTGATGGTGATGCCAGAGCCTGGATAAAGACCGTCATGTGGCCCATCAATTACGGATTGCTTAGTTGACTGCGCGAACCCCTTCCTGACCCGCGTCCCTTACACCCGCGCGACTCTCCGCGAGCAATAACGAGTTAATTCACTTAATTCAGAGGCAGTAATAACGGGTTTAGTATGAAGCTGTGGCGTAAGACCCCATCTGTTAGCGATCTACGTCAACTCCGCAATACTACATCACAATTATGCATACGAGGTTTCCTCGAGGGGAGCGCTTTTAGGGAATTGAACAAGTATTTGAAGTCGCTCCTCGACAAAATCGATTCCGCCCGTCATCGCAGCTGTGCGCGCCCCGAAGGATTCATCGGCCAGCGGCCGGTTCAGGTGATCAAACAAGATCACAAGATGACAACACAGCCACGAAAACTCGCGGATCACTCACCGTGTTGTTGCGAGAAACGGCGGCGTTTAGGCGAACGGCGTTTTCTCCAAAGTATAGTGCTGATTAACCTTCTCGGTTGTTGTTTTTTGTATCTCCACACGAGACGTTTACGGTCAGCTCGCGGATGAAACGGACGGGACAGTCGACGTGCCCCTGTGGATCCTCGGGTGACAGCAACACGGAGGTGTTAATTTACATGCGGGTCTCGCTGCTCCACTCCGCCAGCGACACGATCGCACCGGCTGGCTCGCCTCGGACGAATGACAGCCAGCGGGCGCTAACCGAGGAGGAGGAGGATGTTGTTTCCGCACGGAGGATTTAGAGAGAGACGCCACCAGAGCGTGGGGTGCGTTCCGTTTCCCTCGTGTGTTTTTTTTCCTTCCATGTAGGTGATTCCTCTGAGATGCTGAGGATGTGCTGACATATTGCGAGTGTGAAAAAAAGTAGCTTTTATTTTTGTTGGTGTTGTGTTTGGTATATAGTGTGCATAATGGTATTATATCATATAAAAAGTATCACAGTTACAGGTGTAGACCTATAATAAAGAAACAAATGGGTTTTTGATCTTTAATGAATAAAGGCGACACGGTAACGGCGTTGCACGAAACTACAAACTTTTGATAACTTCAAATACTTTCAAAATACATGCAGTAAATGATCTCACTGAGACACGTGTCAGATGTGTGCTGCTTTAAGAGCAGAACGGGAAAAACACACGAGGTATCTAGTGAACGTATGTAACAATACGTGAACAATGAAATTGGCAACATGATGGCGTAACAATATCAGCCATTATAAAGTCAGTTTGCCGGAACATGAGCCTGCTTTCACTGTGAAGTCAGACAGACAGATGGACACGTCTCCAACACGCCTGAGGACAACAGTCAAGGAGCGTAGGAAGCAGAAAGTAACTAAAAGACACCTGAATGTGTGTATTGTGTTTACGATAAGTGCCGAGTGTGTTGCAGCTTGTCAGAAATATACAGATGCATGTTTGAGCAAGCGACATCGTGTCAGCATGTGTTCACAGGTGTTCATGCGTGTGTTTCACTTCAGGTAAAGGGATACAGGACGTTGCCGGGCGGACTGGGGCTGCAGCTCTCGCTTGGCGTCTGCAGGCAGAGAGACTCCATCGCAGCCCTCGCTCTCTGCTTCTGCTCCTCTGTGAGCGGCGGCTGCAGCACGATGCTCTGGATCTGAGTGAGCGGAAGAAGAGGGAGGATTGTACTTTGTTAAATGACAAAAAAGGGAGAGGGGGAGACGAGCCGCATTACGAGGAAGGAACAGAGAGGAGAAGGGAGAAATTAAAAGAAAGAGGACGGGACACAATGCCAATATTTGGACTAAAAGCAGTGGCGGCTGGTGGAAAATGTTCTTGGTAGGGCTGTGCCACATCCAATCAATTTCAGCAAACATCCCAGAATGATTTAATGCAAACAAATTAAGGTATCAAACGCGCATTACTACTTTGCAGTTAAATATTTAACATTTATTCCAACACGAAAAAAAGCAGTAAATAACACTTTCACAAACACGTCAGGACACCTTATTTTAGTCACCCTCACAGGGAGTTCAGTATAATATAATATATATAACATATAATAATATTCTGTATAATATAATAATATATATATATATATCATATAATATTCTGTATAATATAATAATATATATATCATATAATATTCTGTATAATATAATAATATATATGTCATATTCTGTCCCCGTTGTTTTAAAAAGATAAATAAGTTATTATCATGACGTCATCCAGCTAGTCAAACCTGTCTGGTGTACAGCTAGTAGAGAAGCTTCATGTACTGCTTCTCTTTCCTGCTAGTCTGCTGTCTGATTGTGAGGTCAGGCTGATCTGGGATCAGCTCTTTCAGTAGTTTCTCCTCTCAGTTCTCCTCTCAAACGGGTCTTGGAGGAGTAGTGCTCGCGCTGGCGCTCTCCTGTAGAGACTTCTCCTGACGAGAACGCGCAGCTTGGGGCAGGAAAAAAACTGCCCCAAGCTGAATCTATTTGAGGACGCTGATTGGCTGAATTGTATGTCACTCATTTATATCTTTACTCAGCATTGGCTAAACTGCTTTATAGACCCGCCTCTTTGGGGCAGTTTTTCCAGCGCCCCAGCCAGCTGAGACGTGCACACACAGAGAGGAAGAGCAGACAGGCAGAGAGGACAAGCAGGAAAAGCATATATTTACCGCAGATATCATATTTTACACATATTACTGGGTGATTCCATGTTTCAAAAACACAAATATTGACAATTTGTATAGTTTATTTTTATTTTAAATTTTATTTTTATTTTTATTTTTTGTAGCTCTAGGGGGGGCGGCGCCCTAGCGCCCTCTATGGACCAGCCGCCACTGACTAAAAGGTTAATAGGCAGCGAGGAGGGAGAAAGTAGGGAAAGAAAGTTGAACGTCTGAATCAGAGGAAAAAAGTCCTTTTTATCCTGCGTGGCTGATATACAAGATTGGGAGCATTTCCATTGCCTCTCAACCGCTCTCAACATGGCGACGGCTTTGGCTGTAAACTACAGCAAAAAGTGCTGATCGAGCTAACAGTGTTTACCTGAGGGGGGACTGGAGGGGGGGTGGGTACCTCTGCAATGACACAGTGGTTCAGGACGCCGTTATCAGCAAAATGTGGAACTTTAAGAAGTTTCCAGAGAGAGAGAGAGAAGGTAGATCTCCATATACAAGTGAACGCTGCACTCAAAGTTAAAGCTGTTATTTCTCGGTTCCCAGCAAGCGACTCGAGAGGATATTTTGAGGAACAGGCGAAGGTGAAGGAAAGTGCAAAATAACAAATAAAAACTTGTTCCGGTAACTGAAAAGAGCTAGAGGTGAATGGAGAGGAGTTGGTGGGGTGAGAACAATTTTGGAGAGCAAAAAAAGAAGAAGAGAGACGGGGAGCAAAGGAATAAGGAGGAGAAACAGAGGAGGCGAGCGAGTGAAAGGTCAGGCTGTGTACGAAAGAATGAAAGAGAGAGAAAGAGCGCCGCGTAACAGAGGAACGTTATTAATAGTCTGCAGGAGCTAGGGACTCTCCCCTAAGACCAGCTCCTATCTGACAAGCTGACTTAGCATGCGGCGCAACCCATCACCACTGGATCATATGGAGACACAGTTAGAGAAATAGCCACGGGCTCAAGCTGCAAAAGCAAACGACGCATGCATGCACACACATGCTTGCTTGTATCATATCGTCTGCGCGTACATGCCTCCATGACACACACACACACACACACACACACACACACACACACACACACACACACACACACACACACACACACACACACACACACACACACACACACACACACACACACTCTCAGTTGACAGTTATGTCACAACTCATCGGGAGGAAGCGAGACAGTGACACCAGATCACTGCCAGATGTGCACAGAGAGCTTCCTCATGGACTGAGATTGAAGTCCACAGACAGATCAACAGAGCTTATGGACAGAGTTCAATGGTTTGACAGATTGAAGCAGAGGGGATGTAAACTCATAGTGTCTAGCGACCGTTAAGAGAAGTCTGCCACATTGAACCCTGCCTCCCCTAAACTGCATCGATGTCGTACACAGACACACGCACTCGCACAGTTTATGATTGCCTGGCGCTCGCTGCGCTGGGGGAGTTGCGGTTCGTGCCATCATTCTGTCACTCCTCTGACTCTGAGCTACTTTCAGAATGCTAAATGTGCTTCTGGTCCTAACATGCGATGCCAAATTGGAGCGAGGCAATCTGATGTGGCTGCTGCTCCTTCTGTGTTTCATAACGTCTCGAAGCAAAACCCAGATGAGCTTTTGTGCACCCGCCGCAAAGCTAACAAGGGTAACGACGAGGACATAGTTCATCGTGTTCAATCCATGCTGAAACTAAATCTTCACGGGGAATACTTTGCATCCGAAGCCAGCTCACACAGTACCGCGTTTCTTCCGGAGACAATCTGGACGAGTGACGCTGATCACCAGTTAATGCTGCGATCACAACCGAGCAGAGCAGAAACCCCACTGAGGGACCAAATGATTCATACATATTCTCTGTTTGCCCTTTTTGTAAAAATCAAAGTTAACCTTCGATGGCTATGCAACAACCACTACAGAATAGTGCAGATTAACCTAAAAAAACCTGTTTTAATTAATAATTCACCCACCAGACGAGGCCTTTAGACTGACACAAGCTCTGTAACATCTGTGGGTGGTAGTGTTTACATCCAACACCAGACTGTGTGCAATCATCTTCAAACAAATGACCCGCAGCAACAAAACGTCTACTGAGTGAGATTGCAGTTATGCATTTTACCCCTTGAATGCCTCACAGCTAACCAGCCGTTTGGGTGCAATGTACGTCTCGGCCACACTCAGCCTCTTATGCCTTAAAGTGCCGGAGGGCTCAGTTTGGAATAATCACAATATAACGAAAGAGAGAAAGAATGTACACCAAGACGCAACATCAAACTATAAAAATCGATTACAATGATACAGATTATTCAGTTCTGTTTTTCGTGAACCTTTAGCCGATTTATTCTATTTTGTATTTTCTTGTGTAAATTATTAATCAATGATCACAGGCCCCAGAGTGAAATATCCAAGATTAAAGTGAATGTTTTCTTGTGCGAGTATTCCCCCCCCCCCCCCCCGTGTGTATGGCATCCGAAGAACACGACCGTATCACGGTGCAGTGATTGGTCCAGACACAGTTAAAATGTGCACCTGCTCTTTGCTTTGTGTACATCGGGGGGACCATTAAAGGCACTAGATTCCCAAATCAGAGCAGATCTGTTGCCTCTCAACATGAAGAGAGCAGCCCTAACCGAGCAAACCACGATAACAGTGCTGAGAGAGCTAACGGTGTTAACACTTGTGGGGAACCGGTGGGTGGGGGCGCTATGCTTCTGCGTCGGCGTTATCAGCTATTTTAGCGAGCCAGTGGGCCACACACACACACACACACACACACACACACACACACACACACAGGGAATCATAGGCACTAACATGCAGGTGCGATCGGACCGGCTACGTAAAAACAAAGCTCAGAGAAGCCCGGTGTTACAACACAGTGACTTCCTTCTCTGCTCAGCTATATCTTTACAGAGCAAGCAGTTGTTTGCGGCTGTATTAATGCTCTCATTTTGGGAATTTAGCACCTTTGGTGATGGTTGGAAGAGGGATGTGGAGAGAGCAAAGTGGCAGAATGTGCGTGTGAGTCGTTTTCATGTCAGGCGAGATAGTTTTGGTTTTGAGGAGGCATCAGCGCCTGACTACAGACCAGACAAAAGGCCCAGAGCACCACTGAGCTACACCCCCTACGGTGACCTCTGACCTTACACTTTGCACCGGTCTTTGCAATTGCAATGCTAAATTACAGCCCCCCCCCTCCTGTCAACATGCTGTGTGACTGAAGTATGATAAAGTCCCACACTGAGGCTACTGTTGTAAATTGGCACTTTGTTATTGCAGTCCTTGTGTGCAAAAATTCTGGTAATTTATTTGCATAAAAGTAAACTGTGAAGAACAGCAGGACCAGAAAGACACAAAGTATGATGAACCCAGCGTGAACCCGACTGTTACGGAGCTTTGTTTGAACTCGATGTATTTTCTAATTCATTTATTCAAAGAATGTAGCTATTTATGCGTAACGGGACGATAAAAGTCTATTGCTGTGAGTGTGTCCATCACTTGTTCAGCGTGTGTGTGTGTGTGTGTGTACCTGTGAGAGGAGCAGCCTCAGGGCCTGAGCTGCTTCCTCACCGAGCACCTCCCGCCCCCTCCTCTCCACCGCCTCCATCACCTGCAGCAGGTCAGGCTCCCACAGCACTGAAGTACTGCCGTGCTGCAGGAGCTGCAGAGGACACGAGCAGATATGTAGTCATTAACATACTGTACATGGGAGGATTACAGTGAGGGGAGTGAGAACAGTAAAACAGTAGAAGAGGAGCGTGGAAATGAAGACAGAGGAAAGCATAAAGAATCAAGGTGACAATGAACATGTTCTTCTTTTGAAGTGATGGGATATTGTGGACTATGTAGACGTCAATTGACCACTCGTTAAGTCCCGCCCTTGAATGCAGACTGGCCAATCATTGGAGATTTTCCACATTTTCAGGCTGTTTTTGGGGGGATTTGGAGCTCGTCGTGGTTAAATGTGCTACAGTGATACTCGTTACCTGGAGAGGTTGGAAGGATATATAAGTTATGTTGTGTTTCTACATAAAAAACCTGTGTATTTTAGTACATCATTAGCATCAGCACGTCTATGCTACGCTAGCTACTGAAGGTAAACTGAATGTATACACATGCTGCTTTTTAATGATTGTAACAAACCATACCGGGCGTTACAGGAGCAGTATTGTTCCTTCATTTCATTGTCTTCTGTCCTGATCAGCAGGTGATGTGGTGGTTCACTTTGACACTGTGATCTGTAGCTCTAGCGGCTGTTTTTATCTGTTTTCTCCGGTAAATTGAATCGGCTATAATATTTTTAAAGACGCAATTATGTGGGAAAGGTGCAGAGACCGACATCAACCCTCAAATAAGCATGTCACGAAAACTATGTATTGTCCCAGAAAGTATTGCTGCTCATTTGGATGTGACGGGTTACAGCTGATCAAAAGTTCCTCCCCTGATTTTATTGAATAAATAAAAAATGTTAAGAGCCTCAGTTCACAACACAAAATATGGTAATATCTCTTTAATTTCCATGTGTTGCACACCGTCAGCCTCCATAAAACTGAACTGTATTCACTCTCATTACTCATGCGATCCAAACACCCGACCACTTTTATGGTTTCATTACCTTCATTAACTTTTTATGATATTAATATCAAATATGTATTACTGCTCAGAACCATGCCCAATAAATTATACTTGATTTGAGTTGTGTGTGTGTGTGTGTGTGTGTGTGAAACCTCTCACAATAGTGATGAGTCTGAGGGTGGCAGGGTGCAGACGGGAGCTCTCTCCTGAGCTGAGCAGGCAGTAGACGAGGAATCGACTCCACGGCTGACACGCCACGTACTTCTCTAACGCGCGGAAAACACAAGAAAAAATGACAAGTTAGGAATGCCGAACTCAGATCTAATTTGTTGGTACATTTACTGAAAATGGTTTATGGTTGATGACATACAGCAGGCGTGTAAAAAAACAAAACAAAAACGTGCACGCTGCAGTGCTGAAGACAAGAGATAACACGAGATAGAATAATACCTGAGAACACTAGCACACATACACATGCTCTTTCATCTCTCTCTCCCACATGCGCACATGCACAGATAACCCACACTCCCTCACTCCCTCACTCCCAAACTGTCTCCCTGTCTGGTACCTGCAGTGGGACTCTTCCTCTGGAGGAAGCCCAGCAGGGAGCTTAGACAGTTGACGGAGGCTCTCAGCAACAGCTCGTGCTTCTGAGGAGAGAAGGAGAGGCTGGTAGGTGGAAACATGAGAGAGGAGCAGAGTACACAATGCAAAAAGAAAAAGAGAGAAGAAGGAAAGAACATCTTCCAGCTCACGAATGTCGGATCGTTGGAGGAATGTTATGTAGACACAATGGACACAAACACACGTGCTGTTACGAGTCGCACCCAGAAACGAAAAGGGAGAACAAGGGGAACACCGGAGAGAGCGACCGAGTGAGGCTTTAATAATGCATGTCTCTCCCACAGTGAGCACTATGTGGTGTCCAAAAATACTGAAGTAGGCCAAGGCGGATATATAGACGACGGTGGAGAGTTACACCCTAATCCTGAGACGCAGGGGAGGAGACAGGAGAGGAAAGGAGGGGATGAGAGAGCGAAGGAGGTGAAGGTAGTGGAGGTGAGAGGGCAGGCGAGGAGAGAGACAGTAGAGGAGAGGAGCCGCAGTGTTTCCTACTGCCGCCAAACCAGAGCACCAAGAGGAAGCAGAGGAGGGAGGAGGGAGGAGGGAGGAGGGGAGTGTTACTCCCTATCAGCAGCCGAACAGCAGACTACAGAGCACTGAACCGTAGAGCGGGAGCTCCGTTCACCACTCAAGTCTTTTACACAGAGAAGAGACACTGGTGTGGAACCAGAGGCTGGCAGGCTGCAGCATAGGCACCGGATAGAAAAAGAAATACATGACACATAATTACCCCGTAGCTACCATATTTCATCCACACCATCTGAAGATTGTCACACTCGCAAATATAAATATCTCCTCTTGCAAGTGTACACGTTGGCGTCTTTGTTTACTTGTCACGATCGCAGCCTTGCTAATTAACTTTAGAGCTGGTATCGGCATTGTTACTAATTTATTAAATCATCTTTATAACCATATGGTGCAGTGTGTTGGCCGGTGTACCGGAGGAGCCGAGTTTCAACAACACGGTCGCAGTTTGCATGCAAATGAGCGTCAGAATGAGCCCAGCGGTGTTACACTTCATTAGCGGGAGCCGTTTGCAGGTTATTTGATTACACATTGGAATACATGGCAGGCTTCCACACCGCCTCCCTCCACACCTCCGACACCTCTCCTCCGGTTCAGACATCGCTTTGATGACCCTCTCACCGCTGATGGTTTTAACACATTTGTGTTTTAATGAACCCGCCACTGCGATACAGTGGCAAAACAAATCATTTAGCTATAAATCACACAGCTATCTTGAAGATGATCTGTTGAGTCAAACTTGTCAATCTAAACTCTAAAGTACTGAACACTGCTGTAAAGCCTCCACTCACAACCTTTTTCAAGCTGCTCATCCTCGTCAGTCAAAAGGACCAGCACTGCGAGGATAAAGCTCTAAACAAATACCGTTTGGCAGTTTTAGACACCAGTGTGTGTAGGAATACTTCATCTCGAACACAACACCATATTTCTAAAGACTAAGTCAACGGGAGAAGCTCTTGAATCTAAGGCTGATCCAACATGTCTTAATATTCGATTTTCTCCGTGAGCTTTGTTCGAGATGCATCTTCCTGCCGTTCTATGGACACAGTTAAAAAATGCATCAGCCCCATTGGTACTGGAGCTGCTCATAAGTCCTGCAAGCCTCGTGATTCATTGATTCCCAATCTGTTAGATCCAGTAATACAGGAAACAGTGCATCCTTTATTGTGCGACTGTTGAGACGCGGCCGTTAAGCGACGCCAGTAAAGGTAGCGGTCAATACACTTGATTGTGTGATGGAGCCTTTGAGTGCTTCATCTTTATGTGCAGTGTAGTGCCTCGGTGTCTTGTGATGCTGGAGCTTTGATCACAACGAATTACCAGATTGAGACAACTGTGGTATCAAAGCCGCGTGTCAAGTATCAACATGTGGAGTAGTTCAGTGCACAGCTTTGATAAAAGGCTCTGCCTGCTGCCTTATTCTGTGCACCACCGGATGACTGATATTTTGGACTATTTCGGTTCCTGCTCTGCGCTGAGCCGGCTGCCACACAGGAGAAGTAGCGCTTCACCTGTTTATTGTCAAACGACTGCTGGCGAGACACCAGTCAGCCTCTAATAAACAACCAAGAGTCAATACAGCGGCTACATGTAATAACTTTGTGGGATTGCTCTGGAGATGTGTGCCATTTCCATTATGCTAACCGCTAAATCAATGGGAATCTCATCTTCTGCACGAGCTCGTTTGTGATGAGCAGGTTCAATGTCACGCTGTTGAGATCTCACAGACTACCTCGATGTTGTCTCTGCTGCAGAATGAAAGGTGGAGTGAAAGGAAAGCGAGATTTGCACACTGATTGTTTTTTAATTCGCTAAATCCACATCTCTCCACATAATGTTATTCATATTGCATTTGTTATGCAGACAGCATTAGAGCCGTGAGTGTGTAGCTCTGCTCCCTGATGTCTACCTCATTAGAATAACTCTAGTTTTCATTCTGTACCTCAGTCCATCAGGCCACCATTACGTTAATGCTCTAACAGGACAAAGAAGGTTTTATGGAATTTAAGTAGACGCTGTGAAGAACAACACATCTGGTGGCACTGCACCGTGCATTATTACCACACTGAAATTCCTGTCGGTGTTTCCTCCACTCTTGCTGCCTCCACCAACGAGAAATGTGAGAAATGAAATGTTGCGATGGCATCCCTAGAGCAGACTCAAAGGTATCTCTTAATGAAAAATCCATATTGCCCTGAAGATGATTCAACAGCAGAAACAACTGAGCTATCTGTACCAACATGTGTTTGAGTGTGTAACTGTATGTACTCTAACTTGGCTGTAAGGCTGCATGTCCTGTTCATTCTCAGGTTCATATTTCAGAAGACTACAAGAAAACAATTTCCTTTCGCTCCATTTATGCAGCACCTCTTTGACTATATTTAACATGCTAATCCAGATTATAACAGTATACAAATGAGAGAAAAATCACAAAAAAAGTATATATATCCCCTTTAATGGAGAGTCTCTCCTGTCTCCAATAATCTATTTTGCCCTAAATCTCTTTCTCAGTTTCCTTTTCTCGCACGTACCTTCACGCACACACAAACACACAGATCAATACCCCCAAGCACATTTAAGTTGTTGAAGTCTAAAGTAGTACAACCTGCAAAAGAAGTCCGCTGAGAGCAGTCGAGAGGCACTGGGCTCCTCTGGAGCCGAGCGGGTACAGAGCACCATCTTCCACCCCCAGAGGTCTGGGCCCGACCAATCCGGGACCCGTCCTCAGACGCACCACTGCCGACGCCAGGTCAGCATCGAGGAGAGCTTGCAGCAACCTCAGGTAGCTGACTGGAAAGAGAGAGAGAGAGAAAGAGAGAGAGAGATATGGGAAGAAAGGAGGACTGTTAAATGTCTGGAAAGCTGAGAGGGAGGAGATGAAATGCCTAAACACACAGGAGAGCAAGATGAGAAAAGAGGCCACGAGAGAAACAGGTTCATGGTAGAACCGAAAGGAGTGAGTGAGAAAAAAGATGTTAAAAGCAAGAAGCAGAGGGAATAAAACGAGAGGCAGAGTTAACAGTCGAAAGGCATTGAAGGCCATTTCTTTTGAACCGATACGTGACAGAGAGAGAGGGAGCGTGCGAGGCAGTGACAGGCAGGGTTGGAGGAAGGTCAGAGAGACTGACGGACCAGTGTAGCGATTGAGATAGAGAGAGAGAGACAAGGCCGGAGTGATTGCTAAAACACAGAGAACTCCCGACTCCCAGCTCCCGACTGAGAGCTGCCAGCCATCTGAATTGCACTCACGCCATGTACACTGAGATTAGAGCTCTCGCAGGGAGGGAGGACTCAATTAGTGGCAGCAGAAGAGAGGGAGGAGAGACAGAGCATAGAGATAGAGGGAGAGAGGGGAGGGATGGTTGGAGGCTGAGTGAGTGAAGAGAGAGAGGAAGAGAGAGAGATAGAGAGAGGGAGCCGATACATCACAGCAACCCTGACAGACCACTTATCCAGCTGACAGACACAGGAGCAGGAGGGATGATCCGTCTCCGAGTGCTGCAGCGAGATGTGAGCCACTTAATGTAATTAAAGTGTGTGAAATTCATGCTGAGGATAAAGCATTAACAAACAGACACTGTACCTGTGGAGGAGGAGTACGTGGAAACCAATTGGAGGTGAACCTCATTAGTCTACTCTGAAGCTCTCTCAGTATATGGACGGTTGTTCAGGGATGAAAACCTCCAAATCTGAGCCTAACTCTACCGACGTATACTGAGGCGTCTTTGGTGTCTGTAATTGCACTCGACAGTGTAAAAGTGAGTCGCACAAAAATACAGAAAGGATGAAGCTGAGAAGAGATTTAGAGAATGCACAAAACTGGGAGGACCAAAACAAAATGGGGGGAAAAGGAGAAAACGGGGATCCTTCAGTGCTCTCAGGCTACACACACTCGCTTTAAGCATCACACTGGCATTGCCGATGAACTGTTTTGGTACCTGCTGTCAAGTCTTTTAAAAATAATCATCAAATAACATTCAGAGTCTGTTACCCAGCAAGAGATTGTCTGTGTTTCTTTTCTGAAAAAGGAGTCGCTGCACAGCTGTGTCCAGACTCCAGCTGATGCTCTTTTGGACCTTAAATAATGGAGGAAAAGAGGGAGAAAGAACAAGAGAGAGAGAGAGAGAAGAATAACAAATTAAAAACACATCATTTGCAAGTTAGAATGTATTAACTCTGCAGTGCCGGCCGAGAGCAGAGAAGGAAGTGCATTGTTTTGCCCCAACTGTGACACGTGCAGATCAAATGAAGTGTGTTGTATTCGGTGTTCACATCTGAAGCGATGCTCCGTTGGGCTGCGTGTTAAGTTCTCTATGGAAGTTGTGATAAGAGCAGAGCTCTGCAGTGTGTACCTGAGCAGAGTGAACGCGCTGCAAGGTAATGAGGGAGGACAGGAGGAGATGGCTGCAGCACAGCAGGGCTGAAGGAGGACAGGCTGATGGAGAGAGGGATGGAGCAGAGGAGGAGGAGGAGGAGGAGGAGGAGGAGGAGGAGGAGATCGTCTGCAGCTGGTCCATCAGTCCACTGTTGGAGAGCAGCACGGAGACAGCTGGGGAGGACAAAGCGCTATGTCATCACACTTTGATGGGATTTGCGCTTGTACGTCAGTGTGTGTGTGTGTGTGTGTGTGTGAGAGAGAATAACAGTTGGTCTGGATGACTGCATGGTGACATGTTGCAGGCAACCACACACACACACACTCACACACACACACACACTCACACTCACACACACTCACACTCACACACACTTTTCTGTGAAACATTACAAATTGAGAAACGTGTTACATTGAAAACACATTCACTCACACACACACACACACACACACACACACACACACACACACACACACACACACACACACACACACACACACACACGTTTGAGTGCTCACTCACTTTCACATCGTGTGCACGGTGAACATGTCTTTTGCTTTGACTTAACGTACAACCAGCAGTAGAAAGAAGTAACTTACATCTGTAAACTCACCGCTAGTGATGAAGACGCAGACGGTGACTGTAGGAAGCAGTAAAGCAACGCTTTGGGCATAATTAGCTTTGCTTCCCAAAAGGCACGCTCGCTCTCTGGACACCAGCCTCACCTTATTAACTACAAACCAGCTCATTGCTGGTGAGTTTTATTTTCTTCATTATTTAGCTTGTAATAAAATCAATATGTCATTTCAAATGATTGATGTCTTTGGTAAGAGGAAGCTCTCGTCGTGATCTTCTGCAAATGTGTGAGAAGCTCTCTCCGGCTTTAAGTGTACAAGACGATGTGCAGGACTGGGCCGCATCCTGTGTACCGTTATGTAATGATGTTCAGCAGCTTTTATGCGTATTACTTCCTCTGTGTCTCAATGCTGCACGCTGGTCAAGGTCAGCCTCTCGCCTCTGATAAAACAGGGCAAAAGAAGAGAGAAATTGGAACAGAGAGCGAGACAGAAAGAGCTAGAGGGTGAAGAGGGGGGGAGAGGAGAAAAGGGGAGGGGGGGGGGGAGTAAAAAACAAACGAGGAGATAGAGAGACAAGATGAATAGTGTATCTAACCTCTGTCAGTGCAGTGTGCTGGGGACAGACTCAGGCAGCAGTACAGGTAGCTGAGGGCAGGTAGCAGACTCCCTGTGTCGGTAGGCTTCAACCTCCCTGCGATATTACTCACTGGAATACACACACACACACACACACACACACACACACACACACACACACACACACACACACACACACACACACACACACACACACACACACACACACACACACACACACATCCAATACTGACTCACTTGGTATTTTATCTGCAGCGCTCTCAAATAGACGAGAGAGACACTGAGACACGATATGACGAGACATAAAAGAGACAAACATTTACCGCCTGTCAACGTCACGTCTCCCACCGGTCGGTAAAGACTGAATTAATCTGATCTGCCGGTACGTATATCAACAAGATGAGAAGCTGGAAAATAGAACTACCCACACAAAACGAGAAGTACACAAGTCACAGAGGGACGAGGCCGTGTTGACGTCGAGGCACAGGGAAACGCAAATGTGATTCTAATCACAACGCGCTTTAGAGTTACAAATTGCCAGACACGTCTAGTAAATTTCTGAACGGCATTTTCATTTGCAGATCAGCAGCGAGCACTCCCCCGCTGATGAGGATACTAAATAAAAAATGAGCGATGCCTCCACTTTAAAAGGAATATAGGTGAATGCGGAGGGAGGTGAGACAACGGACCAGGTGTTGAATGGAGAGTTATGTCTTAGTGCTGTTACGAGATGGTTATGTGTCTGTAATGGAGTCTGGAAGTGCCTGTGTGAGTGAGGAACATACTGAAGGGTGTTTAAGTAGTCTGTGTTTACGACTGCAGAGAGATAAATGCATTGTGTGTGTGTGTGTGTGTGTGTGTAATGTAGCAAACATCTTCTGCCTCGAATGCAGGGTGCGTGCCTCACATGTAAACAATGTGCAGCTGTTTGTGTATGCTAATGGTGGAGCGGTTTCGCTCAGAATGACCTGCCTTTTGACCTCACCGTGATAGAGCAGCTTGAAGTGCACTCCGTCCATCTTGCTGTAGGGGGAAGATGAAGGCGGGTCACTGGCCTGTGTCGCACAGAGCAGCTTCAGCACCAGAGGGAGTGAGTTCACTGCTAAACAAAAGGGAGAAAGGAACAGAGAACGACAGTAAGCGCAGATGTGGAGAAGATCAAAGAGAGACGGGGACAGATTACATATATATGAAAGTAAAAGAATATGTGAAAGGATGCGAGGATGAAAGCGATGCAGACATCGCTGAGTCTGAAACCCGATGCTCCCACAGTAGGTTTCAGTTAAGTCCAAGAAGAGGACATTAAAACTGACAACGAACAGGGTGTAGCACGAGCACACAGTGATCATCAAGAGGAGGAGAAGAAGAAGAAGAAGTAAGCACATCTTTCTCAGAAATATAACAAAATACCATGCACATCTTAGGGCTGCACGATTATGGCCAAAATCATAATCGCGATTATTTTGATCAATATTGAGATCGCGATTATTGATCACGATTAGTGGTGTAACGGATCACGGGTCGATCCGTGGATCAATTGAGTATTTTTTCTTCTTTTTTTTTTTTACAGTGTAATCATCATAGTGTGTAATATAGTTTTACTGCTGCTGTTCCTTTTCAAGTAACAAGTCCCCGAATATCAATGCACAGTGTCAGTGAACAGATATAAAGCATGTGTTCACGTGAACGGAGCAGGTTAAAAGCATTTAACGGCGAAAGTCACGGCGAGCGGAGGAGCTTCAGAAGCCCCCGGGTCATTTAAGTCACAAGTTTGGGATCATTTTGTCTTCCCTGTAAAGTATAATGACGGATAAGGGTGGTGGACAAAACCGTTACGGTATGTAGGCGTTATTTAAAAAGAAAGACATACGACAAGGAAAAGACTGTGACCGCTTTCACCACGGCGGAGTGATTCATAGTCCGGTGCTGCAGACACGCCCCCTCTGTGAGAGTCACACAGACACACACCTGGTGTGCCGCTGCAGGGTGCGTGCATGACACCTCCCATCTCGTTCTCCCCCTGGTGGTTGGCTGACTCTTAGTTGAGGAAGCGCTTGATTTGATATGTAGCAGAGCACGCATTTTAAATGTTAATATCGCCGACGATCACGCTCGTTTAATCGTGGCAGCCATAATCGTGATCGCGATTAAAATTCGATTAATTGTGCAGCCCTAGCACATCTTAAATAACTATATTCCGGGTCTGAAAAAGGAGAGATGGAACGTGAAGAAGGGAGACGAGGTGAAAGGAGACAAAGAGAGGGAGCACTCTTAACGAGAAGTCGACTGCAGGAAGATCAGGCACGACTTTCACCACTGTAGTGCATCGCATTAAAATATGTCTCCCCTTGGAATGCCTGCTGCATTAGAGGCTAATATGAAGTATATATTAATGCAAATGAAAGTGGGCTGAACTGGAGCACGCGCACGGATATCGGTCTGTATTCCCCTCGGGGGGCCCGCGATGTGCAGGAGGCAGGCAGAGGCTAACCACAGCAACAGCTCCTGAATCCCCAGCTGGCAGCCTGGTGCTGTGCCCTTCAGCTGTGCTCATTAACCCGGTCAAGTAGACGAGACGTAATAACAACATCTGGAGGGAAACCTCGACCGAAAGCAACAGATATGCACGCGTGGGAATTGTACCCTTTTAAGGAGGGTTCAAACCTGCCCTTATTTGGACAAGACAGCATACTGTATATAATGAGAAACACCAAAAACATAAAAACACACTGTGTTTCAGTATTTAGAGCAACTTCCCTTACAGATTTGTTAGTTGTTTTTTTTACTTTTTAGAAGGTTTGATTTTAAAAGTTTCACCCAAATCTCTTTCTTAGTTTGTAACAATGTATTGTGATGACAAGATCATACTGTATTATCATTTACTAATCTGTAATTATTGTAATCTTCTTTTACAACATGAGTTTTCTCTGATGTTTGACGGTAAACATGAAAGCTGTCTCTTTCATGACGCGATCTAACAAATACTGCACATTACTAACAAAACACAAATATGTTGCACTCGTCTGATTTAACCAATGTCTTCCAATATTTGCACTTCCAGCTGATTAGTTTGTAATATCTGAATACTGAAATGTAGGATTAATATCAGCTTGAAACAAAGCCGACGCAAGAATACAAGAGCAGTGTTTAATAGCAACCTCGTGCAAACAGATCCGACCGTCTATTCAAACTAAATCAATAATATGCACTTCAGGCAGGAGATAAACAAATCTCTCATTTCCCACCGTCTGTACTGACAAAAGGATGTTCGGAGGATTCGTCTTAGCAGAGGATTAATGGTTCTTCCCTCCCAACATTAATCAGAAGCGACAAGTGTTCTGGGACCGGTTTTCCATTTCAATCCAATTTAAAAACAACCACGATCTGAGGGAGCCGTTGTGGTTACACTTCAGTTAAACCCAGCTTAAAGAAATAACACCGCCACATGCCACATTTGCTATAAATTACCTCTGAACAGTGTCCTTGAGTAAGACGATGAATAGTTATGTTTTTGACTCTCTTAATGAGCCCACCTTTTATTACGTCTGTATTCATTTATTGTAACTTGAACAGTTGTTAGAACCATCAGAAAGAAAACGTTGGCACGGAGAACGACGCAACAATCATGAACCGACAGGTATTCCTTCAAATGATACGACATGTGAGAATAACTAAACTCAGTGCTTTCCACTATGTTGCAGAAGAAGACTGTGCCCAATGGATTTATTCATCTTTATAGATGTTTTACTGCCGAGTCTGGGAATTGTTATTTCCATATTATTTGTCACTTGTCGGCTCACTCGGATCAAGTTTGTGGAGTTCAGGATGAAAACATTTTTATATGATAATTGAAGGATTTAAAAAAATGCATTCCAATAATCCTAATTTCAATGTATGAAATGAGAAATGTAAAGAGTGGAACAGACACATTAACGCGTACGCTTCTGGTATGTCGTGGCTGCTCGATCTGCTTCACTCACCAATAGTTATCTGTTGAGTGAGCTTTTTGGATTCCACCAAAAAATAAAGTTACATTTCAACCCTGTTTCAGTCCGATCTCACTGTCACTCATATTCTATTCATCGGCAGCATTTTCCACTGGGAAGAGAGGAGACAAGCAGACGGTTCTTCTTTTGTTCACCTGCCAGCACTGTCTCTAGTACAAACGGCCAAGCCAGAGGTCCAAACTATAAAATCTATCAAGCAGCAGAACTTGGCACCGAATACACATTTGTATATTGTAACACTTCAGTGTATCGTTATTCCTAGTATCTTCCATTAAGGTGAATCTCGTCTCATCCGTTTCAATAAACTCGAGCTACGGGATAGTTGCACACAATGTATTTGTTCTGTGGGGATGCAACAGGTATTTCTATAATACGTCTAAAATTTGTATTCTGTGTGTTTATGTGTCTCACCCTGTGCAGTGTGTCCCTGGCCAAGCCCGTGGCCCATGTTCTCCACGCTGAGCCTCTGTAAGGCCTGCAGCAGGGCTGGCCTGAGGTGTGCACACAAGTCAGCCTCATAGTCTCTTTGACCACGAAGAACAACTTCCAGCACTGCCAGAGCTCGTCCTGCCAGGGCGGCCTCCCTGGTGCAAACCATGTTCTGTAGTCAGACAGACAGACAGACAGATGCTTTAGGACAGACTGATTGAGAATATCTTTGTGTACCAGTATTGTCCTAACACAGTGAAGCCGTACTGAATACAGGTTAAAGACAAATATGCGTTTTCCACAAACTATGTTACTGCTTCACGGTGCTGCACATAAGGCAGCATTTAGAGATATGTTTGGGGTATCTAGCTCTCACCAGGAGGGTCAACATGACAGATGGCCACTTCTCTATCAGAGTCAGCAGCTCCACAGTTTCCCTGTCTGGCTGCTGATCCTGTCGTCCGTCTGCAGGTTTCTCTCCCTTCTCCTGTACACAGTCAGGAAATACAACCGCCTGTTCATCAATTCTTATTCATCGGCGGAGTTCAAAGGGAATTTTAAAAAACACACATCATGTAATGCAACTCTAACAGTTACTCTGTTAAAGTGAAATGAAAGCTTGGATGGGTAACATTGGGAGAAACCAGCCAGAGTAAGCATTTCCTTTAATTAGCCAACTGAAAAAGAACCAGCCGAGTGTTGCCAACCTTTTTCCAATGAAAGCGGCTCCAAATGTTGATATATGTCGCGAGAATGTTGCCGAGTTGGCAAACACTTGACGGCCCGTCCCTTCAGGCCTCCCATAGATCTCCCAAAATGATCACAATGAGCGTAAACAACAAAACATGGCTATTGTTAGTACGAACAGCTCTAAAGCTAGCAGCTTGTGATAAGACTCCGGTGGCAGGTATCTAGACAGAACAATCATTTCATTCTGCCCGTATGGGATTATTAGACGGGCTCATTACAACCTGCGACAGCCACAGATGCTCTATTGTGCATTTGATTTATTGATCGCTGAATTTCAACAAATATAACAAAAACAAATTCTAGAATACATTACCCACCCTAGCTTTAATTAGTGGAACAAGTAAAGCGTGTTCAATCAAATCACTATTATACGTTATTGATGAATACATGTTCCCAGAGACAGGGAAAAGAGACGACGCACTGAGGCAGTTTCCTGTGTCACATGGGTTTCACCGTTGCCCCGCCCCTTTAGGAGACTGGCGGCAGGTCCCGGGTCGATTGACTGCCTGCTTCCCAAATGTGTAAGAAACCGTGAGGCGGGTCAGATTAGAATCCTTGTGAGCCTGAGATAGAAGTGAAACATTCGTCCCCTTACCGTGGTCTGCTCTGCATCTCTGTGCTGAGCTTGCTTGGTCAACCAAAGTTCCAGGACCGGGGCCCCATATCTCTCTTCTAGCTCTGGATATCGCCAGATGAAGTGGAGGAGTGCAGGGTGGTGAATGTAGAGGGAGGGGAAGCTTTGGCAGGAGGAGAGCGTCTTGCTGATGCAGTTCAAAGAAGCCTTGAGAGGGTTTTGGTAAAGAAAAGATTCAATAAGCTAAAGCACCGTCTCCAAAATGTGAGACTGCTTTTAAAATCCCCCCCCCTGAGGCAGAGCCCCCAGTCACAGCAGGAAGTCTCCTGTAATCTAGTGCTTATACATGTTCACAGTATATATACTATTCAGCAGGTCCGCCCTCGTGCTCCAGTGTTGTGCTGAAGTCTTACCGACTCAATAAGCAATATAAAAGACTTTATGGATACACGCTCAGGCAATTTACTATACAAGCCCAAAACAACTCATCACAAAGGATAATGTTAACAATAACCATGTCCTTCAACAGAACCCACACACACACACACACACACACTTTCTTCAGTGTCCTGCTTTAATCCAGGTTCTCACCAACGACAATGGATCAAATTTGACCCAATGGGGTCATTTTAGGTCCACAAACAGCAGTGAGAACCGGCTCTGCTGTCTGCTGATCTTTACTCGCACTCACTATTAATATTTGTGAATAAATGTTGTTAATGTGAATAATGAATCCACCTGGACATAGTAGAATTAGCTGTTAAATAGACATTTTAGGGACAAATACGACTGACAATTTTATTTTTTTTTATATTCTAGAGACCCCCCAAAACCTTTGCTGTTGAGGCTTTCAGGGGGTCTCACGTTTCAAGTATTTCACACACTGCTTTTAAATGTTACGTGATGTACTTTGAACTAAATAGAAGTCCTGTAGCATTTGAAAAAAAGGGTGAGCTATAACTAATATCTGTTGCTGCTGAATCACGTACAGCAGAATATGGATTTTGCGTCAAAAGATGAATACGAGAGTAAAGCGTGTCCTTCACATTCATGGTTTCCTCATTAAACCGTGCAGAACTCTGTCTCCAGTACATGCTGTTCTCATTCTCTGTTTGAACACCTTCGTCTTCATGACACATTCATGTGGCGGCGCTTGTGTTGAACCGCTCTCGCCTAATATGTCTTGAGGACTTCACTTCATGTTTTAAATATTCTATTGTAAAAAATACTGAAATGTTCCAGCAGGCATTACAGTTTAAGCTTTTCTTTAACAGTACCTTGATGCCGTTTATCGACTGTGCTACTTTTGCTGGTTTCAGAGTGTGTTCTGATTAGTTACCCCGTCCAGGTTGGGGCTCTTGTCCTGCGTCACTGCCAGCAGGTAGAGGGCAGAGCGGAGCACGGAGCGAGGCAGAGCACTGCTGCCCTGCGCCTGCACCGAATGCAACAGCCACATCACACTGGAGAACACCGTCTGGTCTGGGAGGAGTCTGGACCACGCACACAATAATGAAGACATTATTATTACAAGTATATGTGGCCAAGCGTTTACATTTGAATGTACACAAACACACACACATATACGGACACGGTCAGCGTTATCAAGTGGACAAACAACGCAACGTCTGTGTGCAAAGCAGACAAAGTGCTGCAGGGCCGTGTTGATGTCTCATTCTCACACAAGAGACAAACACAGACAGTCAGAATGTATACCAACACACGCACATCCACAGATCCTCTCCCCGAGTACACACTCAGCCCTCCCACGCTATGTAAATCTGTGGACACAGCTCCCATTAATCTAGATGAGGCCACACAGTGGTGGGGGTAATGCATAGCCAAGGTTCCAGAGAAAGACAGATTCAACTTTCCAAAGAGGGCAGGCGACTCTCAGAGGTCATAAAATATGTAGTTAAGAACACCCTCGGGTGGGCCGCGAACAGGAAGAGAGCTACATGCAAAACCTGCTGGTTTCCTGATATACACTGATGTGAGTCCGATGACACCGGGTATCGTCTGCTACTTTCATTGTTCAACAACTGTGATGTCGCTCACATGTTGTCTTGCCTGCTTTTCAGCAAAGTGGTGCTTTGAGAAGACATTTCGTCAAGTTATTAAACTTTCAATAAATGCTTTGTTAGGTCATTATATGAACATTAATACCTTGTTCAAGATCTCTTTATGGATCAAATATTTCTGGAAGCACCTATAGACATCTCATCTCATTTTCAGTTTTAATATTTGATTGCTGTGTGTGTGTATACACAGACTAGCGGTGCAGCGCTGGTATCTCTAGCGTGATGCTGTCCTGTGTGTTGCATTACCTGTCTCCCTGCTCCAGGGCCAGGTGGAGCATTATCACCAGACAGTACTGGGTGGCCCGCGGCCCTTTGTATTCACACAGCTGGAGGCCCGGCGCTTCACACAGCAGAGAGGGCCAGTCTGACAGACGACAACACAGGGAGGGAAGGTTGTAGAGCAGAAGATTCTCCACCTCCTCAACATCTGGGGGATGAGCAAAGAACAGAAACAGAAAGGATGAGGGCTTAATAGTCAATGCTTGAAACAAGAGCAGGAGGAAGCTATAGAGAGAGAGAGTTGTACAGAGAGGCAAGAGAGGAAATAGGAAAGGATATGGATGAGGGAAAGAGATGGATGGAATAAAGCAAAACACATCAGGAGAGGCCCTGAGGCCTCATTTACAAAGCATCATTACTCACCCATTCTGTGTTTACGACTAAAACGAGCCAAAGCTGTTTCTGAATAAATGATCTGAGGGTGAAAATGAGTGGAGTTACTCCGATTTCACTCTTTTCCAATTATATATCGTGTTTTCAAACATAGCGGCAATATCTATCATTAAACAAGCTATCGATGTCACGCATATATTATTTGAAAAGCCATATTATTTAGCAAAGTTGCTATATTACATGATAATATAAAATGCTGAGGAGGGCTTCCACCTCTTTAAGGAATGGACGACTGAAAGACCGGGACAGGAGGCAAAAGAAAATGATATGAAATGAATGTATAAAATGGTAAGAGAGAGAAAAGACAGAAGAGACAAAGGGAGGGGAAAGCCCAGCAGGGAATTCAAATATTTCTTCTGAAACAGCTAAAAGAGTAAGACTATCTGCACCGAGACGTTGCCTCCATCTCTGGGTGGTCTTTAGGGAGCCAGAGAGAGAGAGAGAGAGAGAGAGAGAGAGAGAGAGAGAGGGAGAGAGGGAGAGAGAGGGAAGGATCGGGAGAGGAAAATGAGATGCAGCTGACGAAGAGGAGACAGAGAACAACACAGAAAGAGACGAGGAAATGGAAAACAGGACCATTGAAACATGGCACAGAAAAAGAGAGAAGCTGGTGCTGTGCAACGCAGCCTCTTAAAGGTCTGGAGAGGACATTTTAACCTTTAATCGAGGAGTGGGGGAAAAAAAACCACCATATGCAGTATATGAGGGGAATTGCAAGAGAGCAGAGCAAAGAAAAGAATGACAAAAAGGGAGATGTCAGACAGGGATGGGGGTCACTGATGCATGACCACACAGAGGCTATAAAGCCACAGCGAGGCCTGTCGGGAGAGAGACTACCAATCAGCCAGAGAGGAAAACAAAGTGAAGAAGGGAATGGGAGTTTGAAGAAATACAGAAAGAGAAGGAGAGATAAATATGAAAAGGAACCGAGGGGGGGGGGGTAAGTGGCCGAGGCCGCAGGCCCGGACAGAGAGCACTAGTGGTCTGGAGGGACCGCTGCAGAGAAAGAGAAGGAAATAAATGGCGTTGTTTAGAAAGCAGAGAAAACATGAGGAAGAGGGCACCGGGCTCCGATGAAGCCGTCACCTCCAGGGAACCGGAGAGAGAGAAGAATAGGCCGACGGGGGAACACAGCAAATGAGAAAGGAAACAACAGACGACAGAAAGACAACAAACATGACACGTCGCCTCCTCCTCAGGATTTGATCAACAGGAAATAACAAGAGGACAGAGAAGAGGTGAAACATTTGAGCTATTATATAATTGTCAGACACGTACACAAGAGTCGAAATTATACACTTCAAACAAATCACAACTAATCAGCAACATCACTTCATCAGTGTTTCAATCAACAAAACACACAACGCTCTGAAGGAGAGGGTGTACACAACAAGATGACGGGGAGAAACAGAAAATATGTTTAAATCTGTTTATTAGTCTAGCGCCGCAGAAGACATTATTCAAATGCCACAACACACACACACACACACACACACACACACACACACACACACACACACACACACACACACACACACACACACACCTTCACACTTGCTCAAACGACTCTTACATCTCATTACCTCAAAGAAATATTTGACTCGACTCAGGTCTCAATGTCACATCATGTCTCCAGGGAACAACGGCAGCTTCCAATAAAACGCGTCTTATATTTCATTTTCGGGGACGCCACGGTAAAAAGGGATTAGAGGGGAAACGGCGGCGGAGTTTAGCGTTTGTTTTTCCTCGCTTACAGCTTCACTTACTTCAAGTTACCTTTCCTTAACATCGTTTACTTCAGCCTAACACAATCAGAAGCAATGCCCCTTTAGTCGGAGGTGTTATCCGTGTTGTCACAAACGGCGTTGGCCTTTAAGAGACCGATCATCAGCAACGAAGAACCGGCAAGCAAACACTGTTCAGAGTTCAATGCATTTCACACATTCAACATGTTTACAGTAAACACATCTGGGTTCTTCCTTTAATGCTCGCTGGAGCTTATCTTCACTGTCTTTGACAACACGTTTCTAAAATGGCCTTCAATGAGTAAGCTTTGATTAGATTATGAATTATTAATTTAAGAGAACAGGCATCTTCATTAGGGATGAGCAACTTGTTTACTGTTATTGATGTTTAAAGTCATCATAAAGAGAGAGAGAGAGAGAGAGTGAGAGAGAGGGAGTGAGAGAGATGGAGAGAGAGAGGGAGTGAGAGAGAAAGAGGGAGTGAGAGAGAGGGAGTGAGAGAGAGAGAGGGAGTGAGAGAGAGAGAGAGATAGAGAGAGAGGGAGTGAGAGAGAGAGAGAAAGAGGGAGTGAGAGAGAGAGGGAGTGAAACAGAGAGAGAGAGAGGGAGTGAAAGAGGAAGTTAAACTGGAATGTAACTTTTTCTACTTTTTTAGTGCGATCTCATTTTGTAAGTTCACGTCTGTGATTCTACAGATAAAAACTATTTTTCTCCATAAACTCTCAATGTTGTTTGGTTTATTAAATAAATGCCGCGCAGTCAGCTTGATTTAGTCTCTTGAATATCACTTTGATGTCTGCAATTAATAAAGCCAGGTGACAAATTCTGGAAACAAATAACTTTAAAGTCAGCTGGGAACCTACTTCAATACACAAATCTCCAAAGTGGCAGCGCTTCCATCAGCGCCATCGCTTTGTGCCGTAAACAGCATCCCGACATCATCTCTCACGGTCGGTTATGGGAGTTCAGACTGTCACACCAAAATAATAATAAAACAACTCCGGTGAGTGGCAATAATGAAGAGTTTTTTCCCGCGAAGCAGAAGCTGCATGCCGTACATCTTTTCATCTGATGTCGGAGAATCTGACCCGCTGAGAGGCATTAAGAATATTTACCATCAGCTGCTGATGTAGGTACTAGGTCAGTGGCATCAGTGTCTGTTGAGTCTGTTTCATAACCAGTTAAAACATTCTTGTAGTGACTCTAAATAACAATTACATCATCCATTTCAACCGGTCCGTCAAGGCAAAGTGCTTCCGCAGGTTTTTATAGGAGTCCACTGGGATTGGCACTTTTCAATAGACAATTAAAATGAAGAATTATATGTTAGTTAACGAAAATAAATGATTTGGACAACTGATCACACCTGACCTTCTTGACACAACAAACAAATCGTAGTTTTACCAACAATTCCTCCAACAGCCTCAGATGACCGGCAGCAGATAACATTGCTTGGAAACTGACAGGAACAGGGTTTAACTGGCACTTCATGTAGCTCTGAGTGTGTGTGTGTGTGTGTTTGCATACCATGCTGACAGGAGCCAGAAGCACGGTCTGACTGAAAAAGCAGACACATACTGAGCTTCTGTAGAAACCCACAGCAGGACATGTTCAGGTATGGGTGCCTGAAAGAATTGGAAAGAGGGAGAAATACACAATCAGAGAAAAGACACTGAAATACGTGGAAGAAAAGAGAGAGAGAGCAGGAAAACGGCAGCAATAAGGGAAGAGTGAGGGCACCGATCCTCCACACGTCAAAACCGTGCGGAGTGAACAGTGAGACACAGGATGTGCCTTCACGCACTCTTTTCAAATATGAAACACAAGCGCGGCACGGTTCAGTTTCATTACAGCTCAGAGCAGGGGGGCCTCGAGAGTCGACCGTGTTTATGACCACACTGACGCACACAAAAGCACATATGCTTACATACGCAATCCAAACACGCACACACACCCACACACACACACACACACACACACACACACACACACACACACAGAGAGCAGGCTTTGAAGCTGCAGATCTGTTGCTCTGAGACCGACTCACTGCTGGCTTATTGGAAAAAAGTAGACGAAGTGACTAAAAAATGACGGATGCCTCAGTCGAATTATCTGTCTCATTGTTCAATGTGCACCAACAGGGAATGATAATAAGAACTCAACTTTAAAAGCCACCACGGTTCAACACACACACAGCCACACTTTTTAATTGGTGTGTAGGTGTGTGAGTGTGTCTGTGTGTCCTCAGGTTATCCTGTTACACTTTACCTGTTCCCCGCACAGAGGAGCCCTTTGTGTTCCAGAGGCAGCCTGTAGAAACCAGAGGAGGCTGGAGGGAAGAGGAGGTGAAGAGCGGAAACAAAGGAGGAGACAGTAAGAGACGAGGAAGGGGAGAAGGATGGTAATAAAAACACTATTAATATCTTTTTAAAACAAAAGTCGTACAGAAGACACCTGTCAATATTGTGCCAGAAATCAGCCACATGATGATCCCCAAACCTTCACATTTTAATCTAACATTGGTTTTTAAGCTACACCCCCCCACACACACACACTATGTTATTAAAAATACTCTGAGGGATCAGGGGGGGGGGGGAGCTCATCATTGGAGGTAATGAGACAGCGGTCCTATTTTAATTCTATGGGGGGAAAAAAAGCTATATCGTAAAGCTGTACTTGGCCGTGTCAGTGGTGCAGTGGGAGAGAGAGTATTTCAGAGGGAATTTTATATTTCATAAAGCGCCCAACTCCCTCTCTGGTGGACCCGTGCCAGGGTACTGCTCAGCCACATCAGCAGAACATTTCCGTTCTGCTTTGTTAACCGCTCTCAGCGTAAATACAAAGCTCAGATTTCTGTTTAATGTCCCCGCACTGGCTTGAAATGATGCCCGAGGCGACGCGTTTCCTGTCAATAATTGAGGCTCATCGTGTTGACTGCCAGCTTTGGACAGATCCCCCCCCCCCCACACAATTCCATCAATTCAACAGACGGGCAATTAGTCCCATCTTTGACGAGAGCAGAATCAACTGTTAGTCGGGCTTTAACAATAAAAGCTGCTATTGAGGTTTTCAACTGAAGCTATCATTTTCTCATAATTTCCAAATCTGGTGATTTTATTTGAAATTATGATGAGATATGATGTTACAGGGATTGTCAGTCTGAACTTACAGATAACGGAGAGTAGATTTGTCTGTTACATTAGTCAAGGCAGAATAGTCATAAGATGGTAGAACATCAGGATTGCTGCCCCGTTAAGACAGAATGTGTGACACAGATCAGATCACGGGACACCTCGTGTGATGTTGACTGAAGATTACAGCGTTCAGCGACTCACCGAGCTTATTTGCAAAGAGAGGCATGAAGGACGGAAGCAGGGTGAACTGGGAGAATAGGATGGCGTAGAAGTGCTGCAGTATCTGAGCGTTGGGTGCATGCTCACACACCCTCTACACACACACACACACACACACACACACACACACACACACACACACACACACACACACACACACACACACACACACACACACACACACACACACACACACACACACACACACACACACACACACACACACACACAGGAAGTCAGAGACAAATGACCTAAACACAAACTGTGAACAATTTCTCCTTGTCTGATCGATTTTGTAGCCCGAATAGAACTAACTTTAGAAAAACACAACATAATAAAACAATTACTTTGCACAACAGAACAAGAGGTACTGATCGATAGGCTCAAATGTCCATTTGTACACAAAACTAATGAAGACAGAGGCTGTGTGGCTGCGCTTATTAATAGAGGTATTTAGAGAAACAGCCAGACAGAGCGAGGTAATCATTGTCATCTATTTCTCAGAAAAGAGATGTGGCAAATTGCAAGATCAAGTGTGTGTGTGTGTGTGAGAGAGATATAAGGTTACGATGAGAGGATAGTGAATCCGATGTGTGTGTGTGTGCTTTCAGATCTCACAATGACGGTGGGGATCCAGACGGAGTCGCAGCAGCGCAGCAGACATTGACAAAGAGACTCCAGTGAGTCCTGAGCATGGCTGTGTTTCGATGGAGCTGTGAACGTGTTCTCCTTCAGAACGGGCTCTGATGAACACTCCACGGCCAACCTTGGACACACACACACACACACACACACACACATTAACGCAAACACAGCCTCTCACATACATACAAAAATAGCAACGCAAGACATACTGGTACTGGTAAATTCCCTCATCTACATTTCAACTAAAACACTCTGCGGGTTGGCTGAACATATTAATTTAGATGAGTCACACACATATTCAACAATATTCACATCTGACATATGATAAAGTACAATACTCAAGTGTTTAAACACGTGTATTCACTCTCACTGTTCCAGTGATGCCATTGAACTCTGTGAACATGTGACTGGACACTGTGCTGACCTGCAGGCAGCCTGAAAACAGACAAGGGCCTGGAGCAGAAAGCCCTCGGACCGGGACGGCTGGCTGTTGGGGTCTGACTTCTTCAGACTCCTCTGGAGGATACAAGAGAAAGATGTGGGGGGGAAAGGGAACAAAAAGACACAGGATGAGAGATGAGGGGAGATGTGGAGCACATTTGATCAAATCATGTCAGATCACAACATATTTCCTCATGGGAATCACTTAAGTTTGTATTTAAAACAATAAAAACGTTTCCATTAAAGCAGAGACTTTGAAATCCTTCTTCATACGGATGTCCCGATCCGAGTAATGTAATCTACCGATCTGATACTTCTATTTTAAAAGACAATACAGTTGCACAATTCAAGTACATTCAAATGCTTTAAATCAGTCCAATGTGTATGCTTGACAAATGAGTAGCTCTGCAATGACTGCATCCAAGCTGTTCCTTTGTGTTTTCTTCATGAAATGAAGCTAATCTATTTTTAAATGGCTCTCGACAATTCCACTTAGTGCAGCATTGTTGTAAAACTAGAACACTCCAAAATGAGTAATACAATCTCAATTCCACTTTGTTGTGGTGTAATAGCTCAGCTTTAACATTCACAGTCGCAACCAATAGAAATCACAATTACGCTTAATGCAGCGTCATAGTAAAACTACTAAGAATAAAGAACAGAACTCTCAACGACACTTGTGGCGTCGCAGCTTAACTTGAGCACAGAAAAAAAAAACTAAATATCAGAACAATGCTTTATTGGAGCTTTTCTTTCTCTCTCTCTCAGCTCTACTCTTACTCCCACCGAGGTTCATTTTCAGGGAAAATCATCATCTCTGCCGTGTTTGCGTTCAGCCAGTTCCTCTACGTTTGAGACGGCACTAAAGAGTCTCAGGCTGTCCACACTTGCGCAGGGGCACGGAGAGACTCGGCTGCAGCAGCAACCAGTGAGGGGAATTGTGCAGCACTTGCCCTCGAGTACTGTAGTGGACTGTCTGACCTTGGGATGGTTTGTTTCTGAACAACCACTGATGAGGTGCTCACAGACGCCGGCCTCTATCTCCTCTAAGATCTCATTAAAAACTCTGCCAAGGCTGCTGCTTGCTGTGTGTTGACGTGGTGCCTTTTTCACAGGCTGTGCCTCTGACATTTCCCTGGAAGCCCTCCTGATAGCATCGAACGCAGCTCTGCTACTGTGTTACCATGCTTGCATTGCAGACATTACAAGTGCCTGTTGGACTGCTTGTGTTTTTCAATTTAAAATATTGACACGATGCTCTGAACCGTCTCTGATTTTTGTCCCGTCCTGCCACAAACTGTGCTCTCCGTTTAAAAAAAGATTGATAGGCGTCCCTAGTTACACACATTAATTAATACATTTATTCTTTTAATTTGGGACATGAACACATGCCAACCAGGCATATCTTGCTGACAGTTGCGTCACTGTCTCTGTTACACGTGTAATGATCCAGTCTGAGACAGAAAGCTGCAATGAGTAAAAAACAACAGAAAAAGACATTCAGAGTTTCATGGAAGAAGTAAATTCCTCTTGATACAACCTGTCAATCACAGATGTACTGTGTGACAGGTTGCTAGATAGCATCAAACGCTGATGTGTCAGTTGCGATAACCACCAAAGAATACTCTCTGGAGAATCACCACAAGACAAAGTCTCAGACAGACGGCACAGACACTTCTCTTCACTACCAGGTCTTGAATTGTTTATGCTTATTTGATATTTGTGGATACAAAGACGTGAAGAAAAACTAACTCACAGAGCTCCGACGGTGAGCAGGAGAGGGTAGGGGCAGCTCTGAGAATCTGCTAGTGATGGCCTCAATCAATCCCTCTATCTTCCCGTACTGGACCGGTCTGGACTGGTGGTTCAGTCTAGAGAATTCAGAGCGACAGCAGTTTATACAACGGAGTTTTAAGCAGGTGGGGAGGTGGTGAAGGGAAGATACAGGCTGTAGAGGAGAGGGACATAATGTGAATCTCTGGGTAAGTGTGCCTGTAACTCATGGTATGGGCAAAGCTTACGAAACACCTACATCAATATATAACTACGAGTAAGCCTTCACGTCTCTGAATGTGTGTGTATTTACTATTTCCCTGTGGCATTGTGCGGGTGCACGTGCGTACACGTGTGTGTGTGTGTGTGTACTGTGTATGTGTGTTCATCCGTTGACTCAGTAAGTGACTGTGTGAGTAACCGACTCTGGCAGGACAATTTTTTACTGACAAACAATCATATCTTTATCAAATCTCAAGACGAAGTGTCCTCGACAGTGTGACTGTGTTTGTGTCTACCTGAACAGGGCTGATGCGGCGTTGGCAGCCTGTGTGGCTACCAGCAGGCAGGAGGAGGAGACTCCACCCAACACAGCCTCTGAAACCGCCTCGAAACCTGAACCACTGGGGAACAGGCGCTCGCTCGGGGGCTGCCTGTTCACAGAGGAACAAGTGCCATTATTAAATGTAGCCTTGAAGATAGAGGAACAGTTTCCTGGACTACGCAGGGACATGGCCATCTATTAGGGCGGCACGATATGTTGTTTCACCAGCGACATTGCGATAAGTGCAATAGTTACATGTCAGGACTTTCACATGTCATTCTATAACTTTTTTTGCTGTTTGATAAAAGTTGCACGGTTCTCCTTTTTTCGTGACTGACCCAGTGTTTCCAGGTAATCACCCATAGTCTAGGTAGGCCCGCCACAGTTTCATAATGAACCGAGTAACTGCTTGGTTTGTGGCGAGCTTCTTCCGGGTGCGTTTCCCTTGTTTACTACAGCACAAGCATTGTTTATAGATCTAGCCTCTTCATTTTGCTCTCAAAGTGCACCAGACTAACTTACAAAATTCAGGGTGAAAATGCCTCCATATCGCAATATGTATCACAGAAAAAAGAAATATTACAATGTCAGCTTTTTCCAATATCATGCAGCGCAAGCATCTACGATAAATTCTACAGGAATCACTGTTGTAAGCAAATAATCAATTAATCGAGGCAACTACCAAATGATATGAAACTGTGTGGATCCTAAAGGAGTCAGTGAGACTTTTCAGCCGCCTTTCAGAGTGTTATGCTGATTTCTGACATTTTGGCCAATCAAAAATCGGACAGTCTGTTCTTCAGGCTGATCTATCCGTCATTCTTTAGGCTCGCTGTGCCAATAACAGCAGTGACTGTCGCAGTGAACTGGCTCGCCCTCCCTCCGTCTCACCACCGTACACACAGACACGTGTTTTCTCTCTTTCGGGGCAGGGACACAAAATAAACAAATAGCGCTGACCTATTGGCGTTATAAAGATCACCAGAGTATGTCTGTGGTCTATGACGGAGCACCACGACAGCTGTGGGCCGCCTCCCTGTTGCCACAACAGCAGTCACACAGAACATCCTAAATAACACATCAATGCACATAAAGGCGCACACAAACATACACACACACACACACACACACACACACACACACACACACACACACACACACACACACTCTTATCTATAGATGCAGACAGACACAAAAACAGCTACAAACGAAGAAGCACTCACTCACACACATGCAATGGCCCTCACTCTCTCTCTCTCTCTCACACACACACACACACACACACACACACACACACACACACACACACACACACACACACACACACACACACACACACACACTTTAGCTTGTTCAGCTTTTAAGAGCTCTGGTCTGGCTTCTTGTTTTACTGTTCCACTCAGCGTAAAGGACAAATTTCCCTTGCCATTTGAAATCTCTTATCCTCTGTATCATTGCCATGTGACGAGGCGAACATTCCATTAAAATTGTGTCAACCTTGCAGAAATATGACAGCGTTTTTTACTGGCTCGTGATATATTTTCATCTGCGAGCAAGCAGACACTTAATTCAAATATAATTAAACTTTCCAGTGCACCATATTTAACACGTTTTACAGGAGGTCGCTGCTCTGTGTTGATGCAGCTGAAGCTGTTCAGTTGATGAACAAACGTGCGGCGCTGTAGAACATCATTTGTAAAGTTGCGTTGTTTTGGTGACATTTAACGTGCAAAAGCTCCAAAACTACTAGTTTCATTATAACTGCAGTTATAGAGTAAAAATTCCTCAAATGCCACAAAATGGAAAATAGAAAGAAGAGGAATGACGTAAATCATAATCACAATGTAATCATATTACAAAATATGATCAACTGGCAAGTTTTACAAAGTGAAATAGATTCCAGGCAACGCTTAAGTCATCAAACTACCCGAGTAACCAGGACAAGGTTTCTGCTGGAAGTTTTCAATCCTTATCAGTGCGGCAGAGGTCTCAGTAGCAGATGTTTTAATATATATATATATATATATATATATATACACTGTATGTATATAAAACGGGCAGTCTCACCTTTCCAGTATCTCAGTAAGGAGCAGCAGACCTTGCTTCGGCACTTCCAGGTTGGTCAGCTGCAGAGCCTCCTTCAGACTGCGCACAAGAGACTCAATACCTAACACACAAAGTCATTGTGACGAAGACATACTTGACCTGGCCGACAGAGACACATCCGTCTCATCCTCACACAAGGATTTCTTGCATTAGAGTGACGGGCTCATAAATGTAACACATGTGCAAAGCATCATCACACACCAACAAACAAACAATGGCAGCGGTACATCTTTCTAATTCATGGCTACACAGAATCTGCTGTAATGATCTCATGTTCGTGCTGAGCTGGAACTTCATAGTTTAAGGAACATCAGATATCCTGTGTGCTGGTAAATCAAGTTTGTATTGTAAGTGCTTTTCAAACTATTTCTCATCATCTACTGTGATGACACACACTAGATAGAAGGTTTAGAAAACACACGCCAGGGCTTTCAGAGTTGGACAAAACTGTAATTTAGATACTCGTTCTAAAAAAAACACATAGCTGGCAACTATTTTGAGCTGAACTTTTGTTGGATGCCCTGTTTCTATTTATTCTCTCCGTGAGAGCCCACAATGGAAGGAACGGCTGATTCGTGAAGTTGAACTCGGGGCTCATCTTCACTAAACCCTAAATAAAGTGGCGGCTGGCTGGAGGGAGATCGCCTAAGAGTCTCCTACTAGCTGTTGGCTTCATTGTGAATCATTACGAGTAAATATCACAATAATAACTGTGTTTTCTGTTTTAAAATACTACTCCCCCATCTTTTAAGTGGTTATGTCTCCAGTCTGATCTGGAGCGCATCGCTGATCTGTACGTGGTCTGTTTACGCTCGCGGTTATCTTCCATCATTACGGTTGTTGTTAAATTATTCATGGCTCAGACTTTCGTCTATAAGCTGTCACGTGAACTATATTTCCATCATTTTCAGATGATTTTCACGAAACCCAACGTTGAAGTTCTACAACGGGCTCCGCAATACTGTGGTTAAGAAGTTCTGCAAGCTGTCTAAGTTCTCTTACCGTAGACCGAGTGACACTGGGAGAAGAAGAGCGGGTCCTCAGTCAGTAACACCAAACAGCTGTAGGCGGACCACAGCAGCACCTCACTATGACTACTGGCCAGACGGTCGAACAGAAACTCTGAGAGGGAAAAGAGAACACGTGTGAGGGGCTAAGTGACACAATGTTGCTACACTATTCACTAAAATACTAAAATAAACCCCCTACGGTGCTGAGGGTGAAGGTGTGTGTGTGTGTGTGCGTATCACCAGGTATGTCAGCCTTGATGAAGGGAGCGCTGCACTGGGAATGAACCAGGACGGATGCGATACACCTCGCACTGGTCACCTGCAACATCTCATCACCGCTCATCAGCAACTGGAAATAAACAAACGTTTTATGGGCTTTATAAGAATCCACTTATCATTGAAAACAGTGTGGAGAGCTTCTTTATTGTACAGACATACATTATAGCTTCTTCAACATTCTCAGGCTGCTGATGATAGAAAGCTGTGTGAGACTCATCTACAGTACACCGTCTGTACTCTAGGCTGTCAAACATCAGTACCATGACCCTACATGGCAGCTTGGACATGATCATGTTTTTCTACATTTGTCAGATTTACATGATTTCTGATCTATAAACTCCTCTATAAAATGCCAGGTCAGCATTGGGTGAGGCAAAAATATCAGTATTATAATTTAAACATTAAAACTGAGGCAAAAGTGACCCCAGGGATAAATATGGATGAATGAGTTACTTATAAACACTTTCCATAGAAGATTATTCAGTTAAGAGTTACATTTTTATAACAACTCAACACACAATGCTTCTACAAGAAAATGCTAACGTCATGATCCGTGGTGTGATGTGAGTCTTAACTGAGAGAACTAACTAGATGTAATCTGCACATTGATTTCCCAGACATGAAGCACAAATATTTGTCCAGGGTAAACCCTCCCCGAAGCCCGATTCAAAGGCCCATTAATCCAGGATTAGAACTTCTTGTTATGATTGTCGTCGGTGTCAGAATGTGGGTCGTGGAGGGCGGGAGCAGGATGTTTGGACAGAGACCTTTTTCAGCATGAGAGGCAGAGGGCACTGGTCCGGGGACTGTTGCTCTTGGTTTTGTCCGAGGATCTGCTCGTCGTCGGTGTGGATGTTCTGGTTCTCACGGCACGCCGTCTGATCGGCGTTGCCGTTCATCAGAACTGACACTGCCTCTGGCAGCTGCACCAGCAACCACAGCAGGCCTAGCAGAGGAAAGACACAATACAGATACCGGTGACGAGGCTTAGATATACGCTCACGATGACAAGCATCACTAGTGCAATGATGAAAGTCAACCGTGGGAACAGGATCCACACAAAAGAGAATAAATTCACACTGTGCACACATCAGAACTCAAACACACAATGCAATAAACAGTTATATAATTAGCAATTAAGTGTTGCCCGGCTGCATGGATTTTCTTTTCCTTTCCAGCCACTTGGGGACAAAGTACTCGAACAAAAACCCAGGAGGTCACAAAAAGCACATTTTCTTTTCATTGAAAAGTCTTGAACGCTGTGAAGATAATCCTGTTTAATTCCTCCATGTTGCTGTTCTCACCGGGGCTGAGAAGGGTAAGTCTATTAAGATTAAATCTGTTCAGAATTACACAAACAACAGAAACATCTCAGCTACTCTAAAAACTAGAATAACCCCACCTTGTACCTCTCTGCCAAGCTAATGCAGTGATAAAACAACTTCACATTTCTAGAGGATAATAATGACTTCGCTTTTAAATAACTCCATCCTGGTTATCGCCCCAATGCACACGCCGGAGAGCTTATTATCCTTAAAAAACAGATAGCAACGCCCTTTCATCTCCTTATAATCCCTCTTGAAAGAGGGATTCTGGATCTTCACTGAGAAAGATGATGACGAAAGTGGTATTTTATAGCCTTTTAGCTTTTCTAAAATGAAAAACCAGCTCTATTTCATTACTAATAATCCCGACTAACTAGTGGGGATCTATTATGATGAGACAGCAGTTTGTGAAATTTCTTAAAAGTATTAAAAGACAATTTTTTTGCATTAAAAAACTGAAGATAATTGCCACCCGTGCTCTAAAGCCTTTTACTCCTGTGTTAAGTCCAGACCCATTAGTCCCGGTCCTAAGTCTATCCCAGGCAGCTGGGAGTGAGATTATGTTTCCTACATGACAACAAATTCACAACAGCCATTCACTCACTCCGTCACTTAACTAGCTGCGGTTGTGCTCAGTTCAAATTTCCATCTATTTTTAATAACAGCCTTCCCCCCTTATATTGGCTCCATAATTGTATTTTTCATGCGTGCCTAAAATAAGCACGCTGTACTGATCTCAACAACTTCAAACCTGTAGCAGGAAGCAATGCAATCTCACTTTAGACTTTCTAGCGCTTAAGAAAAATAAATGAGGCCAATCATTTGTGGTCCAGGCAGCTAATGATGCTCTCAAGTTTGCTTTTACGCACTCAAGTTGTCACGAAAACTTTCAGTTCAAGAAGAATATTTTTTATATCGAATATTTCCTGGCTTTGCCCAAAACAGCTGAATAAAACAAGGGACAGATGTGTTTTTTTCTTCTTCTCACCAACAGAGTTTTTGATGAGTTGGGGGGAGCTGGCTTTGGCCAAGGTCTGCAGCAACAGGACACACACTCTGTCCCTGATGGCAACGGGCAAAGACTGAGCCGCCGAGCCCCCGGCTGTCCCGAACAGCTTGAGCCACACGTAAAGCACCGAAGCCTTCAGCGCTTCGTCTGGGTACAGCAGGGCCGAGCACAGGTGCTCCAGCAAGGGCCCTGCATGGTGGACAGAGACGGGAGACAAGACGAGGACACACAGAATAAAAGAAGAGGAGACAGAAAACCGGGTCGGTGCAACTACAACAAAAAGATATCTTGTGTATAAATGCAACAAATCAAGTACAGTGGGTTTAATAAACGTTTTTCTTGGGTTTCACTTGATCCGGACTGTTTGTGATCGCGTCTCACGAAGTCTCGCTCAAGGAGAAGTCTCGTTCTGAAATCACGTAAGATGTGACTTCGTCGCTGGAAGACAAACGTGAGTGAGAGTTGGAGAGAGGAGTGCCGGGAGGTGTTTGCTGTGTTGGAGTAGCTGAGTGTTATCTAAAAGATCTTCAGTGTCACAGCTGAATATTTAGCTGATTGAGGCCGCGAGATTTCATATCGAGGCACAAAAACAGACCGGATCAAGCGAAACGTAAAGAAAACCGTTATTTCCCTGTCGAGTCTTTTCCATAATGTTGTCCACATTTACTGGCCGTACATTGACGGTGAGAAATTGCGATTACATTATAGCCTGTTTAGAGGCTGCAGAGTTCTCCCTCAATACTGGACCGATATTAAACAACTGTGGTCCCCATTAGTCAGCAAAATATGGTTGAAAGATACTACAGTTACCCTTTAAGATAAGGGAGGGGGAGACTAAGATACCAAGAGGAGAGTTAAAGATAACATATTGTGAGAGAAGCAGAGATTAACACAATGAGAGCAGCGAGACGAACCTCTGGGAACAAAGGCTGTTTGTGAGTTTCACCTGAACGACCTCTTAAGCGGCGACAGACAATGCTGCAGCCAACGTGGAGGGAAAGTTGCCATGAAGATGAAAGGATCGGCTGTCGGCTAGTGAGGAGAGAGCACAGTAAAGTGGCAGGCGGAAGAGAGGGGGAAAAAAAGGAGATTAAAAAGAATACATGGGGGCGGGACAGGAGTCTGTGCTCTGAGACTCACAGGTTGGCTCACTGACAAAGAGAGAGAATGATTCATGACTCTGAAGAAAGGGAGAAGAGAAAGACAGAGCATAGAGAGACACTTGTGGAGAGAGTGGTGGCGCAAAAGAGGAAGATGAGAACAGCTGGTGGAGGTAGAAAAGGCTGAGTGAGAGAAAGAGAGAAAGCCAGAGGGTGAGAGAGGATAAGACAGATGTGGGGAGGGAGAGGGTATCCACAAGAGAGTCAGAAAAGAGAGAGTGGAGAGAGACTGAAGCAAGACATGGAGAGAGATACAATGAAGGACACATATACAAAGTGACAAAAGATATGTTGCTGTAGTATTTGTGTGCATCTACAGTACTTGAATAAAATAACATAGAATTAGTCTCTTTAACATCACTGTTGTTTTTGCTCTGCTGCTGGATGTTACAACAACGTTACAACCAAACTCTTCCTCCCTTCCCCGGTGTCAACGAGAGACGTGTGGTTCTCGATGCAAGCAGCTCTGTCGGGGTCCAAACAATCAGATTTGTCCCGCTCTGAAAGGACACACGCTGCAAACAGCCTCGCCCCCTAACGGGCACCACACACCGGTATCATAAATGACATATTGAATGAAGACAGGGGAAGCAAAGCAGTGTGTGTGTGTGTGTGTGTGTGTGTGTGTGTGTGTGTGTGTGTGTGTGTGTGTACTGAAACAATGACGTTGGGACACAGCGTGGACTGCAGGCGGATTCTCTAAAACCATCCATCTATCATAGCTCAGTGAGCAAATGGCAACTTTTTGGCCCGTGACCACATCCACCAAATACAGATCGGGTGAAATGACCGACCAACAGTAAGAGAAGACGTTAAATCAAAGGCCTAAAGCGACACACTATGATCACAGAAGAGAATGAAGTTGCTGGTACAAGCTCTGTTAATCAGGTATCTTAATGCGAGTAAGGTAACCTTGAGCCTTTACATCACAGCTGTACTACGTACTTTATTATTGTGGATGTATAAGAAAAAATATAATAAGAGAAAATGTAAGAAGGTCAGACAGAGAAAGACAGAAATGGCCTCAGAGAAGAAAGAGAGCGTCTTTGAGAACAGAGGGTGAACGATGGTTAAGTGCGGGGCAGCGCTGGAGGAACAAAGAGGCAGCGTGAGGAGAAGACAGACGGAAAGAGATGGAGAGCCGAGTCCAAACACAGCCGCTCTGTGCAGCAGATCAAAACCCATGTGAGGCAGGACAGGCTCCCAGACATGTTTGATTAAAACCGAAATATACGAGGCGGCCGAGATGAGAGCCAGGCATGAGGAGAGGAGAGCCAGGCATGAGGAGAGGAGAGAACGACGGAGGGAGATAAGACCTCCACAAGCAGAGGAGGGAAGTGCACGAACACAATTTAAGAGTGGTGAAAGGACGGGTGGAAAATAAAAGCCTTGTTTTATTTGATGACGCATACGTGCAACCACAGAGACAGACCCACAAACAGCTGAAACAAAAAAAGATAAAACATTTTCTTTTGCTTTGTTGAGCACATAAAACAAAAGGTTCACTTCCGTTGCCGTCCCACTGACGCTGTGATCTGCTTCCTACAGCATTTCTGTTGTTTTGCACTTGTTGCTTCAGCCTGCTTCACTAAGCCCTTCTGTGGCTTTCATCTTCCAGTGTTTTCCCCAAAAATAAAAATGCAATCGTTTGGTCCATCCAAATACATGCTCTCAAAGCCAAACATATTTTTCTCTTATGTATTTCTTTCAAATGTCTGCATAGAAACCCAGCTGTTAAGTGCAGATTGATCTGCCAAAACGGTGCAATTAATGTGTCGTCCTTTCAGAGATATCGTGTCATTAGCGACTTCACTGTTGGATATTTGGCGCTGTGATCATCTCGACCTGCAAGAAACACTGCAGCCGTTGTTCTTTCCCTCCCTCCTCTTCCTTGTTATCTTTGTCTACCTTCCTCTTTCCTTATCTCATTAATGCTTCATCTTCCCTCCCTGCTCCCTCACGTGTCTCTACCCACTCCTCAGATAGGACCTAAGGGAGCAAGACACCAGCAACGCAGAGATGAGCGAGGGAGGGGGGAACAGAGAGAGAGAGAGAGGGAGAGCAAGAGGGAGAGAAAGGGAGAGAGAGGGAGAGAATGAGAGAGGGAGCAGAGAGATAGCAGAGAGCGAGAGGGAGAGAATGAGAGAGGGAGAGAGAGAGATAGCAGAGAGAGGATAAAGAGAAGAGAGCAAAGCAAAGAGAAAAACACGTGTTAATCAGTTAGATAGGCAGGCGGACAGGGAGTTAGAATCAGAGAGAGAGAGAGAGAGAAATGTGTCGGGTGCTCTGGGTCCGTGTTGTCGTTGCCGTGCTGTTGTCATTAGTGCAAACAGCCCCACAGAGACGTGCTGAGTGACGGGCCACAGACAGACACACACAGTCAATAGTGGCAGCCCGCATGTGGCGTCCGCCTCACAACAAGCCACCGCTACCCCAGGCTGTTCAGGGGAGCTTGTAAAACTCATTAAAATACATGAAGGTGGACACACTTGTTGCAGAGTGAAATAACTACGCTGTCTGCTTATTTGGCACGGGGCTCACATTCACTCTTGCCTGAAAAAAACAAGCATTCGGGCATGACACAAACATACAACAACACACACTTGAGGTTGATTAATGATGCTCATTAAACAGAGAGTAATGGTTCAGGAAGTAGACATCATACAGGCGACTGTGGCAGAGATTAAACCGGTTCTGCCTCACTACAATGCAGGATTTTACATATATATAAAGATATAAATAAATCCACATATATGGGTAATTTCAGGGGAAAGGTTGGATGAACGTGTATTTGGAACTTTTGTTTTTTTGGCATGGCATCGGCACGGTTATCTCAATGCAGCTGGAGCGTAATGGAAAAGGTCACAGCGGCCAGAGAGATTGAATTGGGAGAGTGCAGGGGAAAGGATATGAGAAATACAGTTTTGTGACTTTTTCCCCCCAAGCACATTTCAAAAGTGGACACGGGACAACTATTTCCATGCATTAGGGATGTAATTGAAAAGGTCAAAATTGAATTGTAGATCTCCCTGTGCAGAGAGAACAAGGGATGCTGAAAATTAAATATTCTTTCACATCTTTCTCTTCCATTCAAGTTGAAAATATTTCCAGATCTCAGCTTTCAAGGTGACTTGCCCCAGTGTCGCATTATTTTTTAATCCAATTATTTTAGAAGGCACAGAGAAGACATAGCAGGCGCCACAGCACGTAGAGCCATCTGAGAGCCGACCCGATACAAACAAACTCATTTGCAGTTTTAAAACTGACCCATTATCTGTTCTGATCCCAAATGATTATGCAACTCTAAATGTCAATCTCTCAATAACTAAGTACGTAAATGCAGTATCAAGGAAAGTAGGCAGAATGCTTATGAGCTGCTGACAACAGTATAATAGCTGTTTATCTCCTGCCCTCCAACAAAGCAATGTTATGTCAAAACAGCAGCTTTTGGTGCATCTTTATTGACTGTAAGTGCTACTCATAACCATTAAAAATGACAACACAGTGCTGTTTGTACACCAGTGCCAGTGTATATATGTAACTGTGAGGTGTGAGGTGTCTCACCATACTGAGTCACCAGACTGTGGGCCACGTTGGGGACTGCTTTCACGAGGTTCCCCAAGAAGTTGAAGGTGGGCAAGAAGCCCTTCACGCCGAGCTGGTCACTCAGCTGGACAGGGAAAATAAAAGCCAACAACAATAGATGCACAACAATAGAAAGGAACATGGCACGGGCGCATATACACAATGTAAAGCTTCACAGCGCTTCAGCTATATGTCTTATATCGGTATTATTTTAGCACCACAGCAGGCGTGAAAATGATTCAACTACAAGTACTGCAACACCACAATTGATACTCCAGATCCTCTTGCATATTAATCCGTGTAATTCATTGTTTTTCTGCACCTCTGCCTGGTGTTGTACCGCTCTGTCATCATCAGTACACACAGCTTTACTATCATCATGAGGCTTTTCCTCCACCGCGTCCCCCAGAGGTGACACAGCAGCAGCGAGAGGGAGGCGAGCCCGTTCTGTTTACTAAACGACCCTGGGAGGATATGCCGTGGATTTCACAAGCGCCGTTAAATATTTGATGATGTCGACACGTGTTCCGTGCCGGCACGTGTTTCGGGGAGCAGGTGTGTTTCTTTATACGTTTTTGTCCCACCTGTTTGTGTATCTCGTCCAAAACAAAGCGGTACGACAGCTCGCTCTGGAGCTCCAGCAGCAGCTGAACCAGCACTGACACACGCAAACACACACACACAAATTGAAAAACATTCATTAAACTTTGGCATTACAGTTTAAAATATTCATAGTATTTACATATATCCGTTCCCTGCAAAAAAAGGTTAGAAATAAAAAATCAGGTTCATTTGCGTTATATATAGAACTTGTGCTGTTGATTTCTAGAGAACAAAAGGTAGAAGTTCAGTCTTTGACAGTGTTTTACCATCTATTATAGAAATGTATTAGTATTATCAAGACCATTACAAATAACCTCTGACGTACTTTTTTTTCCAGGTCCAAGTAACTCACTCGACTGCATTTAGAAAATGAAAATGTAAAATGATCTTTTCATTCTCTTATTGCATGCAGTGCAGATCTATTGTGATTCATAATAATACAGACTGAATACTGACACAGATCAGCTAAAACCAAAGCTCTCATCACATTGGCTGCTTTACATGACTGCAGCTTAGCTGATGTTAGAAAGATTCTGGAAGATTCCTGGTTTCTCCTCACACACACACACACACACACACACACACACATCATGACTGCATTATTAATAGGGCTCAAATGAGTTTCACAATGTGTTCGTCACAAATTCTCTGTGCAAAGAGAAAAAAACAGCGTCAAATTTTAAGCACTCTACTTAACTATTACAGCAAAGTGGTCCCTGAGGCGTTTTGAGAAAGCTACCATAACATCTCCTGATGTCATTTGCACTTTGCAAAAGATTTTTAGCATTTTGTTAAGACTTTGCTGCAGTGGGATAAATCCGACTGGGCGCTAAAGAAAATCTGCATATAGCAGCCTCAACTGATCAATCAATGCAAAGAGAAAAGATACTGCAAAGTGTTGCAGTGAGAGAATATCAATGAAATGAGGTCAAAGCCCCCAAAAACGTTACATTTACAAACTGCTGAGTGAAGTCAATGTAAGACCACCTTAGTAACCGGCAGACATCATTATCACAGTCACAAAGACAGTTCATGTGTAAGTGCCTTTGAGATAAAGAGTGACTCATAGCCTGTGTGTGTGTGTGTGTGTGTGTGTCTGCACTCTTAGACTGTCTGCATTGTAACAACTACATAAAAAAGTCTGTGTCTGTGAGCAGGGTGTATGGGCGCACACACACACACACACGCACACACACATTATCTGAACCAATAGGAAGCATCTCTTCACCTTGGTCAACCTTCTCCAGAGTGGCTTGGTCCTCCGTGGTGTGAAGCATCCCTGGGGACAGAACAGAAACGACACGCCGGATTTAAAGAGCACACTTCACAAACCCATTGTGATTTTAAGAGGTCTGCCAAAGGTATAATATGAAAAAAAGGTATGAAAATTAGGTTAAGAAATGGGAGCTTGACAAAACAGAGGACACAAAGTACAAGGAGATCCATGTTATTGAGGGTTGAGGTCTAATTAATCACACTGTACAGTTTGTACCCTAAAGGAACCTGTGTGACGGTCACAAATCTACTGCATCCTGCGTTAGTTTTGCAGCAAAAAAAACAACGTCATGAAGCAAGTGTGTGAGAAATGCTACAACTGCTACAACTGCATCTGTAAATACTACCCTGCAAGTGTAAAAATTAAATGAAAGGCACATCTTATATTGGAGTATGCTCTCGTTGGCACATGGTGAAACTCCGTTCAGCAGACCATCCCACAAGCGCCGTAATGGCTCTTTTGCCGTCATAATGGCCGTAGCTTCTTTTTTTTTGCCCCACATCCTCTCATTGCCCTAATTTGATTAGAGCTCAAATGGCATAACACTTCACGCTGTATTAACCTGGTAAGATCCAATGAGGAGATAAGTAGCAGCTCCATGAAAACACACTGTGGTGGTAAGAACTTTATGAACTAACACCCCGGTGCTTTTAACCTGCAGAAAAGTATTTACCACAATACAGGGAGAGTAAAGCTGCTCTCCCTGTACACAAAGCAGGATCTCAGAGGGTAACTGGCTTCACTCGGCGGTTGTCATAATATTGATGACTTTATATACATCCAAGATAGATGGATGAGTGCTGGACCGACTCATTGCTCGCTAAAAGATTCTCATCAATCATTGTAATTATTGCATTGGTGTGCAGCTTTTATACGCTACTTATAGCTTGGTCAGCAGAGAATATTTAGACAGTATTTAGACAGTCAGACACAAGTAGATTAAATAATTAAAACTATGCAATTACCAGACAATTTCACATTTGATTTAATCTAGCTGTCATGAAGGAGGAACATAAGTTATGTACCCGGTACTTAATGAAGGTCCAAGGCTGACCCGGTGGAGATTAGTTTCAAGACAACAGAACAGGTGAGAGATAAAAGCCCAGTGCTTCCTAGTCCTTCTTGCTAGTCCAGCCTTCACATCTTAATTCCATGCTGTATGATTCATCACTTCTCACCCAGTAGAGAAGCTGTAAAACGCAGAGAGACTGTGTTGTCCTGTCGAAAAAGCTCTCTCAAGGCCCCCGGAGAACACTTCAGCACCCCGCTGATGCCAAACAAGGCAAAAGACTTCCTCACCAACTGCAGCAGGAACAGAGGGAGAGATATGGGAGGGTAAACAAATCCTGTGCATCAAGTGAAATTAACAGGGTAATGTATTTTTCCGTGAATATTTTTTGTGATCAATCCTAAAATGTACCTAAGACAGGAATGCTGGGGGGATAACACACACACACACACACACACACACACACACACACACACACACACACACACACACACACACACACACACACACACACACACACACACACACACACACACACACACACACACACACACACACACACACACACACACACACACACACACACACACACACACACACACACACACACACACACACACACACACAGCTAGCTATAACTTCACAAACACTATCCAGCCAAATAATGGCATGATTCATTTTGGTCTAGGAAGGTCCTCATTTTCAAATAAAACAAGCTAATACTCCTCACCGCTATATCTTCACTTTCCATCATTTCAATGACGCAGGACACACAGAGCAGCAGCCCGCCCCCCTCTGCAGGACCCAGGCGGCCGCTCCATTTGGGGTCATGCCGGAAGTGGAACTTGTCAAAAATAATATCTGTACTTGACATTTTCTTTTGGTCGTTCCACCTGTTGAAACATAAAATGCACACTATGGCGTCTCAAATCAAAAGCTAGCTATCCTAGCTACACAGCTCGACTAATTAAAGCTAACTACAACATTAAGCTAACGTTAGCGAATTAGCAACTTGCGTCATGCTCCTCAAAAACAAACCGTAGGTACTTTTAAGGAAAACGTTTGAAAAGAAAACGTAGTCTAAGTATTGACAAAGCTACCACAACAAATACATGTATGTAATTCGGTAAACCAACCATTAACTAAACTAAAAAGTTATGTAGCAGATAGAGGTACATGTCACCAGTTTCATCAAGCCTCGTGGTCAGGTCGCGTGCTCATGGTGCGTTCCAGACAACCTCGGAGGTCGGAATTTTCCCAGTTGAAATTTCCGAAACTCAATAACCAGTTAATAACACGGTGAGGTATGTTGACATTGACTTAAATGCGGAACAGGTTTTTTTGCAAAACTTTATTAAACAATATACTACAATGTAAGTACAAAAACTAATATAATGGCACGAATACACAAGTATTATTACTGATAACATTTTGTACACAAAGTATTCAAAGTCTTTTTACTTCCTGCATTTTGTTCTTTGTGAGGGCAAGAAGTGAGGTCAACTCAGTCAAATATAAAGGAATGGGTAAAATAAGACAATTAACAACACAACGTTCCTGATTCTTATAGAATAACACTGAAATAACAAAGTCCAGTGGTGAACAATTGTAGATAATTATTACAAGCTATTACACCATCATTTCCAGTCAATAAGGAATTGCTAATACAAGTTAGAATACAGTGAAAGTATTTAAATTTATTCTATGACATTTCATCAAATGTCTTGGCTCTCCATAGTTACATCACACTTGATTGATTCAGATAGAAGTAATCTCAATAAGTATGACTGATGGCAAAATACTGCATTTGCCATGTTATCACATTTATATATATATATTTTTTACCTAAATTGCCTGAACTTAGGTTCCAGGTTTCTTCTCAATGGTTTGTTGGTCCACCACCGTTTATACAGTAGTGCTATTAAAAGTGTAAGTGTAACAATTTAGCCTCCAAGGAATGTCATTGCTGAATAATATGCCGTGGATATATAGTGGGATGCATGAGACCGTTCTGCAGTATCACTTAGCAGTGAAGGCCACAATTTGGTTATCGCCATGACAACAAAAGCCTCACGGCAACTATCTGATGATGGGAGTGTGGGGGCGAGTATCAACCACTACCAACATGTCAATTCATAATCTCTCTCTACTTCTCCTTTAACAGAGTTCACTGCACATCAAAGTAGTGCTTGACACACAGTGAAGCCAGCTCAGCTCTGCCTCATGAGTGTGAGCTTCTTTGTGACAGTGTGCAAGAGTGTGTGCTCTCATGCACTCGGGCTAATCTTTCAAAGTGTCTCAGTGTGCAATACGTGTGTGCAGGAAGTGGTCAAAGCTTTGTTTGGCTGACTGAAAAGAGTAGCAGACAAGCAGGTGGAAAATATTTGTTTCCAAAGTCTCCATTTGTGCTTGGACAGGAGCTAAATCCATCAGTCTCAGAGTCGTATTGGCCCCTAAAGGGAGGGGGGGGGGGGGGGGGGGGGGGAACAACAGAGAAAGAGACAAAGTGCCTCTCTCACTAGTCAGGTGCTATGGGAGCCGATGCATATCGGTCAACTTTATTTGACAACTTTTTCACAGAAGAGAATTCTTCGGGGGGCCAATAAAGCACAGAGACAAATGGATTTAGCTTCGGTCCAAGAAAAAGTGGAGTCCTAACATGCAAGCATCCTGCCTCATCACTGCGGGGCCTTTGCTTTTCTCGCATTTCACTTGATATATCTTGAACCACTTCCTGTGTATAACCCCTCCACACACACAGACACAGACACATAAAGATCAGTAGTGTAAAACAACCATGCAGTAATATATTAAGAGACACACATACAGCAGCCATCATTGGGGGCGTTGAGCTACCCTAAATATAGCCCTATACCTTTTTTTTCCAGTCACCAACCCACACTGTGTCACACCATCACTCAGTGCTGCCATTATGGTACTGTTTCCAGTGACAACGACATTTACAGGTCAGGCAGCAGCCACAGCAAAGGTAACAATGGCAGCTGTTCTTACTGTATCACTGTGGTAATCCTGTAGGCTATACATATTTAGCAGTGTTAGAGACAAAATATTGGAGGATTGGGTGCTGCTTCACTGCCCAGACAATAGATAGTCCTGCATTCACTGTTAATACAACAATTACACCACTTCGTCTCTAACTGGAGGGTCTAGATATCACGCATTTTAAAAAGGACATACCGAATATGTAAACCATAACCCCAAATAGTCTGAAAATACCACACTCACAGGCAGCGCTTTTTAAGACATTTACAAATAAGTTTTGTTCTGAGAAACGAATGAGATAAAAGTAGGAAGAGGGCGGGACTAAAAAGACGCGCGCGTGTGTGTTTGTGTGCGTGTAGGTGTGTGTGTGTGTGTGTGTGTGTGTGTGTGTGTGTGTGTGTGTGTGTGTGTGTGTGTGTGTGTGTGTGTGCAGGAGAAGCGGCAGTCTCTCAGTCTCTCGGGTGCAACGTTCAGGTGCGCTTCACCCTCAGAGGTGAAAACTCCTGAAGTCGGTACGATGGATTATATCTGACTAACAGACAGTTATTTCATTTAAAAAAACATGTAGAGGCACCGGGGCAGCGTTGGAGAAAAGGGACCATTAAAGAGAGAGTAACGTCTTACGGTAAGAAATGAAAACTACTTTAACCTGTTGCGCACATTGATTGACCCCATTGCTCCATTCGGTGCCATATGATTAACTATGGATTCATGTTGTTTTTCCACATGGCTTTTTTTCAGTCTAGTAGATAGCTAGTATAGCTATACTCCATATTATCTGTATGATATTACTCTTCTAGGTTTACAAAAACTAAATCTCGTTTATAAACGCTTCTTGGTCTTTTATAGTTTTCTTGAAACTTTAATTAAAAGTAAAGCAACTTTTTATGATGATTTAGGCTGTCATTAATCTGGTATGCTGAAACATTCACTGCCTACTGCTCTGCTGTGGTTTTTTGTCAACTATCATAATCTGTAACTGGCTTCTTATGCTGTCTTCATTTTGCCTTTTGCAATGTGTGTCCCTGAATAATCTACAGGACACATAAATGAATGTACACAAAATGCATTCTTGGAAACAAAGTTAGATGCTGTGTGATCACCCTTGAAGGTTGATGTCCTCTGTGGTTTATTTGCACAAATGAATTACTTCCTGTGGGATTATAAATATTAGTCATCAGATGTTTCCATGCTCAACTTGACAGGAACAGAAAGCCTGTTTGCAAACACACAGCATACTTTACCCTTAGTGTGTTAGATAAACAATAAAAAAACAACAACATCACCACAAGATACTCGCATGCAACAAAGCCACAATGAATCTATTGTGTGTGTGTGTGTGTGTGTGTGTGTGTGTGTGTGTGTGTGTGTGTGTGTGTGTGTGTGTGTGTTCACGACTCAGCATATGTTCGCTTTAAATTACGCATTCGTCTTCTCCCAGGTGTTTTTGCCTGGTCTTATCTTTGCGCTGCCCCAAAACAACAAAAACGAAGGCAAACACTAAAGCTTATCTCCTCTCTCAACTGCTCCATCAGCACTTTCCACAACTGATGTAAGACACAACAAACAAACAGGGGGAAACTGTACCAATAACAGTGACTGGTATTAGCCGTATACAATAGGCCAGCATCCCCACATGCAGGCAGTGCGGGTACTGTACACACCGGTGAGCCCCACAGTGAGGTAGCAGGTACAATGGCAATGTGTCACCGAGACATGTGGGGCCAGAGCCCTCAGCTTCTGTCCTAAAATAGCACCAACCGGGGGAGTATTCGCTTTCACACAAGGACAGTGGACTACTCAGCACACCGGGACTTGACTTGACGGAGGTTAAACCAAAATCTGAAATTTGAGTCTTTCTTTTTGGATGGGAAAGTGGTGAGGAGAGATGACAGAGAGGATAGAGTTTGAATATCTTCCCTTTTTCCAAAGATGCTCCTCAGATCTGCCTGCTCGGGGCATGACGTAATCTGAACAGACGTGAAAGTGCAAACAAAGAGAGATGAGAGAAAGCAGATGAGGAGAAAGACAGTGACAAATGTAAGAAAGACGTGATGATTGAAGATGAGAGGAGGGGTGGGGGGGTGTATGCCAGACTGCATTTGCTCCAAGGGTTAGGGGGGGGGGGGGGGGCAAGACAGATTTTCAGGCTCAAAAGTGACTGATTGTAGCGATGAAAGCGCGATGGATTTGATAATGAACCATCATTACTGCGGTGACGATGATGGATTTTTATCTTCAAGCTGATGCTACGAGGAGATTCATATTTATTATGAGGAGAAACTTTTTTTGGCTCCGCTACATGAGATTGCTTTTCTTCAGTTAATTGGATTGATGGGTCGGTTGCTTTGTGCGCCGAGAGACTCCATTCAGAGCGAATACAACCCGTGTCGCATAATAGAGAGTAAGAGAGGGAGAATAGTGAGAGGCACAAATGCTGTGAGGCATTTTTTCATCTGCTGTGTTCGGGCATTGTAACTTTTATCCATTTATCCACCTACACAGCAGCACTACTCAGCTCAGCCGAGACTCAACTGTAAAGGAATCTGTGTGAGCCTGACTGTATATTCTGCTTTCTCAATTCAAGCACTCCTCCAGGTTTCTGATGACTTTCACCTTCTCTCATAGTCTCCTCTTTCTCCCCCATGTTGTCTTATTTTGTTATCTGTTTCAAATGCCACTTATCTTCCCTCTCTATGGCTCTTAGGTTGGGGGGGGGGGTCCTAATCTTACCCTCCATCAACTAATCTATCCCTCACTATTTCTTCTTCTGTCTTCCTCCTCCTCAGCTACCTGTCTCCCTGTTCTCCCTCCCCTCTCCTGCCATGTCAGTGTCCATGAACAACCCGCTCCAGCGCCGGCGCTCTCTCGGCCCCGTCTCGCCCAAACGCATCTACAGAAACCTGTCCGTCAGACTGAGGGGTGGAGAGTCATCTGTTGCCAAGGAGATGGTCGCACCCAAACACCTGAGCAAGTCTGCAGATGTTGTAAGATATTATATGGCGTCATTTTGTTTTTTGGGGGGGGGGGGGGTCTGGTCACTTAAGGCTGAAATGCTTTCCCTTCCTGTGGCAGGTTGTCTTTATCTAAAAATGACGGGACCTTATTTTGACATTACATGCTGACTCTGTGTAACTGTGAATACATTATCCCAGGCGAGACTGCTGCTCTGATTTATGGTTTGATTTATGTGTCCTCTGTTACCGCATCCGCCCGTTGCCTCTTTCCATCCGCTGCAACTCCCTTCACTCTATCTCATGAAATAAATCTCTCGTTCGATATGAATTCTTTCCTTCCGTCTCACTCCCTCACCCGCCCACCGGCTGTTGACCCCTTCACCCGGCTCCCCATTAGTACAAGACCCTGTGGGAGGCAGTGGAAAATGAGGACACTTTGGCCGTACAAAGCCTGCTGTCCAGAGACCACAACAACTGTGGAGGAGGAGGAGGAGGAGGAGGAGGAGGAGGGAGCAGCACGAGGGAGCGAGGAGAGAAGAAAGAGAAGGACTGGGAGAGGGAGAGGGAGAAGGGGGTGAACAGGGTGAGCGACCAGGGCCTGGTCCCCCTGGACGTGGCTACCCTTACCCACAATTCCCCTCTGCTCCATGTGTTGACAAAGGCGGGGGCCAGACATAACCCTGTTTGTAAGTCTCATGCTTTTGACATATCATGGACATTCTGTTGGAGGTGGATGGGTTTAATTCAATGCAAATCCTATTCATGCTCCCTCTCGACTGCGTTTTCCGCTCAGTGTGCCGACCAGCAGAGTGGACCCCCAAGCTGGATGCTCTGGTGGCACTGGCGGGCAAACGGGTGGAGGAGAGGAAGAACGAGCTGTTGAAGAAGGCGGGGGCAGGGCCCCAGGCACAGGCCGAAGTCCACAGACACATCCGCCTCTGGAGCCTCCGGCTGCAGCTGTACTGCCGCATGAGACGGAACTTCCTGAACACAGGTCAGTGGTCTTTGGTCAGCTTGTGGCATTTCGTGAAACAGAAATTATAGGTCACATGCCTATTTATTGTTTTAGTCTTTTCAGTCCCCTCTAGCTAGAGGTACTGGTATTCTTGCTCCCCCCCCCCTGCTCTCTTCAAACTCAATCTCAACAAGGTAGAGCTACTTTATTTCCAACTTCCCTCTACATCCCCCCCCCCCCCCCCCCCTTCCCCATCACTTCTAGCTGACGACAACACCGCAGCGATCAGGTATTCAGCCCTACCTCTCGCTTCAGTTTGACTGATTTCCTGTCTGGACTCTTGTGACGCCTATAGCCTCTAAGTCACTCCAACCCCTCTCGACTATTCCAAACTTCAACAGACTGCCTTGTCATCAACCTTTCCAAATTCTCCCATTGCCCTACACTCTGTCCACCGGCTGCCAGTGGCTGCTTGCATCGAAATTAAAACCTTGGCATCCACCGGGGATCCACACTCCGAAACTTAAAGCCAAGGCTTTAAAGTATATTTTCCTCTTCTCTTTCCTTTCCCTGCACCACGCTGCTCAAGTCGTCTTTCTCCTGGCTCTCCATCGCTTCAAGCTCTCATGTTTTTGAGAATTATGTGATGATACCCCCTCTGCGCCTACTTAAGTGACTCTGTATAAATGTTTCTCCTTAGCTCTCATTTCGTTTATCTCTCAAGCACTTCTAGTTCTCCTCCCCGACTGTTTTATGATCACAGTGCTATTGTAAGGGCAATAAGGCACCGACTTTCATTCTGGGTGCACTGAAATTAATAATACTCTCTGGATAAGAGTGTCATCTAAAAGCACAACATGTTAAATATAAATGTGATACAATCACATGTGATCACAGGGAGAAACTCTGCTCACTGGCTCTATTCACGGGCCGGTCAGAGTGCAGGCTCAGCAACAGATCAGCTCCCACAGAGCGAGGGGGAGAAGCTGTACATTTTACTAGCAACACCGGTTGGTTAGGTTGAGGGCCAGGACACAGAGGCCCAATCTCAATCTCCACACTCACGGACTGAGAGGGTTTAAGGCTGTCCCACTGTCAAATCAGTCGAGTCTTTGAGGGCTCTCTCGCAGACATTTTGGGCCCTTTATGAACCCTTTCCCTCTGTCAGCATTTAAATGCAGGCTTTGCCCAAAGGAATTACCCACAATTCATAGCAATGTGACGTTAAACACGGGGTAACCCAGTGGAAAGCATGGAGACGTCAAAAAAAAGGCACATGGGTGTTCAGTCATATTCAATTTACTCGGAAACATTAAGGAGTAAAAATGCAACATAAAAGGACACGAAATCAGGAGAATGGAATCAGAGATTATGTTCCACAGACGTTCAAATCAAGGAAAGTTCAAATAAAAACCCACAGTTGTACATACAAATGTTTACGCTGTCATGGTAACGTGATATATATATTGCAGCAAAGTGCCGTCCCATTCGTATCTACACCAAGTCCAGCCCTTACAGTCTCTCACACTCAACTATTTTCCAGGTGACGTCAGTAAGTCCCTGAGGGCTCAGGGTTTAAGGCCGTAGGGGGGCCGTTGGGATTGGGCCAGAGATTATTTTCCAAAGTACAAAAATGATTTATTCATCTGTGGTTGTCCTTTGAGAGTTAGCTAACACTAACTACACATGTCAGGAGCCAAATGTGTGTGATGGTTGTTATTACTTTATAATAAAAACATACATTCCATTAGCACAGAATATATATAGTGTGGTTGTTGTGTTTTGTATAAGTTAGTCTCAGAGCTAAGAAGTGCTCATTTTGAACAGTGGTCTGTCTAAATGTTTTACACCAGAGCTCCCCGGGCCTCCCAGTCACGTGTCCATACTGGTGACCAGCACATCCTCTCTGTTTGTGACAATCAAAGAGCCAGAAGGTCACACCATCGGGCTCATCACCCGCTACAGAGGTAGGTGGTGCACAACAAGACATTAATATATTATAGATGAAGAGGGACCGGGTGGTTAAATAAATACAATCAAGGTGTCACACATCATTCAGGGGCTGAAGGGTATAAAAGCCTCGTAGTCGTGGAGCTCCACTTGCCTTCTCTGATTTTGCTACTTGGCTTTACAGCTGCATACGTTTCATACTTTGCAGCCAAGGGTAGATTAAGCTCAGGTATGAGCAAGTTCCCGAAACTGTAAACACTCAAATCCTTAGTTCTCCCCTATGGGGGCTTTGAGCAAAGCCAGAGAATAATCTGTCAGTGAGATTGTTCTGTGTTCACAGTGGAATGGAGCAACTCAGCCAGCTTCAAACGCATCCTCGGCTCAGCCGAGGTCTCGGAGACCAAGAACCCTTCCTACAGCATCAAGGGACTCACAGCAGTAAGTCAGACAGTGTGCTTCGGCACGTGCTGAAAATAGTTTAGGGACATGCAATCACGCATTAGCTCCAGAGCTACACCCAGACTGTGTTTATTGGGGCCCCAAAATCATCACGGACTGTGCTGAACCACCCTCTCATAAGAGAGCACTTATCCCATTCAGCTGCCTTACTGAACCAGATGAATTAATAATGACACCAGTATGTGATCCCCTTTGTCTCGGATAATAAACGATTTTATAAGGTTAACACGCACGGTGATAATTTGGCGGGTCTGGTGCTTCTTCCAAATGCAGGGAGCGCATTACTTCGTGAGAGTGAGCTGCTACAACGTGAAAGGATGGGGCCCGCCTCAGTGCTCCACTCCGGTTAGCGCTGCCCCCTCCAGTGAGTATGCTGACCTGCTAACTTTGATGAATGCGGATTTAGCGCTCCGAAGGGGCCTCCATTCTTTCCCTCTCTGTCCTCGAGTAATGAAATTAGTTGGCTGACGTCAAGCTTGATGTGGAAAAAAAGTGGATTCCACTCACGGCTGGCAGATTAATGAAATGTAAAAAAACGTGGAATTAAAGATGTCAGTGCGAGTCAATGGTCCTTGTACTTGTGCTTTGAGTTTGAATTGGCCCCGTAATCTCTCTTGCATGCCATCTTCTCTCTCTCTCTCTCTCTCTCTCTCTCTCACTACATTACTCACTGTTACTTTCCACTTCATACTGTGAGAGGAAAGTTGCCACACAAAGGGAAACATATTTATACCAATGCAAATATGAAGTCAGAGTACAACCAAAGCGGTGTTACTCAACATGTTGCAGTGTCAGTTAGGTAACACAATTTGACTTGAAATGCAGCTCGGAATGAATCAGCATTTAAACAAGTCCCGGCACACAGATTGTCTCTCACGCATTCGCTCTCCTAATCACAAAGATCGAAAAAAAGAAAAAAGAAAATCAGCCCTCAGGATTCTCCTGCAAATGAGTTCTTGATGTCTTTAATGGTTTGTTCCCTGATTGCTTGAAACCTGAGAGTTTCTCTCTTTCTTCCTGTGCAGGTTGGAGGGAGTGCATCGGCGTGAAGTCACAGTTCAGAAATCACCAGGGCCTTGTGAGGAAGCTGCTGGAAGACGCCAGAGAGCCACATTACAGAGGATTCTGCATCGGTAACACCCGGGTCTTTGCATATGCAGCTGCTGTGAAGCAAGCATATAGGAGTCCATATATGAAACTATACCACTGTATCACAATGAAAAGAAAAGAAAAAAACATTGTTGGACCATTTGCGTGTCCTAATTTATACACGTTTGGCATTAAATGGTAGCAAAGTCCCAATTTTCTTCCATTATTTCATCATGTACTGAAAAACATCTCGTTTGTCGTTTTCCCAACCTGAGATTTGCGATCAGAATTTCTTGTATTTTTCAAATGTCATGGTAGTTTGACCTTGTTTTCTGCTGTACTTGTATTAATTAAGATATTTGATGTATCACAAAACATAATGAACACTGAGAACATCAAACCTTTATTGTGATGATGTTTCGTAAGGTCCTGAAATGCTAACTTTACAGAATTTCATGCTTATTCTACACCATTTTATCTCAGCAGCATGCACTGCATCAACTCTTCTCATTGCAGACGACATCGTCTCCCCCCCCCCCTCACCCATTCAAATATTGTCGTGCGTGCGCAGTGAATGTGCTTTGGCAGATAAAAAGTGATTCTCATCCTGACTCATCCTCCCTCTGCTCCGCTCCACAGAGAGCTCTAAGCCCCAGAGTCCCAGCAAGCGTCTGTCTGTGTCTCGAGGCATCAAACAACTGTTCCAGTCCGCCACCAAGTTTGTTCGTCTCCTGCAGAGGTAGCGCTCCATTTGTCTCCCCCGTCCCACTTGAAGCCTTGAGGGTACAACAGTGTAGACTACAAAGTCCAAACTCCTACTACCTGTTACGGTCATTAAGGAGAAGAGCAGTCACATTAAAGCTGCTGTAGCCTCAAGAGTAGTGAAGTGGTGCTTTCAACGGGGCGATGTTTGAAATCACTTAACTGTGGGAAGTGCCAGCTCAAGGCTTCAGCTGCCACAAGAGTTAAGTAGAACGCATTCACTACATTAGATGGCAGTGGATAAACAGGGCAAGTAGGAAAGGCTAACTGCAAGAATAGGAAGCCCAGCGTGGCTTTTAAAAAGTGGTTTAACACAACATAGAGCATTCGAAAGGTGGTGGCGTAAAGGAAAACGCTTCTTTGAATGAAGACACAAACTTCTGCATAAGTTGCCATGAGGTGAAGCGTCCTTCACAGTCGACGGTGATGACAGCCAGCGCGGTCTGAAGATCGACGTGCTTAGAAAAAACACGTTTCCTACCTTCATTGGGTCTTTGCATTGATTGTTTCAGGGGCGTGTACTTGGCTACTGTGTTCTACCACAAGGAGAACATCCTGGTGACGGCTGAAGATCAAATCCCACTGGTGGAGATCCAGTGCTGCTCCACCTCCATCACCCAGGACTTCCTTTGGTTTGCCAAGGTAAACTCCCATTAGGAACACGGTTAATACAAATGTGTTCAGTGAATTGTTTTTCCATCGTCTCATTCATCAATTCTACAGCTGTAATTATTCAGAATGAAGGCTGTGGAATGTTCTGTGTTGATAAATGTATGTATTCTTTCCCTGTAGTTGTCCTGTGCATGGCAACAAGTGCCCTGGCTCCAGCAGGCCCTTTCCTCCGCTCATTCATCTTCCTCCTCCCTCCTTCAGAACAGGCACAACATCTTAAGAGCCGTTTCCCAGCTGCAGGTAGGAAGTTAAGCCGCGTACGCACAGCACGACGAGAGGCATCCAAATGGGTTAATTGCTATTTAAATTACCTCCTAATATCTCTCCTTTGTCTTGCTCTCCGTGCTTTTCTCTCTGGTGCCTCGCTTCCCTATCTCAAGCTGCATACCTGTACCCCCAGAACCTGTGCGTCAATCCCCAACATGCTCACATTTATTCATCTGCATGTTTCTGTTTTACACCTCAACCTCCCTCTTGCCGTCAGTCGTCCCTGGGGACAATGCACCTGGGCCAGGTGTACTACGAACCTCTGAAAGACCGGCAGGGCAACGTCTTACTGGTGACTCTGAAGGAGTTCCCAAACCCTCCCAGGTGAGAAAGCGTCCTTTGTTTCCTCCCGTTTTATCCAATGAAACAAAGCTTTTTTCAATCAATGTGCTCGGCTTCATCAAGAAGACAAATCTGAATCTCCTTTGGGAGATGAAGATCCTAATCGGACAACAGGCTGGGCTGGCTTAGCACAAATACAGAATGTTTGCAAGATATCCAGCCTCTCTGTTGGTTTTTTTTGGTGTCACACTGGCTTTGTTACACCAACATGAACTAATCATTTCTTCATTGGTGGTTCCATGTGGCTGCATTTCATTTGAACCCTTTGTTGTGTGCGCCTCTCAAAGCCCTCCAGACCCTCCGCTGCACTGGATGCCCCTGGCTCGTCTGGAGAAGAACCGCAGCAGAACTCCTCTGCTGCCCGAGCCCACCGCCATGGACATGCTCTACGATCAGCTCAGGGTGAGCCCGGGTTTGTGTAAAAGAGAGGCACACAGAAAAGGGTCTAATATCACGGAGCAGTGTAACAGAATGTAATGAGCACTGAGTGCGTGGCGTTTGAGTGCATCGACTTTCCTGATTTGATCGTTGAGCCGTGGTTTTCTCTCTTGTGCCACTCAGCCCTGAACAATTGTAATGGGAATTAATTCAGCAAAGCCCAAAACAAAATTAGATACGCCAAAATAAAACCGCATCTGAACACATTATCCTATTAACAGCTCTTAAAATCCCTAACCTCGCACCGGCTTCTCTCTGTTGTCCAGGAGAAACTAGCCCTCCACAGGCACAGCATTCAGTGCGCCAAGCCGGGCCTGTACGTCGGCATCCTGAAACTGTGCAGCTCAGTGGAACAGATCAGGGTCCTGGTGCCCCAGAGGCTGCCCAATGTACTCTGCCACACACGGGTCCGACACAATACCCACGTCTCCAGGTAATGCATGTCTGAACATGTTGTGTTAACTGTGCCAGGAGCAACGTTGTAGCTTTAACAAGCTGTTGTTGAGCATTCTCCAAAGCATACCATGCCGCAGATGCTGCTTTAAAAAAGGAAATTCTAAATGTGGTAATTCCTGGCATAGAAAGGATGCTATTTGGCTGCAAACTCCCATCTCTTGGATGTTGGACTTTCCCCAATAGGTCTACACCAACAATGCAGCTGCCCTGTGACTGCGTCACCTTACGATATATTAAAATCAATCCAGAAACGTGACGAAATGCTTTTGGGGAAAGGCTCTGCCTGAACATAAAGTAAATGCAATTAGTCGTTAATGGGCCACAACATGCAAAACTATCCAATCCTATATACTTGTGGGTGTTAAGTGCATGCTCATTGTGTGACAGAGAGGAGTGGGCATGGCTTCAGAGCCATGTTTACACCACAGCCAACGGCAGCGTTCCAAACCTGTTGAGCGGCGAGGACGAGAGCGCCATGGAGAGCAGCGGGCTGGCGGAGTTCATCATGTCTCTGAGAGCGGCCGTCGCACACCTCCTGACAAAGCTCAACATCCCCCTCTACAGGGTAAAAAAAGGCTTTCTGAAGAATTGTGGTATTAATTGTTTAGAACGGAGAAGATAATTCTGAGCCGCTCTGGTTTGTCTGTGTTTGTAGTATTTTATCATTAGGCTGGATTGGTTTCTGGGTAAATGCAGGCATAATGAAGTTCAGTTCAACATGAGCAGGTTGTCACAACATTTCTCTGTGTGTGTCTGTGACAGGCGTATCAGTACGGCGTGTACACCCGGGAGCTGCTGCAGTTTGGAGACAAGCTGTCCATGCTGCTGCTGCTGCCTCCCAGTGAGGACTTCAGCTCCAGCTACTGGCCTCTGGTGGGGACCAAAGAGCCCGGTCTCACCATGCCCCTGCAGATCTTCGAGCTGGGTAGGTTATATATATATATATCTCACAGTAGTAGCACAGTGTTTTTAAAGCATTGCTGAGAGAGAGAGAGAGAGAGAGCGCGCCCACAACAAGGCAGGGGAGCGAGGCTGAAAAATGAAAACAACCTCTGTGAGTCATCAAACCGGGACCACTGTGGACCTTGAGGATATAATAAAATAACTGGCAGGATAACCTTCATTCTCAGCTTATAGTCCAGGGATGTTTGAGTGAACAAGAATAGCAGCACCACATAAGAACAAAGTGACAGAAGTCGTTTTGTTTCTTGAAGATCAATATGTTGTTTCATCTTCTATGGAACTAAAGTAAAGAATTTGAGATGACCCCCAAAAGTGAAATGCACTTCAACCATTGCCAGTTTGACTGGAAAGTATATTATGTCTGTTGGTCTTTTGTTAGAGTTTATTTCGTCTCTAATTTAAATCCGTCTCTTGACCCTTTTTGAAAAATTCCCACGCTAAAGGTTTGCTGAAGAGCACTAATGAGTTCTGAGGCTTTCCTCTCTCTGTACTGGTTTGTTTTTCCCTCTCAACTCTGGCTCGTCACCAGTTCACTTCTGGACCTATGAGCGAGACTTCCTGTCCCAGTACTGCCAGGCCTGGGTGAAGCTGGAGCTGGACTCTCATCTGGCCCAGCAGGCTCTGCGGGAGGCGCTGGACACCAAGGAGGTGCAGGAGGCCCGAGAGCGCCTGAACCACATCACGGAGCTTTCCCATGTAAGGAAATTTGTCAGTAGACATCATTTTTGACTATAAAAAGGGATGACGAAATCAGATTTTGGTTGTACTTTAGCTAATTCAACTGTTCCAGTGTCTTTATTGCACGTTATTTACCCGTTTCTTCAGCGTCTGGATGTGGTGTGGAGGGATGCCCGCTGGATTATGGACTGTCTGCAGTGCGTTCGGTCCAAGCAGTGGGTTGGGGCGGTGCCTCTTGGCCTGGTGATGGGAGGAGAGCCGCCGCCATGTCCTGATGGTGAGGAAGAGGAGGAGAGCTTGACCGCCAGACTGACGTGGCCCCATCGCATACAGGCACAGAGAGCCATTGCAGGTAAAACAATGATGTATAATGTTTACCATCTTAGTTTAGCTATAGGAGCTATATGAATCATTTTAGTTTAACGTGTTAGCTGCAAAATGTATTTCTGTAACTTGCTTCAGATTGAATGGTGCTGTAATTTGAGGATTACGATTTAAAATGCTCTTCTTGCCTTCCCATTTCCCTTCCAGAGTCTTTAGTTTGTGGGACTCCATCAAACGTGGTATCTGCTGAGGTCGCCACTCCGTCGGGAATCATGGTTGTCCCCGAAGAGGCCACGCTGTTAATGGAGGGTGTCGCCAAGGGAGGGTACCCTGTAGACATCACCGCCCAATCGACTGTAGACTTGACAAGCCTCGGCCAGTCAGAATTAGGGTGTGCCAGCGCTTTATTGGAATCTGGACTAGAGCCTGGTGCTGTCGCACAGTTTGAAGTGGGCTACACAGTTTTGGAAACACAGGAGTCCTACAGCGAGGAACAGGACTTTCCTCCCAGCATCACTGAGGTAATCCGGCCAATGGAGATGGCAGAGTTGGTGGACATCCTGCCTACGCTGAGTCTTATTGAGGAGGAGATCCCCAGTGGCCCGTCCACACCGTCAGTATTGGACATGCTGGAGAGCTTCGGACTGGGGATCGGTGAAAGCAACACCTTCTTTGACTTTGAGAATTCAGCCGGTGGTGTGTCACAGCCCAGCCTGCTCTATACCAGCAGCAGCAGCAGTAGTGTAATAGAGACGCACTGTGAGAACACAGACATGTCTGCCTCCCATGCCACAGTGAATGCCACAGGCGGTGACGTGCCCGGTTTGAGCTGGGATTTCTCTCCAGGGGACACAGAGACTCCCAGCAAGGGAGCGAGCTTCCCATTGAGAAGCCAGGCGGAGTGGGACAGACCAGCTGACAGTTCATCCTGATATCAACTCAAACACCAGCCCTCTTCGACCCTGTACCGACTCAAAACCAAATCAGTGGGCTGCAGCGCAGTTGAGTTACGGACAGAAAATCCTGGTTAGACTTTTTTTTGGGGGCTTGGAAATGTCATTTTTACTTGTGTCAAACTGTCCAGTTAACATGAACTGCTGTGGAGGAAAATTCAAGCGACATCTAGATACGACTTCATCTAACACACGATTTATGTTATTTGCACATCTGTGGCCCTGTGGTTTGTCTTTTCTAATGTTCATTAGAGCTCATTATGTGCAAAAACTAAGCTGTAGTAGTAGTTTTTATGACTTGAAACTCCATCACTCACTACAGCATGAAGCAACATCGCCGCTCGATGGAGCGAGTGAACTAACTCATTAGATGCATACAATTCAGTAAGATGGAAGTGCAGTCTATAAAAAGCTGTTGTGTTGAATATGTGATTGAATCGTTTCTTTCTTGGTTTACCTGTGTGCACTTTTGTGGCATAACAAAACAGCAGCAACATTTATAATCCTGTTGATGTTACATTAACTGCCGTCGGTCCTAGTTTGCCAGTTTTGATATCCAAGTTCCACTTCAAGCTGAAGCCTTAACATCTTATGAGAGAAGACATGCAAAATCAGACAAGAAGGAAAAGACAAAATGCGGGGTGCTGCAAGAAAACTAAGTCGTAGAAGATGATTTTTTTCTTCTGTTTCTTCTTCTCTGTTGTCCTTCACTACAAAGGCCTATTCAGAGGTTTTCAAAAGTACTCACAAGTTTCTGTTATTTGCCTACTATGTAGCATACACAGTGCAGCGAAGGACAATGCACAACATTCTAATTTACCCATTCATGTCATGTAAGGAGATTTGGCCTTACATTGTTGCCTCTTTATTTACCGGATCTTTACCTCCTCCGGCATGTCAGGAAACATGCAGACTTCACAAATGTTTTTGAAAGATTGGGAATTGGTCGTTTTTTTTCCTGGTTGGACCTCTGCTATTGTTTCTTTACTGCAGAGCAGGCATACTGGAAGTACAAGAATAGAGTACAGTTCAAAAGAACGGGATAGCTTTTCCATGCAGCTCAGTGCCTTTAAACAAAAGTCCACAAATGGTTCTTTTTTAATTAGGGGGTCATTATATTTGGTAGGAATGAGATAAATACATCATGAATGGTCATTATGTATTAAACTGTTAAGTGGGTTAAAACAGCCCAAACTGTTGTTGTTAAAAATCCTATTAAATAATGCCTGCAATCACGTACTGCTTCAGCATTCCATGTTTCCTTTCCTAAACTTCTTCTATTTCCTGTGTGGAAAAAAGGGAATAATTACAAATCTGTAGCTTTTCAGCATCACATTTCAAGGCCCTGCTGGCACTTTAACAGGTGTTTTCACTTGTTCTGCCTAATTAGCTCTCTTCTTCATGTGGGCGTGTCCAGAATGTGTTTGATTGACATCCTCTCACCAGTAACTCATTGTTACTGGTACTTTGATGACCACATTTAAATTCATCATAGCGCTCTATAACTGTCACATTAATCACATCTCATCCTCGTGATAAAGCGAAAACATGGAGACATCTATTTTGGAGATTTTTTTATTATTATCATTTTGTTTTAATCAAGCTGAACAATCTGTGGCGGGTCCTCTCCCTGCTGTGTTCCTAATTAGTAGCCTAAACCAAGTAGATACACGTTGTAATAACATTTATGTGACAAGGGAGTGTGATACATTCAATTTAGCAGCTCTTCCCAACATCAAACTGTCACTGATTAGGAGATTGAAGCAGAACGTTATCATTTTTTCTCTCTAAAATGAACAGCCACAGGTTCAGTTTTCCCATTACTAATTATTATTACTCATCGTTACTATATGGTTGTAATGATTGAATGGTTATCTGACGAGTTATATTCTGATGGAACAACCTCTATGGCCTCTGTGTGACTCAATGCAGGTCGATATTAGAAACACAGCTGCATCTTTTTATTGTTTTGAATGAATTGTGTTTTGAATGAAAATACTGGAGTCAGTGCTGACCTGAGACTACAGCTGTGACTCTACTGCCCTCCAGCGGCCACAGTGAGGAACTGCAATACTAAATCATCATCATCAACATCTATGTATGTGCAACTCATTGGTTGTGTGATTACTACAATGACAATAGTAACATCAGTATTGTGGGTCGCTGGATTGGTAAAGAGCCGTTTTATTAACAGTTGTAACTTTCCTCTATGGTGTTCTCATCATCTCGTGGGTGTATAGCGCCTCTCTGCTCCTCCACGGACTGCAGCTGCACCGATGCTCTCTGCGGTTTAAATGCGCTAATTGAATGACAAATAAAGGCACGAAAACGTCTCGATCGCAGAGGAAACATACGGAATCCGTCTCCTGTATGCCCGGTCACCAAAAAGCCGCAAAGCCAAGGACTTTTTTGTAGTTCCTGTTAGGATGTCGTCATCTGAAAATGCTGCGTCACATAAAGGTATGTCGATTACTGTTATTGCCACACAAGTCGCTGACTAGAGCAGCACTGTGCCTTTGCACTACAGGCTATATAAAGAAACGGTATAATATATATCATAAAAGAAACGAGTCCATCATTAAGAGCCCAAACATGGTCTGAAATCCTCTAAGTAAAATGTATTTTTTAGAATATCTGCTTTAAATATGCCAGATGTTTCTATTATTATAAAATGATGATAATATACATAATAATATACATGTCTGCCACAGTCTGTGAAGCATCACTCGCTGCAGCAGAGGCTGAACCCCTGAGGATCGTCCTGTTGGGGAGGACAGGAACAGGCCGGAGCTCCTCAGGCAACACCATCCTGGGCAGGTCCGCCTTCTGGGTCACTGTGTCCCCCTGTTCCGTCACCACGCGGTGCGAGAGACAGACCGGGACCGTCCACGGGCGGAGCATCTCCGTGGTTGACACTCCTGGTTTCTTGCACACACGACTGTCCCCCGAGGAGGTCATGGCGGAGGTGGGACAGAGCGTCGCCCTGTCCTCTCCGGGACCCCACGCCTTCTTGGTGACCCTGCAGCTCGGCAGGTTCACCCAGGAGGAGAGGGACGCCTTGGAGTGGATCAAGGCTACGTTTGGACCCGGAGCCACCAGGTTCACCATGGTGCTGTTCACCGGGGGGGACCGGCTGCGGGGCAAACGCATCGAGGACTTCCTGGGGGAGAGCGACGAGCTGTCGGAATTTGTCGGCAGCTGCCGCGGAGGGTATCACGTCTTTGACAACGGTGACCGGGACGAGACAGCGGAGTGCTCGCAGCAGGTCGCACACCTCCTGAAGAAGGTGGACAAGACCGTGGCGAGCAATGGAGGCGGCTGCTACAGCAAAGAGATGTTCAAGGAGGCCGAGAGGGCCATCCGGGAGGCGCAAGAGAGGATTCTGGGAGAGAGAGGACACAAGGTGGAGTCCCCTAAGAAGGCGGCTCAGAACACAGAGGAGCAGAGACCAGAGATGGAGAGGAGGAGGAGGAGGGAGGAAGAAGAGGCCAGGAAACGGGCAGAGAGGCTTTTCTGGTGCGAGCTGCTGACCGCGGTGGGGAAAGGCGCCGCAGAGGGGGCAGGGATCATGGGGAAAGACGAGGAGGGGCAAGGGAAGGTTGTGAGGAAGGTGAAGGTGGTGGAGAGGGCAGCGGCTCTGGCAGCGTCGCCGCTCTCCATCACTTCGGCCGCAAAAGCGGTGGGAGGAGCTGTGAGGGAAGGAAGCAAGGTGTTATACAAGCACAGGAAAACGTTCCTGAAGACACCTCATTGAACAAAGTCAAGTATCCCTCATTGCAGTAAAACCTTGGATCAATGTAGAGGGGATGATGTGTGACGTGATGTAATGCAGCAGCACTTTCCACCCATACTGTCAAATAAGAATACGTGTGTGTGTGTATGAGTGTGTGTGTGTGTGTGTGTGTGTGTGTGTGTGTGCGTGTGTGTGTGTGTGTGAGCACACCCTAAGGTAAACATCCTGGTGTGTTGCGTCCATGTGGATTGGTAACAAAGAACAAAGCCACACCTTCTAATTGAGAGAACTCACATGTTATAATAAAGGTAACGTCATAAAAATAGTGTGCAATTTATCTTACTGTACTAAAAAACAGATTTATCTTTTACAGAAGTTCAACACGCTCTACTGACATCTTTTTTTTTCATCCCCGACACAAAAAGACAGTTAGTTAGGTCAAGGAAACAACCCAGGAAAAGAAAACAGCATTTGTTTGACTAAAACATTGGAGCAGTTATCTTTTCCATCTTTGGCTTCATTTAAGACACGACAGAATGTTTAGCCCTTCTTTTCCTCCCACGAAGAATTACATTGAAATATGAAAGACGACGATTAAGATGAAATACAAAAAAAACAGTGAACATACGTGGCAATAAGGAAAGACATTGTTTGCATAGAACGCAGTTATAGCTATTCAGGCAGTGTCTGACATTACACGACCAAAGAGGAAGACACGTTATGGAAGATGTACACGTTATGAAGCCCCTGGGAGGAAAATGTGATTCGTGATATTGGGCTGTATAAATAAAATGAACTTGACTTAAATAGTACAGATCTCAAAGAAGAAAAGAAACTACAATATTTGTCATGAATGGAAAACTAAGTTTGTCAGACGTGGCGGTGATGGGACAAAGTGGAGGACGCTTTGACATGAAACTGTGGGACCTTTTACAGCTTTTAACTCAGACGCTACATACAATCTACCTGAAGTACAATTTTGGGGATTCAACATTGTAACTGTCTCCAGAGCCAAAGTCCCAAAGTACAGAGAAATACACAGTTTCCATAGCGTTAATCACTCGCCTGAATTTTGAGTTCCACGTGCACGTCAGGGACGAATTTCTAGTGTCACATTTGCGTCTTCTGAAGAAAAAAAAAAAACAAACAAACAAACATACGTCCCCCAAAACTTCTGACCAGCGCATGTGTATGCATGCAGACTCACTCACACACAAAGTACCAATCACAGGCCAAAAATAAAAAAAAACCGGTGCAGACATTTTGGTCCACAGAATGACGTCGGACCATCGGTCCCGTTCTTGAAAACAGATGCAGGAGCTGTGGCGGGCACAGGTGTCGGGTTTAAATGGGCATCGGCAGGCTCATCTTTCCTCTTCCTCGGAGCACTGCAGAGACGAAGAACGAAGCGGGCTTGAGAAGGGAAACTTTTCCTGAGCCAACAATAAAAACACTATTCCCTGTCTCCTAACCACATTCACACGTTCTGCTTTAAACTGCCGCCAAGAAGGAGGATTATGCTCCTCAACTGGAAAAGCAGGATTAACAACGAACAACACAGCAGAGAATGTCATTAACAGATAACTTCCTGTAATCACAACACACAGGCTAGTTGTCTGACTAATAGATCTATTGTGTATCACATCAGTCGGACTGTAGATTTCATTGTCAATTAATTTAATCCCAAACATTTGTTCTTCACGTAATTATAATTTATATTTCCTCCGTTTATATCAGAGGGAAATTGATTATTTTTGATATTTCATACATGAGGTGATTGAGTGCTCAAGAGAAGTCAAAATACTAGCTGCAGTTCTCTCCAGCTGATCTAAAGAGATCAGAGGTGAAATCATGTCTCCACAGCCAGCAGTTCTTAAACTAACTCGTCGGCCCTTTGCCGTGTGTCTCTACTCACCCCTTGTGACGTAAAGGTAGAAGAAGTCGCAGTAGAAAATGGTCTGCACGACGCCGGACACCACGGCGATCTGGTCGAAGAAGCCCTCGGTGTGGTAGCGCCACACCCAGTTGGCTATGTAGAGGGCTCGGTAGAGGCCGAGGAAGAACAGGTAGTGGGTGGTGATGGACTCGGCCTCGCCGGTCTTTGTGATCAGGAAGAGCTGCGGCATTATGGCCACCGCCTCCAGGAAGATGGAGAAGGTCCACAGGATCTGGATGGAGCCAGTGGGAGAGAGACACATGAGTGGACTCTTAAAGTGGATCTAAACTTGTCTACACCTGGACCTAAATGTATTGAAGATGCGGACTGAGTGCTTATATACCTCCAGTGGGGTGAACGCGTAGTTTTCCAGGAAGGACAGCCCGACGACCGGCACCAGCAGGAACTCCACGCGGAACGTGTCGTTCTCAGAGTTGTAGGTGTTCCTGAAGCGCATGTAGATCAGGTACACGGTAGCGTAGGCCAGAGCCAGGAACACCACCTGAGAGCAGAGACGAATATTGATTATATATCGGCCATGAAAGTCCATGTGAACACTGTGTGTGTGTGTGTGTGTAAAACTGTGTCTTACCTTCATGACCGTGTTGTAAGGAGAGATGAAGACCGTGAACAAGTCGAGGTACCTGGTGGTGAAGACAAGCGCAAACAGCACCTGAGACTTCCCAGAAATGCCTACAGAGATAGGAAGAGAGGAAACAGGTTTAAACCCTGTCCAGTGTGTCCGTCTCACTCTCTGGTCTCATAGGAAGAGAGGAAACACAGGTTTAAACCCTGTCCAGTGTGTCCGTCTCACTCTCTGGTCTCATAGGAAGAGAGGAAACACAGGTTTAAACCCTGTCCAGTGTGTCCGTCTCACTCTCTGGTCACATAGGAAGAGAGGAAACACAGGTTTAAACCCTGTCCAGTGTGTCCGTCTCACTCTCTGGTCTCATAGGAAGAGAGGAAACACAGGTTTAAACCCTGTCCAGTGTGTCCGTCTCACTCTCTGGTCTCATAGGAAGAGAGGAAACACAGGTTTAAACCCTGTCCAGTGTGTCTGTCTCACTCTCTGGTCTCATAGGAAGAGAGGAAACACAGGTTTAAACCCTGTCCAGTGTGTCCGTCCCACTCTCTGGTTCGGGACAGCTCCCAGACATGAGAATGAAATGTCATGATTCCCTCAATTTTTTTGATTTAACGGCAAAAGGAGACAGCTATGCTGCAGATTGGGTTTGTTATACAGATATAAAGCTGCTCTAAAATAGGTGGAGCAGGCAGCAGATTTCTCTGTCAACATGCCACGTCGCTTCCACTCCTACAGAACCACTCGGCATTACGCATAACCCCCCTCCGCAACGGACTTAACTGATAACAGCAACAACACTTGTGTGTGTATTTGTGAATGACTGATACATCTGTGCTGCACAACTGCATGCATATTGCCATAGTTAGGCTGCACGATCCCACGCGCAACTTAGAAAGTGCAGTGATGTCATTGGTGTCAGCCTACCAGCACAGGATTTGGACCTCCATATCTTCAGCAGCAGGATGATGATAGCCACCAGATGTGACACGTCCCCCGCCAGACGAAAGATATTCATCTTGTTTATGTTCCGCTTCGATAAAAACAAAATACAACTCCTTACAGGCCTTACACGTCCTCCGGAGACAGGGCAGAGATGTTCAGCGCTCTGCGAGTGCACAAAGTGACAGGAAGAGATAATAAGCTAAAAAGAAGCTCGCAGCTGCGCAGTGAACTCCGAGTCTGTTCGGTAGCTCGTGGGCACGTTACCTATACGCACGCAGGTGAGCAGATAGTCCACTCATTTAGTCAGATGTGTACGCGAGTGTCTCGGAGGAAAGTTTCAGAGGAGGTGACGTGGCTGACAGTTCAGGCTGCAGGAAGCAGCGTCAAGCTAACCGGCAACAAACACATGTATCCTTTTCCGGTTCTGACTTTTCAAAGTAAAACCTACATTAGTTAACACGCAGTCTGGTGATGAGACTATACTGTATACAGTTGACCTGTTTCATGAGTATGGTAAAAAAAAAAAAAATGTAACCCTGATAAATATTATAAGACAATTCGTTAATTTAAAAGATGTTACCGTTTTACTTTGAGGGCAAAATCCCACATTTTCCGGTGTTGCTTGATGGTAACATGAAACAATTTGACTGGTTTATGAGCCATCCTCAAGAAGTAGAGCCCTGATTAAACAACAGATGGCGACAGGCTGCAGCATAAAACAACATAAAACATGTAGTTGTTCTTTAAGTAGTCAAATGTATCATTGTGATTTTGAGGGATTTATGCCTTCATCAGATCGCAATAGTGGATAGATGATGAGTTCTTAACCCAAGAGCGAAGGAGAGGTATCTCATACACTGTAGATATTTTCTCCTGTGCTTATATGTCTGAACCTTGAACATTCATTATTATCCATGTTGCACTTACATCTTTACCTGTCTTTTCTCATTTAGCGTTTTCTTTTTTTTATTGTTGCTATCCTTTTCATTTGTGTATCATAGTTGTAGTTGTATTTCCTGTTTAATGTGGAACACTTTGAATTGCCTTTGTGTGTGAAATGTGCTTCACAAATAAATTGCCTTATCTTACCTACTTCCTTAATCAACTCTGGCAGATGGTCGACATGAATCCTACACCAATATTTACTGTCTTCAGATTGAGACGTTAACACGCTTACTTAAGTTTAATAACATGCAAAAATGTCGTAATCAGATCATATTGAAATGATTCAAACTGATTACATTAGTGGATTTCATTAGCAATCGTGTTTCACAGTAGATGATGAATAATTATTTCTGTCCTATGCAATAGAATACCGTCTCTCATAATCTTTCTTCTACCCAGTGAGGGCTTGTAGCATTGTACTCTTGCTTTTCAGTGTTTTAAAATACTCTTCACCCTCTCTGTCTTCCCCGTCTTCTGGCACTTCCTCTCCACCCGCCTCCCTTTCCTCCTAATTCTGCTATCTGAGTCACAGTGAAAACCTAAAACCACTCTGTGTCTCCCTTCCTATCAAATCCCACCGTCTCCACCGCCTCCTTCGTCCTCCCTCTTAACCCACAAAGTGCAGCTGGATTCTGGCATCGCACACGTCCTGCTCCCCTACATCCTGACCTACTCTTACGTTTGATGCAGTGAAAAATCAGCACAGGGCACCAGAGGAAATGCTTTCGGCCTACATAGAATGCATCCGTGGTGGTGCAGAGAAGTGAGGGGGCACCGCGTAGCAACTGAGAGTACACGCAGCTCCTGTGTACACCCCTGAAGCGTCCTGTACAGAGCCTGGTCCCTTTGTCTGTCAACAGGTTCTTCAAGTCGAGTGTCATTCTCAAGCAGACCTGTTCATATTACGTGAAAGCTATAAATCAGACGTTAAGAGTGATACATGAGCAATGAAGAGGGGGGCAAGAATAAGAAACAGACAATTTTAAACAACATATGCAATAAAGAGATGCTTTATTAGTCTCCTACAAAGGTGCTGTAGAGGACATCCTCTGGACCGAGCTGACCCTTTGAATAGGAGTGTCTGCTGAGCAAAAGGTTATGGGAACTAATCTGACACCCAGGCCTGATTAGTGGCTATTTATACACACACACAGTCCGGTCTGCATGGTCATCTCCTCCTCAGATGATGATCTGAGTGACCGTCTGATTGGTCTGTCTGCAACCCTCCACCTCCTCCTTTTCTCCCATCATACACAGCCCATCTTTTTTGTTTGTTTTACTGTTATGGTCATTTAGTGTCTTTTCAAAACCACCAACCCTCTGTGGCGAAGGCTCCCCTCAGCTGTGAGCGCTGACACTACAGCCGGTAAAGGCTGCGATTATATTTAAAACCGAGGCTGAAGGTAATGAACATGGTGGAATCATTTTTATTGTCATGCAGAGTTCAACATAATCACCAGGAGTCTCCTTTGAAAGCTTCAGCATTATCACAATTTTCCAAGCCTATATATTCTCTGCAATCTAAGTCATATTTAAGTCAGAGAAATGCTCAATAACATGGTCTACTGTTCATATTGGTTAACCTGCTGTACCCATCATTCATGTTATGTATTGTGGTGGTTTGACCTGATGTGTGGTCGCAGTCCTTGAGAGTTGCAATTGTTTTATTCTCTCCCATTATGTGTGTGAACGCCTAAAACTCTACTGAAATAGTCTAATTTCACTCTCACATGGCCCCTGTCATGTTTCTCGTCATGTCACCTCCAATAGCAGAACTCTAACAGACTTCTTTCACAAGAGTCATTTCCTTCATGGTGTACGTGTTACCATCAGAAGCTCCCTCCATCTTTATGTTTTCTGTTTGCCTCACTGTTGCCGTTACGGTGCCGTGTGTCCGTCCGCCCCCTCGTTCCTCCTCTGTGAATTTCTCATTTGGGCAGATGCACACCCACAACCCTATTTAGAGGTACCCTATAATTTAGAAAGGGAAGGAAGGAGTGCACGAGGGAGGGAGCAATGAGGGGGCAAAAGGGGAGATGTGGGTGAGGACCGGAGGGGATGGGGGGCGGTTTCCATAGAAACTGTTTTGCTCAATTCCTATTTCATAATAGTCATGTGGATTTGCGATGAAGGAATCCTCAATCAAACTAGAAAATGTCTCTTTTTGGTCTCTCTATTGAGAATAGTGAGACTCTTCATTCGCCAGCAGAACGGCTGTGAGAGCACCAGACGTTAATCTGAGACTGTTGAGGGGGTTTTGAGGTTTTCTTACACTATGTATAAAAACCTCTGATGGTAATAGAAAAGTAAAGAATTCATGTGTTAGTTTCAGAGCCAAGAAGCCGAAATGTACTCCCATACGGTCACGTAAGTATAGTATTGAGGTAAGGATTTTACATTTCACTCCCATCATTTACAGTTGACGGGATGCCCAGGTGGCCTATGGGAGTTAAGGCCCTGTCCCTTCACCGGCCTGCATATGACCCGGGACCCTTGATGCATGTCACTCCCATTTCTCTGACTCCCCTCACCTCCTGTCATCTCTCTGCTCTCCCTAAAGGCATACAATGTTCAACAACCACTCACAGCCCAACAGTGAATGCAGCTATAGTCTACAGACTCCTTCTCCATCATCAAGTTGAATGAGTTCATTCTATTTGGCAGCTGAAACCACGTGGTCGACTCAAAGACACTTCAAGCTCACACAGCCCTCAAACGTTGTTCCCCGTCCAGAAGATCTGCACAGTCCCGGGTCGCATTGACACTGTGCAAGTCAAAGGGTCAACCAAAGAATAACCTTCCCACTTTTCATCCATTATGGAACGACCACAGTACGTGAGAGGAAGCCTACTGCAACATCTCACGTGTGTCGACAGAGCTGTGGAGCTTTTTGACTGTGTTGGAGTAAATGTGACCAGGATTGTGTTTACAGTAACAGGCCTGTGTCATTGCATGCGTGGTGATTCACAGTTTTCAAACTATGACAGCAACTCGACCGCTGTATTTCCCAGCCCCCGTATTCCTTTTGTCTCTCACCTGTTACTGTATCATCTCTGTTGTTCCTTGAAGAGAGTCAGCCTAGAAATCATGACTCAAACAAGCTCTCGCTTGCTTACATGGGCACTACAGGCAATATTCAACACCTACACATGCTGAGAGCGCACAGACAAAGTGGCAGCCTTGTGGTCTCCTCTCTTTTGCTCTCTTTGCCTTTCATTTATCCATTTCTCTTCTTTTTTTTCCCCTGTCCTCCTTCATCCCTCCCTCCCTCCCTTCCAAACCCAGAGGGGAGATTGACACAGCATTTCCAGCCCGGGGTGTACGAGTACACAGAGAGCGCGGCACAGACGGGATTATAGTCAGCGGAGGAGGCAGCAGAGGACAATAACGGATTCAATGAGGGAAGCAACAGGGATGAAAGAATGAACAAGCGATGAAGAGGAAACTAAGAGAGAGAGAGAGAGAGTGAAGAAAGGAGAGAGCATCTCACGGACCACGTAAATCTAAGGATGTGGGACCTTTTTGCCGTGGACAGTGGAAGTGGGATTTTTGAGAAGTGAAGTACAAGGGACCCAAATTACAACCAAGTGACAGAACACAACAACTAACTTGCAGGGTGAGTGTCATCTATGTTCAATTCAGGAGACGTGCACAATAATAACTTGCTGGATGAAGTTTTTTTTATTGGTCACAACTTTGCATTCCAGATGACAGACATTAAGAGCAGTTCTAGTTTTACCTTCAGACAGTACACTCACAGTTATTATATATAAGCACTGTGTCAGACAGACTGAAGCTCAGGCATCATGGAAACTACTGTATTGTGTGTGTGTGTGTGTGTGTGTGTGTGTGTGTGTGTGTGTGTGTGTGTGTGTGTGTGTGTCACATGAACAGTCACTCTTCTCCATCCTTAAGTCTCCATACCTTGAGGAACTGGTGTGCACCTGTTGATTAACTTCAACTTTTTAATGCCTAGAGAACTCTCCTTGGTTTTCAAATTTTAGACAATTCTGTCGGTTAGCATTCATTTTGTGCATCTTAAAGTCAAAGTGGGGAGAAATCTCGGCTTCTGCAACCTTAAGAAAGGAAAGGAAAGGTCATCACGAATGAGTAAAGGGAGAGAGGGAACACAGACAGTATAAATGATCAGCTTGTGGCTTGGATCAATACAAAACAAAAAGAAAATCACAATAAATAACCTTAACTAAACCTTTTATTCACTAAAAAAAGCAAAGCATCCCGTACATAAGTCTATCACAGGGGAACCTGGGTATGAAGTGATCTTTTCAGTTAGAATAAAGATGATTGAGGAGAAAGTTATTGATTTATCTTACATTAATCACATGGCTCTGACCTAATCGTGTCTTTTATTCAGACAATCTCATGAAAACAGCATCGAGCAGGACTGTTAAGATGAATAAATAGATTTAACCCCAAATATGTACCAGCAGCAGCACTGTGTACCTACAGGTAACAGGTATTGGCTGACCAACAGTAGTGCTGCTGCTGCTGATTAGCTGTAATTGTGGCGGCCTTTCTCTGTCTGTGTGTCCAGTACACAAACATTCAGGATCAGGGTCAGATCATTCAGCTCTGCAGATGGAAACACAGACTCCTGAGAATGAAAGACCTTCACCTTTAAATTAAATGCAAATAAATGTTCCTTAACTTTCCTTAAGTGTCATAAATGTTCCCTTTCAGTGGATCAGTTACAGTTGGACTTATTGTACCTGATCTATCACATGAACTTTGAAATACAATATGTTTTTGCAAAGATTCAAAATGGACAACATGGGAAAAAGAGAACTCTGAAATGAGGCCAGCACGGAGGTTGTCTGGGATGCGTTGGTAGCGTGGGAATCATTCTTCTCTGTGGGTTGGCTCGTGAGGAGCAGAGGTGAAACCAGGGTTATGTATCGCTTAGTGTTCACGTCATACAAGCCAGTTCTACAAAAGAAAATAAGGAGGAAAGTAAAGTGAACCTGCTCAGTGGAATTGATCGACTGACTCAAAACAGTTACGCGCAGTCCCAGTATCCCAACACAAAGGCCTGAGTCACTGTAAGGACGGACTCTGCAGGTCCTTTACTTGGGTGAATTACATCACTAATGTTTTGCAAACGTGCTTCCATTGATAGACGGAAATTATATAACAAGATTATTCTGCCAGTAGTTATAAACAATCATCTTGACAGTCAGATTCAGAAAAAACAAACATGTTAAGGTTACATAAATTGCCTTTGAATGCATTGGGTCGTTTCATACAAACCTTTCACAGACAGTGAGGCTAAATTGTAACTATGACCAGTTACGACCAGCATATCATGAAAAATGACTCAGACCACTTTGCATATAGTTACTCCACTACAGCTGCCATATCTGCCAGACCATAACGTGCAGGTGTTCACACCAGAAGTACAATTTATTTTTGTGGCAGCTGTAATAGTGCGTCTCATGAGGGGCGATTACCAAAGGGTTTAGGGGAAGTGGACACTGCATGTTAATCCCCTCCCCCCCCCCCCCACCCACCTAACCTTCTTTTCTTCGTCTTCCATCTCTTTTGGGATTAACAGTCATGACATTTCCAGGAAGTGACTCCACCTGTCTTATTCCAGCGCGACAGATTACGAGTATTCATCTGTGAATTCATGAGATTAGGGAGGAGTTAGTGACGCAGAGACACGGTGAAACACTTCCACAAGTGGAAACACTAATGAATGTACAGTGTGGTTGCAAAGGCAGGACATGAATAAGTGCATTTCATACAGAAACACAGAAACGATTACTTCTTCAATCAATAGAAACATTTCTCAGTTTATAAAATAACATAAAATGTCAAAAAATAAACTTTCTTGAACAAACTTTCTTTTCCTTGTCAATCCACTGATCATATCAGGACACAATCCTGTACATTTGCTACATCTCAACATACTTTATCCTTCTATTAATTTCTACCGCTTTCTATATCCCCAACCCCAAGACAACAATTATCACAAATCTCAAATCTCAACTAGATTTACAACCAACAGTAATGATTACAGAGATGTAAACTGTGTATGATGCAGTTCTTTGTGTAATTAATGAACTCCTCTTGCCCTCACAGTGTCCTTGGTCAAATCATTGGAAGATAAATAGGATAGAGCAAAACATAAAAGCTTTTCGAGAATGCTTTTTTGACCCAACTCTTTGACCACATATGGATCAAAAAAAGTCTCCACTAAGAGTCACCTCTTGGCCCTTTATTTAGAATCTACTTAAAGTCCAACGTAGACGTTGCTGCACTTTCTCTCCCTCCCTCTCTGACTCATGTTATAAGAGCACTTAATACTCTATACTCGCCCCCTTTTCGCCACAATGCCTCTGGTGACTCTCTCCACACGCTCTCTCCGTCTCCCAAATGCCACAGGAGACGTGTTCCTATGGAAACTGGCTTCACTGAAAGTCCCAGTTTTACCTGCATGGCGACCATTAACTAGCTTTTGTATTGTGTGTGTCTCGTATACCTGCGCTCTGCCTCTCCCGGCCTCATTACAGGCTATAAAATCTTTGCACCGAGAGGGAGACACCACTGATGATGGATGGGGAGCCGGTTGCATTTTCCTTAAATAGATACAGCTTGGAGGTGGGGGATATTATTTCACAGCTGCATCTGTACGGAGACAAACCAAAAACCAAACATGAAAATACAATCCTACACACGTATGAATATACAGATATGGATGTCATTGCAGAAAAATAAAGGTACAGATCCTCCTGAGTGAGTGTTAGAGAAGTGCACATATATGCTTAATCTTTCGGTTTAAGCATAATAGACTGCTTGAGATGTTTCCTTACGATGTAACCAAAATAAACACGTTGGTTTGTCTGTAATTATGAATACCAGATGTGTCCATCATGTAGGTGAAATGTAAAACCGCCACTTACACCCACATACGACATTACAGCTCTGTTCTCAAGAGTGCGGTCGCTGTTCCTCAAGACACTCTGCAGAATCTAATCATCCATCTTTAGCTCACATGAAGCAGACTAGAAACACAGACCCACGTTATATAAAGAGATGAAACCATGTAAGGTTAGGTTTTCATACGTTAAAGAAGGTAATGTTTTGCAGTTATTAAAGTGTGCCTTCCTAAGTCAAAAGCTTTCTGTACCTTCACGAGTTAAACCCCCATTTAATTAGATAATGGTGATTCTACACTACATTGCACTGATTCTGTTACTCCCTGTCTCTCTCCTGCAGTGGTCTTCTCAGTGGTACAAGCATCACCTCCGTGGTGGTGACCTGACTTTTGGGAGCAGGACAGAGTCTGGCCTCCCCACCAGGACCCGTACCAGAGACCACTGGTGCCATGGGAACAAGTAGGTTCAACAGGTGAACGATTCAATCCTCAGCTGCCAATTCACTGAAGTCAGTTGAACATCTGTGCCAAATGACGAAGAAATGAGACATTAGGGTGGCAAAGTGCCGATTCACAGCAGAGTGTGAATCTTATGTTTAGTGTTACTGCACAATTTTTATATATTAGAATTATCCTGGAACTACTTTGTTTTAAACAGTGGCTGTGATTGGACATGATGCCTTTATTTTATCTTTGTTATATATATTAATCAATTTAATTTGTGTGGGAGTTACAGTGTCAAAGGGCGTCACAACCGATGCTTTACAGAAACTGTTTGGTCCTTTGGTAACATTCTCTTAACACGGCCGGTAAGAATGGGCTTGCTAATTTGGTGATCTAGTCGGGGTGAGTCAGGCCCGGCTCAGGGATATTTACAGCAAGCACATCCTTAGAAAGGCCAAGGCCGTCCTACACTGTCCTGACCGGCTCCTGCCTTCAGCCAGCTGCAGCAGATCGCCTGATAAGAGAACAAGAAGACTGAAGGTTGTTGTATTGATGGTCATCAATACACTGAATATTGAATAGTATGCACATTATTAGCCTGCCACATTAACATAATATTTTCATTTTCATTTCTGTTGTCAGGGTTTGGATGTCTCATAGTTTGGGTTTCCTTTTGTCTTCTGGTTTTGTGCAGTTGTTCCAACTGTCTTATTGTCTTCTTTCTTTGTGTGGTGTTTTAAAGCCCACGTAAAATCTCCCTTCAAGGAACAATAAAGATTGACTTCATGGACAAAATGTATAGAAGACAAAAACTCTCAAACATCTTCAAACATCTGACCTCTTCTTATAAGTGAGTTCTTGAATGATTAAATGATGGCGTTTACATTCATCTAACAGGTAACATATATGTTGGTTCATCTCAAAACGGGCTGTCTGACTGACACTGACTCAGATATAATCCTGTAATCTGTGATGACCGGCAATCCTTCTCACGTAGCTAAACTGAACTCACCTTCCCAGCTGCATGGTAATCCTCCATGTAAAGGAGAGAGACAGGTTAGGTTGATCGATACACTCGGGTGACCGGGAGTTTGGTCAATTTGAGTAGATTGGGAGATTGGGAATTAAATATATCTTTTATGACTGTGTTCATTGAGGAGTTTCCCCCTAAACTGTGGGGCGGTTTCCTATATACTGCTGCCGACCTTTGTGTCCCTGATGAGTCAGGTATTATCTTCTTGTCGCTGTCTATGAGAGGGTGCATTGTGTCTTTGTGTGCTTTGAATGGTACACTAGGAAGTACACAGGGATCAGTGAGATTACTAGCTATAAATTGTTCCCACATTTTGTGCACACTACAATTTGAATGACACAGATACTAACTTTCCTCTCTATTGGCCTGACAGGTACGACATTGTGTCAGACGTTTTACCGGAGGAGGCACGCCAGAAGATCTCCAGTTCAGGACTCCATAACGGCCACAGTTCCCTCAACAAACGACTGCACTCGCCCTGCCACGCAGAGACAGAAGACAGCAGGAGGAGGTCGGGAGCCTCTGCTGCCGTGCACAGCACAAGGGGACGAGCAGGGATGAACAACTACAACGGGAAGATTCTGACAAGGGGCTCCAGCCAAGTACGGAGCCGGTTTGTAAAGAAGAATGGACAATGTAATGTTCTGTTCACCAACATGGATGAAAAGAGGCAGCGCTACCTAGCTGACATCTTCACCACCTGCGTGGACATCCGCTGGAGATACCTGCTGCTTATGTTCTGCGCCAGCTTCCTGGTCTCGTGGCTTTTCTTCGGCATCATCTTCTACAGCGTCTCCCTGGTGCATGGGGACTTTGACGAACAACCGCCTGGAAAGGGCGAAGGGCTGGCGGTGGCGGGGCTGCATGGGCCCACCTCTGGACACACATCTGGAGGGCCGACACAAAGGATGCCCTGCATACTCCATGTCCACGGCTTCGTCGGGGCGCTCCTGTTCTCCATGGAGACCCAGACCACCATTGGTTACGGCTGGCGCTGCGTTACCGAGGAGTGTCCTCTCGCTGTGATAACAGTGGTGGTCCAGTCCATTGTGGGCTGCATCATTGACTCTTTCATGATTGGCACCATCATGGCCAAGATGGCGCGGCCCAAGAAGAGGAACCAGACCCTTGTGTTCTCCAAGAATGCGGTCATCGCCCTGCGCGATGGCAAGCTGTGCCTCATGTGGAGGGTAGGCAACCTGCGGAAGAGCCACATCGTGGAGGCCCATGTCCGTGCCCAGCTCATACGTTCTTACGTCACAGCTGAGGGAGAGTTCATCCCCTTGGAGCAGATGGACCTCAATGTGGGCTACGATGAGGGCACGGACAGACTGTTTCTAGTATCCCCGCTGGTTATAATCCACGAGATAGATAAAGACAGCCCCTTGTACACTTTAAGCCGAGCTGATCTGGAGGCAGATGACTTTGAGATTGTCGTGATCTTGGAGGGGATGGTGGAGGCCACGGCCATGACCACCCAGTTCCGTAGCTCCTACCTTGCCAGTGAGGTATTCTGGGGTCACAGGTTTGAGTCTGTGATCTTTGAGGACCAGGACCGCTACAAGGTAGACTACGCTCGCTTCCACAAGACCTACGAAGTGCCGTCAACGCCCCACCTCAGCGCCAAAGAGCTCGACCAGGTCGCCAGCCGGGCCTCTTCTGCCGCTTCTCCCGTCCCGGTCTATAGATCCACCCGAGACTTGATTCCCAGATCGCTGAGCACCTTTTGTTACGAGAACGAGGTGGCACTGAGCTGCGGGGAGGACGAGGATGACATCTTCGACTCCCAGATTGTGGGGAAGGAGAGGGCAGAGGAGAAGAGGACTTCAGTGTCTGTAGACTTCCAAAATGCATTCCAGGAAACAACGACCATGACATCAGGCAGTCACAGCGTCATGTGTGTTCTGGACATGGACAACAACCAGATGGAGTTTGACATCCTACAGACTGCCATCCCTCTTGATCCAGTGTCCTATAAGAGTGAGCAAGACATCTAAAGATCGTCTTGTGTCCCTCTTATATTTCACCCACAAATCCTTTCAACTTCTTTTACAGTGTGTTGGACATAAGTACGGTATGCTTGGTGAAATTTGTATTTGCATGTTCCGGAAATGAAAACCCCTTTTGCCTTGTCTGTGTTGTTTCACATTTATATTTGTTTGTTTTTTCTTCTCAATGAGATTAGAAATGACGAAACAGAGCACACATTACTAAATAACTTTGGGCACATGCAACTGCACTCCTTGAAGATGAAGAGCCATAATGATCAACCAGACTGATTCTGCAGGAGGACAAAGGATCTGACGGACTTTTACAAGATTTCATAACCAAAGGAAAGCACAATGGCAGTAAAATAAACTTAAGTCGTGTTTTGGACTGTTTGTACATTGGCACAGTTAGAGATTCTACTTCATTTAAGAATTTCATTTTTTTGTGAATGTAAACAAGATATTTGATGAAAGCAATAGCAGTTTGCAGGTGATTCTCTTCCTTTTCAAAGAGGATTGAGCTCAAGACTTAAGACTTAAGATGAACTGTTTCAATTTATGCTTGATAATCTCCATTTTGTTCATGCCTGCAATAGTTCCCTGCAAAGTCAACTTTTTGCACACTTGTGAGACTACCTGTTTTGTTAAATCTTTTCATAAAAGAAATCCTCCGTTTATTTAGTGAGAAACTATTGTTGATTTTGCTGTGCAGTACACGCCCAACATCATTCTGAAGGATGAGGAGTACAGTGTCTCCGGGCAGTGGAGATACAGTCAAGTATATGTCAGGTAAATTGCAGTCAAGTAAACAGTATTTACATTTAAAAAAACAGACGCCCTCATTTTTGCAGGAGCAGGTTCAGCATACAAGGAGAAGCAGGTGGTAACTATAATATAACATAATTTTACTGACAGGATAATCAGATGTGGCCCTTTCTTCCATCCAGTTCAAACTGAAGTGAAACCAACAAACGTTTAACTTCTGTTAGACTATTACATAAAGTACTGACGTCTTCGCAGAGTCACGCAGCGAACAGTCGACCTGCTGCACCGGATGATACTGCAACTCTTATTGTTGACTTTTATTGTTTTTTTTGCTGGTTTTATTGCTTTAAGTGTTTTCAATCAATCAATATGGCCGTGAGAGACTGACTGCAGGAAGAAGTTTTCATTGCGATACTTGCTAAACATCTAGGAACACATTAATAACATACACTGCCATCCCCCAAAGAATTACCATATTACATTTAAAGTTTTCTCTGAAGCAATGTATTCATAAATGTGATAGAAATAACTGTTATAAGTACTTTCAAGTAACATAGATAACTCTAAGGAGGCACCTGTGACAGACAGCTGTACTGTATGAATATGTCCAAACTTTAAAGTTTATTTTTGAAGTTCCTTGAAAACTTGGTTTTGAATCTTAAGCATTTCTTGAAATGTCTGCATGCCCTGTGCGTATAGGTACTGGCTCACTGCTACATGTTTTATTGAGACACCTAAAGGAGCCGTCGTTAGGGTCATTAGTTCCACCTGCATGATTCCTGCTGTGACAAGGACCGATGGCTCAGATCCTAATTAGTGCTTCATTAGATGCAGCTGTTAAAACGTATGACAGCTTCAGAATTAAGAGTAACAAATATACAGAGCAGTATGTTTGATTGACCTAATCCCTGAAATAAAAAGGTACACTACAGCTGACTGTCCTTCTTACTTTTATTATCTAATTTGAGTTTATTCATAATGAAATTACCATAAAATTGCTTGGAATCAACCCAACATAATAAAATACAATACTCAAAACGTTTCGACTGGCGGTGTATAACGGTCTTTTTGTAATGTTGGTTTTGGATTGTATAAGTAGTTCATATTTCAACATGGGAACAGAAGGGGAGCCAACTTGAGTGCAGGAAAACACCCACTGTAAATGCCATTTTGTGTATTATTTTGCTATCTTTGCTTGCTGCTTCGTATAATTCTAGTGATAAAGACGCACTAAGCAAACTGCTGTCCTAACTGAAATAAGATGAGAAGAAAAACAAACTCACGTAAGCACTTTATTCTTCCTTGTATACCTTTTGATGTCGCAAATAAATATTTATATAATTCTGGTCGTTTCTCCTTTCGGAAACCTGGTTAAAGATACATAAAATGCATGCAATGCAAAAATAAAACATTTTTCTTTTCTAAAGCAGCCACTAGATGCCTCTGCAGCCATTTCTATTGTAGAGAAGTTCAGCAGAATACACTGAACCACGTGTTCCCTCTAGCGGTGTACCATGGAAGCAGCATAGGAGTTCAAACCTGCATCATGAACTAAACTCAAGAATGTTTCTAAAAAAAAACCACATTAAGATGATAACTAATACCCCCATAACCCCATTGAACACAAATTGGATTCGTTTTTAGCTGTTGTGTGTGTTGGTATGAAAGCTAAAGAACATTGTGAATGAGGAGGAAGGGCTGACTGCTTACACTGGGGGGCATTGCAGTGGCTGTGGCATCTCACGAGACACACCATAATGGCGCCTTGATGAATTCTCAATGAACACTGCAGATGATGGCTGATGATGAACTGATCTGACTTATATTTCTAAAAGTGGCTCGGAATTGATTAAAACACCACACCTGGTGCCAATTAGCCAATCAGCTAATCATGTATAGCTGGAAGAACAGGTGTGCTCCACTTACTTATAGAAAAATTATATTTTCTATAAATTATTGCATTTGATTCTAGCGAGCTGCTGCCTTTCCTGTGGTATTTAAAAAAAAAAAATTCTAAGCTCCACATCCCTGGAAGAAGCGATCGGGTGCACATCACTCTTCTATTCAAACTAAATGAATGGAGCCTTTTTAGCGGATTTTATGCAACACAGCCCCAGTTACTCACACAGGCAACACAACTGTACGGCTGGCCCGGTGCAGAACTGTCCAGATCTGATGACTTTATGATTCACTGGTCATCAAGGCTGTGATCGAGGTCTGCAAAATGAATGTGGCGAACAGGTTGTGCAGTGGAGGTCTGTGACCCCCTGCTGGCCGGTTTTAGTAATAAGGTCAGAGTCTTTGTTTTGTTTTTTTAGATGATTTAAAATAGCAGAAAATCTAATAGGACACAAGCAAACTACAGTATGTGGATATAAAATCTATGGACATTGTTTTGTATTTTAAGTCAGAGGGGTTTGTATGATGAGAATATTTTAAAGTTAGGATTTGTGTACATTTAGTTTCACGAGAAGCAGCTGTAGACATATCTGCATGGTTGAGAATGTTGAGGACTTACAGATTCTCGCTCCGTTTCTAAACTTTAGTTACTTTGAGCAGAAGAAGCAAAAGAAGACCTGGAAGAATTTGAGAGCAACACTGAAGACACCAAACCTCCGAACATTAGACGTGTTGACAGGTAGATCAGAAGCATCTATGGGGGGGGGGGGGAGGGATTTGGCACGTGTGCAGTAATTCCACTGCAAATCTCAGGTGCTGCTTGAAATAAAGACTCCTAAGGAATTTCACAGAGGGTTCAGTGAGGCTTAACCTCATTGCAGACAGAACCAGGCTCATTGCAGCTTATATGAAATGTGCTTCGGGGTGCATCAACATGCGGAGCAGCTCATTGCATGTCCTGACCTCTGACATTGTGAGGATATCAGCACTGCATTTTGACAAAAAGCTCTCATAGCTGTGTTTGCTGGGGTACTTTCCTGACATCAATATGCAAATTATCTCCATTTTCCCCCATAATTAAATCATTTCTGTCCAGATTTTAATCAAGTTAAAACTCCCCAGTTTCAGGCAAACAAGAGACTTCCCCTTTCAGGTTGTCCTGTCTTGATCTTCCTTTAATTACATATCCTCCATCCCTGTCTTGTCAGCTCCTCGCTGTTCCCATGCCCACACATTGGACCTCTGAACCTGAGGAGAACCGGAGAGGCACTTCTGTCGGTGGAGGAAAAAGATGAAAAGAGGGAAATGAGGAGGAAGGGGCAAGCTGCTCAGTGACCGCAGGCCTCGAGGCTATCGGCTTTTCATTAGCCGGTAAGTGAGTGAGTGAATGACTGTGATCGGTGGAATGGTAAAATAGGAGAAGCCATGCTGGGCCACGTCGGCTATTAGGGTGATTTGGGGGCTCCCACTGACTCCCATTGTGCATTGTCTCCGAAGTGAGCAACCGAGGCTCAACAGTGAGCCTTTGTGTGGGGCATTTAACTGCCTGTTAGCATGCTAATTATGGGATGTGTGTGTGTGTGTGTGTGCCAGTGTGCGTCCACCATCTTCTCGACCTTTCCATCCCTCCGTCTCTCTCCTGGGATTTAAACTCCTCCAATTCCTCTTCCCACGTCACATCTTTACTATCTTTCCCCAAGGCATTAGTGCACCACTGAGCTCTGTGTTACTGTTTTACCACTTTTTTCAAGCTTGGACCTTTTGTCTCCATTTTCTTCACTTCTGTCTTCATTTCTAAATCTGTGTGCTCCCAGTGTCTTATTTTTATTTTTTTTATTAATCAGCTGCCTCTGATTCTGCTACGCTTGAATCCGCTTCGCTCTCACTCCGACATTTAAACAAGCCTCTCTCACAGTCAGGGCGGGACATTGTCCTCACATTTAGCTGTGGAAAAACCCCATTTCAGACATGCCCTTCTTTCATAAGTGACAACTTGTCCTGCAAACTTTTCGGGGCCATCTGTGCTTCGTCCTCACCTGTCTGACCCGTCGCTGCATCAGGGGTGTACGATTACAGATTCCAAAAATACTTTGGGCCAAAGAGAGCCGTCGTAGAAGGGAGAAGAACGAGCCCGGCAACGTGCTTTCCAAGAGTTTGACACAACGACATGAAAACCTGTCAAACGCGTTACAATGAATCCAAAAGAAGTGGTGGAGGGCGTTTCTGTTATTTTGTACACCACTGGGTTGGCATGCGTTATATTACACAGGTGTTTATTTTATTGTGTCCAGGTGTTGATCGGTAGCCAGGTAGCACTCTGCATACATTGTGCATCTATTATGTTTCTTTATTAAGATTAAGATCATCTTTCTTTATTGGACTCCTGTTTTTGGGACATTTACAGAGGTATTCAGTAAAGTGTTTGGACCCTCCCTACAACTACTATCCAAACAACAGGCTAACTCAGTAGCTTCTGCTTGTCTAGAAGCAAAAGACACATATTCAGTGGATTAGAGATCTTTTCTCCACCTAGAACAGACAGAGATGCTCTTAGAGGCTCAACTGACAGGTTCTCATATAGACGGGCTAAAACTGCACTCCCTCCTACAGCATCAGGGTCTAGATGTGGATGATCTCCTGTTGGACTGTATACAAGCTCCATTAACTCTGGACTTATCATTTGGATAGATGTTTTAATATTGTTGTTATTATTATTTCAAGATGATGACATGATTTGTAATGCTCTATGAAAAGATACACTTTTTTTTTTCCTCTTTCTTTTTTTGTCTGTTGTCTGAAATAGCACTGTTTATGACATGTTTTTGTGCACTATCTTGTGTTATGAATAAAGGGAATTATTATTTTCTTTGGCCAAAGAATTAAAGCTGAGATGAGAAGAAATCCAATAACACACACACACACACACACACACACACACACACACACACACACACACACACACACACACACACACACACACACACACACACACACACACACACACACACACACACACACACACACACACACACACACAGAATATAAAGGGGTTAGGGTCAGCCTTTGTGCTGCAATAAAAGTAACACATGTAAAGATAAATGCATGCCAGAATACATTAATTATCAATTTTTTTTATTATCAACCTTTAAAATGTTTTACTTTTGCTATGCTTTAAAAAATCACGAGAGGCAACAACATTCCACAACCTGACAAACACAAACTCTGCATGTGCCGTCATCCAGACATCCATTCAAACTGAATCCCATCACGTCTCTATCTCTCCTCCATTGAATATCAATGCATATCCACATCCCATTCAGATGAATGGTGGACACTTTTGGTGTCCATGTAGGTTAGTATGTCAACCAAACCAATCAATGCGCTCTGATGTCACTTGATGTCGTTTAAATAGAATTATTGTAACTGATCAGGACGAAATACAATTGAACAGACACAACACTGGACGGTAACAAGCGTCTCTCGCTGACCACAACAAGGGCGGCTTTGTTTGTTGGGCCTGACAACTTGAACCCTTACACTGATGTTATTTCTAATCTAGATGCTCTAGTCTAGGCTAAATGAGAGTAACAGGGTTACAGGTGCTGAAAATAAAAAAAAAGGTCCATCGCTCAAGCAGTAAAGTCGTGCTGCAGTTCTTTCATGTAGGTACGTATTTATGTATATATTTGCTGTGTCTATCCATGCAAATTCATGCACGATGTATCATAAACTTAAAAGAGCATTTGTTCACATTGTTCGCTTCCTCAGATTAACTGCAATTGAATTGTCTAATCACACTTAATCCATTTGAATGGCTGTTTGTCTTTTGCTGTTGAACCTTTTGAATGTATGATCTCTGTGAATTATCTTGTGGTATTGCACGAGGTGATTTGTCATGTATATTACAAGCACACTCTTTGAACTGGGTCAATAAGCTTCACATTTTGTACCCTCATCCTGAACAGATATGGCTCTTGTATTTGTTGTCCTCACATACACACCCTGTCAGAGATTAATGTTCATTATTGTGTGCTTTAATGGGGCAATAAACCTTTTTATTTGTCTAGTGTTGTCTCTTGACTTGTTGCCCACATGATGTTTGATCTTTCCGATCTTTCAGTGTGCACCGAAAGGCACTGCATGCGCAGGTCTGTTTGTGTGTGTGTGTGTGTGTGACTGTGTGTATGTGTTTGCCTGTCAACTGTTGGGTACGCAGATGCCTTTCTGCAAGTAGTTTCTGCGTCTGCCTGTATATTGCAGTTATGTGTGTGTGTGTGTGTGTGAGAGCAGCTGTGGGCCCTGTGTTTGAACTCTAGCTCACATGGGCAGAGCGAGGGAAGGCCGCAGGGTGAGAAGGCAATGGGAGAGGGGACTGATGTCCGACAAACTCGCCATCTCCCTCTCCCCTTTCATCTCCCTCTCCCAGCACCGAACAACGGACTCTTTCATTCAGGCATCTTTGCGGCCAGCCGCCCCCAGACCCTCGAGGCCCCCACCCGTTCACGCTGCTTAATTCAATGTTCCGAGAAAAACTCATGATTGGAAAGTGACTCTGTTATCCTCCTCCTTTTTCCATATCTCCTCCTAAGAAGCATCACCCCTCTTCCTGTTCTCCCTCGCTCAGCCCCCCCCCCCCCCCCCACTCGCATCAAAACAGCTTCTGTCCTGTAAACACAAAGGAAGTAAAACCCAGGTCAGTCCACTCTCAGAGCTGGACAACACGCTGACGGTGAAGGGCACCCCCAGCGAGCATTCAGCGATTGGTACAATTAAGATGGCAGAGCATTCCATTACTGTCATGAAAGGGATGTTACATTACCTATTTTAGTACTCCGAATGCAATTTTGGTCCCTTTCTAAGGACCAGCATTCACTCATCCTGCTGCACGACATCAGTTTATCTATTAAGTGACGGATACGAATGACTCAGAGCAGCTCTTCATCTGCACAATGACACAACTGAGCGACACCAATGACCTACTTCAGCTCCTTCGGTGCAACATTAACTGGAAAGTGAATTCATTCCAACTGTCTACGTTTCTACTCCGCTTGCATGACTCATCAGAGAGTCTTAAAACAACAATGATTATATCGACAATAAATAGACAAAATATATGTAGACATATGTAGACAAACAATGCTGTCCGAGAAACAAAAGTACAAAGCTTGTAAAAATAACCACAGCACGTACTGTAGCTTTTTCAAAACTACCCATAATCAATACAGCAGATACAGATACAAGTAGATTGTAGTCTGTTTTATAATTGGTTTATTAATAGTGATGCATTATAATGTGGAAGCTGCATTTAATGTTGAATTACAGTTTGAATTACAACTGTATTTACTGTCAGGTAGTTTATAGGAATGCATCATGTTTTATAAAATGATCAGGTATTAGGATTAGGTATTAGTTGTTAGGCAAACAAGGCTCCTGTGAGTGGTATATCATATTGCATTATTATTATCATGCATTAATAACAATGCATCAGATTTTATAAGCACATTGAGGTTTCGTATGATCGTTCCTAGCAAAGCCAGTTCAAAGCACAATAATTCCCTCTTAAACGTAGGAAATAAGTAAGAATGTAAAATGTAACTTTCCACCACTGTTTGCAAGTATCTGAAATGCATATTTTTGTTCTCAGCCAGCAGGACGTCAAGCTAAATTAGATATTTAATGAGAATTTTGTTTTGTGTCCCGGGGGGAGATTCATTCAAATCGGACATTTTTAGAGAGGCACATCAATGCTGTGCGATGATGTCCCAAACAGCAACCAGTCAGACAGACATGCAGCAGAAGCATCCTAACAAAGGACCCCCTTGTTCCCAGCTGAATTCTTGAACATCATTTTCTGCATTTTCCTGCAAATGACTCAATCTCCACGTCCCTCGCCTCTCATTCCGCCCAATTATCATTTTTCAAGCATGTCCCCTCATCTTACAGAGAACGGTTGTTTGGGGGTTTTCAAATCTTGCCATGAAATCTGCTTACATGTGTCGGGATGTGTGAGGGGTTTCACAGACAAAGTCACATACACACGAAGAGAGGTGGATTTAAGAGAATAACGTGGCTGATTTTGTTGCTCCGAGAGGGAGACAGGAGAGAGCTGTGAGGGACACAAGGCAACATTGAGGATTCTCTTGTTCTTCCTGAATCGCCCCCCTTTTTTCCTCTTTCCCCTCTTGTTGCCGTCACAGCTGCAGCAGGGCTCCGCGACCGCACAGCTCTAAGGGCTGGTCCTATTTGATGCAAAAGGGCGTGATGCTTGTCAGTGTGTTAATGGCTGCTCAGTGCATCTGTGGCTAAGTATAAAAAAGTTAGCGATGTAAGCCTGAATTGATGGCTCTGAAGGTCAAAAGGCCACGTGTCCCGACATTAACACCTGGCCAACTATGAAAGTAAAAACTTTTCATTGACACACAACGAGATTCATACTCTATAATGTTAATCCACAAATCTGAACAGCACCACTACTGTTCTATCATGGACATTTTGTTATGCTTGAACTTCAACTTAACGCAACTAAGATGCATGAAACCTTTTCATTGAATCGCAAGGGGTGATACACTGTGCAATCTGATGTAAGTCACTTGCACATAACTTTAATTGCATCGAAGTGTTTCGAGCCAAACATCGACAAGTTAGTCAGATTATCACAGCAGTGCTTTGAGCTAAATGCTAACGGCATTATGCTAACATGTTCACGGTGACAGTGCTAACATGCTGACGTTTAGCAGGCACAATGTCTACCATGTTTGGCATCTTAGTTCAGCGTGTTAGCGTGGTGACATTGACAAGTTTAGCTGAAGCTGACGGGAACGTCATTAGTTTTGCAGGTATTTAGTCATAAACCAAAGTTTGGGGCAAATTGCAAATGTGAGTAGATGTTGGTGCTGGGTGAAAAATCAGGGCATCACCAAAGTGACGACAATTCTTCCTGAGCAGTAAAAGTCCGACAGTCATTAGGACCTCTGAGCATCATTGATATCTGTCCCAGATTCCATGGCAATCCATCCAATGGTTGTTGAGATATTTTGCTAAAATACAAATATGTCAACCTGCTGGTGGGGCTAAAGGAAAAGTTGGTAGGAGTAATACTCTGGAGACCGTGATTGTCTCTAAAAAAAACTAAGGGCAATCAATCTGACAGAAGAGATGAAGTTGTGGAAAACCATCAGCCATGCAGCCATTTTGAATAGCTAAAAAAACACTGCATCACTCCCAAAAAACAATAAATTAGCTTGCATTCACTTAAAATGTACCTTTCTGCAAAACTGAAGAAATACAAACATGCGTCAAAACACTGCAACTCTAAACGCAGTATGATGAGCAATAAATGAGCACAATACCAACTGCCTGCTGAGAGTGAGAAGAGGAAAGGCAAGTTCTCAAATGCAAGTACAGAGGGATGATTACAGCATACCAGCAGAGATCAGCAACAGGTAACTAAACTCTCCCTCTGCGTCTCACCTGGGACCCTTACCCCAATACTCCTGCCCCTCCAACCACCGCCACCCTTCCCCACACACCCCACCTCAACCCCCGTGTATCAATTTCCTTTAGATGTTCCCCCTCACACAATTGAAGTAACTAGAGTATTTCCTTTGGCTGGCCAGTGGAGATATGGAGCAGAACACACAATGGGCTATTCATTAGCAACACACACACACACACACACACACACACACACACACACACACGTCTTACCCCCATTCATCCCCACCCGACCAGCACCAGTAGCAGCACCGTCCGTCACACACATATTTACCAATCATGCCCCTCTGTAACATACATGCATGCACACACATGCAGGCATACAACAACACATACATTATGCACACACACACACACACACAATCTCACAAAACCATACAAAAGCCTATGCAAATACATTCACATACACAGATATAGCACACACGCACACACATCCCAACTCACTCCCCAGCTGCAGTGAAAGCTCTTCCAAGTTCTTGCCACACACACACACACACACACACACACACACACACACACACACACACACACACACACACACACACACTCACACAGTTTTCTACCCCCCTCCCTAACCAGTAACTCAGAGAAAAGACAAGGCGAAAACAATATAATAGGAACTCTGGTGGTGTGAGCACAAAGGCAGGATTCACAGACGTTGGAGAGGGGGACCTATTTAAAAGTAACACAGCTGCATGAATTTATTAAGACAGATGGACAGAGTGACAAGCTCAGGAAGGTCTTGTGAAAGGCTGCATTTTTTATTATTATTACCCGTTTGAAGGATCCGTGACATTTTGATTGGGGATGTAACTAATATTTATGACTATTAGAGAATAATCTATAAAGGATGGACGCTCAGTTACTCTCAGTAGATGCCTTTTTATTTCGGTATAGGCCTCTAAAACAGAGAGATGGTCTGAAGAAGACGACTCCGAATCCCTACCAGCTCCAGCTGTGTCGTTCTATGTCCGACCCTGACCTCTGACCTCTCTGTAGGGCAGGGAAATGAATGGGAATCCATCAGTATCTCATTATTACTGTTCCAGAGGAACTCAAGCTTGAATGCTGCTTTTATTTCAAACTATAAGACAGAGTTGTAATAACTTAATAACTGCAGCCCACCGGATCCCTCAGCAAGCTTGACTGATTCGCTTCAACGAGCAAATTCGGACACACCTGCTCTGTCCTGCACAGGTGCATGCAGGGAGGGAGGGAGAGAGAGAGAGAGAGAGAGAGAGAGAGAGAGAGTCACAGAGGAGTGGAGGTAGAGTATGCTTCTGAGCAAGAGAGGGATATGAACAGATTTGAAAGGATACAGACTTTTCACAACACCGCACTAACATCATTCCCCGGTCAGTTGAGCAGATCGCTGCCTCTTGTGAATCAGCAGGAATGTGTTTGTGTGAAAAGGGCAAAAAGGGCGATAGCTGAAGAACGCCTTCTCTTGCTTCATAACACACAACATAACACAAGTTTTGGATTTGGATTCTAGATTCCACGCAGTGGGAACGCTACTTTTGTTCTTCTTAACTTAAAAAGCATCATACCAGCAACATAACTAGATACAATACACACAAACACTTTATATAGTTGAAAGGAAACAAGTAACATCAAAAAGTGTTGTTTAAACACGTTAGATTTGATCCTTTTCGGATTCCATTTTAATGTAAATAAATCACAACAAATAAATAAGAAATATACAACTTTTCTTGTATTTTGATCCGACCGAAACTAATTCATTATATGCTCCAATTCCACTGTGCCAGTTTGTTAAATTCTAACAAATGTGTACATTTATTGTATATGTGTGTTTTGTAGATGTTTAATAGAGAGTGACATCACCATGGCACCAAAGGTCAGCCAACAGCGGACAGTCAGGCAGAACCTGTCTTTCACCAGTAGATGACTGCGCTCACACGGGTTTGGATTCAAATTTAGAGCTCCATATTCACTTTTTAAACTGGTTTGTTTTGAAGTCAGACTTTGTAAAGTCAGGTTGATTCTGGCCCGGGATGATGCGGGTGTAGACTCCCAGGCCAAAGGTCAAAGGACCGCGTGGCCTGTGTTAGGCCCCTGCTTCATAGCCTGCTGACCTTTAACTGTCACCCTCCATGTGCTGTGTGTGAGTGTGTGTGTGTGTGTGCGCTTCACAACAAACTACATCATCTCTGTCACATGACAGGTTAGGTTCGTAAAATGTTCACTGCCTAGCTTCTTCTCCGGGCTCTTTGTTTATGTTGTTGTAAAATAATTCAGTCCATCATAATTATCTTCTCATTTTTCTTCGATGCAGCAAAGTATTTACTTTAAAAACAAAAACTCTTTTTAATGTGCAGAGTGAGTCCCAATAGTTGCATGTGTATGTGCACAGTGAAACCAAATACAGAAGAATCAAAGCATTATTGTTACTTTTAAACGTACATTTCGTGTGATCATTATTTTTCATCAACCTAATAAGTTTATTCATGTCAATCATTTAAAAGATGGAACTATTGTTCACTGGGAGCAAGTTCAATCATTGACTGCCTATTATTCCTTAAGGTCGCAGGCCTTGTTTCATTTCACTGAGACACATTTCTTTTAGGTTTTGTATAGTTTAGTATTTTAAATATTACATTTCATTCTAATTATTCAAAAGTGTAAAAAAAAGTGTACTTTTTATAAGGGGTATCAACCAGAATACGTGACAGAAGAAATAACGATCTGAAATAACAGACGCATCCACAATGTTTTTGGCTCATGAGAATTTCATAAGCAGTTTCTATTTGGCAGCCTTTTAAAAAAAATGTAAAACAATTGTCTATCAATTTGTAGCACTCGTGCATTATCAGTAGCATTATCATATAATTACAATTTGTTTTTAAACGTTTCATCAATCTTTATTTGCTTAATTAAATTTCTCTCATTCTGAGTAAAGTCAGCAGATTATCCAGTCATCCATCATTTTTCGGAAAGAGGTTATTTAGGCACTCATCAAGCAAGAATAGATGTTTCTTCTCTTTTCTCAGGCCTGTAACTGCTTGCGGTTCTCACTGATAAGTCTTACAAATACCAAGAGGTTCGTTAGAAAACATAGGCTATTTTTGAAGCATTTAAATACGATCCAGTCCCTGCCTAATTTAATATTGTGGCCATGAATGTGTAGCATTCATTGACATTTTTAGTCCAAACGGCATCAATTCAGGTAGCAGTGTATATGTTGGGCCTGTTCACATCTGTCCATCTTCATTATTTGCGCACAAACACACACGCACACACACACACACACGCGCCAAAAACCAGCACTCACGTCAGACCGAGGCCGGGCCGCAAATCCTCCGCTGCGCAGCGGGAGAGAAATCCCCAGAGTGGCTGTCTGAAGATCCCCGGTTTAAAGCTCCAGGAGCCGGACAGTCCCGCCACAGCTCACCCGGGGCTGAGTCGCCGCTCCTGGAGCATTTTTGTCTATATGTCAGAGTTTGTTGAGACGCGGACAAAGAGTGGCGGTAGAAGGGAAAGACACAAGCTATTCCCTTCTCTTCTTTTCTTTTTTCACATGCACAAAACTGCTTTTTGTTCCCCACTTCTTCTTCTTTTTTTTTCATTTAAGGGGGAAGGGGGTGCTCGTTTTGATCACATGATTACAATTCACCTGAGATAAAACAAAGGGGGCAAAGAAAAGGAGTGGAGAGGAGGAATCGGACAAAGAGATGCACTCATGGTTGCAGGATTCCCTTATCGTCGTCAACATTAACTGATAATGAAAAAAAAAGTGGCGATTTTTGGATTGGGTGCCAGTGTGTCGCATGGCGGGGATACAAGGGGTCATTGTTGTGAAGAACAGCGCTTGTGTTTGTGTCCGTGCGGCCCATAATGTCCCCGCTCGTCTCTCCTTTCCGCGTCACAGTTTGGTTTTATAAACGTTCTCCGTGGATCTCAGTCAGAGGCGCTAATGCAATTGGAAAACTCTCATGAGATTCGTTCCAGTTTTACTCATTTTCTTCATGAAGTTTGGCACAGTGAGAGAGTGAGAGAGAGAGATGACCATTATTTCCTCTATACCTCACCACAACACATAGTTACAGACATATCAATTGTCTTATGACACACAATCTTTTTAAGCGACTTTTAATGTTGTCGGCACCTGTGATGTGGTGATGCATTTAAAAGTGGATAATAAAAGAATATATATACCCAAAATGTATATCGGAAACATAATCTGCTATGATTTAGGACGTGCCATCATTGTGCATCACAAATGTGTTTCTGCCTAAAAAAATGGGAAAACCTTTTATCATGAGCTATGACGCAAATTCTGTAACCTTGACATTTAAATGTGTTCAAATCAAACCATAAATTGATCTGTCTATTTGACTGTGTTTGGAGAATCATGGTGCGCAAAGTGTGCGTAAAATCTGACAAACATTTTCTCCGTTGGCTGCATTTTATTTGAGACTTGAACAGCATGAAACATGTCTCACGAGCTGTCTGTTTGTGAGGCGCACTTTGTCTCCATTCCCCTAAACGACCAGGCCTCTAATAAAAGTTATTTTTATTTATTTTGTATTTGTGGATGTCAGTGACGGAAACGCCTCCGAGCATGTTCTGAAATTGTAACTGCCTCATCAAATGTTAGGCTACACGAGAACATTTCTATCAGCTGATATATTGCCCACAAAACTCCTGCAGCGGCACACTTGATTTAATTTTGTATTTATTTTTTAGAATACAATCTATATGTTTTAGATTTAGACATCACTTGCACACTTTACGTATTCGTATCAAGGTGCCAGGGGGAGCCTGTAAATAAAATGGTCATTTTGGGGTTCTGAAAAAAAAAAAAGGCAGATCGTCAGAAGTATACACCAAAACAAGGCCTGTTTAATTGCTCAGGTGTGGAATTAGGAATGCCGAATACGTGTGTGGAGATAAGCATTTCTCCAGGTAAAACAGTCAGAGCAGGGTGTACGATATAAACACATATTGTGCACACTTTCCTTTGCATAAAACTTCGCAAAAGGTATTTTCGCATAATCTTTCCTCTCCATTTCAGCATCACGGTTTTGTTTGGATAGATGGAGAGAGAGACAGAGGGAGAGAGAGGGGGGGAGAAGGGGGACTAGCCAATCAGAGATCTCCAAGCCTGCATGCGTACGGCTCCTTTAAGACTTGTCCTCCCCATCTATCATTTTTTTTTTTTTTTCTCCCTCAGCCTCATACAAGGAGCTCTTTAAGCCCCGGTACCGACACACAGAGCAGGCATTCATACTCGGGCAGCGCGAGCGAGGGGGCTCGGGAGCGAGCGTCACTTTGGAAACTCGGGAACTCACGGATTCTCGTGCTAAACCGGCGACCTCCTTTTCTCATTACTGAAGTAAGGCGTTCAGCATTTCCAACTCTTTCCTCTCTGCTGCTGGTGGCTATACTCTGACTGCGATTTGCACGTTTCTTCTCGCCGGGACCGTAGAGAGGAACCCCGACTAGTATATAGTCTTATAACCAAAGACTCGTTAACGTTGCCGTGACAGGACTGTGGTTTTAGACTGGTCCAAATTAACTGATGACTTGTTCGTCCTTCAGGTCTCTGTGTAGGACAATCTGTATGAGCTTTAAGAATCTTTTCTGATACCTTTGACATGGATTATTATCATACACATGATAATCGCTGTCATGGTGAATCCTGTAATGGTGAATTGTGTCAGTGCAACAACTGCTCCTGTTTTAGATTTTTGGGTTTCATGTTTTTATATAGCTCGTAATTAGTTTTTATGATTTTGTTTGACACAATTTAAATTGTCCCACTAACCGAGGACACAGTAACAGCCTTTTATACCAAGAAAAGCTGCTCAAACAGAGACGTTTTTAGAAGTTACCATGTAACTCCGTCAAGGGATTCTATGAAACAGCCAAACGGACATTATTGATATGGACTTTGGTGCAGATGGAAAATTGGATTAGTGTGCTTGGTTTAGTTGCGACTTGTGCTGGTTTATTCTATACATACTGTTGTTTTTGAGCTGTGTGGTCGTGAAATCTAAGCTGTTTTAAAACTAATTGAAAAAAAAAAAGACTAAACAAAAAAAGGTTTTCAAACAAGCAAATTAAGGCCAACTCACTTGCAAGCCAAGCGTTGATAATGAGTTCACATAACCGGAAATCATTTCATACAGTAAACATGAAGTTAATTAATAACTAGCACGATTTAAGGTCCGTGTCGAAAACACTTTAAATATTACATATCATCAGATGATAAATCAAATGACCATACAGAAGACTCACTGTTGAGTTCATTACTCGCTTGTTTTGTTCCTAGTCTGAGGCGTTATCCGCTGAAGAAACAACACTTTATAATCAATGTGGTCAGTGACGAAAGGGAATTATGACCAGTAACTCAGTCAAGGGATTCCAGATTCTACATACACTATTTGCTTTCTTTCTTTCTTTCTTTCACAAGAGTAATATGCGAACCGCGCGTCGTGCAAACACAGGCAACGCGCGCGCAATGAGGCGTTTGGTGCCTTTTACGCACGCGGTGTTGCGCGGCAGGGACGCTTTAGAGCCGCGATGACTGTGATGTCTGTGAGGAGGCCTTGCAGAGCAGCTGGCAGGCGAATATCGTTATCAATGCGCCTCGGACAGACGGGGAAGCTGTACATACGCCTCTGCGGGGGAATTGATACGACCTCATTCTGATGTTAATTAAAGGTTAGCGTTCGGAACACGCCGAACTTTCATCCACACGACACAAAATCTGTAATTCAATCGATTTTAAAGGCATATGCGTACATTCACATATGCTTATTGTACGTGTCTTTGGCAAAACGTAAGTGGGTGAACCATTTCCCTCAAATATAAAAGTGAAGTAACCTGAGTGTTAAGTGGGTATACTCCCCCTCCCCCCCACACCCACACACACACACTTAACCTGCACATGACAAGCCATTTCGTAATGTCACTGGACGTGAGCGAGATCGCTAATTTTCCTGCAACATGACACCGTAGTAGAAAACAAACCAGCGGGCTGTGTGTCGCGTGGTTCACAGGAAGTTCGCTGATTTAGGACGTAGAGTCCGAGGCAGGGTGTTGATTTAATGGGCAAAAACAAGGACACATTTTAGCTCCCGCCTATAGACCTGCCCCTGTTTCACAAACAGACTGTGTCTAATTCACACGCGGGGGTTTATATTTCCAGCGCCAGGCCGTGTTTATCCAAGAACATGCAGAGCATCAATCCGAGGTCTGTGCTGCTGCGGCCTCATATCATTCCAGCACTCTCTCTCCGGGGAGCTTGGAATAACTGCTAAACCTTAAACAGTAAGGTGTGTTTGGGGGGAGGGGGGCTACACAGGAGCCGGACCACTGCAAATAAACCCCACATCCTTATTTAGAGACTGCACTTTATTTTACTGAGCTCCACTTTGAATGTGTAGATGGTTCTTTTGGCTCAGCTTTGTTTCTCAACATATGACGTTATTTTAGTTTTGCCTTTCATGAAAATGTCTTCGATATATTCCTGCCATTTAAAGAAGTCACTCGAGGATCTTCTCATATCTGTGGGAGTGTTGCAAATAGTGGAGTAAAAAAAGGTGGAGGCGGTATGGGGACATGGCCCACAAAGGGACTATTTATTAAGGGAAAATGGGGTGGGACAATCCTCTCAGGCCCAGTCTCGTGTTTTATTACTGTGATGGAGAGAGAGAGAGAGAAAGAGAGAAATTGTGAAAAATTAAGCCACAATCTTCCGCAAAGTGAGTTATTGACTTCGCTTTGATGTATTAAAAGCACTAACATAAAACAGCCCCTCCAGCATACAGCAAAATGGCCTTCGTGTGTTGGTGAAGTGTGTGTTGCCTCATGACGCAGGGACATGTCCCTCTAAACCTCTGGCTTGTTGCTGAACTGACGCTGTCACCATCATTCTGCTGTTTCAGGTCCTCACTGTTGGATTTCAACCGCGGGACAAACGGAGGAGATTGAGTGAAGGAGAAGTTCAGGAGGGAAGTGAGACCGGGTGAGTTTGGCGCACAGTTGTGCTTTAGCAGGTAAACTGGGGTCCAAGGTGCGCACTGAGCCGCCTATGATACCAACAATACGGATGGAAAGAACTTTAATGTGGAACCCTCACAGAGTTTTGCAACGGAGGCTGAGAGTAGAGACAGACTGGCAGTTCATATTATAACTTGAAGGAGGCCAGAGGGACAGATCAGACAGATCAGCGGTCAGCCTACACTCCGTGCGTCACTGTAGGGACGAACAGCAACAGGGACCCGACAGGTAGAGCTGAGCATTTAGAAACAGACCTTGCATCCTCTGCGCACCTGGGGGGGCTTGTGTGTGTGTAGGAAGATGTCCAGAGAGGAGCAGAGCATGTCGGACGTTGAGCTCAGTCCCGGGATGTCGGACGACAGTCGCTCCCTGTCGCCGGGCCACTCCTCCGGTGCGGCTGGCGGGGGGGACTCGCCTCTCAGCGGGCGGCAGCAGCCGCAGCCGGCGGGCCTGGACGACTCGGCGGCGGGCAGCTCGTCCATCAAATCCGAGGACGAGGACGACCGCTTCCCCGCGGGTATCCGCGACGCGGTGAGCCAGGTGCTCAACTGCTACGACTGGACCCTCGTGCCCATGCCCGTGCGCGTGAACAGCGGAAGCAAGAACAAGCCGCACGTGAAGAGGCCCATGAACGCCTTCATGGTGTGGGCGCAGGCGGCGCGGAGGAAACTGGCCGACCAGCACCCGCACCTGCACAACGCGGAGCTCAGCAAGACCCTGGGGAAGCTCTGGAGGTGAGGAGGCAGCGCTGATAGTCTGCATGTTGTCACATCTCTGTCATGTTCAGTTGAGGCTCACACGGTGCAGACATCAGGGGTACAGCAGGGCGGTGAGGGCCAGGGCTTATTTTTAGGGGGGGGGGGGGGGGGGGGTTAGCTCCAGACAAAGGTCAGTGTCATGCTCAAGCCTGAGTGATATCAGAATAAACGCAACAGGGTAAAGCAATCCTGTTGTATAGTTCCCCAGTGATCAAAATACTTCTAAATAAGCATCCCCTCAGTCAGCTGATGTCTTGCACCCTGTACTAAAAAAAAATACCTGACAATGTTTTCTTCATTTCCCCTTTGGTTTTGTTATTTTGTAGACTAGACTACCATCTCTATTCCATGGATTTTCCTTCAGGCCAACTTAAACAAGTACACTCACATATACTGATATTAAGAAACAAGAGTTTGTGTACTTTTAGAGAAAAAACGGTTGACGCACACTGTAGGTTATTGTGCACAAGCAGAAGCCTCTTTTATTATGTTTTATAAATAGAATCTTTTTAGTTTTGGTGACAATTATGATAATTATCGAACAAGCTTCGGCCTTTGGTTTACTTTTTATTTTCTTTAGACTTAGATGAGACCTTGTTCATGAGATCATGTAGCGAGACATTCCAACATTCCCACATATGATTTGTGGTATTATATTTTTTGGCGAAATGTTTTGCTGTAATTGAATTGTACTCTATATAAACGTGATTTTTTTTAGGAGACGTGGTTTCGACACAGCTCACCAGTTGAGAAGTATTGGTATGTTTATTGTGAGTGTGCATACACTGTTCAATTACTGGCCATGTAGCTGGAGTAAACAGCTCCTGAAGGAATCCAGGGAATGCTCTCTGCACACATTTTAAGTCCAGGTTTTCAACCTTCAAATTAAAAGGTACGGCAAGATTTTCTGTGTCATTTAAACTTTTATTGTGTCTGATTGAATGCTAGAGCGCCGGGCTCTTGATCACTCCTTTACACTTCTTTAAGTTTAAAGTTCTGTCAGATCATCCACCCAGTGTCCATCTTCTCACAACAAAAAAACACTCACTATTTGCAGACAAGAAGGTCAGAGAGGTTAAGTTCATTAACCTTGTGAGGACTGAACGTTAATCAGATGAAGACTTGACCTTGGGCTCAGGCATGATTGGTTAATCGGCTCAGACACACGACGAACAGGGAGGCTGAGGAAGGTCAGGAGTTACTCATGCCATTCCTGCCAGCAGTAATAATAAGGAGCTCAGTTTCATGTGTGCAGACAGGATGCATCTTTGGCCCGTATTGTTTCATTACAGTCAAAAGCCCCTGGCAGATATGACATTAGATACAGCTGTAGTGAAGGAAGCATAATGTATTAATAAGCACTGAAAATGGATCAAATTTATTACTGGAAAGTATGTTGCAGAGCATATTGCTGTTATCTGTGAAAGATCATTTTGACCCATATACTGACTGTTGATATTCTTTTATTCCCGTTAATCCAGGTCCCCGACTTCCCCCAGAATATGAAGCCATAAACAATTAATCTTAATGTGCATTTTTTTAGTATTCATGTAACCGTTAATTTATAGGCTCTACATTTAGTCAAATATCAAAGCTACCACGTGACCAACATTACTTACTTTTTGCATAATCGTGTAGAATATCTACATATGAACTAGAATAAAGTGTTGAGAGTTTTCTTCTCTTTATACCTTAAACAAACCTATCTTCCAACATCTTTTCCTTTTACCCAAGGCTTCTTAACGAGGGCGACAAGCGGCCCTTCATCGCGGAGGCAGAGCGGCTGCGGAAGCAGCACAAGAAGGACTATCCCGACTACAAATACCAGCCACGACGCCGCAAAAGCGGAAAGCCCGGTTCTGGGTCAGGAAGTGAGGCCGATGGCCATTCGGAGGGTGAGGTCGGATCCCACTACAAGGGCCTCCAACTGGATGTGTCCCTCATTCGGCCTGCCGGGTCCCCTCTGGCAGACGGGCACCACCCTCATGCTGCAGGTGGGCTGCAGGCTCCCCGCCAATAACTTACTGATACCGTTTCTTTCACACGGTTCCCCGATTAGTCTGGATACAACTGAACAATGTGGCACACTGATACATAATTGGTTGGAGTTCGCCTGGTTGGACTACTGTAACCACATTGTTTTGTTGTGTCTCCACAGGTCACAGTCCTCCCACACCTCCCACCACTCCCAAGACCGAGCCTCAGTCTGGGAAGGTGGGGGATGGAAAGCGGGAGGGTGCAGGGAACGGGGGCTCGCGTGGTGCGATGGGCGCTGAGGGAAGCTCGGGTGCTCCGGGATCCGGTAAACCTCACATCGACTTTGGTAATGTGGACATTGGTGAGATGAGTCACGAGGTGATGGCCAACATGGAGCCGTTTGATGTCAACGAGTTTGACCAGTACCTTCCCCCAAATGGACACCCGGGGGTTGGGCAGAGTGCTGGGGCGGGAGCGGCTGCTACACCTTCCCCAGCCTCTCCGTACACCTACGGCATCTCCTCCGCTCTGGCAGCGGCCAGTGGACACTCAGCAGCCTGGCTCTCCAAGCAGCAGCAGCAGCAGCAGCAGCAGCTGCAACACCACGGCCCATCTCTGGGCTCTGATCCCTCCAAAGCCCAGATCAAGAGCGAGGCTGGGGGTACCGGGGGTCACTTTGCAGAGGCAGGCTCAGTAGGTTCCCATGTCACCTACACCCCCCTCAGCCTTCCTCACTACAGTTCTGCCTTCCCCTCACTGGCCTCCAGGGCTCAGTTTGCCGATTATGCTGACCACCAGGCCTCAGGGTCCTATTACGCTCACTCCGGCCAGGCCTCGGGGTTGTACTCCGCCTTCTCTTACATGGGGCCCTCCCAGAGGCCCCTGTACACCGCCATCACTGACCCGGCCAGCGTGCCGCAGTCACACAGCCCCACGCATTGGGATCAGCCCATCTACACGACTCTGTCGCGGCCATGACAGACAACGAGACCAGAGGGCACCGGTGCCGGTTCAGCCCCCACGTCGGACCCAAGGAGCAGCGGCTACAACAGCGGTGTTGGTGGCAACGGTGGCGAAAGTGGTCTGGGCTGGGGGGTCTGGGCAGGCACTGGGGGAGTCGGCAGGGGAGGCAGGAGGGGAGAAACCCCGTTCTGCCCCTGCCCGGATGCAGAAATGCTGTCGCAGCCCAAGGATGAGCTTGGAGCGTGGTGCGTTTGAAGCGTGGTTGATTATTTGGGGCACTCGGCGTAGAAGTGACAGAATGTTTCACTTTACACCCATCGCAGAGTTTCAGGTTAGAGTCACAGCAGCCAAGCCTCTGGCGCTCCAAACAACATGACAGTATTCACAAGTGGTTAAGGATCATGTCCCTGTCGGTTTTGTGTATCAGAGGAGGCACTTTGTGGTCTACACCCTTCTCCCACAAGCCACCAGGGGTCAGCAGCAACAGAGAACGGTACACATTAGCAAGACTTTGATCTCTATTGTGAAGGGTGTGACTGAGATGGAGCCAAATTCATTCTACATGAAATAGTTTTTGGGGTTTTTTTTGTAGCAGAAGAATGCAGTGCCAAACCGGTTGACTGTGGCCCATTCACTTCTCAGGCAAGACCGACCTTTTATCAAACAGATGTTCAATTGTATTGCTTTTCGGAATTAATACAACAAATACTGATATCATTCTGTTGTGTCTGAGGCACATTTGTCCTTAATTCATTAATTCAAATTATTATTATGCTGTGTTCACCTAACATGCCTTTTGTACAAACAATGGACGTGCATGGAAGCAAAATGCCATAAAACTATGTCTTGTTCAGTAAAATGTATATTTAGTAAAAAAAAAAAACAATTGTTATGATTACTGATTGTTATCAGGACAGTTTATACGATGTACTTGAAATTACAAATGTACGTTTACTGATGCATACAGATTTGAGATATTTGTAAAAACGACCAAAGTTTTGAGACCAAAACTTTTAAGAAAAGAAACCGATGATACAGACGTTTCTCCCAACGTGACATTCAAAACTACCTTACAATACACAGGTCATTAGTTTTCTCTTAGCGGTCACATTTTGTGACTTATTGCCTTAAAAACATATTGGTGTCAAAAGCTACTTTTTGCCTTTTTTTCCCACAATGGCACTGATGAGTGTGATGATTTTCATTAGTACTTGACGCATTCATGAAGAACATTCATGAAAAAAGATAACTCTATTTATACTTGCATGATTCATTTTCACTGACCGTGGTCGCAATTAGGGATGCACGATATCTATCAGCCGATGATGGTAAATATGTTTTCCGCAAATAAAATAAAATTTGATATATAATATATATATATATAGAGCTGATATTACGACGCCAAATTGCTTTCATTGACTTAACAGGCGCAGCGTCTACACAAGTCAGAGCTTTGGAATATTAAATCATCCATTTTTGCAAAGTACATCTTCGCCTTTCTTTCACTCAGGTGTGCAAAATAAAACACAAGTCATGAACTTCTTTTTAAAATACAAAAAATGGGAAATTATCGGTTATGTTATTGGTATCGGCCTTGAGAAGCAGGTAATTATCGTACCAGCTGTAAAAAAAACAATCCATATCGTGTATCCCTCGTCCCAATAATGCATCATAGAATACATGATAGAAGCTTCTTCATTGTTTTAACTATTAACTGTATTAATATTGTTAAATTGATTTTGCCATTATTATCTTCACTGAAAATCTGCACCCTGCCTTTTCTTTACCTGTGTGTGTGTGTGATTTAAAATGCGTATCAATATTTAATATGAAATGTCAGATCTTGTGATTGTAGGTGTGTTACTTTAACATCTTGAGTTTCAATGTGGGAGATGCCAATACTGAGGAACAGTTGCCAGAGATTGAGCGATGAAAGCTTCCAGGAGGTTTTTAACACAGCCTAATATTAAATACAACATGTGCCTGGTCCTTTAAAAATACCTGCTGCTCACTTATGAAACAGAGAAGTATTTTATCTTAAATCATGTTTGTGTCTTTCCCAATTGTTGGACTATTAGTTAATCTACTTTTGCATGAAGTGTTTTTTTTCCTCATTTTTCTTTGGTCTTTACACATTATACATTTCCACATGTCATTTCTTTCCCTCATTTCCTAAACAGAACTGTATCTTATTTTCCATCTGGGAAAGTGAAAAAAAAACAACAACCGTTCATTTATTGTTGCTTTGTTTTTATGTATATCACTCAAATATTCTGTATCACTACTGGACGCAGATCCGAACCATATGCATGCAGCACTGCTTGTTTTAATTCATAATCCATCGACGCTTAAAGCCCATTATCATTTAACCATTTACCTCCAGCACAACAAGCAGAGTTCATTTCACACCCTTGTTGCTATGTGTGAATGTGTTATATTGCTACGAATATTACATTTCCTATTTATGTTTGTTCTATGCTTGTGTTTGCGCTGTTAGTTCTTCCTCTACCAATATGAGGACGACGTGTTGTTCGAGCGGTACTGCCATTTTAGTATTTCATAGTCCCCATCCTTGTATAACTGTTGCCAGCACAGCACAGCAACACGACTTCTAAGTAACAGCAGGAGCGAAAGCCTAAACATGTGATGATGACTAATGACCTTTTACGCTCATTTGAAATAAAAGCTCTATTATTTCTGCTTTGATAAAAGTCTGCCTCTTGGAATTTCTTCTTTTTACGATGCAACAAGTACCAGAAATAAAGCAGAACGCATATCAGTCAACAACAAATCGTCGCCCAGATTCTAAACATTGATCCTGTTCGACAAAAGCTCGTCTTCATGGCATCTAGTGACTCGACCACTGCTCACATTCTCTGCCTCGCCCGTCGAGCTAATGGACGATTCGCTTCAGCCGGCTGGGACTCGCAGCTACAGCAATCACCAACCGTCGACAGAGGTAAGAGTGATGGGTGCGTGTATGTGCACGCAGTAGAGGAGACTGTGGGGGTGTTGCACTACACAACAGTAGCACTCACGTACTGCAGGTTGTAGGTGTTTACTGCGGCTGAACGTGAACTAATCCAGCCCCAGATGAGGGTATGATTGGTTCTGCATGCCTACATGCATATTTCATTAGAGTGTGCATGTGTGTTTCTCTGTGTGTCGCGGGTGAAGCCTGACTCTTAATTCCCTCTCTTTAATCAGCTGTGTGATACTTTGGAAAAGACAAAGAGGGCCATTGAAGGGGAGCTCGGGAGGGGGGGGGAGGAGGGAAACAGGGTAATGAGGGAGCCTTACCCATAACTGCCGGGCCTGTAGCTTCACCGGGATACAATGGGACTCTCATACTCTCGGCACACAGACCCTGCAACCCCCCCCCCCCCCCCCCTCCTCCTACTCTCATCCCCCACCACTCACCCCATCCACTGAAAAAAAAAAAAAAACACTCCATTTTCAGGTTGCAGCTGTAAATGGGATTAAAACATTCCCAAAAGTAAGATAGTTAATCAGAAAGAAGACGTAGGTAGAGTTATTTCATTGTTTTACTGATTTTCTTTGAGCACCAAACTGTCAAAGCAGGTGTCAGCCAGGAACAGACAGTCGACGGGGAGCCAGCGGCTCAACCTGCCGCCGTCCGGTGCAGACGGGGACGGATCAAACGCACTGGTCGGTCAGGTGGAAGGGTTTGTGTTTGCGTCTCCAAGTTGTGCTGACACATTGAAGGTCTCTTCAGATTGAACTCAGTTATTGCAGCGCTAATGTCATTCTGTTGAGCAGCACAGGGTCTCATTCACCGAAGTGGTGAGAGAGTAATCATGAGGAGTACATGGAACTGGTAAGAAAGTGGGGCTGCACGAAGAAAAACAGGAAGAGGCATTTTGCTGAGGGAAGTCGGAAGATCTGAAGAATTCAAGTAAGACACTCTCTGAACCAAAATAATTCATCATCCATAGATCCAATAATCACATCTACAAATCCAGCACACACATGCTAGGAACATACTATTTAGTCCAGCGTAATCACAGGGTTAATATGGTTAATGCGGCATCGTCAGAGCACAACAGGTTGGAAAAAGACAGATCAGACTCCAGTATGTGTGGGGCCAATCAGCAGAACAGAGAAATAAAGACATAAGAGAGAGAGAGAGAGAGAGAGAGAGAGAGAGAGAGAATAATGAGCAAAAGAAAAAGTCAGAAGATATTAGTCGCACCCTAAACTGTGTTGAGGACGACCTGATGGTGGCCTCTCTGTGGTTGGTGCTGCTGAGTGTCACATGGGCTGCCCCATCCGACTCATGAAAGGACTTTCAGCGTCACCCCGAGGCAATGTCCCCTCCAATCACAAGACCCACAGATTAAAGCAGTTTTTTTTTAGAAATGAACAGCATGACTGTGGCTACGCACCATTATAGACACCAGTCCAAACCGGATTCTCAGCGATGACGTTTGAATGCTTGTGACATAGACGAGACACACGTCTTTACTTTGTACCGCAGGAAAAGATTCTATACTCTACTGAACATTGTGTTAATCCTCTCATTCTCACAAACTTTCAGCCCCCTCTAGCTTTCCTGCATGCACTGGCCCTCTTTCTGCCTGGGCAGCAACCCATTTTGGCTGAACAATACAGTGACTGTTTGGCTGCTTTGTGCGTATGTGTTTCAATGGGGGGGGCGGGGGGGAGAGAGAGGGGGAGGGGGGGGGTGTAGACACGGAGAGCATCACGACAGTTGCACGTCTCCATCAGCTGCAGGAGTAACGTGCCTTCACCTCTCATGATCATGGTCATTAAGGCGGTGGGAGAACACATGGAAAAACACCAGTTTGTTCTTGATTGACACTTTTGAAGCGGTGCTCGATGTGTACCCGAAATCTGCCAAGAAATCCTTTAAAAATTGTGTTTTTTTTTTTTAAAACAGACGCATACTAACATGCTAACTAACACTCAACATGAGTTGTGTTGAGTTACTGCTCGTCTATAGCTGAACTATATAAAACCTTCAGGTGGAAACTGAGTGGATTTATTTCATGCGACAGCAGTAATCATAACTTCTGCCACACTAAAGAAAACTGCAGTAGCGAAGTGGAAAAGTGGACGTATGTGAACTCTTAAGAGGAAATTTGAGTCAATCCTACAACACCTAAATATAATTTAGGATATCATGACACACTGTACGTTCAGGGCAACTTAATATCTCTTTTGCAACTCCTTAAGTTTACCTGAACATCCCACTTGCTCAGGAGGCTGACTGCATAACTATACTGTTAAGTCCCTGTGACATTGTGGTATTAACTCGTAGTATGAGTTAAAAACTCATTACAAACATCTCTGACGGTTCATAGTGTCGTTACACGTGTTATGAATGTGACACGGTCATTTCTACAAAAGAGTTTATTAATAACAATAAAACAGTTCTTGTACACTAATCACCTCTCTCCTTCAGAACAAAACATGGAATAATAACAACAACACAGGTTCATTTTGTAAAACAAAGTAAATGTTCGACTTAAGTTACATTTCCCCCTTGTGGCTCTTCGTTATAATGCAACGGTTAAAGAAGTAGATTTTCATCTTGAGTCGAGTGGCAAACAACACAATGAAACCGAAAACGTCAGATCACAAGATCATAAACCTGCAAGCGTCTCTCTGTTTTGATTCTAATCAGCCTTCTAGTGTCAACTCGGCACATTTCGTTTATTCATATTTCACAGACTCACGGAGTCACCTGAAGCGATGGATGTTTGAGGATCACGAACAGCTGGGTGATGCTGGGGGTCGGCCTTCGGGGATCTTCTGGGTTTGTGTGGCTGACTGACCTGATGTGATGGTGGGTGTGAACCAGCATATATTGATTTATCAGTTCAGACCGGGTGAGTGCTTTAATCAGTTATGATGAGCTCGTCACAGCCCCAGTCCTCGTAACTCCCATCAGGAAGGTACCTGCGGATGATGATTGGGATCTTTCTGCCCCTGTCGGACGGTCAAACAATATTCACGGTGAGACGCTGGGCGGTACAGAGAAGCTCGATATCAAAGAATATCGACCGTCTCTAAATAACGACAGAAGGAAACTAAATATGCAGTAATGATATAATCTTACAAAGCATTACTGATCATTCAAACTATACAATTAGCACCTACTTGAGCTCTTTCATAGCGATTTGCAAGGGGTCTGTTTCTCCCTCCAGCTCCACCATGACTGGAGCGCACATCCTGTTGGAAGCAGATAGACATGTAAAGTAAATGCTGAAGAACAGGCAACACAAAAGAGCCTGACTGATAAAGTGGCCAAAACCTTCCTACAATACATTAGGAGCAGGGTTATGGTACTCATCACAGTAAAACGGTATCAAGTAGTGCCACTCAGGCAAATCATCAAGGTGCTGCTATTTAAATAAAGTTTGATTTGCAGATTGCTTTTTTTTTTTAATCTAGTGGTTCTGCTCACACAGGTCATCTAACACCTTTGTCAAAGTAGACGATATTGATGCCCTAAATCTTACCTAAATATCTCAATATCAATGTACATCTATCAACAAAACTTATAATTACTATACATCATTATTTTGATAATTATTTGTGCTCTTTCCAGTGAAGAGCAATGAGTGCATGGGCAGAATAAGCTCAAGTAGTCAGGTAGGTGGCCAGCAATTTCAATCGGCCAAAATTAAATGATAGCAGGTGTTTATTACAGTCCTGCAACAGCCACAGTTACATGATTTTTGTCAGAGCATTTTTTGTTGTTGTTGTTGTTGTTGTTTTAAGGCTGCCGGGATGTAGAGAGAATTTCAAAACACAACAAAATGTTTCTGAAATACATAATCCACTCTAGCATGAATAATTGATTTCACTCAGGTGTACTATGATTGATATTTCAATACAGTACTAGAGGAATGAGCAATTACATGTTTCCAATCTTTTACAAAAAAAGCACCATTTAGTGTTACAACTAATGACAGCGTTGTGGTTCTTAAGCTGTTTCCCTCACAATAAGCCCTCCAGCCTTCATGATACGTGGACATGGGAAGAAAAGTGTGACGACGGGGGTCGAAGGTCAGAGGCCAGATTTGAACCCAGGACATTGTGGTCACATCACCTGAATACAGGGTGCAGGTCACCATACAAACATACTCACGCTATCTGGAGAGCTCGTGTCCCAAGCACTCTGGCTCTCTCATATTTGGTCATGTAAGGTGTTGTGATCCTCTTCAGGTTGGCCCCGTGCCCCTGTCCTGGAGGCAGGATCTGCACGTTCTCCCGGTCCCCCTGCACGTGAGAGCAAATCAAACGGGTATATTACCACAGAAGCAGCGGTGGAAAACGCTTGTAGAGACAATAAGAGGTAAATGGCTTGATAGGTTACACACAAGCTAAATGCTAGTCAGAACAGCCAGTAATCATATAGTTAAACGGATGACTTACATCTTCGGCGTTTTCCAGGTCATCTAATCCCTCATCTTCTTCGCCATCCTCAAAATCTCCGTCGTCGAAACTACAGAAATTACATAACAATTAGACCACAAATCCAGAATAACAACGAGCAGTTCTGCTAGCTAACTAGCTACATGTCAGTTAGCTAGAACGTTAACGTTAGCCCACGTTGTTTTGTGTTATAACTACGCAGCTCAATATATCACGTATTTAACGTTGTGTGTCGCCACTTACTTGTCTTCGTTGTCGGACATGGTTTATGCTGAAGCTTGTAAATGTTCTCTGTGAATTACTGCTAATATCAACGTTCAGAAACACTTGTTGTCAACATTGATCCACATGAACGGCGAGAATCTTTAACTTCCGGTATCTCAGTCCGTTGGAGAATATTCCGGGTGCGCCAGAGGAACGTTTGTTTTCGTTCCGCTGGGACTGTCGTTAAATTAATAAAAAGCTTGAGCTTGATTCTTTGGTCTAATGTAATTACAATAAAACGATTATGATACGAGTCAGATTTGTTTCGTAGTGGGGCGAGATATCGTCCATTGCTAAATAGGGACACACTTGCCTACTGTTGTTAAATGTGCTGATTTCCAAACTATTGGGAAAAAGTATACATTTTCTTCCTAACATAAATGTTTATGTAAGAACACAACCCTCCGTTTTTTTCCCCACGTGTAGCTGATGCATGTATTGCTTTTAGTTTATCTAGACTATTAGACTTGCTCTTGTAGCATTTTTTATAAACAAACCAAGACTCACTGAAGAGTTTGTCAACTTTCACTGCAGAAAAAGCCTCAACCTTCACCCTGAAATAACTGTTTTTCTAGAGATGTTGCCGTTTTTGTGCATTGAACACAATTCTATACGACATAGGGGTCAGGAGACACAAATCATGAAGAAAAATTCACAAAGGAAGTTGACATCTAGGAGTTATTACGTTTTTTTCCCAGTTCTTTGAGGATTTCCAAGCACTGCTCTCCATTTAAAATCCATAATATTAATATTAAAGCAAAAACAATCAAACATTCAAAACAAGTTGGTTTTAACTAGCTGGTTTGAGTGAGTTTAAATGCATTTTTTCAGCATAGGGGATAACTACCAAGTCCAAAAAGTTATTTGAACATTAAATATACAATTCTTCATAAAAAAAAGAGACAACTTTCCCAAATCCAAATGTATTTCATACTTCATCAAATACAAGTATGTAATGAAAATAAAAAACATTGTAAAACAGGAGTTACACAGGGCAAGTAAAGACACATGGAAGATAAAATGTACATTGATAACACTGAAACATCTGAGGGAATTTTTCATTTAGGCAATGCTACAGAGCTGCTCTTCAACATAAAATGAACAAACTATTTTGTGATATCATATTGTGATCAGCTTCCACTTTTCCCACAACACTTTCATCATCTTGTTTATCTCAAAGTACGAGTGAGTTTCTGCAGTCAGACTAGTACTTCAGCTCTTTTTGTCCATGGAGTCTTTGTTGCTCTCAGCTTTATGGTTCAGCATCCTAAACAATTTCGTGGGCTTGAACTTTCCTTTTGACTTTTTGAGCTCTTTCAATCCTTCCTTCTGGATCTCTGTGGAGACATATCACAGTTAGAGTCAGCACAACACGAGTCAGCGTTTTCAAAACTTTTTTGTAGGCGTTTTATAGAGCATTATGTGTTTCAGAGAATCCAAGGTTAAATGTGCTGTGCCTTCTTCACAAGCAGAGAGGAGAGTAAGGCATCGACAGGAGAAGTCACATCACAGTAGGACATTTGTTTTTCAAAGGGGACTTTCACCTTTGTTCTTCATCATGGCTTCCAAAAGCATATCTTCTTCTCTTTCCCTAATCAGAAAAATGAAAAGTTGCATTTTTAATTCTCAACATGAATATCTACGACTTCCCGATGCATAGTTTTTTTTCCTTCTGCACACCTCTGCCTGTCCTGATCCAAGCTGCTGACGATCTGGTTCCTCCGTTCGATGATGGCGACCAGCTCATCCATCAGCTGCTGCTCTCGACCTCGATCCTCCTGACTCCAGTCGCTCACTGAATGTTGAAGATGACGACGTGTAACATTTCAACAAAAACAAAGCGCAGCGCGTCACGTCTTTGCACTGCATCACATTCACCGCATTCAGGGAACTGAACCCAGTGAGGTTTGGGATTTATGTCTTGTTCCCCTTTACACAAAGGCAGTTTCAGGTCAGAAGGTGAAACTCACAGACCAGGGTCATTTAAACCTCTGGAACAATTTGCCTTTAGAAATATGCTTATTCATAGTGTATGTGTGATTTTCATCAGGGTAAACAACTACAAATGTTGGGTCTATTGATTATACGGTTATAATGATTATCGATCCCTGAGTTTCCTCCCAGCTATGCTTTTGAGATAAATAATTGTTACTTTTTGTCAGATATGTTAGCTGAAAAAAAGTAAAGTAATGCACACAGCAACACACTGACCTGGTTTATTAAGGATACATCTGAGCTCGTACTCCACATCTGCCTGTCTCTCCTCCAACTTCTGCTGCTTTGTCCTGGGAAAAGGCACGACACACAACAAAGACAAAACGTCTGAGAAATTCAAGAAACCTCCCGTCACAACACTCGCCTAACATTTTGGGTGCGGAGCAGACTGCAGGACAAGTCATGGCACATACTGTACGACTCGGAGGCGGAGCAAAAATCCTCGTCCTGGTCTAGTCTACTTACAGATGAACCAGCTCAGTGTCTCTGCGCATCAGAACGTGTCTCTCATGGATAAGAGAGAACCACCCCATTAGCATTTGTTCCTCTTCTTCATCTAAAGCAAAAAGAACGGGTCATTGGAGCAAACGTATATTACATAGTAATGTAACTATTACATAGTATTTATACACTGCATTCACAAAAACAGTGAGTTGGTGGCAGCCAGTGAATCATTTTGGTTCGAACCAGTAAGAACAGTTTGCCGAACCGTTCTTGCAGTCTCTCAGATTCCCCTCCAGTTCGACTCCTTTTTGTTCCAGAGCCTCCAGATGTTTCTCCAGCTCTCTCATCTCCACCTGCAGCTCTTCTGTGGACACGTCCTGGTCTGTCTGCACCTGTCCAGTGAATAATCGCCACAAGGATTTACATACACTCCCTAATGAGTGAACGTGGTGATGAGGGCTAAAATAGTCTGCGTGTTTGCATTCAATCCTTCTATTGAGGTTGAATACCAGGACGCGGAGGCAAACCTTTGGGCAATATTAATTATACGAGTATAAACATTCATTACGTTTTTCATATTATTAGTTGTCTTTGGAGTTCTAAATCCAGCCATTGTACCTTCCTCTTGATGAGTGGGAAGCCATGTCCGGGGGCGGGGGTCCGCGTAGTAGAGGGGAGGGCCTGACAGGTCTTTGATTTGGGCATCGCAGGTTTTCGATCAAAGGGATTCTCTTTGCAGGCCAGCTAAAAATGAAAAGAACGTTGTTGTGTTGAAGTATTTGGTCTGTGACGGCAGAAGAAAACGTTGGTATTACATTTCATTAATAACTAATCTCGTTCCATACCTTACTTTGACATGACACGACCTGGTCTGACTCATTTACCTCCGTCAGGTCAAATTGCAAAAGGGAGCTTTGAGAGCGGGCAGATGTGATAGCTGGCACAGACAGACTCCTGGGTAAAATGTGACTCTGTGCTTCTTCTGCAGAGGCACACGGCCCTGCTGCTGCTGCTGCTGCTGCTGCTGCTGCTTCAGTCACATCCTCTGGGAAACCTTTTGTGTTTCCAGTTTCATCCAAATGAGAGTCCTCATCCACCTCCTCTCCAAATGGATTGGGAGGAGGCACTCTGGGCCTGTTCCAGGGCCTCCGCGGGTTGGAGACAGATTTGGACCGAGGAGCGGGTAGCGGAGGTGGAGCGGGAGGCAGTTGTGTCCAGGGTCCGGGGTGGATGATGGTCATCCATGGATGGTTGGTTTGCACTTTAGAGCTACCTCTGGTTGGGCTGGTGCTACTGGGGGAAAGACAAGAGGGGGTTTCAAGACACCACTCCACCACATGTGAGGAAGAACTTCTGAGGAAATCAGTAATTATTATCATTATTATGATAAATCAAATCACACTGTTTTATAAAGCTCCTTTTATGTGATGTTTAAGATTTTGCCAACATCCATTTGTTTGAGTTTTAAACGTATTCTTTTGGTATTATTGTCAAACGTGAATAAATTCCTAACTGGAAGTTAGAGAGGTAGCTTGAGTAAAAGAAAAGAGATGCTTGAAAATCGAACATAATCAAGAGAAATGCAGACTATAGTAAAGTACACTCACATGTGAGATGAGTTGGATGAACATCTCTGGTTGATGGATGAATTGCCTGCATGGAGAAACAGAGAGAAAAACTAAAATGTGAGAAGAGAAAGAGAAGAGCACATCAACACACAAACATGCAGAGATTAGTTAAAACAAAAACTGATCAGCAACAGTAAAAAGATGACTTTTTACCTGCAGCAGGGGAGCTGTTCACAGGCTGGGCAGCTTTGGTCCTGGGTGCAGGAACAGGGACTGCAGAAGGGTCCAACATCCTCCTGGGTGCTGGAACCGGCCGACTACTTCCTTCCGTCACTCGTGCACACGGTGAAGAGAGCTCAGAGGGCCCGCGAGTCTTGAGTCCAGCTTTTTCAGCTCCTGTGACGGTCCTGTCTTCAACACAGGGCGGAGGAAGACGAGGAGGCGCCGGTTTCTTCGCAGTGCACTTCAGTCCAACGGTTGAGTCTCTGTCTTTCAGCTCTCTGCTCCTCTCCTGCGTCTCCGGCGTCTTACAAACCAGTCTGTCCTGTGACTCTGTTGTCTCAGTGTAATGAGGGACGCTGGAGATAGCCGATCCACCCAGAGAGAAAAAACCTGCCTGAAACTTACATTTGGGCCGATCGTCAGTAGATCCAATTTGCTGATTGAGGTCGACGCTCGTACTTTTACCGTCCGTAATGTGGTGAGTGCAGATCAACGAGCCGGCATCCCTTCCCTGTGTGTAAGACTCCGGTAAAAGAGTGCTGCGGCACACTTTGCACCTGGAAGACAAACGTGAAATGTTTATACTCTTCACGTATATCAACAGGTAAAAAAAGTGAATCCTATAATTTACGTGCACTGATGTCTAAATAACTCACATCTATTCGAATTATTATTATTATATTATAAGAAGATTCTTTGACAATTTAAAAAAAACAACAGAAAAACAACCCAGTTCTCTTCTTACGCTGTATGGCCATGTACAGATATAGTGAGTAGGGATGTCCAATATGACCACAGTGGTCACTTGAAACACATTAGATACACATTCCTATGTGTGAACTGCAGCCCGACTCCAACCGGATCTACACACAGTCTGGATGAATCTGGATCCAGACAGTAACAGAAGCAAAAAAACTAAAACAAAAACCCAAACAAACAGCTGTTACCTTGTGAACTGTGCCGTTACCTGAAACAGCTGCGATGGAAGACCTTTCCGTCGGTCAAATGTCTCTGTATGAGGTGGACAGGCTTAAAACACACACTACACACTGTCTGTGGCCTCGTGTGGGATAAACGATCATCTCTACTGGTTTCCAGATCAGTCTGGCTCTGAAAGGAGAAGAGAAACCAGCAACTGATACCGACAACCCAGCGGCTGAGATGACAAAAAGGTGTGTTCACAAGTGCAAACATATGTGCCGTTAAATTTACCTTCAGGCGTTTCAGGCCATCAGGAGTTTTACTCTTTGCGAGGTTGTTTAATAGATTGGCGTGTGATGACCTAGAACTGGCAAGACCTGCTGCAAAGTCAACAGAATGAAACGATAACGTGCCTGTGAGAAAGACATTAAACCTCAGCTTGCTGGTTTTCTGCAAGTAGCTCTGAATAAAAGCATCTAATAGAGGGCTATAAAACAAAACAGAGACATTGTACTCAGCACACCATAAGACTTCCTGTTGAAGAAGTGGTAGTACTGGGAAAGGTAGGTGATGACGCCCAAACGATCCGGCACCTTGGTGGAAACCATGTCCTTCGGGTCCAGCAAGGCGGGGATGCCCAGCTTCCTCTCTGCAATCTCAAATGCCTGCAAGAAGCCGGGAAAGTTGAACAGGGAATGAAGGTGGAAGACTGGAAAGAGGGAGTCGCACCAATACAAATTACCCAGAAGTCTTTTGTGCGAGTAATGGTACATAAATGCCAAGCACAGAGGTGAGAGACGCATGCTTGCATTGTGATCTGAGTGCAACCGTGGGTGTAAATGACTCACCATCTTGTTATTTAGATAAACATTATCTTTGCAGAGGGAGCTGAAATCTCTGGAGCAAGGTGAGGAAAATAAAGAGATTGATTAAGTGATGACAAAAATAAGACAAACAAACAAAACAGTTGCCTATTGGTGAATGAGGGTTAACCACAGACACAGAGAAGCACTGGCACAAGCTAAATGCAGTTCAAGACCACAGATTAAATTAGATGATTCAAATTCATCCGTTGAATGTAAAAAAAAAGGTAGAAACAAACCAACTAATCCCATTAAACTGCACAAGAAGAGAGATTAAGCAGAGGAGAGCAGATTAGACAGTGTGCAGGTCCTGCTCTGCTCCAGATTAGACAGCACACTAGTCAATCTGGTGCAGCCCGAGACAAGAAGACAAAAAGAAATCTCTGCACAGGACCCCCCCCCCCCCAAAAAAACAACAGACAAGGACAAATGTGTTTACAATGTTAGATGTGTCCTCAACATGCAGCACACCTGCAGATCAGACCAATGCTGAAACGGAATAGATGTTTGCACTTTATGAAACTCATGGTCTACTTACATCAAGTCAGGTCGGTGGTTGTGGATGATGGCACAGAATGCGAGTCCGTCTCTGAACGACGTTGACATGTTCTTGATTTCTACATTGGGGTAACTGGCGCACGTTATGCGGCACCACTCTCGCACGGCCCTCGGCGATGCCATTTCTTGCGTGAGATGTGACATGTGGGCCGGCTGAACATCGCACTTTATAAGTTAGAGGGGGATCAAAGAAAGCCGGGGCAGGTTGGGCATTGAGGAGGAAACGAACAGGAAACGAGCATGCAACTTCATCTTGCAGGAAACCTGCGGCCGAAGTGATGCACCGGGTTGGTGAAGCAGCAGGGAGGAAGGAAGTTACATGTATGCCGTTACGTTGTCAAATACAAACCAAGGTGTCCGCGCGTCAAAGCTAACGAAGCGGCTTCACCACGGCTCCCCTCACTCACAACAACGCTGCGTCACTTTTCACCAATCACAACAAAGGAGCTTCTGCATGTGGCGAACTGTCGTCAAAAACAGACGTCTACGGTGACCCGATGACTCCCGGTCGATTTAAATAAAAGGAGGATACTTTTTAAATCAAATCCCGTTACTTGCTGTTGTCCCTTCTTGTTGTGCTCCACATTAAGTGAAGTGCACGATAGCTGTCGCTGGAGGGAGACACAGAGCTGCTGCCTCTATAATTAGGAAGAAGAGGTTTCTGGTTACAAAGTGATTTCTCTTATTTTTCTATTCTCTGCGTGGCGGACAACTATAATCAATTTAAATAAAATTAACAATTTGAACTGCTGTTAAAAAAAGAAATAACGTAGATGCATTACAGCTTCATTAAAACATGCCATTTGTTCATTTAAATCCTTCTGCTCAGATCTTGCTAATAATGATCAATGAATAGATATCTTGATGTAAACAAATCCGCTTTAGGCTACAATGTTATTTTGTGAGGTTTGGACAACACGTCAGTACATTTTTAAACAAGTATTTCCGGTCAAACCTAAATCTAAAAGAACCCAAATGGCGTGCTTTCATTTTGAAATAATTTTACTCCGGTATGGCTCCGTCTGTGCGCTTGACTCAGCTCTCTGGTCATAGAAATTAATTTGCTAGAATGGTTATTATTATTATGGCCCTATTTACACTTATAAATAAATTAACAAATAGTCTAATTTGGGGCTAAAATGCAATATTTGGTCATTGGCGTTGACTTGGAATATTATACACAAAATAATAATACACAATGATGCACAGACATTTTTTCAACAGGCACTGCACTACTGTCTCTTCTATACACTCCAGTTCTGTGTCTCTTCTGCCTCTACGTGCATGTGTGTCCCTCGCGAGACCGACGCATCACATAAATCTCGCAGTGATGGCTGCGCCGCTCGACACGGAGAGTTTGGAGTCTCGTATCAGTGAGTGTTTTAAACTTATTGTACCGAGCAGGTATCGTCCGGAGAGCCGGACACTCGTGAATTATTATCCGCGAGTTGCTGTAGATGAGATGACAGCTCGGCAGAGCCGCGCGTGTCCCAGCAGAACGGACTCGGACCCTGTCGCCACGTCCAGAATGCTAACCTAGCTTCGCAGCGGCTGTGCCTGCTAGCTGTCAACACACGATACAGACAGGCGGAGCTTTAGCTCTGCGGCTCGATAGCTCAACTAGTTAGTGGGCGACGAGATCACAGGGGGGTCCATTTTTGGTCACATAGGTTAGATTATGATTACGGTAAAGCTATGGCCTCGTAAGAAAGTTCTAGACGACACGATGACACGGTGCGACTACCGACAGCAAGCTAGCTAACGCGATACTCTGCTAGCTACCTGTGTTTATCTGCTCGGTGACATGCTGGGGTTTTGTGGCAGAGACTTAATACATTTTAAATCAGGGTGTCACTAGGACTTCTAGGACTTTCTTAGGTGCTAAGATAAAGTTTTTTTAAGTGAAAAGCTAAAGCGTTTTGACTCAACATCTGTATGGTGAAGGTATGAATATTGAAGCTCCCATATTAACAACAAGCACTCAGTTGCCAGTTTAGCCACTGCTAGTTACAATAATACAAAGTCAAATACAAGCTGTGCAGTAAACCCTCCACTATACAGTTTTTGTTGTGGTATTGTATTTAGAGGTGTTTCAAATCTACAATAACATTGGAAAATGAATATATAATAATATATTGATACAAAAAAACTTCATACAAAATAGTTTTCGATTGGTGTGCCTACTAAAATGTCAGCTGACTGTAGAAACTATAACTGAACAGGTAGAAATGTTCACTGTTAATTTCACACTAATGTTAAGTCAATTCAGAAAGAAATCAATTTAGTTATCGCAACCTTTAAGACTAGATAACTGTGAATGACAGTATAGATATAACTCAACATCGATCACCTCTGTTGCCTAACGTCACATTTACCAACATTTCAGACAAAGCCACAAACCCACTGAACAGAGACACAGACTGGAGCAGCATCCATGCCTTCTGTGACCAGCTCAACAATGACTTGGAGGGGTAAGAGGAGGCTGTTTTTAATGTGTCTGGTTGATGCCGATTCAAGTGTATAAATCCTGGAAACCATAGCTGTGGTAGTGGACCGATGTTCTACCAAAGAAGGATTTCCCCGTTGAATTAGAAATCAATGAAATCCTCAATCTTAAAAGTGAACCGTCAATGCAAATGAACACATTTTATTCAGTACCTGCATGCGTACTTGAGGTGCCCTGGACATTCAGTTGTGTGTGTGTGTGTGACTTGTGTTGCAGGCCTCAGCTTGCCACCAGGCTCCTGGCCCACAAGATCCAGTCTCCACAGGAGTGGGAGGCCATGCAGGCCCTGCTGGTGAGTTCAGATCTGAACCAGGATCTGTTAGTCAGAATCAGCTGTGAGCTAATCACATGTGATTTTATTTGTTTACATTTTGGCGTGTACATTTTCTGATTCTAAGATGTTTCACTGCTATAAGATAACAACTTTGAGCAGATTTTACCCCAAAAATCCCCCCATGTGCATGTTAGGTTTTCAAATGAGCCTGTGTTCCTGAATGCATCTCAGTAATGTAACAGAAAGAAACGGTCCTCAAACCTAAATTTGTTTATTTAAATATGTATTGAATAGTTTGACGTGACGTTCCCTTTAGAGCAGGGTGTATCCTTTTTCAGATTGTGTTTAATTTTTTTCCATTTCTAATTCTTGCCTAGGTTCTGGAGACGTGTATGAAAAACTGCGGGAAAAGGTTTCACAGCGAAGTTGGCAAGTTCCGTTTTCTCAATGAACTCATCAAAGTAGTTTCTCCAAAGGTGAGGTTCCCTCAAGTGTTTCTCTGAGTGCGTCTGTGTTTTATTCGTACACGTCTGTTGTGTGTAAGTCACTCATTGTCGTCCTCAATGCTCCACTCAGTACCTGGGCTCACGGTCACCAGAGCCGGTAAAAAAGAAGGTTCTGGAGTTGATCTTTAGCTGGACTTTGGGGTTACCTGATGAGGCCAAGATCTCAGACGCCTATCAGATGCTGAAGAAACAAGGTGAGACGTCACCACATTAATGCTAAATTCATTTTTAAGGTTAATCTCAAACAAATTCTTGACATGGTAATAATGGCTAAAAACAATTACATTGATAAATAATAATTTGAAGCATTTAATGTCGTTCTTTGTGATATTCTGTGTTTGTGAATCAGGTATTATTAAACAAGACCCAGAGCTGCCACCTGACAAACTGCTCAACCTTCCTCCACCCAGACCCAAGAATGCCATCTTTGAGGATGAGGAGAAGTCAAAAGTGAGGACTTGTCTGTTAATAATCACAGTTATTTGAAAAGATGCTTTCCAACATGAGAATAAATGTGCCCTGAGCCACCTGTCATTACCTCTGAAGCCTGTTCACTCATTTTTCACCACGGGATCTCTGGCTGTCTGCTTTGTCAGACGCTGTCCCGCCTGTTGAATAGCTCGCACCCCGAGGACCTCAAAGCTGCCAACAAACTCATCAAGGAAATGGTCCAAGAGGTAAACCCGTCTAATACATCACATTTCTCTGTTCTACATTAACTGCACCTCTGCCTTTTTAGCGCTGCAGATAAAGTCGTGTGTGTTCTTCTAAGAAAAGGAGTAAAATATCAGAGTGCTGCACTCGGGGCGGGAGCATTAACGGAGTGGGGGGAATGGGGGTTGGTTGCTTTGGAGGGTTTTGTGTGTCGGTGGCAGAATGACTCAGCAGTCCTGATGTCAGGATAACGCAAACTGCTCTTTGTTCTCCCGGGACTTTTTTTTATTTGATGTTTCTGCAGCTTGCTTCATGTATGATCCTTTTCATACACTTGTTTGTGGTGACACCATGCTACGTGTGCCGTTTGTGAACTTCTCTCAGGACCAGAAGCGAGCAGAGAAGGTGTCGAAGCGGGTGAACGCCATCCAGGAGGTGAACGAGAGCGTCGCTCTGCTGACTCAGCTTCTGCAGGACTATGACGGCACCGCCGACAACCGGAGCAACGCTGAACTCCTACAGGTGAAGATTTAGACTTTAAAGTATTTAAAGCCCCTTTCCATTATTGTAATTTATTAACGTACAAAACTATTAATAGGCTCTTCTTAAAGCCACCAGACTCAATTCAGAAAACCGTTATTTTACCTCGCTGGTCGAGTTTGAAAGAGACTAAATAAGTAACAGAACGAAGTAACCACTGTGACATTTTCATTGTTTACTTTGGAGGGAAAAGAGAATAATATCTATCTATTGTTTTGTGTGATCAGGACCTGTACCAGCGCTGTGAGAAAATGAGACCTACACTGTTCAGACTGGCAAGTGATACGGAGGACAACGACGAGGCTCTGGGTGAGCGTTCTGCTCATTCATCGCTCATTAAACATCAAGAAAAAAGGAACGATCGCTCCTCGTTTATTTGCTGCAGCAAGCACACCGTTCATTTGTTCAACTGAACCCAGTCTTTGGTGTCCAGGACTGACATCTTCTTTTCTGGAGACATTTGCAATTCATTGTAAAAATATAGAAAAAAACACCATATGTGGCTAAAATACAGATTATCAACTAGCCTTGATGATTACAGTTGGCTGACTGGAGAAAGTTTGCGTTTGTAATACTTTTGAGCGTTGTCCCTTAACTTAAGCTGGAAAGATGTATATGTATAGTCGAAGCTAAACTGGTACCCGCCCACAGACGCCACAATACACACACATGATCAACCCGCTGTCTGGTTATGTAGTTTGTTAAAGTTACTCACTGTTTGATGGTTCGGGTGGTCCCGAGGTCGTTTGAATGATGTACTAGACGTTGATGGGTTGAGATTAGCTGCTTTGACTGACTGTAGCGTCATGAACAAAATCAAAAAACCCTCCAAAATCAACAGGCCTTTACAAAAGGTTCAAATTAGTGGCGAAATAAGCAAATTTGTCCTACCAAGCTAACTAAAACATGCAGCGGTTGAAGACCTTCTTCACCTCATTTTCAGCACACCTGCCTTCAATAATAGCTTCCAGAGATGTGAGGTCAGAGGTCGCTGTGCACTGGTTTAGCACCACTGGGTGCTGCTATACTATTTATATTGAGGTAAATAAAAACAATACGAAATTATAAAAGCTCGCTAGAAATGGCTCTAACGAGATGTTTAAATGAGTCCACCTCCTGCCCAGCAGAAGATCACTTATGACTGATATCACAACACTGTGAAATCAATGCAGAGCATTTTCTCCCGTCTTTCCACAGCGGAGATCCTGCAGGGGAACGACAGCCTGACGCAGGTCATCAACCAGTACAAACAGCAGGTGAAGGGGGAGATAGTGAACGGCAACAACACATTAAACACACAGAGGACAACAGGTGGGTGAAGCCTTGAGCACAGGAATACATGGAAGGGTAATCAATCGATTGGTTCTAGAATTGTCAGTTTGAAATCAACTGTCTTGAATCCGTTTCTCCCAGGAGGAGGGACGGCGCTGCTAGATCTGTCGGGATTGGACACGTCACCGCAGTCGCCTCCGTCCTTCCCAGAGTTCCCCACTCCGACGGACAACCTCAACGCCCCTTCACAAGAGATGGGGATCAGTCTGCTGGACGACGAGCTCATGTCACTCGGTAACGGCACGTCAGACACCGATGCGTCTCTCGGAGTTGAAACGCGGTCCTAAATAGCGCCACTCTTTGTGCATCCCACAGGTTTAAGTGAAGGAACACACACCTCCAACCCTCCCTCGCAGCCCGAGGACTCCACCGCCTGGGACTCCTTCCAGGTTTATTATTATTCATCCGTCAAACACGCACAACTTTAACTAACATTCATGTTAACAGGCATCCTCGCTTTCCATACATGTCCGGTATAATCAAGACATCTATTCCACTGTTTCTCTCATGCTTTCTGCTTCCAGTCCTCTGACAGCATAGACGCAGACATCCCGGCAGCACCCAGTCTCCTCCTGAGTCCAGACCCCCCCTCCTACTCTCAGCCCCTCTCGTCTTGCTCCACACCCGGGAACTCCGCTCTGGACGAGCTGGACCAGCTGGGAAAGACGCTGATGCAGCAGTCCCTGCCTCCAGAGGGCCTGCAGGTCAAATGGTATTTAACTAACGCCACTCGAGCATTACTTCTGACTCAAAATGTTCCTCGGAAGTTTTGATTGAATTGTTCCTTTATCTGCTTTCAGGGACAAGCAGCAGTGCAAACCAACTCTGAGGGATCTCCAGAGCAAGTCTGGGTGCAACATCACCCCAAACCCCATACCAACCTTCGCCGCTGAACCGCCCGCACCTCTCGCCAACTCTCAGCCCAGCCTTGCAGCCACGTTGCTGGATATGTCCCCGACTCACAGCGAGACGCCGCCTGCAGACGTCACCCTGACTGATGTTTTTGTACCGCTAGAATCCATTAAGCCCAGTAAGTGAACCTTAATGGCCGAATGTGTCTCCCGACCTGGAAGAACAGCTGATATACTCTCCTCCTCCTCCTCCTCTCTCCAGGTAGTCTGTTACCTGTGACTGTGTTTGACGGACACAGTCTGCGGGTTCTCTTTCACTTTGCTCGGGACTCGCCTCCCTCTCGGCCCGACGTGCTGGTGGTGATCATCTCCATGTTGTCGTCCGCTCCCGTCCCCGTCAGCAACATCGACTTCCACACCACGGCTCCGAAGGTCAGCAGCAAGAAAAGTTCAAGGCCTTCGCCTCCCATTAGACTATACACACATACATGGTTAATCTTGTGAAAACTGAACCACTGCAGCCGATTCACTGTCCGAGTAAGAATGTTCGTTTTCATTTATCAACTGTAGTCTATGGCAGTGAAGCTTCAGCCCCCATCAGGAACGGAGCTCCCAGCTTTCAACCCCATCCTTCCCCCTGCTGCTGTCACACAGATCCTGCTGCTGGCAAACCCAAACAAGGTAAGCTGAGACGTTGGGGGTCCCCCTTAAAAGAAACCATTAAGCTAAAACATACCCCTTAAATACCCCTTCTTAGTCGAGTGTTAAAACTATGATTCAATGTGTGTGTCTCAGGAGAAAGTGCAGCTGCAGTACAGATTGACCTTCACCATGGGAGAGCAGGAGCACAGCGAGAGCAGCAGTCTAGAACACTTTCCTCCTCCAGAGACGTGGGGGAACCTATAGCACTGACCCACAACCCGACAGACTCTCTGCTTTCAGACTCCGCCTCCTCTCCAACTCAAACACTCTGCATTCGCCCGTTTTCCTTTTGTGAACACGTTGTACTTTTCTTTGATCGGTATTGACTTCATTTCCTTGGATCACGCTCATGCTCCGTTAGTCTCGTCATATTGTTTTTTAAACAGACATTTGGGTGTGCTTGATGTTTTTCACTTCACAAAGTCGGTCTGAATCACTCGTCGGTTGCCTCTGCATGCTTTTCCAACATGGCAGACGATGCCTGCTAAATCCAGCACACCGAGAGAGAGAGACAGGACGTTAGCGCATCACGTAGACGCAGCGCATCGTAGTTTTCAAAACAAACTTATACTTAATCAACGTTTCGTGGTGTGTATTTTGTAATTTCTTTCGCAGCGACCGAGTTTACTTTTTGATTTGCACGGAGAATGATATTTTTTGATTGTACTGCGATGTCTGTTTCTCATCTTGTGCAAAGAACAAAATCTACTGTAACAGTCTGTATCATCTGCCATATGTGCCTTTTTATTTGCGGTTCTAACATTATTTAACTTTTCATGTGTTTGGATGGATTTGTTTTCCTCATCTGTTACACACCAGTCATTGGGTCTGTCTGAGATGAAGTTCAGCTACATGATATCCTTAAATTCTTAATATATTCAGAGCATTTTCAGTAGGCTAAGTTACATCTTTGACTTCTTTATTTAGCTTGTGAGTTAAGTTTAAAATCGGCATTTATTGGGTAAAACTGGAGCGTCACGCCAAAGTGAGAGGAAGCCAGGTGCTCCGAGCGCCGCGTTCGTCTCGAAACAAGTTCAACTGGTTTCTACAGCGTGCGATGCATGTCGACCACGCTCAACACTCCCCCCCCCCCACCCCCCCCACATCACATTCCGCTGCACTAATCTCCAATACGACTGCTTTGTAAATACCAATGATGGCAGTCCTGTTATGTACATTTGACTTGTGCAAGAGCATAATTCTGGTGAAATATTCCAAATGGGTAATAAAGGATTTTTCTTGGTGACCTGAAGGCCTGTTCGTTCATTTGTGTTGTAGGTGACCGAGTTTCTCCTCTCACGGGAACTCATACAACACCCAGAGCTACTGTCAATGATTTAAAGACCACACCGTGATACATTGAAGAGCTTTATTAAACTGTAAGAATTATAGTATTTAAGCTGTAAAGACCCACATTGGTACACACAAACTTAGAGAAGCTCATTTATATGCATGTCACTTTCACTGCTGCCATGGCTGCACAGCTGCCTCTATCAGGCCAAAAATAATATTTATATAATAAAACAAAGAAAATCAAAAGGAGAAAGAAATCCCTTTATGGAAAACCAGAATCTCCATCATTACATCTACTCACACTGATCTTGTGGCTCACAAACTTTGAAACACAAAAATAAAGATTGAGCCTAAAACAGAAACGAGCTTTTATACAAAGAAATAACTTCAACACTTACCGTACACGGCTAAAGGGGAAACTCAGATTACTCCACAAATCCTATCAGCTCACAATACAAATACAGAACGTTTGTACAAAGACTTTTTTTTTTTTTTCCGAGACCATCATAACGAGCTTCTGTCAAACTAAATAATGAAGCGACTGCCGTGGCTCTCCTTGGCGCTGCCGCCGCCCCCACCCACAGAGCGCATTCGCCGGTCACACTCGCCCTGGTACATCAGGTTGGGATTGTTAGAAGTGGAGCCACTTCGAAAATGATGACGGCCACCTGGAGATAATAAAAAAAAAGACATTCGGACAGACAAATACGGCAATTCTTCAAAAAGTCAAAACCGATTCCTCTTTGGCTCTTTCTTTAAATTATTTCGCCACCATATAAAGTATATAGTGATGTAATCCAGCAGGAAGCGTCCACCAGCTGCAGCAGTTTGGGATTGATGGCCTGTCGGGCCTCCTCCAGCACCCGGATCAGCTCGCGGGCCTGGCGGAGGTTCCCCGGGGTGAAGAAGGTGTAGGCCGTGCCTTTGATGGTGCTGCGGGCCGTGCGGCCAATGCGATGGATGTAGTCCTCCGACGAGTTGGGATAGTCGTAGTTGATGACAAATTTGACATCCTCCACATCTTGACATTGGAGTCAGTGGACGGAAAAGACAAAGAGCACAAAGTCAGGACAAAACCAACACTGGTTGAGAAATTGACTCCATTGGTGAATTTTAAGTTTTGTGCTTTTGAAAAAAGGGGAACATTCAGACAGACAATACCTGCAAGACCCATCAAGACCCATCGTCCTCTGAAAGCTTCCACCCACTTACCTGTTAAATCATCGACTACTTGTACGATACACAATTAGAACATGAATTTAAGGAAGTACAGTACTTACCCTGCAGGGATTTAGGGATGGCTTATAAAGTGACCCCTCTGTCCCCCTACCCATCCCCAGTCCTGGGAGGTCTGCAGGGGAGGAGAGCGCACGGGGCAAAAGCAGTCCCTTCTCTCCCAGTGACAAATAACTTGTGATCGTGATGTAGAGCGGGGGAAGTGGTAGATTCTCTAAAAGGCTTTGATTGGTGTGGCTTGTTTCATAATGCCACTAATCGCAGTGATATCAACAAGCCGAGCTTTTCAAGTTTAGTAACGAGAAACAGACACTAAGGAGAAGCCATGTGGGTGTTTTGTGAGAGTGGGGTCTGCCAGGGAATTTGAGTCCTGACAGTTCGTACTCGTCCCTACGGAGGGTTTTAGCGAGTCATCTAAAGCTGGTGAGTTATTAACAGACTGGACTGGTGTGACGTTTGCAAAGATAAATGTCCGGAGTCTTAAAGATAAAGAGGGGTTGAAAGCCAGACCAACAGTCGATTTGGGAATGGGGGGGGGGGGGGGGGGGGGGGGGGCAGGGGCAAAGGGACAAAAAGGGGACAGGGGTCAGTAATGGTTTAAAAGGAAACAACAGGAAGACAACACAAGACCAGGACAGAAAGTTGGGTGGTAAAAAAGAGGTAGAGGAAAGAGAGGAATGAGAGAAAGAAGGAAACATTTAAGGAATTAGCAAAAGAGGGAGAGCAGTGACAAGCGAGAGAAAACGACAGCAGAGAGAGAGAGAGAGAGAGAGAGAGAGAGAGAGAGAGATAACGTGTGAAAGAAAGAAGGGCCAGAGGGCCAGAGGAGTGAACTCGATTATAGAGAGGTGGCTCCTCCAGGCCAGGACTCCTGCCAGCCAGGACCAGACATGACGTCCGCAGAGGGAGAGGCCGGCCGGCACAGCCAGTGGTGGGGGGTGTTAGGGGCTGGCATCAGGGGGCAGTTCAGAGGGGAGCCTCCAGCATAGCCGTCCATGCCCGGGCTTGGGCTGCTTTCCACCCTCACTTCCTGGCAGTTGTCTCTATCTTCTTGTAACGCACCACTGTATGTAATGACCTATCAGACTGGATTATGTGCGGGACCAATTTAGGGTACAAAAGTCACTCTCCAAAGTTCGTTATTGGGAATGGTAATGCATCTCCTCAAGGACTGTCAAGACAACGTCTTCTTAATCCATATCCCATCAGAATAAATACACCATTATTGACTTAGTCTCTAAATCCGAGTCTTTGAGTTAATTCAATCAGCGAGTGGTGTGGTGCGTCACTGTGATGATGGCATGGCTGAGGGGAGCCCACCCTCCTCCATACCCCCCTCTTTGCCCTCTCACCGGACAGCCCCGACCCTCGGATCAAATTTGGAAGCCCAGCAGCCCCCCCCCCCCCCCCCCTCTCTGTCGCCCAGGCAGCCAGTGTCCTGGAAGGGGGGACAGTTTTGTTCGTGGGCTCTGTTCTAGGCTTTCAGTGGAGGTGGCTGTGTCTGGGACTGTTTAATCAGGCCGTCTCTCTCTCCCAGAGTCAGCTTTCGATTTGTCATGCACGAAGATGATGGTCTTGTTCCTTTTCTCAGCCATGATCTCCTCCATCAGCTGGATCAACCTGAGGAAAGAAAGCAAACTAAATAAATAATAATAATGCGTTATACATGTACATATCATAATCATCACTTTAAAAAAGAAATAGAGGCCACGAAAAGTAAGGATTAAAAAGGGAAAGAGATGCAGTAAACAGGAAAAGAGTAAGAAGCAAGACGAATAAAGGAAGACTACAAAAGAAGAGGGTCCTAAAACAATACGAACCAAACAAAGTGTAACAAACCAAAGCAGGAAAAGACAGGTCTGCTATGTGGCCGGCCTCTTGTGTTCCTTCTCACTCTCGATACAGACATCAACTATCTGAAGGATGTTGTGGTTGGCGCTGAGTTCCAGCGCTCCGACATTGATTTGGACGTAGTCTTTCAGGAAGTCCTCTGCCAGCTGGCGGACCTCTTTGGGCCACGTAGCACTCCACATCAGGGTCTGTCTGTCGGGCTGGGCGAGGAGCAAACCACAGAAACAGAAACGAGTAACGACAGGTACTAAAATGACTTCTTCATCTTACAAAAACGGATCAAAACATAACACGTAAGCTATCAAAGCCAGCACTTCTCTGCTGTAAAATGTACCCTGATCTGGTCCACAATCGAATCTGTGGTTCAAAACCCATATCCAGCATGCGGTCCGCTTCATCCAGAACCAAGTACGTGCAGCTCCGCAGGTTGGTCTTTCCAGCCTCAAGGAAGTCAATCAGGCGACCTGGTGTGGCAATGCAGATCTCAACCCCTGAAGGAGACACAGTTCGTACATTACAGACTAATCACATGTGGATTACAAGGGGACACAATTGTTTCAGCTGACTCACACAATAAAAAGAAAACGAGTTAGTAATGTGACACAAATTGGTGTTATTAATCCAAAGAGTTAATACGCCCTACCTCTCTCCAGGTCTCTGATTTGAGGTCCCTTGGGAGCCCCCCCCATACACACAAGTGCTTTTGATGCGGGAGGACTTTCCGTAGTCGCATGCCACCTGCTGGACCTGCTGCGCCAGTTCTCTTGTGGGGGCCAGGACCAAGCACTGCAGAGCACACATGTAATGTCATAACAATACACCGTTTAGTGCATTAGACACTTTAATGTTGTGCCAAGACGGCATTTAATATCATTCTTGTAAACTCCGATATCTCAAAAGTGGACAACTAAGTGATTAGTGTATTCCTTTTCTCTGCACCTACAATGGGCCCATCTCCACGCTCCAAGTAGGGCTGATGATTGATGTGCACAATGGCAGGCAGGAGGTACTGAAGAAAGAAAAAAGGGGGGGGCGGGGGGGGAGGTCAGTGGATGTTGCTGCTGCATGTTACGCATCCATCTTTGGAGGAAGACATGCGTCTCACCGATAAGGTCTTCCCGGAGCCGGTCTGAGCAATGCCCACCATGTCTCTCCCGCTGAGGGGCCAGAGGGAAACCTTGAGCCTGAATGGCTGTGGGCTCCTTGAAATTCTGCTGCATCAGGACATCCAATACGTATTCTAGATGGAGAGGCAGAACACAAATATTCTGGTTATTTCTGAGACAACTGATTTAGTTTAGTATTGTTTTTGTAGTGGCTGTGTAGTTCCACAATTGTGCATGATTTAGATATCCATGTACGCACGTGCTTACGGGGAAACTGGGCCTGCTGGAAGCTGGTGAAAGGCTTTGGGCAGCCTGAACCCCGAACAGTGATTTCTTTCTTCCTGCAATACTCAACATCATACTGAAAAGCACAAGAGTGAGGAGAACCAACAGTAAACACCAGTGTACAGCATTTTAATAACGTTACTCATCAGAATGCGATGTTTCAGGGAATACCTGGCTCATTCGCTGCACTTCGGAATGTTCAACGTAAAAGTTCTTCACAAATTTAGGAAGCTCGTCCAGGTCTCTCTCTCTCTCTCTCTCTCACACACACACTCACACTCACACTCACACACACACACACACACACACACACACACACACACACACACACACACACACACACACACACACACACACACACACACACACACACACACACACACACACACACACACACACACACACACACACACACACACACACACACACACACACACACACACACACACACACACACACACACACACACACAGTGTAGCAAGCTTTCCTGGGCTACAATATTAGCCCCGCACACCGTTAACCCCAACAAACGCACGAAAGCCTGTTTATAACGTCCACTAACGGTATGCGCGAGCTCTAACGGTGCTGACGTCAGCTGCTTACCCTCTGTCACGGCCACGCTCTCGATCTCTGTCTCCGTGCGAACCTCTCATTGTACGGACACACACTCTTGTATGAGAGGTGAAGCGGTTATTTAGTGGGGCCTTTAGGTTAGTGGACACTTTTCTCGGAAGAAGTTGCCTGGCTTTCGCTTTTCTATAACTGTTACCGTTACAGGCCTTGACAACCACCGTAGTTCTAACCGACACGGCTTTTATTTCAGCCAAACGATGACGTACCACGTTACCGTGGAACGCTGTATGAATGAAGACATTGAACGTTTCTTAAAGACTTGTTGAATAGTCAAATATCACACCAAGCCATGCTTTTCTGTGACAAACCTAAGTTATATTGACACAATACTGAGAGCTGTACTGCTATGTTGTTGTTAGAATAGCGCACGCGCAGCGGGCGAGCGGACGCTACTGTGACTGGCTGACTGCTTGTGAAGCCCCGCCCCCACGTATGATTGAGCGTCAGTCCTTTTTCTTTCGGTCCGCTTCAGACACCAAAAGGGTTTGATGACACCCACTATTTTGTGATTCATAAAAGTAAAATCATTGTAACAAACTATTTGTATGTTATATTGTGATGATGGCGTCTACAAGCCGACGTGATCAAAAACCTGGCAAATGTCTTTTTTGCATTTTGTATTTTATTTCCTTTTCAACAACAGAAACCATTATAGCATCAAAACAAGAGATAATATTGCCAATATACAAATTAAAAAGTGTACAACAGAAATAAAACAAGAGAATATATGAAAATTAAACTATTAAACCCAAGCACTATACCAAGCAATGCCATTACATCATCAAGAATGTTTCACAGTGCTTCCACAGAGTTTAACTATTTACAACATCCCCTCCTTTCTGGTATAATATTTCCTGGTTATATATTCTCACCTTTGTGATTAATATCCAGCTTTTAAATCACAGTATCAAAACTGTTATTTGATAGTGTTCTGAATGAAGATGCTCGAATTGGATACGCTGTTAACTCGGGGCAGAGTAAAAGGCAGTGAACGGGATATAGTTTAGCAGTCACAGCAGGAAACCTTTCAACACTTTCATTATTCCGCTAACTGAACACGATTTTCCAATTTAGAAGATGATTGTGCTCTTTTGAGGATGCACATCAATTTGGCAGTTCATTTTTCACCTGGACTACATTCATCACAAACAAGGACTTCACCGTTTGTTTACTTTCAGTTTACAGAATTGAGTCAATCCGTAGTTTGTACTATGCACTTAACATAAGAGGAAAACAATGATCACACATTTAGCGCAAGCATCGGGCCTAAAGTCACCTGTCAAAAGGATCTAGTCAGCGTTTATATTGGTGTGTTCTGCCATCAAATGTACACGATCATCACGACCACAAGCAGCTTCTATACTGGCCCCTGCTCAAACGCATATTCAACATCAGTTGATGAACACTTAACTCTACCACTGGGAAACAGAGGATGACGAGCAGACCTGAAGGCTCTGACTCACTTGAGGATTTCTTTTCCTACCATGCATCACTGCTATAGTGTGCTTCTGAACCAGTCTATGTGCAGCTTGCATACATTATTTGAATGCCCATGTATTCCTTTTCCAGGTGAGTCTAATTTAAAGCCTTGTCTGCACTGAGACTCTTTGAACGGCCTCATCTGTCTGTGTTGACCGTCGTCCTGACTAACTCACTACTGCTGTAGCAGTGATTCCCTAATAAACAACACCAGCAGAGGCAGGCCTGATCTGTGCTGGTTTTAATTAAGGGATTACAATCCGCAGCACATCACAGCTGCAGGGAAGCGCTGCTTCTTCAGTAATCTGTAATCTGTGTGGGCGTTGTCCTTCCGGCAGTCGCCCTGCCCGCACTAACATCCCTCCTACAGCTGCTCCCTCTCGGTGCTCCACAAACAGCAACATTGCACACGGAGCCAACAGCTGGAGTCATGCGATTACACTCACTGGTTCATGTGAACCCATAACAAAATGAAAACAAACACAGAATATTCATAACGTTTTCTGGAATAACAATCTTCCAACAAACTACTCTTTAAATGAGTTACACCTTCAAGGTCATACAACATTTAAATAAGAAAAATGTGATTAAATTCTTATATATTAAAATCAAGCCAATTCAAAGGCTCCGTAGCTTTGCTCGACTATAAATCAATCCTAAATCTGAAGACAGTGCGTCTCATTGACTGGAGCACATTGTACTCCTATTTGGCAATGATTCGGTAAGAGGCAGAACTGGCAGAGGGGTGAGGAGGAGTTTGGAGTAAGAATCAATATGAAAACTTAGGCCATGTGTTTCAGATGTAGATGGCACTTATTTGCTCTGGCATACACCTTATATCTGTCATATCGTTATGTATTTCTGCTGTGGTGTTTAAAGTGCATCATAAGGACGCTGTATGCCGGCACGGTTATTTGTACCATGTTCTGTCAGTAATGGCTTCTATGACATCAACACAAATTACAACTGACCATTTAATAACCAGGTAATACGTCTAATGTCTGTCTGAACATCTGGACTTCTCTCTGACCATATTTGAAACAACTTCTCCAACCTCTTATTACCTCTCTTTCCTCGTACGAACTCTCGATCCCTTCCCACAGTCTGGTACCTATGTTTTTATAAATCTGAGATAAATCGGATCTTTTCATTGTTGTCTAAATGCAAAATAAAAATAAAACCGAATCTGATCTTCCATTGTTAAGGTACCAACAATAAGATCGGACTCGTCTCACACTGGCGATACAAATCCAACATGGGCTACGGGAGCAGAGTGAGTGTGTGTTCGAGTCTCAGAACTCGTCGTCGGAGCTGAGCAGCAGGGTCTTTTCGTTGTCCCCGTGGGTGCTGAGGTTACTGTGGCTGCGGGAGAAGGGTGGCCCCCCACTTCGCTCCAGTGTGGACTGCTGGGTGTACTGCTGATAAGCCGGGGAGAAGTTGTGGATGGCATCCTGGACCATGTCCCCTGGGTTCATGGTCTCCTTCAGGCTGCTGGAGATGCTCTTCATTGGGGCACAGCGGCCTGGAGGTGGGGGGGGGGGGGGGGGGACTTAGAATATCAATAAAGAGACACAGAAGTGGACTGGGAGGGATGTGGGAGATATGACAGTGACGGACGATGAGTGAGAAAATTGCGAGGCTGTGTTTACTTCCAACTGTCAAGGGAATTCTTTTTTATTTTACCCAAAAGACAGGCATGTTATATGATAAACAACCGTAGGTAGTGTGATAATACTGGAGGTCAAGATGAATGCACATTTTATGACATATATAAAGGAAATATACCACGAGGCAGGTGATGATTTAACACCAGGTTACACTAATTTACTTTGCTTCAGGTCTTATTGTTTCACTGCTGGGAGAGAGAGAATTAGAGGAGAACACTGAGCCTTGGGTAGGAACACAGACAAGCAAAATGCTCAAGGACTGACGTCACCGGCTGCAAAATGAACATAAAGAAACAAAACAAGACAGCCACGGTTTGAAACGAGTAAACTGAACTCATGCTGAACTGAAAACAATGTTAAAGTAATGGACATTTAACCACATTCAAACACCAACGGGCAAAGAAAAAGCACTTCTGGGGGACAAACTGTGGTAGATACAGACGAAACACAGCGAACATCAGACCTACCGTACTGTCCATAGATAGGAAAGGAGCCTTTCAGCGCAGCACAGTGAAGGAGAGAGAGAGAGAGAAAGAAAAAAGGAGAGAAAGAGAGACAAGGAACACAAGAAAGTCAGGATGAAAGTGAAGGGAAAGCAGAAGAGAAGAGAAAGACTCAACATATATAGAGAGAGGAATCAAAGAGTGAGGTCACATCAGACTGCAGAAATCAAGTCCATACCGAGGACCATTCATTCAGAACAGACCGATTATAATGCTATACTATAACATACAGACTCTTCTCTCATTATCTACATTATTTAGCTTTAATGCTCTGATCTCACACCGGCCTCTTAATACCTCCCCTTACCATACGAGTCCAGTCTCTTATCCATGTAGACCTTGTAAGTGAAGGCATGGCGCAGAGCAACGGCGGCGAAGAACATCTCAATGCAGACGATGAAGTTTTGGTAACCAGCGGCAACCGTTCCCTCGCCCACAGAGAAGTCCGCCGAGGTGATCTGAGGGATGGCGCCGCACTTCTCCAGGATGGCCAGCAGCATGCCTGAGTCAGACAGAAGAGAGAACAGGGAGGAAAAAAAAAGGGCTGCAGTTTGTAATTATGCACTTTCTTTTGCCAACCTCTTGGACATTCCCAACATGTTGATAGAAACACACCTACGGGCTTGCTTACCTTGCCAGAAGGAGAGAAAGATGACCGATTTGACCATGACGAACTTGAGCATGGGGTTGTAGGGGACGAGCAGTTCACGCGTGGCGAAGTAGAAGAGGAAGAGAGCGTAGAGCGACAGGCTGACGGAGACGTTGTAGATGATGGTCACATACAGGTAGCCACTAGCCACGCTGGAGGAAGAAAGAATGTGCTTCAGCTGTGACACACAAGACGTGAAGATGACTCACAATCAACTTGAACCTACACAAGGCAGGTTCATGTTTCTCATTTGGGCAAATAGTTAAAACCCTTTAGTGTCTTAGCTCTGGAGAAGCTGCAGCTCTTCATTGCGTAGGATGATGATGATGATATTTACATAAAGCTTTACTGTAGAGCAGCACTCCTGATGTTTTCTGTTTTTAAAGGCCCTCATTAGGGATTTACTCATTAATGATATGAATTCTCTAGATTGCTGCTCAGCCACTGTGGTCTGACAAGACCTTTCGCTGAAGTTGGTCGGCGTCCACGGCAGTGTGACACGACAAGTCGGAACACAATAGATCACGACTCACGAAGATGCCAATGCTGTGAATGTGGAATACTTAATACATACTTAAAGTCTCCATCTTTGTATTTCCCGAAGGCCTGAAGAATGACAGTGATCACTGCCATCAGGGGTTTCACCACGCAGAACTGGAGAGTAGCCTGAAGAAGCAAAAAAAAATAGAGTCAGGAGAAATAGAAGGTCCGTAAAAAGCAGCGATGCTATAGATGGATATAAATATCATACTGAACTTACAGAAAACAACTCTGTAAACTAATACATCGTGCTAACACCCTTTGAGTAATATTACACAGTGTGCAGTAATATGAGCCAAGAGAGTGATCGGTACCTGTTTGCAAAACCGGAGGAAACCAATGGAGTACGTCTTTCCCCACAGACAGCAGGTCCCATACACACAGCTTGACCTAAAGGGAAGGAAAGGTTACCATTGTCGTAGAAGTAGACAAGCTACCATAACATTAAATAACTATCAATAAAGAGACTAATTAGGAAGAGGAGAGCACTTACTCAATAGGTTTCCCTCTGATCTCAGCCATGATGGCGCTCTCTCCTCCCAGATACTCGTAACACAGACTCAGGAAGTTGTAGATGACAAAGGCTGAAGAGCGTCACACATTGAACAAGAATTAGGGCGATCATTAGTGTCTGTGAAATCACTCCCAGGTTCACCGCCCGTTTGTTAGGACAGTAGAGGATGAACTTGGTTCAAGAGCAACTCGCTCTAGCAGGTGAAGACCTGAAGATAATTTGGGCCTCAGATTGGTTAAACAGTAACGGAGCAGAGACCCCGAACCTAAATGCATCTATACCACGGTTTTACTAAAAAAACATCATGTCAAAGTTGCTGACGTGGGTCTGGAAACACTGGACATTTCTAACAGCCTCCAAAAAGCAGTTACAGCAGCGGCCGGTTAGTCACACAGTGTTGTCAACGCGCCGTCATGATTACGGTTATGTTTTGCCGATTTTGTTCCAGAACTGCTGAGCGTGCCGCTTCCAGGCAGAGAGGTGAGTCACCCCCCCAAATCGGCCGGCTTAGAGACGGAGTGTTGTAATGTTGTGAGTGAGGTATAAGCCTAAGCGTAATTGTAAGGTATAGTTCCCTAATGCCGGGAGCAGAGATGAAGCCGCGCGAGAATAAAAATGACATTGGAACATGTGATGTTTTGTGTTGGTCTTCCATCAATGCAGACAGCTCCACTGGTTGCTTCTGAAGCGTCTGTTGTCAGTGGGGCCGATTCATAAATGCAATGACACCAACATAAAGTAGTCCCTAAAAAGCACACAGCTTACGGTGTACAGACACGTCACATCCGGTGTACTGGTCAATAATTCACTGGCTATTCTGCAAACACTTGTAATTTATTGGACACTTTAATTAAGAAGTCATGTATAATTTAAATAAACCTGACTGGACTGCGTACTGATCCCAGTAATTGGAGTCCCTGAGAGAGCGGAGTGTTTTTTCGTCTGCTGCCCCAGGTGTTTCTCAGGCTAATTTAAGGGTAACCCACAGATACCGGCTCCCCGCTGCCTCCGCTCTCGCTGCTGTTTAAAGTGGCTCAGTTTTCAAAGTGAGCCTGTGATTGTAGCACACACACAGAAACCCAGCCAGGAGCCAGTCAGCACAGTGCTGGCTTTGTTAATGTCGCAGAACTAAAAGTGTACTTTCGCTGCTTTTAGCTTGAAAGGCGCTGGCGGATGACTTTGATGCACATTGAGAGCATAAATATACATGTCTTAATCTTAATGTCAAAGTACATTTTAAGGTGTTTATGAACTTATACTAGTCACCTGGTAGCTGAGTGAGCTTGTGAAGCAGAGACAGACGGACAGCAGGAGTGTGTACGAGTAGAACAGTGTGTTTATGTTTTTACCAGCAGTAGATTCTGGCACAAGTTGCGTCTATGCTATTAACAGCAGCAGTACTAAACATGTCTGTCTCTTTTTGTTTTATATTAATCTATCCGTCAGGTACGTTTTTGATGAAAAAATGTATTGTTTAATATACAAGATGATGAGAAAATAATAACCAGCAGTTTAAGCAAATCCTCACAATGAGAGGCTTGAAGCAGCTTTCTGCCTTCCTGCAGATCAACTACTAGTTTCAGCACTAACAGCACGCTCGGCCAATTATCCTCATGAAGCCGATGTGATGATGGGACACAAAAAGCAAATTGCCTCAAACATAACCACAGTATGATGTATAATTGCTTGTTTTATTCTTAATTGTTCTAAAAATTCTTAACGGGCACCGTGAGGGATGATAAAAAAAAAAAAAAGAACAAGCTTGCGATTTATCTGCTCATCAAGCAGAGTTGCCATTTCAAAGTCTTCTCAAGGATTTGCTCGTTTTCCTGCAGTTGCTAGGAAACAGGTTTCCCCCTCCCCTGCAACCCCGAGAGGCCACGGAGACACGAGGACAAAGATGGCAACCTTTGTAAATGAAGACACTGCAAAGGCCATCTGCCGCTGGGGCATCGCAACACGTTCATTCTCACACCCTTGTTTCTGCTGGGGGTCAAAAGACACACTGGAACACACACACACACACACACACACACACACACACACACACACACACTCGCTCCCACCGCCGTGGTGGATATTCTGCCGTTTGCCAAGTATGCCAGCACTAAATCCGGCTTGCGGCACAACTAGTGTGGCGGCGTATTGCACGGCGTTCCTCCATCCACTCACCTTCGTAGCAGTCTCGGACTGTGTCAAAGTACACATAATACTCCTCGTTGGTGAAGAAGAGGAGGCTGAGCCAGGAGTCGAAGGCATAGATGGGGACTATGAAGAGGATCCTAACTATGTGCCTCTGCTCGTTTGGAGAGCTGTAGTAACGCAGGTGCATGTAGATCTAAAAGAGAAAGGAGAAAACAATAAGAAATCTAAGAACATACAATGATGAAAGACTCCATTATCTAACCGGGACTTTGCAATGAGTACAAAAACACCAGTGGCTTTATATATACGCTTTAGCTAGATAAAAGCAAATATTGATTCAATGTTATTTTACGATTCTGTCGCAAATTTGGTGCACAAATGAGCCCGACACTGACAAGACCTCACACACCGTCCCAGTTGGTAATAATAATGCCGTATGTCCACATGTGTGGATGGTGACTGAATGCAGCATGGTCTTTAGGCGTAAGACCACATTTTTGGGAGATAAGCAACACAAAAAACAGCAGGTATTCACTTTGAACTTGTCTACAACAGCAGAGCATGGCGAGGCACAGGTGGAGGTACAAAGAGGACAGGAGATTCACAGTGGAGGGTTTAACATGGCGCCTTGGTAACAAATACTTGTGAGGGGAAGTGGGTCTGGGTGGTTTTTTTTTTGCTTGGTGGGAGGTTGTGGGTGCATGTGGACTGTGTGAGTGAAGGTGTGAGTGTAGATGGGTGAAGGTACATCATTTATTTATCCCTGTTGTTTTCCCTTGTGCTGGTGGCTTTTAAGTAAGATGTTTAATTGAAGGACATGAAAAATTCTAACGTGGAGGATAAATGGGTTTAAATCGGAAACTAACTGCTACCTCATGAAACCTGCATGCCAGGCTCTAGTTTGTCTGAGCAGGTCAGAGTACAGCCAGTTTACATTTGCTTTAGTCGGACGCTGGAGTGCTGAGAGTCTGGAAGGTGTGCGTGTTTGCTTGCGTGCACCGACACATGGGGCTGTTCCGGGTAACTGACACTGAGCTTTTATCACTCCTATTGAGAGCAGCAGACGGCAGGAAAGAGCAGGGCGGGCGCCTCTGTCTGCTTCATCCGGCTCCTCTCCACTTACACAATGTCGCACCGATCACCTTTCCTGGTCTGTAAACAGACACACACCTTTGGTAGCATAACAAACAGTGGGCGACAATACGCCAAGCGAGACAGTGCACTCCGCTCACAGGGCTTGTTGCTAGGTGACCCTCCTCCACACACACACACACACACACACACATCCCCGTCTCTTTCATGTCGAAGTCGAGCTAGGAGCACTTGTTGCCAGAGTGACAGAGGGCTCTTCTTTAAGCCTGTGTGTGAGGAACAATAGAGGACGAATCATTAACCTGTGCCTCGGGGTAGAGTCCATCTCACTTACATAAAAGGTATGTTTAGTAATAAACCTCTGTGTTACATGGGGGCTGATAAACTGACACAAACAGCACTTGTGCACTTATCTGCACCACTATCACTAAACAAACACCTCCAACTCCAGAGATTTTCAACACTCTGCTCAGTATGTCCCTTTACAACTTGATTTTCTTGTAGCTTTTCCTCACGTCATCCACCCGTAGTCGATGTTTTCTAACCCTATTGTAGATTCTTCTAGAAGCTTCAGACAAACAGCGCACCCTCCAATGGCTACGCTACCCGAGGTATCTGGCACATGTTAGTTGTGTCTCGGGGGGAATAATCAAACCTCGGTCAATCAAACTGGGCTCGTGGGGGCCTTTGTGTTGGGGCCCCGACCATAGATTGCAACATCTCTGGTTCTCCACCGGCCATGGGCATTTGTTACATGTTGTTCCTTATCCGTCTCTCTCTTCATCTCCTTTCATTTCATTTCTCTACTGTTGGCTTTCAAATCAATTCTGTAAAAATAAGTAGGCAGATAGTTTGAGAGGTAGTCCTTCTGTCATGCGTGTCTAATGCTTAATGCTGAAGATGTGCTACTTACTCTGATGGTTAACTTCCCTGAAAACAGTTTTTAAATTTGAAACGGTTTTATAGGTTCTATTCACACAAACACTTAATGTGTGTGAAGCATAAATATCCGTGCTCAGTGTTAAACCAATGTGCAACAAGTAGTGTGGACCAGCTACATGGAAAATGTGACGCTTTCTCCCCACAGGATGGGAAACTTTTTTTTAACTGCATGCATGTGTTTAGTGTGTGAGCGTGCATATGGCCTTAGATTAACAGATACTCGTGGAAAAATACTCCTGGGTGTGAATGCGTGTGCTGTTTTTTTTTTTTTGCTTACAAGGAGCTATTTGTACTCAACAAACCTACTTTCCTTACATGAAGGGTAAATAAAAAGAGGCAGAAAGGTGGGTGGATACTAATGCTGTTTTCCCACTGATAGTAGTGCCACGTAGATTAGATTAAAATAAAAAGCCTCATTCATTTCAATAAGACCGCAGCGTTGGCAATGGGGTGTCTTCTGCATCCTTACCTGGTGGCATGTGATCAGAAGAGCTGTCCATACGAAAAACCCCGATATGGTCTGGGCAGTGGCGGTCATGAGGAAAATTGGCTCTTGTGGTGTGACCACCGGTGCTTCTGGCACCCAGGAGGTGTTGGATTGCTGCGGGGCCACCGTCGCTGGGGGCCCCGGGGCGAAGCCGACAGGAGAGTCATTCCCCAACCTCTCTGCCAGGGTGAGGTCTCGCCGCCAAAGTGGACCCATCTGTATGAGGAAAGGATGTATACGAGACTTAAATGAAAATAAGGTAATGCAACCTAATTTTAAGTAGTAGCCTACGAACAACAACAAGCAGCTTATAAAGCCTGAATGAATCGAACATATGAATGTGTATCAACAGGCCTGAACAGCCTACATCTCAAGCCAACATCCGCTGATGTTAAGAGGAGGAAACAGAAACAGAACAGTAAGAAATGAGGGGGCATAAGGTAGGTGGGTGAAAACCACACAACACATAAAAAAAGGGGGGGGGGGGGGGGGGGGGATCACTCAAACATAGCAAATCAGTGTGACAGCAATAAGCTCAAAGCTGCTGACCCAGTTTCTCCCCTTCTTTTTCCCTGTGCTTTGCTGAGGAAGAAGAACAGTGTAGCCAGAAGTGATGCTAAATACTAAAAGACGTCCGTCTTAGAGAGAAATTAAACACTTTTCCACAAATCAGCACCAAAGTTCAGGCTCAGGAGACTGAGGCGTGTGGCCTTAGGTAGATACTGCAAAAAGACCCAATACTGGAATAAAGTAAAACAATTGTTTAATGTATGTAACCTCATACACAAAATGTGTGCCCATGCAAAATTTGTTGGATTCGTCACACATGTGGACCGGCCAATTTTGCTCTTACCCCTGCGTGCGTACGTTAGCGAATCAGAATTATGAAAAATTGAAAGGCCCGTGCTGCTTTTTGCAATCAGCATAGTGCCACGCACCCATTTCTCCAGATAAGGAAATACGTTTGTTGTAAGAGACAAGCATTGCCCCTAAATCAAAAGAAGCTAAATAATTTCACGACTGAACGTTGGGCCTTTTTTTTTAAAAATATGGATTCTTATGCACTCAAATGTAACCTATGACCAATGCATTAGTAAACTAACGGTGTCATGCCGTTTTTTAATATGCTATGCATTTAGTTTAGTTATCTTTGGAAGACAGCCGGGCCTTCATCATTAATGCGTCCCCACTATGCACAGATTTATGCACACAGTTCGTGAATTGAGTCTGATAAGTTTTGTCGAGTGGCTTTAAGCACTGTGCTTCACTTTTTCTCAACATTCATTGTCAAAAAACTAAGCTAACTGTGCAGCACTGCACAGTCCAAAACCCCGCTGAATTGTCTTTATTGGGTTTGTACTGTATCAACCCAAACACTAATGCTGCATTTCTGCCACATCAGCAGAATGGGAGGATTATACTCCCACTGGTAAATCCCCATATCTCTGAATTTCAAAAAAGGATTCATAAGAAGGGAAAATAAAACAAGTCAGCACATGATTACGCCGCACTGATTTGGACAAATGAAAACCAGGCTGGATCTGGCGACATCAAAAGCATCCAGAAAGCCGCTCCACCACCCGCGTGATCAAATCAATGCAGATATCTCAGTACCGTCGTCTCTCCAATGACGCAAATGTCTTGGTGTGGATTCCAGGAAGGCGGAAATCTGATTTTCAGGGAAAACTAATTTCACAATGACTTTCAAACCCCCCTGTGCACCAGCTAAATATAGACAGTCGCTCAACGTGGTTATGGATGACACATGCTGCTTGCCAAAGCCTCAATCAGCTCGTGGCAATGCAGTCACTGTGAAACACATCAGTGTGTAATAAGGGCTGGGCCGTATCGTACGTCATTTATTATATTATTAATCACAATGCACTTAGTCAAAAGTCTTAGCAGACAGTTCCAGTTTGACATTCCAAAGGAATGCATTTCAATGTGATCAACATTAAGCAGACTATTTAACAGCTGTGTCCAAACAGATACTGTTATTGAGGGGAGGTTCTTACCATTTATCATGGTATTTATGCATGTACTTATGCATTTACCCATCATGGTTGGATGCATGCAAAAACAGATCAGGTCTGTGCTCATCGTAGCCTCTATGAGCACCATTAGCATCATCAACAACAACAACAACAACAACAACAACAACAACAACGCTAGGTGCTTCCCAGTGGGCCACAGACAAGAGAGAGGACAACAACTCACAATCCTGCTGACAGCACCCGTGGGTGGGTATGAAAACATGCATTGTACTTTGACCTGAATCGAATCAGCAGTGTTTGTGACAGGCCATCATACGTCCTCAGGCCAGCCTGAAACAGACCGGAAAGCATCCGGCCATTGAGGTCGTGTTCAGAGGCACTGGAGATCACTACTTTACAATGACCGCATCTCGTTTTAATTGCCCTAAGTGGAGCTATTATAGAGCAGGGTGCCCAGCGCTCAGCCCTCAGAGCGATACACGCGCAGCCGTGCTGCATTGTAGAAAAACCGGTGACATCATATTTATAAAGGAAAAATCCTGCGGGGACAATATTTACCTCAGCAGTGCTAATTTTGATTATTATACTTAAAACAGTCTGAGTTGAGAAAAACACGCTAAGCTGAAATAAAATGGTAGCTGTTGTTCAGAGCTCACGACTCCATCCTGCTGCTTTACGTACCTCATCTGCTGTTTGATCTGCGCTGGTTTCAATCACAGCATCACTTTAGCTCATCGTCGCAAGTCGACTGCAAACCTTTGAGAGAAGGAAAAGTTAATTGACCGAGCGTTAACATTCAGACGACAGCCACCCACTCATCTCATCACCGTATTATTGTTTGCACCACAGAAACTTGCCTCTTTTTTCTCAAGCTGGCAAGTGTCTGCAGCTGTGCGTGAACTGCGCCGAGCTAACGCTAGCTAGCCCTCCTAGCCTGGCGCTAGCTTTGCCGTTGCTTCTCCCCGTAAAGTCTAAACAAAGCAATATATCACGCTCTTAAGAAGCGAAACACACTCTACTACAACATCAACATGTCGGTGAATGTTTATCTCGCCATTTCCCGTCCAAAGCTGATGGAGACACCGTTCCGTTATTTCCTCCACATCACCATCTGCAGTTCACTGAACCAGCAGCAGCTGCCACCGAGAAACTCCGCTGTTGGCGCATGCGTGGTCACGATTTAGATTTTTCTGATTGGACTGCACTACATGTTGTCGTTACGCAGCAGTAAGAAAAGGGTCAGCAAAAAAGAAAGTTGTGAGCAACGTTATTCATTTTTATTACTTCATAAAATATACACAAATACTGTTGTAAATAAAGTGTGTTAAAGAACTGTACAAGATATCAGTACACAATACATAAAGTGAAATCCCCATCAACTCAACCGCTTTACTACCATTCCCCAACCGAAACAGTTACAATGCCACTGGGTCATGGTGGCCTGTACAAAGGTAATTACACACACCGTACACTGCTATTTACACATCCCTGCAATTGCATGTTATTTTTTTCTTTTGAATGACATCATCAAGGTTGCTGGAGATTAAAATCCAAAAAAAGGTGACATCAAACTATTAGCATATCATTGTGCAGAAGGAATATTAAAAGCCCTATGTATTATATGAGGTGGACAACCTTTGACACGTAAGAACAAATGGGACAGGCAAAAAGTAATCCTTGAACACTACTTCTAAAACAATGCAGGAAGATGAAATGAAACAAAACAAAAAATAGCAGAACGAAGGACAAAGTTAAGTCAGACAAATAAAATATATAGTTTAACATAAATAGCAAAGAAGGGGGATAAAACAATATGCATACTAAGACAAAATGAATATTGTATTATTAGCAGGGATTCACTCTCTCTCTCTCTCTCGCTCTGACAAACACACACAATGGTTGACCCAGCTGGCAAAGGAACAGTAGCCTATTCCACAATGTAGTCCTTTAAATACCTACAATTCTGAACCCAGCCCCAATTTATGTCATTAGTATGCATTTTTCTACTTTACGCCTTAAAACAAATAACCACATTTTGGCTTTACATCGAAATAAAAAAATATTTACAGTGAAGTAAACATTAAAAAAAAGAAAAATGTAATTGGATGTCCCATCCCCGTAAGAGTCACCCCCAACAGAGCCTGCCCACTCCCCTAGACCTCCAATAACAAAAAGAATAATAAAAAAAAAGGTAACATTTAGAACTATCATAAAAATTGCAGCCACTATTCGTTAGCCAAAACGGGCAGCTATGGTCTCTGGTCAAATACACGGAGAATTTCCTGAGGCGCTTCCCTCAAGACTTGAAGTGCGTCTTTGCAATATCTACGGTCATTCTTCACCTTACCCACCCACATTAAAACCAAAGAAAACACGCAAGTAAAAGCAGGCAAAGTAAGGGGGTGGGTGGGGGGGGGGGGGAGGGAGGTTTTGAGGGACAGTAAATCATCACAAGGTGGATGAAGGGCAAGCAAGCACCAATTGCTACTTCACCAGAAATATTACTCTACAACAGCTAAAACGTCACTTACTTATCCTTTTCAGAGTTACCTTTCTTTTTGCCCATGACCCTCCCACCTACCTCTCCCTAATTGTTCCATCTTTTAGCTGTTATTTCTCTCCAAAAAAAAAAAGCAAAAGGAAAGAAACTCATAACAAGCTCCAATTTAAGATATCCTCATGAAAGATAAAAAGGTGACATACACTGAAAAGTTGTTTTTCGCTGTGTTGAACTGAAAAAGACAAATCTTTACTAAGCCTATATCAATCACTAAAGTTGACCTTTGACGAGAAACATGCGCATGTCCCGGATACCGCTTCGCTTCTTCGATGCCGACTGCTCTTCACATGTGTCTGACAGAAGGTACTGAGGGAAATGTTTTGAGGAGTGGAGCAGGTGTGAGCAACCATGGAGTAAAAATGGTGTAGGACTGTCAGTCGTTTGCCTTTTGTATCGTGGTGGTCCACGGTTCAGCAAAAAAAAAAAAAAAGGGTTCATGACAGAGTGCGTGTTGGATACCGCCACGTACTCCCCTTGGATCCTTTAAAAGATTCACTGTCCTTTCCCCAAAGATCCATGTGTCCCATTGGCAATCATCTTTTTCATAAGACAAGGTAAAAACAAAAGGAAAAAAAATAAAACCGGAGCGATGAATATACCTTGCAGCCCTGCAACGACAAGAGGAGCGAGAAGTTATTAGAGAGGGCGATGCATTGGTACGTGCTGTATTTCTGCAGTCAGTATGGGAATAAATGAGTGAAATAAGACCTCACCTGTCAGTTTCATGTGCATGCAGAGCCAAAGAAGTCTACTTCCCCATGTGCTCAAACGGCACGCTGACCTGCAAGAACAAACAGAATGAAGACTCAGAGGAGGAATTAGCAGCAGTGGAACCACGTCCATCTCCTAATCGAGGCAACATCACACAGAACCACACATGCATGGTTGTTAGTTGTACAGTGTGTTACATGGCCGACCAAACGGAGCAGACAGTGTTTTCTCACCTGTGATGTGGAAATTCTGGATTGGTCATGACGGGCTGTGAGGTCGGAGGACGAGACGTTGGCAGGAGCCCCGCGGTGGAGCCGCATGCTGACCTTCCTCTCCCTCTCTGCGCGAGAAATCGCGCGAGGCGACGTGTTCCCTGAAAAGGATGCATGAAATTGTGAACCGACCACATGCGACGCAGATATTCAAGAGGAAAACGATTGCGGTGTCAGCATGGCATTGTTCTGTTAAGACGGCCAGCAGGAGTTTCAGACTATCTAGGCAATTCAGCAGAAAACTCACCAGACTGCTGGACCCGTGAGGCGGGGTTGGAGATGGCCTGCTCTGGCCCGTTCCTGACTCTGTTGGCAGCTGCCGGGATGGGACCTGGGGCCAGGCCCCGCGATGCGGGCCCCCTCGGGACTCCTCCGATTCGCTCATCCCTCTCATCTCCCGGCCTCCTCTCCCGATCCCCATCCTCAGCTGTTCGACTCGCACCCTGACAGACGAGATTAGCCACGTTAAAACGTTTCCATTAGCAAAATGCAACTTTGAAGAGGCCGAGTTATGTTGCAAGCTTTTTGGAAGTGAGGTTTGTGAGCACTGTGATGAAAGGGCTAAATGGCAACATCAATACTTCAGTGAGAAAAACGTTATGGGGAACTTACAAATTTGAGCATGTTCCAGTCAAAGACATAGTCATAGGAGAAACCCTGGCGGTGGAACAGATTCCTGAAGAGCTGTCGTAGGTAAGAGTAGTCCGGCTTGTCGTCAAAACGGAGGGAACGGCAAAAATTCAGGTATGTGGAGAACTCAGCTGTAGGAGAATAAATAAGCAAAACAATGCGTAGAAAATCAGAATACACACACACACAACACTCCAACAGCAATGACAAATGTGTCTGCTGCTGCAGATCATTCCAGAACTACAGGTACGTTGCTGCCCCAAATACAGAGGCACCACAGAAATCTCACTTACAAGGGTATCCTTTGCAAAGAACCTCGATGGGTGTGGACATTTTCTTCTCACTGATTCGTTCATACTTCTGCCTCTTGGTAGCGGCCTTGAGGCCCTGCCAGGGGAGGGAGCCCAGGTTGAAGTACATGAGGACGTAGCCGAGAGACTCCAGGTCGTCGCGTCTGGACTGCTCTGTTAACAACAGCGGGAGAGTGCATGCAAGAGTGAGAAACGGAGGGATCTCAGCTTAGTGCTACGACAAAGGATCATTTGCCACGGTCCTATTTAAAGTTATTAAATAAACTGCTGTCTCGTCGATCGGCTGTGGCTTTGAGGAATTACAACAAGTCACAGTCACAGCTTATAGTGGCACTTCTGACAAGAGGAACTTGTGAAGCCTGTTATTCACACAACACTTGAACACTGTGAAGCACTTACGGCCATTGATGGTTGATTAAGTTCCACATTTCAATGCATACTTTTTAAAAGTCAACGTTATCTTACCAAAATACACAGATATGTTACTTGTTGGGGCTGCAGCTGTTCAGCTAGTAAACTATATCTAGTGTTTAAATGGTTGGCCATATAAACATGCTCTGCACTGCACTGAAATGACAACAGAGCGGTTTTCCATCCCACACGGCATTTCCTTCCCTCTCTCTCTCTCTCTCTCTCTCTCTCTCTCTCTCTCTCTCTCGTGAGCCCTCTTCCTTCACATCCCCTGTATGATCTGATAGGGGGTGTATCAACAAAAAGACGACACACAGAGGAGGCACGTCCACAGGGAAAAAGTGGAAGCACGAGAGGGAACGGGTATGTTGTTTGTGGAATGTAGAGCTAGAATCTGTAGCTTCCTGACTGAAAACAGCAAGAATTCCAGATGCAAAAAGTCAAATGGGATTTGAGTGCAGTGACTGATTCCAAAATCTCCAGGGAAAATGTGGCCCGCAGTACAGTGCATTACACCTCCAGGCTAGTGATGCATGTCATGTAGAGGGAGATATCTCCATTAAGCCAAGTGATGATGAATTACATTTAACGTGGTGTATGGAGGCAGCGAGGGTGTGACCCTGATGAAGCAGGGTGTAAGCTGAACGCTCCCATCCATACAATGTGAATCATAAGGTAGTGAAGCAGCATCCTGTTTGTTCCTTCCCATTTTGACTGACATTGTATCTTGCTGCCTTTCTGTTTGCTTTAGTCGGGAACCACTCTGCCACGGGAGTAGTACATAGAATGTAAACAAACAACAGATCTAACAGGGGCTTTCTAGAACCCTTCATCACACGAGTCTACAACAGAGCTGCCTGACATCACGCGTGTGGTGAATAACAGGGCCAGGCAGTCAAGAACAAACAGCAGGACCATTTTCTGAAGGATCTAATCTAATGTTCTGCATAAAAAGTAACTAATCTAGCACCAGTTATTGTTACTCAACACACACACACACACGTACACACAATGGCCTTCATCAAAACAATATGCTCCAAATGTATCTTACCAATTCCCAGATGTGTGTTGATGGAGGCGTAGCGCGCTGTGCCAGTCAGGTTCTTGTTCTCCCTGTAAGGGATGTGCTGGTGTGTGCGGGCATCGCGGTACTTTTTGGCCAGGCCAAAGTCAATGATGTACACCAGGTTACCCTTCTTGCCGAGCCCCATTAGGAAGTTGTCCGGCTTGACATCACGATGGATGAAATTCTTGGAGTGGATGTACTCGATGCGACTTATCTAAAAAAAACAAAAAAAAACAAGGCGAGACAAAGAGGTCAGGTTCTGCAGAAAACACTTTGGGTCACAATAAAGGATTCATTGGGCAGCGTCACAAATACTGTCCTTGTGTTTAAAAAAAAAAAAGGTTTCTGTCACCGAGCAGTTGTAGGTGCACTCAACACATCAATAAATTGAGCAAACAAAGGACATAAAAAGGAGGTCAGCAGGATATATGAAGGCAGGACAAGGGAAGGTGATGACCCCAGGCTATAAGTGGAGAGTCAAACGCCTTTATGGAGGACTGACACAGCAACCTGGCTGCAGTAAGAACAAAAAAGGTGAGGAGGAGTAGCGTTTGAACAAGCCATGTATGAAATGAAACATATAGAGGTCAGCACAGTCTAAGAAGAGGAGGCCAGAATAATGGAGTACAATGGCTGCACAAGAGTAGTGGAGACCAAACATCTACAATCTTCAAAGAAGCCTTAGGGGAATCATGTGCAATATATATATATATATATATATATATAGAGAGAGAGCATGCACCAATAAATAAAATTCAAGTAGGTCACGCACATAACCTAATGAGATCATAAATAGTACGTCTCTGCGTTCTACTCGTACACAGAACTGTTTCACACAGTGGGATCGTTACTGAGGGGGGGGGGGGGGGGGGTTTGTGAAACTGTCCTAATTCTAAACGCCCGTGAGTTAACATGAGAGGTTTGTGTCATACCATCTGGTCTGCCAAAAGCAGGACAGTCTTTAGGCTGAACTTCCGGGAGCAAAAGTTGAACAGGTCCTCCAGACTGGGACCAAGCAGCTCCATGACCATCACGTTGTAGTCTCCCTCTGCACCACACCACTTTATCGATGGAATACCCACTACAATACACACACACACACACACACACACACACACACACACACACAGTCAGCATGAAGTTTGTTCAACCTGTTTTACTGGCAGTCTGGCACACCTGCAGTTTATAGTATTTTACTCGCCATTATTTGGATCAAATACAGCGTGAATTTAGATTACAATCATTTGAAAAGATGAAAAAAATGATATTGGATAAGGAATGCTTGAAAACAATCTTGCCAAGCCCGTCAAAGCAGCATCGACTCTTTACCTCCTCCTTGCATCATCTTGTAGAACTTGCTTTCAATGTGCAACTGTGGGTGTTTGGTCTTCACACATTCCAGCTTGATGGCTACCTCCTCACTGGTGGCAATGTTGGCACCTGAGGAGACACACAAAAGTACAACTATCAGTATTGTCATAATGTGGTTATTATCATAATGTGTACAGTTTGACACTTGAATTGAACTACAGCTGTAAGAGCCAGTGCAATTGTGCCAGTACCAGGCAAATGATGAATGAATATGGAGGAAAATCAGGTTTTGGTGCCAAGATAAGTTAAGATAAAATAAAATAATAGTACAGTATGAAAAGAGAGACTGTCCAAAAACTACTATGGAAAGACCCTCAACAGAAGAGACACATGGAACGTTTGGCATGGCATGCAAACACACACAAAAACAACTTACCAAGGTAAATGTCGCCAAAGGAGCCACTCCCTATCTTTCGCCCGAGCCGGTACTTGTTCCCCACTCTCAGCTCCATGTTTGCGAGTTGTCACTGTCACCAACAGACAAACAGAGAGGATTAGAAGAAGGCCAAGGACACATGACACAGTGCTCGCTCATCTGCCACTTTTCTCTCTCACCACTAACTCAAAAACATTACAGGATGAGCTACTGTGCAAATCAGCTGAATATAGCGTAGGACATATCAATCGACTCGACTCCCCCCCCCCCCCCGAGTGATAGAGTGAAGTTATCATCAAGAGTCAGTCAGCTGCTCACAGGACGATCCGGCCAGACACACTGACCATGTGTTTTGTGTGAGAATGTAGCCTGGGCAGGGCTAGCTGATCGGCTAACAGCTGTCTGGCCTCCAGAAACCTCCACAAACACACGATTAGATTTATATGTCCGCTGGGAGGGGGAGGTGGTTGCAGTGAGATCAGCATAAAGCAGGGAAGGTAGGAGAAAGAAAGACGGCAAAACCGAGGGCTGAATAGAAATGCCGGTTGCAACTTGGAACAGATTCAACTGCTGCATGAGTGCTAAAACTTGGCACACACGAGGAAATGAAGTGCGTCTTCTGAGCTGACCTGCACGTGACGCTGGAGCAGGATCATGATTTATTTAGTACGCTCTCTACCACGCCACATTGTGCAGCCACTGCAAAAGCAAGACTAAGCTCTCCACTGTTCTGTACGAGCACTGCCAAGGGAGAGAGGGCACGAGTGGCCGCGGAGCGCTGGCTGGCTGGCTCTATCTGTGTCAAGGCCCTCAGACAGCTCTGCGCGACGAACTTCAGACGGCAAAGAGCTGCGGAGAACGTATCGACGCAGAGCATCTTTTATCAAAGAGAGTTGCTTCCTCAACCACCAATTTGGGAACACTATGTAAACAAACTGAGCCCTTTATGGCAACGGAGACCTCTCGTTCCAGATTCAGCACGGCTGCATCTTCAAATAACATAAACGTATAGCTAACTTTATATAAGTACATATATTCACACACACACGCATATATATATACATATATCGATGTATTGCCTAGTCCTAAAATAGACCATAACATTGTTACAGATTCCTGCCTCTATCCCCATCCCTTATAGAAATGGTCTCAAACCAACTCAGAAATTGCGAAACAAAGCATTCTCAGAAACCTCAGTTTTGTGGACGTGCCAAATCAAGCTAGCAGAGGAAGAGTCATCAATTCTGCACGATCAGTCCATTGCATACTGTCTGCTTTCATCCAGAGCCTCCTTTGTCCCAACATAAATTATCCCAGAAGTTACTTTGCTTGATTGTAAGCACTGCAGACACCAGCTCTGTTCTAAAACTACTTAAAAACGATGACGATGGCTGACTTGGTCATTTTTTTATCTTGGATAATCTGAGCCTTGTTTAAAAAAAAAAAAAAGGATCAAACTGCATCGAACAGCCCGTGCAAGTAAAAAAAAAAACGTCAACTGAACCAACATATTGCAAGATGCCCGAGACCTTGTCAACTCTGGCTGATGAGAGGACAACCTGCCGTTGTTGATGTGATGGAGGAAGATAGATTTGGGTTAATAAAAGGGTTGGGTTTCATTACACCAAGAGGGTGTCTCACGTGCTGTAGCCATGGACCCCGATTTAGGGCGCAACATTAATCACAGGGCTGCACAGTAAGTGCCAATTGATTAATTGCTTGGTACTGGAATGGTGACAATTTTTAAACCGCAGCATATTAAAGACTTGTGGTCGCCACTCGCATACACACTCATTTGTTTACTCTAAAAACCTGAGCACGGGACAACTTGGTGTTGCAATGGCATATGCTTAGTGAACACTTAGCATCGAGGTGGAGAATGCATCGTTTGATGTTTCAAAAGATTGGCCTGTGTGATGTGAAGCACGTTGCACCTGATAACGCACCGTGTGCTATTACGGTAGTAACGGTCTACGGGACAGTGGTTAAACCATCTCTCCTTATGAAATCACCTGAATCCCAGGTGTGATGACATTTAGCGTGTCTTTACGTGTAATCAGTCTGATCCACTTCCGTAGAAAGTGCCAAACACGAAAGCGACTAAAAAGAAAGAGTAAAGAAGTGCCAGAGACCCAAAGCGAGAGGATTTCACAGTCACGTGAAAAACAGAGCACTGCTACGGGGCAGCTGTCACTTTACAATCAGCTCGTGTGTTACCAACTACACATGCTTTAACAATAAACAAAGTTATGAGTATAATATTTAACAACGGTAATGGCAGATGTCAGACAACGTTGCTCCTTCATGGTTTGAATTTGTCGAGAAGCAAGTCAGTTATGATTTGACGTTACAACGCTAGAACGGATATCAGCGAACGTTAACATTTCATAAAAATAAAGCTAATAACAGCTTTGACTTTTTAAAACACTTTGTATAATTTGCAGGCTCTGTGAGTTACGTTAGTAACAATACTAATGGAGGGTATTTAGCTAATGTTGCGTTTGTCCGCTGTTAGCTGCTAAGAGGAAGCTAGTGGAAATACGTTAGCCGAACCGTGATACGTAACGTTACTGCACCATTATGTTGGACATTAAATGAAGCCGTACATGTGTATGCTAACGTGATATTATACTTCGCCACATTTTGGATCATACTTACAACCGCACCCATTAATGTGCTGGACTAGCCTGTGTAGATAGCCATCCCTACTACTCTCCCCCTCCCCCCCACCCTTCTGTACGCCGTAAATACGAGACTCCGATTCGGCCGAATCAGGCGACTCTTTTCCCCCTTGGTTTCTGTGGTTCCCCGACCCACCACTCACCCGATACTGGGTTCGTCCGAGAGCTGGTTCAGTGGAGGTTCTGATCCGATGGTTGTCAGTCGGACAGGGGCCTGGGCTGCGGAGGATGGGCGCGGATTCTGGCGGCTCTCATACCCCCAGCTCTTAGCTCTGTCGTCGGTTGCACTCCCTGTTGATAGTCCCTGAGAAGCTCCAGCAGCACGGGCGGCCGTCCTCCACTCTGTCTCCCCCTCTCGTTACTTAACAACGCGCCCGTTCACCACGTCGGTGATGTCATTCACTGTCATTAAAGGAAAACGTCACATCTAACTGCTCCTTCCTCTATATATGTGACCATTCACTAATTAACCCGTTTATTTATGTTACGTCATTTTGAGTCACAATGCAGTTTGCAAAGTGAATCAGTTTGTAGTGGTTGTCTTTATGCGAGCATTGACACACATACATCATGCTTTAATGCCAGTAAAAAAATTATAAAAGTGTTTTTCCTGTGGTCGAAGTTTATCAGTTGGTAAACACCAATCATCTCTCATGATGTCCTGGTGATTCCATCACTCAAGGTGGAGGGCTGCACACACAGACATCTCCTGAGTGATGTAATTTAAGGCAAATACATCTGGAAGTTTATTGTGTTCGTGTTTATCTGCACATATTTGAGAACAGTAATGTTGAAGAAATTCTTTCAACCCAGGCTTAAATCAGTGGGGGAAAAAATAAGTGGGCTATAATAAAGTTTTTGTTGGCAACAGTATGTCCACTTAAGACATTGAAAACCCATAACTGCATTAGAAAAGGTAACTTATTTCATAGTCATCAGTGGCTTACTGTAGGATGACGTGGGTGTTAAATAGGATTGGTTTGTGGATGTAATGAGGCCAACAGATGGACACACTGGCTTGTTTTTCTGTGGACCCGTCTTTCCCTTGATGTAAATTCTTTGTCATACTCGTCATGCACAAAACATTTGTTTTTCACAGTGAATATGCTGTGCAGGGCTTCGTGTTCACGTGTGCATTATAGCAGAGGAACCGGAACGGACGTTTCTAACTAGGATTGGTTTAACAGACGGTATTCGACACAAAAACCATGTACTTTTAACCACTATCCAGAAACCTATATTCATACACAAAAAATAATTATCACAAGGACATATTTAGAAGCCAATACTTTCATCTTTATTAATCTTGTTCTCATTTGTTTAAATAAATTTTTCCTTTGTAAAATCTCATAACGAAAACACTGAACAGGAGTGTTAAAGCCTGTCTTAATTTAAAACGAATACACAACAACAGAACATTAAAAACGTACGGTAACTCTTACTCTGCATCTGTAAACAACCCGTCCCACCCCCCCCTCCCACTCCACACAGTTTGATAAGATTTGGCATGTCCATTTACTCAACGCATATGCCTTCAGCTCTTTGTGTCATTAAATGTTCTTTTTTATTATTGCAGGTCGGACAATAAAAAAGACAAGTATGCTAAAAAAACAACAAAAAAACAAACAACTTCAAATGAGAGAGAAAAAAAAAAAAGCATGAGTGCCAATATTTCTTAACACACAGTCAGCAGTATACCGAATGCACTCAAAAACATTTTTGTATAGACCTTCTGTAGAGTAAGCAGCCTTGCCCACATTATGACAGGCAGTAACATGCATACACACACACATTATCTTCACATTCACACACACACACACACACACGCACAAAAACTGTGGTGGTTTAATCCACTTACTTGGTCTCAATCTCACTCATACTCATGTCCATATAGTGTGTATGACACTGCGCACAGCATCGACACATGGAGAAATGCAACATAGCCTCAAACTGCCAGCAATTTAACATTTATCACTGCAACAGTAACAAACATGTTCAAGAGAGAATAACAGAGAAAGAGTGCGTGAGATACAACAGTAGGAGGTCAGCATTTTGAAAACAGAACAATGAACATTTTTCAATATTTTCACTGTTCAAAAAATTAAAACCATACATACAAACAAACAGGAAAAAAACAAAAACTTAACATACACCGTAAGATACAGTTCTGTTTTCAATCAGAGCTGTTTGCATGTGTTTGGATTCGGTCTCCGCTTTTTTTTTTTTGAAGGAGACGTGAATACAAACTGCACTTTAACCTCACATCATGTAGTAGTATTAAGTTCTCTTATACGATGAAGGTAATGCTGTTTACAGTGCCCATCTGTCTGAAGGCTTGTCTGTATTTGGTGTGTGCATGTGTATGTAAATCTGTTGAAAAGTCCCCTATTTACTAAGCACATTGCAATCCAGTCAAGTCTTTGAGACCAACTGACTTTTCATTCTTTTTCAGGTTTCAAGTCTAAGCAGTTGAAATCTTCATCTGTGGAAAAAGGCTGTATACACATCTAACAGTCCCTGCATTTGTTTATATAATAGCTTAAGTCTGGCCACGAGAATGTGTGTAAGCATGTCTCACATTTCTGCTTGATGTGTGTGTACATTAATATGCATACCATGTATATGTATGCACATGTGTATATGTGTATTACATTAATATGCATACCATGTAAGTGTGTGTGTGTGTGTGTGCTATATTAAGTACATATGTATCCCAGTGTATTTTGTATCAGTGTGTCCAAACCTGCACATACAAATGGAGGGGGCTCATCAGATGGAATCAGCTCCTCCCCCCAGCAGGTCGCCAGGCAACAATGCGGCAGGGCTGTCCATTTGGTGCCTTTCCTCCATTTGCGGTGCTCCCCACAGGCTGCTGCTGGGGTATCCCGCAGTCATGCCCCCCCAAAGCCCAGACCTCCCAGAGTCTACTCCGCCGACACCCCCTCCCTCCCCGGCCCCGTTGGTGCTCCACTGGGAAAATATCCCCAGTCCCGGTCCTTGGGCTGAAGAGGTTTCTGAAGAACTGCCTGTACCATCGAGACTCTGCCAGGCAGAGCCAGAGGACCTCCCACTACCTAGAGCCGCTGCTCCACTTTCCCCTCCCCCTCCTCCACCACCACCACCACCATTGCCGTTTCCACCTGAAGTTGTGCCCGCTGCTGCCCGCTCATTCCCAGGGGAGCCACCTCCGCTGCTGGCCACAGCCGTGCCGGATCCAGAAGAACCCTGCGTCCCACCGGCTGCTGACCCTCCTGAGCTGGCGCCCTCTGCCCCTCCGGCCTGGGAATGTGCAAAATAGCGAGCAACTTCGTCTTCACTCACAAACTCCGCCAGGATTGTGGTGTTGCCCAGAACACACCTGAGAAGGGTTGACAAGACACGGCCGTTTAGATCAACAGTGGCATTTTCATGATAAGTACGCGTGTATCAGTGAGGTTTACAGGTTAACCTACATGTGCAGTGCACCCTGGGCCTTGGCTGCTTCCTGTCGGCTGCTGTAGCGAATCAGAGCACTGCCCTGGGTCAGGCCGAGGTGGAAGGTCAGCAGGGGGCCATGCTGCATGCAGATAGTCCTCAGCGTGGAGCCGTCAATCTACAGAGGAAATATAAAAAAACATTAAGTGTAAAATATTTTGTGTGTGTGATGTGACAATACTCAATTATAGGGACAGGGAAAGGTCAGGGAATCTAGGACGTTATGCAACATCGGTTATGTGTATGAAGAGCCGTGTATTAATAAATAATGTAGTGATACTGTACACTGTGGCTTTGTCAGTCTGTAATCCTGTCACACTGACAATTAGATATACAAGTTGTGCAAGCCTGTCCACATGAGCACCGAGTTAGTAAAGTGATTGTAAAAAGAAAAAAGAAAAATCTATATTACTAAAACAAAAACTTTGTCTAGACTTCTACGCTTTCCCAGAGCAGTGTCATGCAAAAGTGTCGTTTGTGTAAGCCCCAATTGATTAAATGGCTCATCCAGCTTCACAATCCAATTACAGCTGGGTCACGCATCATTCCACCTAATTTGCATAAGACGGACTGAAGGGGCATTCAGATGAATGAGCACAGCGGTTTAATGTTGTTGAATTCGACCAATCTGTCAGGGCAGCTGTTTGACTTTTTAAGCCATAAACAAATCTGCTGTGGTGAAGGATTGTAAGAACAATTTTATTCTACATTGCTTGAACAGCATTCCCATCTCATCCTCACCCGTCGGCACTATCTTAGTTTACAGACCGCAGATTTACAAGTGGCAACATCGTTAATCTTTTAAATGTGTCACTTCGGTGGATTTTCACCTCTCTCAACCTCCGTCACTCCTTACCTGAGGGGTCAGGTTGCTCAGCAGCAACCAGCAGCTGCTTCTGGAGGCGACGCCATCGCTCCAAGCTGAGCCTAAGACGAAAAGAGGAGAGAAGAGACAAACGGTAATGAAGAGCAGGACAAAACAATTATCAAGGACGTCATAGCTGATGACAAACACAATGAACGCGCCACCATATTTACAAAGAGACAACTTTTTTGCTAGGTTTCATAAAACTTTAGTAAAACCTGAGTCATCATATCACTGTCAAGAAGAGCTTCCTCTATACAGTATATAGGTCATAAGTTGACAAATGGTTATGAAAAAAAATCTAAAATCTTTTCCCTGTGAACAGTACCTGGCCCAAATCTTGACTCTTGATTAATCCCGCCCCCACCCCAGCTCCGGGCCAACCGCGGGCCTCCGCTACCCCAAGGGGAGGGCGAGGCCTGCTTCTGATTAGTTAAGCCAGGAGGGGGGCGTGGCAGCTGTGAGCTGTTGCGATTGGTCTTCCATAACTTGTTTTGTCCGATGGGCTCTGGGGGCCAGCTGGGCTTGTACTCCGAGTACTTTCCTGAAGAGGAAATGGGGAGGTGGGAGAAAGAGGTGGGGGGGAGAGGAGAAATGACTTTCGGTAAACAGAAATGGGAGAGTAGAGCACGCAGTACAGCAAACTCCTTTGGCTTCTTTGTGGGATAGACACAACTTGTACAGCAGTCAAATATAGTGCAGACACAACTGAGCTGATGAGATAAGAAGGAGATTTAAAGAGGAAACAAAGTATCAAATAAAAATTTAACAAATCCAAACGTATACCTGTGCTGTGTGCATTGCTGAGGGGGCTGTCTGAGGCACTGTAGGGCCAGGCACCAGGTGAAGGCAGCGAGGTGTTGAGGGAGGGGTTTGGCCCTAGAAAACATTACAACGTTATCTGAAAGAAACACATCCCGTGATAAACAAGACAAGGCCACCAGAGTACAGCTGGACCGCAGATGGAGCCTGTTAGGAGAACTGTTAACCCTTCGCCCTGAGACTCAAGTCGATAAATGGCACTGGAGCACGCTTTCAAGTAAAACCAACAGATATGCTCATTTAAAACATTTGGCACATTCAGTCAGATACCTATGTTGTCTCGCAGTAACTGGTGGTCAGAGTCGTTGAGGCTCTGGGGTCCTGGGGAGCCAAGAACACTACCAGGGGTCATGTATGGGTCAGACTCTGGGTCACCACTGCTCTGGATTCCCTTCCAGGGCACACCGGGCTGGAACTCTGTCATCGGAGAACAGAAAACGTATCGATAGATTGAAATGATATGCTGTTTTGCTATTTTCTAAACCAAAAACCAAATGCTACTACCGTCTCCTCCTCCTCTAATCCTAACTCATCAACCTTTGCTAACATGTAGCAGAGAAGGACATGTTCACCTGGAGGCCAGCTGGATGTGGCAGGTTTGTTCCCCATTTTACTCCCAGGGGTCCGGTGCCAGTTGTCTGCGGAACCTTGAGGGGGAATCCCCAAACCATCACTGCCCAGCATTTCATACTGGGAATAAGGGGATCCTCCCCTTCCCTTTATAGCACTGGGTAAAGGGCCTTGGGAAGAGCAGACGGGAGAGGAATAAAAAGTCAAACCTCAATATACCTCAAATCACTTTGATTGGCAGTGGTTCATTCAGATACACTGTGAATGAAGGTGATTACAAACGCAGTTAAGACCAGATTGACAACAGCCCGGGAGGTGTGCTTTCCCCAAGTGTGAATTTTGCCTTTGCAAAAAATCCAGTTACGAACCATCTGCTAACCTACCATTCTTGTGGAGGGTTGTGTCAGGGGGAGAAGGAGCTGGGGAGTGTCCCTCCATCATCCATTTGAAGCGGGATTGCTGTCCTCCCGTGTCCTTCATCCCTCCCATCATGGGACCGAGCTCCAGTCCCGACATGTTACCACCAGGGGCAAGCCCTGGCAAGAGGAAACACACAAACATTCATGAGCACATTACATTCAGTTAATGTTCAGTTCAATACAGCCAAAGTATCTCTATGACTGCACCAAGACTAAGGCCCGTTAAAAAGGTTACAAAGGTAAAAGGGATGGGCATTTCAAAGCAAAAATATTATTCGATATTTGCAGGAAACTATTCGACCGCTCTTCGAAGATCTACCACTACTACCCGGGGCCAGTAAAAACAAATGGAAATATATATTTTTAAGACAATAAGACATAAACATAAACTACTCGATTGTTATAATTTAATGACTATTCGAAAATCGTGACCCATCCCTTAAAGCTAACACGTCTGAGCTTACACGAATCAGATGGATTAGTATAGGTTCTTATTGGCTCACCTAGTCAAACAGACAGGGTACCGATGCTATTTCCCTTAGGCACACTTGATCCTAAATCCCTGTTGACTTTCTGACTTCATGTACCCCGAGATAGGTTCTAGAACGCTACTTTGGCAGCCTAACTAACACCACTGAAAACATAAAACTTCAAACCGTACACTGGTTTTATTTATACAGCTGACTGCGTCCCCAGTGGAGCTTAACCCACAAACGGTCCGCCTGTTGTACTCACCAGAGTACATCCCTTGCGTTTTGGCATGAATGTCTGATAAGGGCCCCCCCATTCCAGGATGTGTAAGGGGGTCTACCATGGGCTGTTTGGATAGGCCACCTCCCAGGTGAGAGGGGGACAGTTTAGAGCTCCCTCCTCCTGTTGCTGCTCCTCCAACTCCACCCTGCTGATGCTGCCTCTGCTGCTGCAGAATAGCCATGATCCTCGCCAGCTGAGACGGACAAGATCCAAGAAAATAAATGAAGTACAGTTTGTGCAGCAGAGGTCCTGGTGATGGTACGGTATACAACATGATCATGCTCACCTGCTGTGGGTCTGGCTGTTGTCTTAGAGGCTGAGGCTGAGGGAACTTCCTCTGGTTCTGCAGGAGCTGTTGCTGCTGCTGCTGTTGCTGCTGCTGTTGTAGCAGGAGCTGACAAGCCTGTGGGTTGGTGGGCAGAAATGGAGGTAAACAAAGAATACATTGGCTAGTGCTCACACACACACACAGACACTGTGGGTGTGTTTATTACAAGTCACCATGTAGACTAAACAAAGTCCGACCGTTGTATCAAACAGACAACAACGCAGGGCTGCAAATAACGATTGTGTTCAATGTTGGATTAATGTGACGATTATTTTCATGATTTATCAATAAGTTCTTTAGTCCATAAAATGATGATCAGTGTTTCCCAAAAGCCCAAGATGTCCTACAAATGTCACTCAAAGATATTGAGTTTACTGATAAACAACCAGAAAATAATCACATTTAAAAGCTGGAATTGGAGAATTTAGATTTTGTTTCTGAAAAAAATTACTCGCACCGATTAATCGAAAAAAAGTTGGCGTTTAATTCAACGGTTGAAAACTAACGATTCATCTTTGCAGCTCTACAAAAAAAGGAAATCTCTCTCTCAAAGTGATCAGTACATCAATCAGCTGATCTGACATTTAGTCACGTACCAGATGGAACTGCTGCATGTGCGGGTAAATGTTGCTGAGCATTGCGAGCTGCTGTGGGGAAATCTGATTAGGAGGGAACACTCCACCAACACCGCCGACCCCTCCGACACTTCCAATGCCACTGACACCACCGACACCACTGACACCTCCAACCACTCCACCCACACTGCCACCAGGAGAGGGCATCTGCTTCAGCATAGGACCCGGCACCTGCGTGTCACAGGAATTTCTTTGTATATGGCTGTTGATACGGACACTTGGATGGAGTAATATGAGAAACGGCGACAATCCATTCATCTAGCTCCATTCACTCCCGAGTATGAATGACTGTACCACTTTAAATTCCCAGTTAACAGGTTGTTGCACACCATGAAGTCTTTTTGACAGGTGCATAGGATAAAAAACTATTGACCAGGAAGAAAGAATCCCTAACACTGTCCAGTCTTGGTGGAGAGGAGGGCTCTGTACATTAGAAATGTTAATATACATTTCTCTTGTATTTGTTTCTCATTGATTTAAATGTTTAGTATTGTCACTAAGGCCATTAAAAAATGGTCTTTTTCTACTTTTTGAATACTATACGCTACATTGTGTAACATGGGTCGGATTTCTCATCTAACGTCCCTATATGGCCTTATTGTGATGTGAACCTACTTTTTTTATAATATTGGAAAATTGACTAAGCATGCTTACCATTGGAGAAGCTCAGCCTTGTGTTTGTCTTTATATCTGGAGAACTAATTGACCTTAATTTGTATGAACTGAAGTGCGTAAGGTGTTGCTGGTATCTGATCTCTCCGATTTGCAGCTTTTTCTCCGGTGAGAGCCTTTTAGCCTCAGTATGCATCGTGATGTCTGATATAAATTCACCTGAGGAACAAAACCCAGTGATTCTTAGCTTTTGCAAACATAAAAGCTTTCTCCCCTAAATGAAACCAGGTTCCTGTATTCTCAAAAAATGTGTCAGGAAAAAAAAAAGGAATAGAACTAAATTTTGGGCGTCAAGTTGCAACAAGTGTGGGCCTGCATTACTAGTCTAAGGCCACAACAATTAGACAACTAATGTGTGATTTTCTGTTTGTTTATCAGACATTTTGTAAAATTGCCAGACAGCATAGGTAGGTTAGAAAAAAATAAACAGTTAATATACAGTAAACATGGAATGAATATGATAAAGTAGATTATTTCCTAATGGGGTTAATGGTCTCTTATTAAAAGTTGACTATAAGCCCACAGGCTATGCTATTTATAGCCAGAACACAAGGTGATCAGGCAGCATTATTCAATAAGCAGTTCAAATTATACACTAATACCAACCAACACTTTTCTGTGTGTGAAGCAAACATTGGCAGGACTCAGGAGACCCTCATTCTCCCCTAAATACAACATTAATCATAACTAAAACATCAGAGACCAAAGACGGCATACCTGAGCAGACAGGAACTGATGAGGCACTTGAGCACGTAAACCCTGGGAGGGATTCATTGGATGCATGCCAGGCTGGTGCATCCCTCGAGGCTGAGGCATCCCTCCGCCACTGCCAACAAACACCCCATGGCCACCCATCTGGAGGACAATGGAAACCAAACAACCATACCAATGCATTTGTAATGCAACTTGTGATACATTTTCTCATATCGTGCTTTCTTCACTCCGGTCCTCAAGTTAGCACAACTCAGCCATATAGCAGATATTAAAAGGTGAAATAATACAAAATGGTAGCTAACTTTGAAAATAGAAGTTCTGTAAAACACTAGTTGCCACAACAGTCTCGTACCTTTTCACCGTAGGGCCCCATTTCAACAGGGCCCATGTCTTTGGAACTAGGCATGCGGTAACCTCCTCCACCTCTTCCTCCCCTCCGCATCTCTCCGTTATAGTCAGTTATTCCTCTCTTGTCTCCTTCCATCTTTTTGTCAAGACTTGGGTCATCACCCTAAAAAAAAAAAAACAAAGTCACGACCAGACTGGTTCATAGGACACCACTGATAACATGTTGTAGCCAAAGCGTAGTGCCCACGTCAAACATCAATAGCACATAACATTTGCGGTTTCCAATAGCTAGAGTTATTAAGATCATTTTTTTAGTGAATTAACATCTTACCAAAAGACCCATGTTTGAAAACTGGCGCGACACTGGGTTCATCCAGCTGTCCCCTCCTCCACTCTTGAGGAAAGAAATTCAAACATCACCCTCAGCAAAAAAAAAATATCGAGGAAAGTTACGAAACAAAATGAGGGCTTTGTGTTAATGCGACGAACCCAAAGTGGCCACGCAAACTCTAGTGCGTCCTTGAACCTCTAATGTTCCCCTACCTTGATGTTGCCTCTCTTTCCTCCGTGAGTCTGACCCCAGCCTCCGGAGTTGAAGGAGGAGCTGTTTCCCTGCGACACAGAGTTGTTCCAGACCCCTCCGCTGCCATCATCTTCCTCGTCCCAGCTGGGGTGACGGGAGGCTGCGACAGAGCCCTCTCCCTTCCCACCCCAGCCCTCCATTGATTTGGTGCCTGCTGGAAAACCAAAACAGATGGTTAATAAAGTGGCCATATCATTTCTCTAGATGTCCTCCGTTTTTAACTTGCGGTTTGAAAATGCTGAACCCGTTTAAATTGAGAGACGTGTAAGGTTGCTTGATTTGAGCACCACGTCTAAAAAAAGACAATGAGCATAAATAACTCTGAAGTCATATCGCAATATTTTGAATTACACAGTTTGTTTCTCTTCTTACCAGATTTGCCAGAGTTGGGTGAAGGGTTCCCCCAGCCAGAAGCTTTGCCGGGCTCCTCTTGATCACCCCAACCTGTTGATGCTTCGGACGACTGGCCCCAAGTAGCCGTACCATTATCCACAGATTGCGCACCTCTTTCCCACATGCCTGGACACGGAGATTGATGGCAGAGTAAAGAAAATGTGCAATACTTGACATGAACACTTCAAATGCTGATCTAGTTTGGTTGTAGTTTGCCAAATGCACACTTCTTTGTAATGGTAACAACTTCTACTTACCCACTGTAGCACTGCCAGGGTTTGTGTCCCTGCTGTGCTGCATGCCCTGCTGCCTTCTAGGTGGTTGTTGGATGGATGGTGGTGGTGGTGGTGGCGGTGGGGCCTGCTGACCGTGGCTTTGGCCAGGCGTAGCACTCTTTTTGTCCCACAAATTCACATTCTTGCTTTTGAAGCGGGTCGGGTCTCCCCAGGCTGAAGTGCCATCGTCGATTTCCATTTTGCGACTGATGGACTGAGGGGAGGGTTCTTCCCAGCCACTGGGCTCCAGGGAGTCGCCCCCGCCCCCAGAGATTTGGGGGATTGGGCCAGAGCTCCAGCCCGGGCTTTGGTTCTGATTCTTGGATGGTGGACCTCCACCTCCGACATTAGACCGGCTGTTCCACCCGCCTTGAATGGGACCTCCTTGTGGCTGCTGGCCCTGTGATTGGTGCTGCTGTTGATTTGGGGCTTTCATTGGTGCCACTTGGCTGTTTGGTATCGGTGCTGCTGCTGCTGCTGTGTGGGGCTTTGAACTCCCCCAGTCCTGGTGGGGTTTGCCTCCACCCACATCTCCCCCTCCCCAACCTCCTCGCTGAGCTCCCCCTTCCTCCAAATGACCCCAGGAAGATCCCTTCTCATCAGAGTTGCTTCCACCTCTGCTTCGCCCATCTCCACACCCACCTCCAGGTGTAGAGTCCCTCTGTCCCCTGTCTCCTCCCCAACCACCTGCCTCTCCTCTCCCAGTCCCCTTCCACCCCCCTGTCCCTTTATCCTCTGGACCATCTGCCCACCCACTACCCTGTTCTCCATATTCTCTCCAGTTTCCTCCTCCTCCTCTTCCTCCTCTTCCGCCTCCTCTTCCGCCTCCTCCTCCTCTGTGATCACCCCATTTTTTTTCTTCAGTCCCCCATCCTTTGCCCTGGTTTTCGGGTGGGAGATCACCCCAGCCTCCAGCTGCCTTGCCCTGGTTGCCCTCTATATCTTCTTCTGGCTTTCCTGGCTTCCTTATAGCGCTACCGTGCACGTGAGGACCACAGGTGGACTGTGTAGTACCACCATCCCAGCCATCCCTCGCTGTAACAGGGCCAGAGTTCAGGCTGGTCGTGTGGCTGCCAACAGATGGATCATTAGTTATTGAACTGGTGTTAGATGGGTACCCAGGGCCGCGACTAGTGGTAGTGTTCATGGTTGCTGATGAGAATGCAGAGGAAGATGAAGTGCTTCTGTCATTTCGGTTTCTTACTCCTGTTGTGGTAGCCAGGTCCCAGGCCACATTCTGTCGAATCTGGGTCTGCCCCCAGCCCGTGTTAGAGAGAACCCGGGGGTCTAGGTCAGATCGATTGAGCATGCCGAGTAAGGCCACCTCAGCATTGGAGGTCTGGTCGGGAGATTTGTTTACAGACGAGGCGCTCTCCTGCTTATATCCATTATCACTCCCTCCTCCACCACTTCCAGCTATGGACCCTCCTCCGCTAGAGGACGAAGGTGCGCCACCTGCAGTGCCTCCACCCGGCCCGCCTCCTCCTCCCCCCCACTCCCCAACTGTCCCGTCCCCACCTTCCACCCCCTTCTGATTGTCCCAAGCTTTTGTCATAGTGTCAAACTTTGGTGAGGCAGAGTCCTGCAAAACGCTGCCACCAATACCTCCACTGCCTCCACTACTGCTGCTGTTGCTGCTGCTCCCATCTCCCCCTCTTCCACTTCCTATTGCTAAGTTACTCGAACTCACAGCTCCCGCTGTGCCGCCCCACTCTGCTTCTGTACTGCCTCCTTCCCACGCTCCCTGAGATACCACTGGGGTATTTGAGCTACCATCATTTCCCCTACCCCACCCTGCCTTGTCACCCTGGCCTCCAAAGCCCCACACACTCCCTTCCTGCCCCTGAGCTCCAGTCCCTCCTCCACCCCACCCATCTGCCTGTGAGGCACCCGTGCACAGGTCAGAGGACACTGGAGGCATGGATCTCCAAGAAGAGGAGGCAGCAGAGGAGGAAGACGAAGAGCCAGATCGACTACCACTCCCTTCTCCATCAACACTAGCCGGCCCACAGCCCCCCTCATCGCCACCTTCTTGATTTGGTCCCGCTCCTCTTGCTCCACCGCCTGAACCCAACTCTGGTCCTATGTTTCCAAAGTGCTGCTGCTGTTCTCCACTCCGTGCTCCCACAGCCGCCTCAGTGTGCTGCTGATGGAGACCAGTTTGATTCACAGATGAAAGAGAGTGAGTGGTGATGAGCGTAGTGCTGGCAGAGAACGAGGAAGCTGGAGTAATGGACGAGTGTAGTGGAAGGCCGTCGCTAGCCGGAGATGATGTCCCACCCTGCACCAGGGCAGGCCAGGCGGAGGGGTTCACGTTGGGGTTGAAATTGGCACCAGGGACACTGCTGTTGCTGCTGCTGCTGCTGCCACCACCCACAGGGCTCTCCTGAGGCCCAGGAAGAAGACGGGAGACTTTGGAATTGTAAAATGCTGCTGATCCCAGCCCTGCCTCCACCTGAGAGGGGGTGGAAGAGCCCCACACACCACCACTCGACTGAACACATTCATTAAGCGAGGAAGAGGAGGAAAGAGGAGAAGAACGAGGCGAGGAAGGATTGTCCATGTTCCCTGCTCCTCCTCCTACTGCTGCTCCTCCCTTCTGCTGGATGTTTCTCTCACTCCATGAGGCACTACTGTAGTTGTTGTTACCAGGGCAGTCTTGCTCCTGCACCCCTCCTCCTCCTCCTCCAGCCCGGTCAGAACTCAATTTGGCCCCTCCGAGGATGCTAGGCCAATCCCCCAGGTCCGTCCCATCAACAATCACCTTCCCGCAGCCCTGAGAAGAGGACTGACTGCCAGAGCCTGCCCCCCATGTGGAATTTGCATAAGTTGAAGTAGTAGTAGAAGAAGACGACAGAGCAGCAACACATAATGACGATGAGGAGGAGTTGGGGGGTGAGGCGGACGATGAACCCAGGTTGGAATCTATATGGACAAAAATTAGGTACGTCATTGACAATACTAACTAATGACACAGTCGCGTTTCTAAACGTACATGGTTTTACGGTACATTTATTGTCATTGTACAACAGGGTTGCGTGACGAAATGCAGTTTAGTAGCTGCAGCATTCAGTGAACTACGTATAAAAGTTGATCATCTGTTTTTGTTCTAAGACATTAACCCACCTGTGCCTCCAGCTGTGTTTGCATTGGGGTCATCTGCTGCTTGTGAGGAAAGCGATGGGGCGGCTTCCCAGCCACTGCCTCCACCAACCCCTCCTGCACCCCCTTCCCCTCCGCCTCCGCCTCCCCCCAGCAGCATGGAGGACAGCGGTGGCTGGCCCCTCTTCAGTAGCACTTTTTGATCCTGCTGGCAGCGAAATCTTGGTGGAACCTCTCTGGACATGTATCGCTGCTGCTGGGAGGTCTGGCTTCCAGATGGGGAGGAGGAGGGCTGTCCGTTGGCCACAGCAGTCCGCTGCTTTGCATTGTTCCCGCCACCAGGAGGAACTTGTGCAGAAACCCCGGCTGCAGCAGGACTGGGGGATGAGGGGGCAACAGGGCCAGGGCTGGGGGACACTGAGCCTGGGGTGGTGAGCGGCTGGGAACAGGAGGGCTTGGCTGATTCTGGCACTAAAAACACATTTAATGAAAGGGTGTGAACCACTGGTAGACTTAAGTACGGTGAGAAGACAAAGACAGTTTGGGTATGTTTCTGAGCCACAGGTACGTTAAGCTTCTCTATAGCTTTAAAAAGAAGAAAGAAAATGCATCTAAAGTGTGAGCATAATTGTGAATAACCCACGGTCATCACAATACATTAAAGTTGTCATAAGAACAGGGTACTGCTGATTAAAGCAGATTTAACAACAAGGCATAGAAATCATGCCACTGACATGATACTATAGAATAGTGAGTGATAAAAGGAAGGACATGCCTGATGATGAAGAAAAAAAAGAAAGAAAAGTGGAAAAAACATACCTTTGATTTTCTGTTCTGGCACCTAAAACAGAAAGAATAAGTGTGTCAGATATAAGGCAGAAGAGAAAAAAAAAAGTGTAACTTACTAGGCTTTAGTCTTGCTACTGCGACTGAGAAAATTGACTAGCAAGGCACTATTTAGCAAACATTAAGAATATGACATTGACTATTCATTTTACAATTTCCAAACATGACAAAATCTAAGCTAGCTAATAAAATATTCCAATTCAACCAAAACAATTCTGGCAGAGTAACTGGTAATGATGAGAAAGCACGAATTCCCCCCCAGGTTATCTGCAAAGGTGAACATGTTTACCTTCTGAGAGGTTTCCCTTTTCTTTTTATCTTCTTTCTTCTTTTTCTTGTCTTCCATGAACTACTGCTCCCTTTCCTGATTCTCCTGTCTGCGAAGAGAAATGTACACATTCAATTATTCATGTTACATCTCAAGGCACACTGAAAGTAATTTAATCCTCACTAAAGCACACCTTTTCACACACACACACAGACTTTGACTGAAAATGGATAATACGCATTACACCAGATCACTGCTGAGTATTCTACGACACAGTCAACGCAGTAAGGACGGTACAGTTAACCAGGGGTGGACAGCTTGACAACAGCCCTTGGAAGCCTAGCTTCTCATTGCATAATTCATTAACCAGCAAACCATTGCAATTCCAACTAACAGACAACACAGGCAGCAGCCAAACAAACTCTAAAACATTTCTATAAAAGTCAAAGTTCTTCGACATCACTGTAGAGACTGTAATGGCAGCACGATCCACAGGACGCTAGCTTTAATGCGAGTAAAGTTACGTGACTTGATCTGTCCAGTGTTATGAAGACATGCTCTCCCTGACTTCACACTTGCTTCCCACCCTACCAAAAGTAAACATCTGTATTATGAAAATATACAACTCATACCTAAGTCACGTGAGCCTTATTTTGTGGAAAAACAAAACATATCACGGAAGGCTTTTATCTGGAAATGTAAAAGGCATTTCAGATACCAGAGAGCTGTAAATACGACTGGGCCCAGTGTTTCGGTTAGCTAAGCTGCACATAATTAGCATCATGTCACACAGCGCTAATGAAAGCTAACTGCACAACGAATGGCTTTAACCCTTCACTGTATCGTTTATAATTCAATCAGCTGGCGTGTCCATTAATAATCAGTCTATGTAACGTATGGGAACCCATACAAAGCAATTGTTAGAAGCAAACAGTCGTGGAAATAACAGGCCAGCAAGGAATAACCGTGCAGCTACTAGAGACCACAAGAAGAGCTTCACTCGGCCGAGCAATTAGCTAATGCTAGTGGACTCTAAAGCAGCTGGTGAGCACCGTGTCGTGACCTAAAGAGCAGGGGACTGACTGTCCCAGAGCACGGTGCCTATGTCGTATCCGCGCGACGAAACTAACCTCTAACGTTACGCAGTTGACTGCAGACAACAGGCACGTCACATTAGCTAACGGTAGTCCCTTTTATTGTCAAAAACAGTGCATTTCATTTGCAAAACTTTAATGTTATAATTCGTAACTTTACAGTGAGAACGCAACACTTCTGACAAGTCGTTGGTCGGACTGCTAGCTAGCTGGTTCATCAGCAGTAACGGTCGACAGGGCCAAATTAAAACGACGAACTTCGGTGACGTTTCTTCAGCATAGCGCGTAACAAGCGAAGCTCTTCTAAAATAGAGAAACCCAAATGCTGTAGGCGGTGTAGAGGAGGAAATAACTAGCGTTATTAACGAGCACATACATTATGGAAGCTACAAAAGCCCATGACGTTGAATACTCACCTCGGGAATCACATAGGACATAAAGTGCTTCTGTGCAAAAATTCTTCCAGACCTACCGCTAGCAGGCTAGCAAGGTGGCTAGCCTAGCGAGCTAGTTCTTCGAGGCTTTCAAGGCTAAATTGAATAAGAAATGACATCACCGAAAGGCGAAATGTTAATCGTAGAAAAAAATGAGGAAAGGCGATTATCCTTTTCGAGCGACTATAGTTTCTCAAGGTGTAAACAAACCACGCACAACCCCTTGATGACTGTCAGACGCTGTATGATCGGTTAGTTTACTATCGGCCATTTTGCTTCTGTGTGGAGGTTTAGCCAGCATATGATATCACCAGGGCTGGTTGTTGATCAGAGAAGGGAGGAGGAGCGAGGCGAGTACCGACACCGTCCACTAGGGGGCGTTTTATCACTGGAAACATGACGTCATACACGCCGAGCACCAATAAGTATACAAAAGGCTCACGAGTCTGTGAATAAATTACCTGCGTAACACCGTAACTGACCGTACAACTGAGTGCTTCTCTGAGCTGCATATTGAACACAATAAGCCTTTGACATGTTATAGCTATTTATTCCCTGTATGGACATTTATAATTGTGCGCACTACACTGGTTTTGATTTGTGAGAAGTACTGTTATGTATTTTTCATAACAAACGTTTTTGGATTGCCCAAACAGCTTTTTAAGAGTTTACAAGATCCGTTTGTAAAGTAGATTTATACTATGCCCCAGTGACACAGAGTTTTGGTCAATTTTAATGAGAACATATTGTACTCCTTATAGTGGGAATTAATACAAAATATATAGTCTAGTCTAGTTGAGTGGAATTGCTTTTGTATAACTTGGTATACGTTATGTGTTTCAGATTATTAGTAGTCTATAATTTCTTCACAGAATCTACTGCACTGCTACACTGTTGTAATATTTCAATAAAAACATCAACAATTGTTGTATAATTGAGCATACAAGACATCAACTGTTTTCATATACATTTATTTAAAAAGTACAAAACGAGACCATTTTGTCCAAGTGAACTACAGCTTCTGTTGCACAGTTTAGTGTAAATAAAAATGCAGCACTTGCTGACTTTCAGTCATACACATCCCACCTAAAAATAGCCACACATTTAGTTTTTCTCTTTGAAATCTGTTCATATAATTACAGTTATGTCAGTGTGATACTTTTAAGTACGACATGTTTAATTGGTTTACATCTCAAACATTATGTCAGCCCAAAAAGGACACAGTATTTACTCCAAATACACGTGGATAAGCCGATTAGCACCCTCCACTACATCCCTGCTCACAACTACTACAATCCCCTTCACCTATTGTACCTCTTTGTGTCCTCGCAGCTTAAATCTCCACTTACAACATAACTGAATACCCAGGGACCAAAGTGCCTTAAAAAATGGGCACCTTGTGTTATCCCTTGAATGTTTAAAATACAGTAAGAAAAAATAAAACTGTGTGAATGGGAAAAAGTAACATGGCATAATTCCTGTTGATAAAAACAGCTAACAGGGAGGTCTGTATTGCCATGTACCTTCCTTATGTGGTTCAAATCTGTTTTAGTTTTTAAATGTTTTTCCTATTCTCCCATTGTAACAAGTCCAGCTTGGCTACATAGATGAAAATTCTTTCGAATTATTAAAATGACAAGTTAATCCCACTGCCTTAGAATAGTATGATGATCTAACACTGAATGTTAATTGTCTCCAAAAACCTGGCTGTGGTTTGGTACCTGCTGCCAGCTGCCAGATTCTTGATTCAAAGACGAGAGAATCTAGTTTGTAGTTTTGCATAATGAAAATAAATATTCTGTTTCTCCCTTCTACTGCAGCCTATCCAGTTCGATCCATGCTACTGCCCTCTGCTGACTGTGGATGGCATTACGTATGGCTGCCAGCAGCTCATCAGTACAGCTCCATGCGCTGGGCTCCAGGGTGTAGTAGAGCAGGGGCAGTGTCTCCAGCTGCAGCTCCTCGGCCTGGCACACCTCCTCCATTACTCTGTCCTCCCCACACCGTGGGAAAAACTTCCTATTTCAAGTGTTGGAGCGTCATATGCAGCAAGTTAGAGGAAAAAAACGTTTTTGTATATCTCTATTGTAAGAAAACACCACACTACCTGCAGATGGAGAAAAATGCAAATTGACCTTACAATGTGAGTGCCGTGAAATGTGTGGTGAACCTGCACGAGCCTGATTGATGTACCATCATGCTGCTATACGATCTGATGCGTACTTACTGTTACACTGCATTTACTGTACTTGCCAAGCAAATGGGTGCCCACGTACCTCAGCTTCTTGTGCTTTTTGTTCTTAGGGCGGATATGGATGACGATAGGGTACACCCCCTGTCTCAATAAGCCCTCAACACTGGGCAGCCCGAGCTCCAGCAGACAGTGCTTGTCCTGAGACAAAGACGGAGATTTGGATAATGCATGACAATGTGCATTTATTATCATCAGCAAAATTAAACCCTCTTCTTACTTTTCCTTGAGAGAGACTTGGGAGGATGTTTGTGCCTTGCGATTATTTCAGCGATGATGTGTTTTTTTTAATTACCTGACTGATGACATCCTGTATCGACTGCAGCCGTATTCCCAGAGTCGTCTCTGGACCGCAGGGATCCAACAGGAACACTCTCTTGTCTCGTCTCTCTGAATCCTGGATAGGCTCTGTAAGCCACAGGGGAAAAGAGGAGACTGTGGTGTATCACGCGATGGTCAAATGAGGAATCATCAACCTTTTCGGTCACCGAGTCTATCATTGTGTGGGACGTGAATAAGTGCGTGTGCTGTGCGCATACCTGGTGGGCAGGTGTTGAACTTCAAACCAGACTCTGCTGGTTGCAGCAGCCTCTCTATGAGACCACGGGAGAGAAGAGAGGGGGAGAAGATGACCGGCCGCTTAGTCTGAACCTGCACCGGCTGCACTAAACTGTACGGGATCAAGTGCTCCTCGTGACCTGAGGGGACAGGCACACATGAAGGTAACATTAATGCACAGCTTGTAAATAAAAAAAGTTTTGGTGTTGCATTCGGGGAACACTGTGGCTGGAGCTTACGTTTGCTGAGTGTGTAAAGGACCTGCTGTGTGGAACCAATCCCACGGCAACTGGGGTCCGTTGCCTTGACCAGTCGTACACGTCCGGATGCTTTCTTCAAGAACTACATGCCGGAAAATGGAGACAGATAATTATCTAGTCGTCATGTGTAGCCAGTTATGTAACAGATTGGTTAAGCACAGTGACTGAAAGGGAACCTGCATGCCATTTCAATATGAGCAGACTGACCTTCCTCTTGAAGTCCTTTTGCTCCAGGGCCATTTTTCGTAGCCTAACAAGTAACAATTGTTGTGCCCTGAGATGGAAAATACTTATCTGTCATCTACACTCTTAATTAACAGGCGGTACTTATATTGTAATATAATACTATTGTAAAAAAAAAAGCTCAATAGTCAGAATTAGAATGAGGTTGCAGTCAAATCAAGGTCCAACTGGCGTACCTGTTGTAGTTGGGCATGCTTGCTGCCTGCAGGTGCTTGGCTGTGTGTGGGTCCACCAGGGAACAGTGCCAATGGTATTTCCCATTGTATCTCGTGTCTGTGACGTGTATAATGTCATCACAGGACACACCCAGAGACGGCGAGTCACCGCGGGGCTCCATGTTGATATTAACACGCACATAGAAGGAGTCAGCACCCATAAAAGTGGGCGACGAGAGGTGGGAGCACAGCTTGGAGTACGCTGAGGACAGGAAACAGAAGAGGGGAAAGCTTAGTCTCACCTCTCTGTGACATCAATGAACACCCTATTACGGTTTTATGTAAAAATCTCAGACAAAAAAAAACGGACTCACCCTCTGGGTTGCTCTGGTGTTTGAGCGTTGAAGGCTCAGCCCACCACTGCAGTGAAAAGTGGGCTACCTCAGCAGTGCACTGGCCCAGCAGCACACTGCCCCCACCAAACAGAACCTTCTCCAGCTGGAGAACATTAAGAGAAATGTGCACGTTCAATCAAGGAGCTTGTTTTAAAAAAACATCTACACGCAGAACTGTAATGGGCACTTGTCCAAATAATACACATGTAAGCATTAGCTGAAGCACACCTCTATCATAAAGCATGTACATACACACAATACTCACACATGATTTATGCACTATACAGACGCACACACACACACACACACACACACACACACACACACACACACACACACACACACACACACACACACACACACACACACACACACACACACACACACACACACACACACACCTCCAGCAGCTCACTGCCCTCCTTCAGTCCACATAGTTCAGCTTGGGAACCAGCTCTCACGTGGCTGACGAAGATCCCTGTTTGGTTCCCTCCGACTATCGTAATATCGTCAGCTAGACCGGCTCTCCTGTGCTTTGGTGAGATGGGGGGGCTTGAGGACGGGGAGCGGGAGGGTGTGCTGAGAGACGGCAGGGATGGGCAGCATTAGATGAGGATGGCGTGACATGTACATGAGGCAAAGATTTGGCAAAGAGCAGTGCAACTATTCACTGCAGATAATCAAAAGGTTCACTTTTATGCTTGTTCTGTGCTCTAAGAATTTTCTTTCATCCACATGTTGTATGATAAATATTTGCACTGACAGCATTCAACCCTTTCAAACCGTTGGACCCAATTACTAATGATGTTAACCAACTGTTAAAATATTTCTTTGGTTGCATTTTGAGGATTCCACAAACAAGATCCAGGTCGTGCAGTTGTGTTACAGTCATGTAAGGTCAATGGGGCCAATAATCACGCCATACCTTTGTAAAATAAATCATCATTCCTATCTATGAAGCTGTATAAGTGACTTTGGTTATTAAGCAGGAAGCCATCACATACTGCATGTCATAGTGTGCTTTAACAATGTTTTTTAGTGGCTGTCATTGACAGGCGTTTAATCCGTGATGTTGTACCTGGAAACACTAGGACTGGGCTGGTGTGAAGAGACTGCAGGCAGGTTGACAAGGTCAGGGGGGAAGAGATGAGAGTGTAGGGAGGTCCAGGAATCGCACAAAGAAGGTTCACTCGGCTCACCTAAAAAACACCAGAGAGCCTCGTAACTCACGCTCACAACGCACTACATGCAAAGGCTGTAAAACCACAAGACAATCATTTAAAGGTTACGTTTTGATTACATTTATTTTTGACCGAATCAAATATACCTGTAATGTTATCGTTCTCATCACTGCCCCACGATTCCAAGTCAAACCTATTCAGAGCAGAAAAAAGGGAGGTTAATGAGAATGAACTGAAACTAGTTAGAACAGACATTGTGTATCGTTACGTGGGGCTGATTGACTCACTCAGTGTTGACTCGTCGGTTGATGGAGTTCATACACGGTGGGAAGGGGAACGTGGAGAGTCGATTTATTTCTTTTTCGTTGTCCTCTGTCTGAGGGTAGAGCGGTAAATACAAAATACACAGATTCTTACTCCTTCATTCTTTGTCTCTTTTGTTCTTTCCCTCCTGTGTTTGTTAATGAGCGGAGCTGTGGTACTCACTGACGAGAGCAGATTCTCCTCTGAGTTGGAGCGTGAATCTGTGGAGGAGAAATAAAGTACGTAAGCACAAGTACAACATTTGAGAATCATCCACCAGGTGTCAGTGCACGCAACTTACCCTCTGAGTTATCATTGGCATGGCCACTCGAGGGCGTCTGTGGCACAGAGAACAGGAGTGAAACTGGTGTGACCTCACAGCTATAGAGAGGTTGTGCAGGTACTAACACGCTAAGGGCTGCATAAGAATCTACTACAATGTCTCAAACTCTAGACAACAATAAGATCCTACTCCAGCTAAAGATATTTACTTTGCAGTCCAAAAGCTACATTCCTCGCATTCTGCACAGACAACGTGAGAAAGCATGTTGCTGCAGTCTCCAAAATAGTTGTGGTCACAGCACACAAAGAAGTAGTTACACTGTATTAACAGCACCACATTGTCACTTATTCTGATTTCAATCATGACATGGGATGACGGTGATTCTACTGTTACTGTGAATGTGAGTACGATCATAGTTATGGTAGCCAGCCCTGACCTTTCGTAGCAGCAGGCGGCTGCCATTGGTCTGGGGTCTCAGGTCCAGGCCGAGGGAACAGCAGGGGCCGTAGCACTGGTCCTCACTGCACAGCGACAGGTGGGACTGAGGAGACACAGGGAACAATATAACGCGTTGTGTAGGTGCAGTGGGAAGACAGTGCTGCACTCCTAACTTGCTGCGTGAACTCACACAGTGCAGACCGGGGCTGCTCTGCTCCATTTGCTCCCTCTCTCTCTCCAGCTCCCTCTGCTGCTGCTCCAGGTTGGCCTGCAGCTCTGCAATGCGTTTACGCAGACGGTTCTTATCCAGCAGACAGTCGGTGTACTCCAACTGCAGGCTGTCTCGACTACGCAGAGCCTGGTGAAAAGATGGGAAAAAAGTTTGCATGGAGGGAAAACTGTTGAGACTAGTCAGGGGTGCTAATATGAGGAATTCCAACTGCAACACAACCAACTACAAACGTGCTAGAGACTGTTGGGCCTCCATTCACACTGACCTGGTCTCTCTCCTTTTCCAGCTCCATGATCTGGTTGAAATAGGACACGCTCCTCTTCTGTTCAGTCTCCCAGTCCAGCTGGAGAGTTCTCACCTTCAGCTGTAGCTGCTCGCACTGCGACTCCAGCTACAAACACAGTTTACCATTACAACCTCTATTCAAAGGCAGGAAAAAACCCCATTAAACACCGACTTTGGCTGTACATCAAACTTTTTTTAACAGAGTAAAAAATATATAATCTTAAAGATCATTTGTGACACCTTGTCCCAGTGCTCCTCAGTGCTCTGTAGCTCTCCTTGTAGCCGGGTTATGATATCACAGAGCTCCTGCCTCTGCTCTGCAGCCTCCCTGCGGTCCTGCTGCAGGATATCCATCAGAGCCTGAGGTAAACAACAGAAAGCTCATTTTGACAACACAAAACACTGCATCTTTAGAAACACCGCCCGAAAAAGCATGCTACATCTTTGTCTTGAGGGACACATTATGAGGAAAAAGCAGTGTGATTGATCCCGACACAATAAGAAACAGCAAATGTGCTTTCAGACGATAAACATTGTAGATTTAAAAACATACTCCGGTGGCAGGAACTGAGTTCCTCATCTGACTTCCTGTATTCTCAGCTTTGTGAAATTCCGTGCGGTGCAGCGGCTTTTCTGGCAAAGCAGGTGGAGGACCATTTATGTCATAGGAGGGCAAACTGTTTCTCTTTGCTGCCGTGGTGTTCCCTGGAGGATTGATTGCTTGTTTGTCTGCGTCTGTCAACCTGGACCTGAACTCCTCTACCTGTAAGCAAAGCAGCCATAAACACATACCCTGACATTTTGAAACGTTCCACCACACCAGCCATTCATTATGCTGTCGAAAAACACGTTTACAATATGGCTAATGAGCTGTTTATCTACATTTATGATAAACATTTCATTTTGTAAAATAAATGACAAACATGCTTTTTGTACTATGAACAATAAGAACAATCAGTACAGGACTATTATGAAAGATATGTGGTACACACATGTCTTCTTTCCAAACTTGTATTTCGAGAATCAAGGAGTTGGAGTAAATAGAAGGTAAACCAAAGTATTTATCATATACCCACATTCCCATAATAGCAGCCACACTGCATACCAGGTAACAAGACCATAGCGGTAATAATGCAGCTGCTTGATGACATCACCGTCTTTCAGGAACAAAATAACCACAAATAATTCCAGGTATTCACAACAAAGGGGTTCATACCTCAGTGGTTTGGTCGACATGTTGTGACAGTACACAAACTAAATGAAAGGCAGGCTGATAACATCTACACACTTGGTTTGAGCCGCTCACTTCAGTGTCGTGTTGCAGCTGCGGGCCAGTTTAAACAGTTTCACTTGAACTGCCCTGGGCGCTGCTATTCATGCCATCAAACATAACATTTATTATTTTTCTCTCCCGTAGTCTTCCAGAACTTAAAATATCTCTCCCCGTCTTTATACGACATGGTTTTGCAAGTAACATGTATCTCTGAAGAACAGACCCTTGTGTTAAATAGAAACTCTTGGCCCCCACGGAGCACCTAAGATTTCCACCTACAGGGGAAGACAAGTAGGGGGGACGAGTAGATCACTGTTATTAGCAAATTCGCCATTTCTGCAGCAAGTAACAGCTGTTTTTAGAGTGAGTATCAGCTGAGGAATGTGGTGGGACATAGGCAACGACTCATCTTCTCCTCGGTATCGATATCTGTAAGTTCTATGACTTGTGGTGAATAAAACATACACTCTATTTAACCTCCTAAGATGATACACTGTACAGCTTCGTTTTTTACAACCGACCTACCTGCCTCAGTAGTTCTCTCTCGCGGGTGGAGGCCTTGCCTTGCTCCTCCAGGGCCCTGGAGTACTTCACAGCCTGCTCCAGGTGCCTGTCCTTCAGCTTGCCCAGCTCTCGACTGCCCGACTCCCAGTCCTGACGCAGCCTAGAGATCACAAATCCTCATTGATTCATTTCTGTGCGACACAAGGTAAACCATGTGCTTTCTGTGACATTAAAGTTACTCGTTCATGGTTTCATCGTAGTTTTAATCCACTCACTGAAGCTTCGTGAGGAAATGTTGCTGTCATTAACTAGAGATTCAATCAGGATATTTGTTTGTTTACCCTCTCAAATGGAATGTCAGTCTCTCAGCTGCCGGAGAGATCTTTGCCCAAACAAATCTCAAAAACCAGCTGGTAAGCTCTCCATAGAACGTTACCCATCACTGCCTGTTTGACGCCATCAACAAGAGAAATGACCTGGCTCAAACTGTCAGAGAAAGTTGCTTCCATGACTCGTCTCTCACCCATGAATTTAGTGAACAAAGATTTTCTTTTCACAACCTGACAAAAGTTAGAGGACTTAACTCGGCTACCCCCAAAAGTGAGACAAACCTCTCAAGCTGCAGTCTGTTCTGACGCAACTCCTGAGCTTTGCGTTCGGCACGGCCGCGTTCGTCCTCCGCCATCCGGCAGCGCTGAGACAGGCGGCGCTCGCACAGGCGGCTATTTCGAAGCTGCTCCATCAGTTTACGCACCTCCAGAAGCAGGAACTGGGTCAAACCCTCCGGACCCTCCTCATCTGGGGGGGGGGGTAAAGACAGGTGGAGGTTATGGGTCATGGGTACAACTGGTTAATGTGCGTGGAGTGGGTAAAACTCACATGCGGAGAGTGGAGTGGCTTGTTTTAATGTGTGAGGAGACGGGACGGGTGAATGTCCTTTTCGCATATGTAAACATCTGGGAACACTGAATACTTGTGCATACTTTGTGAAAGTACCAAGAGAGCTTTTGTTATAAGATTTCCTCTCAAGTTCCCATACTGGCTCTACATCTTTTGCTCTTTGTCTTAGAGACCATTAGTGTCAAACGTCCAAAGGCCTTTCATTATATTCTGCTTGTTTAACATGCCCTTCATTCCTTAAGATACTCTTAAGCATAGTAAGGACAACAAATTGTGTGCTCAGCTCTGCAGAGAGTTGCCTACTTATCCACTAGATAACACTGAGCTTGAGTGCCTTGAAACCACTTTTCAAGTGTTCGTATCTCAGGTTTGTTTGCTGGCCATGTAACATTCAAATATAAACCATGGTGAGCTTATCCAAAGTTTGAATGTCTGTAATGTGTTTACTATGTGCCAGTAAAGAGCCTTTTTATCCAACAAGTGGGGCTAAGTCCATTTTCGAAAGTCAGATTTAAGTCTCAAGATGACAATCTGGAGTCCTGAGCCCTAAACTTTGAGTTTTGGGCCTGAAATACTTGTGATGGAGTCAATTTTACTCGTTCCACATTGAGATATTTCCTTCTCTTTTCAAAGTATTTTGGTTGATTATTTTCAATCCTTAAGTCCAACTCAACTCTGTGACACGAGGTGAGTCCACACCTCTGCCATCCTCGACATGCAGAGAAGCCCCGCCTTACCCAGAATGAGGGAGCATCGCTGTGTGGGCTGCTCTCCGGTTAGCTGCGTGTACTGGTCCGGGTGGTAGAACTCCAGCGATTCCATAAAGGCTTGAAGACCTCGCTGGCCCTGACCACGCAGAATGTCCAGCAAACGACCTGTTCAACAAAAGCGTAACAATGTGGGATTAATCGCTATCCCATGCACAATGTCAATAAACCGATGCAAGCTCATGTCAGCATTTTTGGTACTGTAAACTATCAAAGCTGAAGCAGTCTCACCTCAAAAATGCTACCTCTTTGATGTGAGTGCCATCTCCACTGTAGTTACATTGGTATTTCAAACATGACCATGATAAATGAGCAGCTGTAGCATGAGCTAACCCACTGGCAACGAAAACCACAGCGATATGAACTGGGTGCCCAGGTCCTCGTCTTCATCTTTACTATCTTCACTCCCCATTCTGTCAGCCTTACACTCCCCTTTACTTGGCAAAGTCTTTCATCTCACTCTCTCCTTAGTTCCTGCCTGTTTTACTCACTGCAACATGTATCTCTACCCGCCTGTTCCTCTCTCACAACCTGCTGCACAACCACTCACACATAATGTGGTTTTACAAAAGAACCATACTGTAGTGTCGTGCTTCCCTTTTTTAAAGCATGTCGTACTATTGTACATTATTGTATTGTCTACGAGGCAGCCATTTGTATCGTTTCATTAGCAAAGACCATATTGCATATTGACCCCCTGTCTTTTTTCCTACGTTTCCTATTATTTGTCTCATACAAGGTAAAAATGACAGAAATGTAAGAAATTCTCATTATTCTTTTTTTATGATGATGCCAATGCTACTTAATTGCTTTTCCTCCCTTCTCATTTTTCTCTGATTTCTAAGTGGAGTTATGGGCGTTTATTTGCATTGGGCATTAGAGATAATACAATCCTCATGTCACACTGAAAATATGAGTAGTAGATTCAGATTTGACTGAGTCATGACTCCAAGAAGTATAGCCTACCAAACCAACAGGCCAAACTACAATAACCAACTTCCTGTTGACAGCTCCCTTTCACCTCATACCTCACAGTAGCTTACTTTTTTTAATAGGTGCAATATAACATTACAAAAAGAGGCATAGTATCTTCTACTGTGAGTTTCCCATCTCTGAAAGTTAGCGTTCATATTGCAGTTTCATGATCTGAAACTATAGCTGATGGGTAACATATGCACAACCAACTGCATGGCCTTTTACGTCATGTCAAATAAAAACCTGATTAAACCTGACGCGTTCGCTTGAGCTGTTCACTTTAGCTGTACGGCTGGTGTTCCGCTTTAGATGTATCGACGTTTTTGAATGACTTTTTCCTCCTCTCACCGGCCTTGCTGATGCGCAGTGGGTACTGCGTGGAGTTGAGCACCTCGTCTTCATCCTGCTCGTCGATGACCTTGCACTGGCGCAGAAACGGCGTGAGTTTGGCCGGGTTGAGGATGCGTGTGAGCTTGTGCCGTACCCCCTCCACTCGATCCCATAGCTCCTCACAGCGCTCCTCTGACCAGGAGGGAGAGGACCGCACCTCCTCCTGAGCTATGTCCCCATCCTCGGCCCAAACTGTGACACCTGCAAGAGACCGGAAGAAAAATCTTTCAATCATTTAGTGACTCCAGAAATGCTGTAGAATTGCTACTTTGGACCATGTCTCATTTGACCGTCACAGTTCAGCCTGAGGGCCAAGATTTACTGTCCTGACTACGCTTATCTGCAACTCTCAGCCCTCAAAGTGGGTCATTGCACTATGGTTTATAAAAAAAATCACTGTCTGTCTGCTTTTCAACGCAAAGATAAGACATCAGAAGCAAACATGTGAGGCATCCTTGTGAAGTAAGTTTATATTCCTCCTAATTAAAATGCAATACATGATGATCCTCTTTGTCAAACACTGAGCCCTTTTTAATAGAAATCATTCTTTAGGATGCATAAAAGATTACTGGGTTTATCTGTTGCATTGAGAAAGAATGAGATGAAGCTCATTCCTGTAAATCTTCCAAGGAATGCAGAGGGGGATTTACTCCTACAAAATACAAGTCTGACAGATGGACATTTAACTTCAGGCCAGTTGCCACACGGAGAGCAGATAATGGTGTTAGATCTCATTTAAGGAGGACAACTTGATTAGCTGAAAGCCAATAAGCGTTTGCATGATGAATGAAGTTATATTTCATACGAGTATATCAGCAGCAGTTAGAGTCTGCTGTTACCAGGGTCATGAACTGTAGTGGGGAGGACACTTTGTGGGTCAGTGTCTCAGAGCGCAGGAATGAAAATACTGGCTTGACTCATATTGCACACCTAAAAACACACCAGGGAAAAAAGCTTGCTCAGTCCCATTCATTTCACACTGTGGAGGAGACAATGAGAGAAAGTGAAAAACCCTGCCACTACAGGAGTGTGTTAAAAACACAACTACATACTGTGTGTAATCACACTTACTGTTACGTTATTTTCTTTCCTCTTGTAATAATGATAATATTAACATAATGGTTGATTCTGTTATCAGTGATGCGAGGGAGGGAAAGCTTTTGCCATTCTTCCAAATCCAGTGAGAAATTGCTGATCAAGGCACACTCTTAACAACACAAGAACCCCCAAAGCTGTGTTGTTTCCACAGACAGAATGTCTCATTTCTGTTGGATTAATAAATGCACTTTATAATCACACGGAGGTCCAGTTTCTGTCACATCTCACTGCAGTCTGTTATGCTTTGGCAGTTCTTTTAGCTCTGAGCTAAAAAGGCAGGTCGAGGCAGGTCTGGATGCTCTGGAATCTCAGTCATTACCCATAAACACATCTACTCAGACATTGTTCTCATGTGATTACAACCGAACCCCTCCTCCTTACACTCCAAGCAGTAGAAAACACTCACCCAATACTATACTGTGATCTACCATCATCTTTTCTAAGAACAGAAATAGATACAACCTGCAATTTTAACCAAGGTTCAATTGTAAAAAAAAGAAAAAAGAAACAAAACAAACAATAACACAAAACTATGCATGTGTTATCTGCTGATAACATATTCAGATACATTCCATCAACAAGACTTTTGTTATCAGATGCATTTTTCTCCAAAAGGCCATGTTTATATCTTGTGTGAAGGTTTGGAAAGTTTTGAGAGTAGCTTTAACAAAAATCAGATGTAATTTTGTATTTGACATGACTGAATATATGTATATGTTATATGTTAATATATGTTAGTTTACCAAAAAGAAGATTGTTGTGTTAACTGGTTTGAGAAAAGTAGCTTTTGTCATGAAACAAATGTGTCACATCGACAGAGTATTGATTAAAAACAACAACAACAACCAAAACAGAGGGTATAACTTGATCATGCTCCACAGTGGACATGGTAGAATAGTATTACATAATGTGATAGATTATAGTGATGCGGGAGTTAAAAATGACAGATGTGTATACTTGTCTATTTCCTGTTGTTGACCCAAACCGGGAGCCGAACTTAAGACCTTATCACTGATTGTATACCCGGCTATAGCACAGCTTTGCTACTATTTAACGCGTAGTCATTTACTCATAACACAGCTGCAAACTGCTGAAATCTTAAATGTTGGCTTACCGCTCATGTCTCGAACCTCCTTGAATCTGTTCTGACGATGAGACCTAACAAATGAATCAAGTCCTCTACGTCTCGTTCAGGTCCAGAGACGCGTCAGAAGTGAAACTGAGCAGTGAGATCAGAGAGTGCGTGGGCGCCATCTGACCGGAGAGCAGCGAGCGCACAGGTACTCCTTTACGCACACCTTGGCACACTCAGCTTCCCCACCCTCGGTCAACCCCAACCAGCCAATCCGCAGCCAAGAATTGCGATAACGATTATCACCAAATCACAGCGGATTTCCTCTACCAACACATTTCACTCTTGAGGAGAGCTTCGAAATAAAGATTGCCTATGTCTGATGTATAGTCCTTTAGCACTAGATGGCGCTTTCAACCACTGATTGTCCACTCAAAGCTCTCCCCAATAGGCGCATTATTGCAGTGATAGTTATATTGCATACATATTTCCAGGTATGTTTCTTGAATTCTGAGCGCTATCGTGAAGGCTTGACACAGAAACATGACTTAAAGAGAATGTGACTCACAATATTGACACTGTGAGTCACTCAGAAGTAGTCATTCACAGTCCCAAAGAATAGCTTCTCACCTCGTAAATGTACAGGAGAGACAGCCTTGTGTTGCAGCACTTTGTGCCCTGGAGGCGAACAGGCTAGTCACCAGCGTTGCCAAGAGAAACCTGACTGATACATTTAAACACAATGACACAGAGCGTCTCATCCTCACAGGTTTGTGTTGTTGTTTAATGCATGTTTTTATAGCACGTATAAAGACTGTAAGGAGCATTAGGTAAGTGGGACAGCTGACTCATACTGTTTGAGCTAGAGTACTACCAGATAAGTTGACAGCATTTAATAATGGAAAGCACAGGAAATGAAACCAGGAAGTGACGAAAAGGTTAAAACAAGTAGAGGCAAGTGTTACCAAAAAGAGCATTTTGTAAATTAGCATGATACTTACAGGTTGTACTCAAAATCATTTAACAGCAGGTGAAATAATTGAAATGAGGATTAAATGAGAAGAAAAGGTGATTTTGTGTCAGAAGTCAAATTAGAGGTACATTATATAAATCCTTGGTTTGAGAAAATATACACAAATGTAGGCTATATCAAAGATTTTAAATGATACACTATCATTTCCTAACTTCTCCTCCTGCTCTTCCGAGCTCTTGAGTGTGGGACGGGACCGGGCAGAGGGTGTGGTGTGAAATGTGTCTTGCAGTTTGAGTCTGAAGGCAGACAGGAAATGCGGGGTGCCTAGCAGAAGAATGTGTCTTTTTCTTGGCATGTGGACAGGAAATGTCAGCCTACTCTTCGTCCCTGGGCCTCCCCAATACACCCAACACAAACAGGCCTCCTGTTTGGGGTCCCAGTAGTACTGCTGCTGAGAGATCATTTAGATAGAGATATTACGTACTCATATACACTACAGGAAGCTTACATGTGAAGATGCTCTCTCTACAAATGTCCTCTTAATAAACTACATGCTTGTGCAGAAATAAATACAGACTTTGCATCAGGCCTGGGTCTCACTTCGAATAGAGTGCTGCATGAATGAGTCTTAAAACCCAGTCAGCATTTTTGCCCCTCGAAATAAGGTTTGTGGTTAACAACAAGCTTAAAATATTTCAACGTTTTTTTCTACGACATAAAATATGTCAGTAAATACTCATGTCATGAATTTAGAAGTTTTACGTGTCTTAAAAAAGGCAAAAAAAGTGGCTAAATGAGACATAACGTCATCACGCTGAGCATTAGTCCGCCTTTAGCTACGTGGTGGTAACATGAAGTCATTGTAGTTCAGAAACGGTTTATCGCCAAGTATGATCATACATAAAAGAAAATGTACTTAGTGTCTGTGACTAGCCTAACGTGAGCTTTTTACTTCTATTTAATCTCCAAAAACGATAAGAGTGGTGTTCATTTGTGAAGATTGTCTTGCTGAACAAAACGTGTAAGTATCATATACTTCTGTTCGCCACAGGGCTCATTTCCTGCAATAATCCAAAATCCAGTGGAATAATCTCATTGGCTTTTTGTAGAAAGAACCAGTGCGATGCTAACTTTTAGGTTGGCCTACAAAAAGACATCATCCCTACAGCTCTCTGTATGATAAACTGCACAAGAGTAGCACATATGACATCCATTCATTTTATGCACTTACTGAAGGATCTGTAATTGTATACATTACTCAAAGACCTACAAAAGTAGTTGAGCCGTGTTGACTGTATATTTTCTTAACCTTATGCAGGGACATGGTATGACTTTTTAAAATCTTTTTCATGTTCATCAGGTAATTGATTTTAAATGTGATAACGAACAGACAGGAACTAGAGACGGTTATATAAATAACTCTACTTCCTTGTTGTGTTTTAAACTTATCTTGTGCTGTATCATCACTGATTGCCTCTCATCCTTGATTATGACTCACAAACTCACACCTCCTCCTCTCTGTCTTTCTTTCCACCTTCTTTCTGTGCTCTTCTTCCATTTTGTCTCCCTCTCATTGCTTCACTATTTGTCATTTACACTCTGCCTCTTCCTCCGACAGACCCATCCATCCTCCAGCAGTGCAGTCCAGGCCTTGGTGAGGGGAGGGAGGGAAGGGGAGGGAAGGGGAGGGAAGGAGAGGGAAGGAGGGAGGGCTGCAGTGGATGAGCATTCCTGTTGTCTCTGAGGTGACGGCGGCACAGAGGAGCCATTGACGGCAGCACTGGACCCCACAGCTTGCTAATGCTGGAATGTGTGATATTGTGACAGTTCAGTCACACAGAAATGGGCCGTGCAGAATTCCCTTAAGTGCTCTGTACGCTTTAATCTGTAGCTCTTTAAGTTGTTTTGTTTCCCTCTCCAGACAACAAGTGAGTGAGCAGCTGTTGGTTTGGTGTCTTTTTGAAATGATAAGCTTCACGGCATCAGGAGCTGGGCGGGACTGACAACCATCACTGCCGCACTTTGTGGAATAAGCAAGTTTACTTAAATTTGCTTTATATCTGTGTGATTATCTGTGTGAAGTGCATGTTAGACGGAGTGGCTTCCCCACATGCAAAAAGGTTCAGCACAGCATGTAATCAGACACCAGAATTAATTTAAATCTGCTTTAATCTATAACTATTCAACAATGTAGGCCAACAGCTTAAACAGCACCAGTGTCTGTGTGATTCATTTCTATGTTTGTTCCACACTTGTCCTGACCGGCACACAACAGGCCCGGCTCTTCACCCAGAAGCTGAACCCCCATGGCTCCATCTATGACTCAAGCCTGGCGGCAGCACAGAATCGCCCCTTTGTGTCCGTGAAGAATGCGTCTTTTCTGACTCTTTTTGAAAACAGAGGCAGAGAAAGAGAGGGATGGGAGCATGAGTAATTGAGACAGATTTAAATCTTGACATGTGATTTATGTTTCCTCTGTAGGCTGATAGTAGCTCTCCATTGATCAGGCTGGTGCTACTCAAGATACCCTCGATGCTTTATGACAAAACTGAGATTGAGAAATGAATATCATGCACCAATGAAATACACGCGTTTCTCTCCACTCTCCACTTGCAAAGAGGAAGCTGTATTTCTAAGGGTGCTGTGCTGATGGATTTGCCTTGACCAAAAAAATTAATCTTGTAAATATCCCAGAGTAATACCCTGCAATTTCCTGTTTAACATGGAATCAACATCAATACAGCAAAGGGTCAGAGTGAAGGGAGGAATTCTTATTGAAGCAAACGAGAAGCTTGGACAAACAATGGGTGGGACAAAAATATTACAACAATAAAACCAGAGGGCTCTTTTATTCATCACGGAATAAACTTAAAAAACTTGAATTAAAAGATTACGTTTTCATGACCTGCTGTGTGAAATATTTTCCGAAGCCATGCAGGCTGACAAAGAAACCTCATATGGAGGCGATGTGGCTGAGCTTGATACAATTCAGACCTCACAGAACCTCATCTGGACAAATTTGGAGCGTCTGGGAGGAGTCATCATCCATTCTGGGCGCTGGCCACAATCAAGGAGCAACCGAACTCAAGTTTTTAAATCACTATATATCAACTCTTGGTCCAGGGCTGGATAATACAATCACCTCTTAGTTTTCAACTATACTACTTTAAAGAGCTGTGTGACGTAAAACTATAAACCATAAATGTCTACTGTAGGACGACCAAAAGGAATTCAAACCTCAGCTCAGGTTAAATACCCTGTTTCCCCACACGACGACACCCATAGTGTGACGTATGAATTTCCTGCTGATTGACTCTACTCGCAGACAAATGTGCGCACGGGCCTGACTTTGTAGTGCCAGTAAAAAAAAAAACTGACGTCCCTGCCTGCTCCCCTTCCTGTCACTCTCCTTCCAGAGCGGTGAGGTTTGAGCTGAGACGTTTGAATTACAGGGTGTTACATGGCTCTCTAAATCTGAGCTCCACCGCTGCAGACACGGAGAGCTTTACCAACCGCTGCACATCAATTTCCAGATACACATACAGGTTTAAAAATGCAACTATTGCCTACCACACACTCAAAGTTGCCAGGGTTACATATAGAGCAGTCACAGTAAGCACAACACTTTTGGCATCAACGGTTCACATGTGTGCCTGAGTATTTATGTGTGTACATTTCAGTGCATGTACTGTATTGTAATGTTCCTGCTTCTATTCGTGCATGATGTCTAAATGGACAGACTTGGAGAGGATGTCCAGGGGTCACTGTCAGGGGTCGCATGTTTGCCACGTTCCTCTGGCTTTCCCTTTTTTAAACTGGCATCGACAAAACAAACACCCTTCCTCTTGGGAATGATAACAATGAAGTACGAGAGTGGTTGTGTGGTAAGACTCCATTTCAAGCTCTACTCAACAATGTGTGCGTCTCTAGTCTCACAAACACAATATTTTTAGGGTCATCCAACGAACTCGTATATCAACATAGTAGTTTAAAGCAGGAATTAGGAGATGCAAGTTATTCATTACCATAACAGGAAGCCATGTAGTTTCCTAATAACCCCCTGACAATATTTGGTGTCTGTTTCCATGTCCAGCTCCATCGGCATATGCGTGCGTGTTCTAATTATGAATACAGTATGTCTGGAAGTACAATGGCTGGTTTCAATGCTCACCAGCTCTCCCATTCATCATCATCCGTCTCGCCCCTCGTCAGGCAGACATACAGGGACGACGGGTTAACCCTTGCTGAGTCACTGGGACCTCGTCAAAACTATTGAATTCTCCCAGCTTCTCAATTCACTGCTTCATGCTGGGATCTGCTTTTAAGGTAGTCACACTTGACCACTATAGGACTCTACTGGCCTGGTATTTTTCAGATGGTGAGGTGTGTCATTTATTATAGGTCTAAAGATGGAAACTATTACTACAAACAGTAGTCGCTAAATAAATACAAATAAAAAATGAATTTATATACTGAAAGGTTTTCAGGTTAAATTCCAGGTGATCTGAGCTATCATCCAAAATCATCACCTCATTCATTCACTAAATAACAGACATTCACGGACAGTTTATTATGAGCAGTACATTTAGATTTTGAACACGTATGAATCGCTGACAGGTCCAACAACTAACGTTTGAATCTATATGATGTGTTGAATTACAATGTAGGGTTGGTATCAGAAAATATGCCCTGGCACAACTTTTTTATTACAATTTTGGAATTTTTGAAGTCGCTATATTGAAAAACAATTATAAACTCAGAATTGGACCACTCAAATACAAAGATGGACCTTAAATATAGACATTAGTATTGAGGATTGACAAGTAGATAATGTTGCATGACTTGAGATGTTTCTCTGGATGCTTTGGGTGAGTATTTGATGCTCAATTGATAGATTTTTATTGCAGTATTCTTTGTTTCCTTCATTTATTTCCCCATGAGAAATAGTCAACAAGGAATAGACACTGTGCAGAGCTGATGTTCTTTTTCTGGACATTTAAAAAAACAGAAAACATTTGACTCCTCAATTTGAACCACGTTTCTAAAAAAAAAGGCAAACAGCCTCTGTTCAGCGACAGTCAGAACTAAGTGTTTCAGTATGTGTCTGTGTGTTCATGCCTGTTTTTATTATTGTAGTCTAGAAAGCACGGAGGACTGACATTACAATACTCTATTGTCTGTGGGCCAACACTCAGCTTCCTGGCCGGTCGGAATCCACGGAAACAGGAGCGCAGTCCAAACAAAGACACAGGGGTCGACTTCTTTCATGTACCCCTCCATATATCAACCTCCTCACACCACTCTCCCCCCACTTCAACTGGACAGTCCCACTTCCCGGACGGTGTTCTCCAAATGCACATCTGGGTTTTTATGAGAACAGGAGTCTAATCTGGATCTGTCCTCCAGAGCAGGAGACAGATTCACAAAACCCCCCAAAGCATCCAGATTGACGAGACCCACCATGAAGAGTAATGCTCTGCGTGACGTGGAACCGCCTTTACAATAATTCACACCTGACTTGTTTAGATGTGTTTTTATTGGATGAACCTATAGTGTCTGAGTGACAGTAATAATAGTGAGCTGTTGAACACTAAAGGAGTTTCAGTGTCTGAAAGCAGTCAAAGCTTCTTGGCTGATTTGTGAGAAAGTCATTTCCTGTGAAGAAAATCTTTTTCTGTCTCAGAGACTTCTCATCCTGTTTGACTAGCACTCTGTCCTCTCCACCTCCTCCTCTTTCCTCCTTTCATGCCCAAGAGCTTCATGCTTCGGCCCATTTCTTCCACGTTGGATAACGTTTCTCTGTCACTTCTATGCATTTATACTATAACTTTAATGTACAATACTGATTAAATATACGTTCGCACAATTCTTTCCAGAGACATGATTTTCAACATGATTTTCACAAGCTTGTGGTGTTAACTTTCCTGCCATTGCTCTTTCCCTTTTCCATCGCTCCTTCTGTCCTCTGGTTTTCTTTTCCTCGCCTTCACATTCACTGCCCATCAGAGAGCCTCTGATACTTTGCAGCTGTTGTCAACAAGAGCTGCTCGCCCTCCCAGATCTACAGCGAAGATGATCCCTCCATTTCTCATGTCTGTTGTCAAGCCCCATCACAGCTCCACTAAACCTCCCCTTTCCCTTTTGCTTAGAGTTGATTACCCTCAGCCTCTTTTCCTGCCTTCACCCTGCTCCCTTTTCTCTTTAATCTCATTCCCCTGTCAAATCAGCCGCGTCTGTGTTTCCACTTCCCCCCCCCCCCCCCCACTCCTCACGGGACATTCATTCTTAGTAAATTGATTTCTGTTAGTCAAATCTGCATCACAGCCCCTCATAGCTTGGGCATTTGGGCTTCTGTTCATCCATAGTAATTTCTTGAATATTCTTTATTTGTATTTCTCAGGATGCAACAGCTGGTTTCTGCACTAACCCTTCCTCCCTTAGGTATCAGTGAAACCACATATGCACCTTAATATACCTGGAACTCACTGCAAAGAGATGATGAAATCACAAGAACATAGTTTTGTTGTTGTTGTTGCTTATTTCAGTGAGGGCACTGTATAACAATTTGGATGAGTCACTACAATATCTGGCCTTTTGTTTGTGTGCGCCTTGGTCTGATGTCTTGACACTGTGGTGATGCCCGTCTGTGCATCTGTGCTTGTATTTCTGTTTTAGATCAGCAAACACAGAAGTAGCCTGCACTGACAACATGCATGTCAAACAGTGAAAAACACCCTTTAAAATATGGCTAATGTCTTACTCTGCTGTACACACATGCAGCCTATTGTTGCATGCCCAACTGAAAGTTGGTGATGAGTGTGTTTTTGTAAAGAGTGAGGCGAAGAGGGGTCACAGAGAGAAGAAAGGTTGATAACGCCCATGGGAACTCTTAAGAGATCATGTTTACAGGGCTGAGTAAAGGTCAGAAATCACAACTGTGAGTGTGTGTGTTTCATTGTGTTTGCTGCACATCTCATGGTTTTGATTAAATGTCCAAGTCATTGCAGCCTATGTTAGATTAAAGGGTTCACATGTTAAACATCTGTCTAAGGCAATGGCAGACTGAGAGGAACCGAGGTTAAGACCTGATGAGTCCAAGCATCAGGAGACTCCTCACAACACACACACACACACACACACACACACACACACACACACACACACACACACACACACACACACACACACACACACACACACACACACACACACACACACACACACACACACACACACACACACACACACACACACACACACACACACACACACACACACACACACACACACACACACACACACACACACACACACACACACACACACACACACAAATAAGCCAAAGTAATTCAAAACATAATGCACATATACCCATATTTAGCCAGAAGCTCAAGCACACCCTGGCAGGACAGTGTGGGAAGAGTCTCAGTGGTTTATTATTGCAGCCTTCAGCCTCACATAAGAATGTGCTCGGTGTCTTTTCTTCGTCACATTGGTTCTATTCTTTGTATTTTCCCTCTTCTTTGTAGTGCTCTTACATCTTTTACATTTGTTTTCATAGATTTGCTCAAATTGAACGTTTGCATGATCTGCTATATGCTGGTTGAGAGTCATGAAAAGACTAACTTCAGCAGTCAATACTGAAAAAGATGGGACACACACACACACACACACACACACACACACACACACACACACACACACACACACACACACACACACACACACACACGTGTGTACACACTTTAGGCATTCACTTCAACCACTCTCTTTCAGGATTAGGGCTATATGGCTTCCTTCAACATCCATTATTATTTATTAATTCACGCTTCGAGTCCAGCGACCTCCCCCCTCTCCTCTCCCTCTCCTCCTCTTCCTCTTCCTCTTCCTCTCCATCTCCTTCCACTCCACTTGTCAGCAGCAGCACGGAGCCGCTGCACCGATGCAAAGTTCATGTCCAAGCGGCAACATACGGTGCGGACCGCAAACCGAGGAGAATGACAGAGAATAGGGGTGGGGAAGTTGTGTCTTTACGAAGGGACTACTTTGTTTTAAGGTAAGATAATTCTGTAAAGTTCGTAAATAACTTTGTTTGATGTAAATTGCATGACGAGTACTGGATGTGAAAAATCAACAGCAGTAAATTACTACACAGTCGACATCTAATCCAGTTGTGTTTGCTTTCTATACAAACACGCTTGAGTGCATTTTTCTGTGCGTAAAAGAAGAGCGCAGTCAGAGCAGCCACAGGCGCAAAGTCTCGCTCTCTTATAAAATCACTTGGTCACGATCAACTTTTGCACCTTAATGCCCACGTGCGTACATCCCCGTGGAGTCAGTTGGTTAAATAGTGAGTCCGTGTTTCTCTTGGGCATTTGAACGGTTCAGACACAATAACGTAATCAACTAAGGACTTGATCACGCTATATGTGTGAAACAACTTGCCTTAATGCCAATTAGCAGCATTTGTCAACTTTAAATAACATCTAGCTTGAGAAAACTATTCGAGCTCCAAAGGGGACAAATTATCTGTGTCCAGAATGCAGGTGCGTCAGTGCATCATTATTCAGGAAAATATGTAAAGAGGGAGAGTCTCCTAACAACGTATAGATAAAAACTGCATTACAATACAATTTGGCATAACGACCCACCCTTGTACCAGAATTTGCAATGTTACTAAGAAGTCCTTTTTTACCCTCTGTACATCCTCTTCTGCGGCATTACTTCCCTTTAGTTCGGTGGTGATTCGTGTTTTTAGGTCACATTTCAATAGAACTTGCTATGTAAATTGAAAATGTAAGCGCTCTATTATGTGACTTCAAACAGTGTTCTAACTGGTGAGAGGTGTGGTGGAAGCAATCAAAATCACTTGGTCACTGTGCTCCTCCACTGGAGCCACAGAGCAACTGTCTTAGGGACATGCCAGGTCTCAGATCAGTGGACTGGCCGCCTGTCAGGGAGGTGACGTAATGGTTATAGAGACTGTCCCTCATCCATTCAATCATCTGGACACTCTGTCTGTCCCTGCAGCAGCGTTTAGGTCCTCAGTGGACACTGCAACAGCAAACAAGGACCAAAACATTAAACTAAGCATATGTGCATAATAATGGGTTTGCTTGGTGATTTCAAATGTGGATAGCTGTACCTGCACCTATTTTTTGAAGAGGTGACGATCATGACATTGTGATACAAAAATAGGGCAAAATGAGAAATCATAAAGATGTAATATGATAGTGAGTGAGCACTGGAGATGATAATGGTCATCACTTCCACAGACTTTTCAAATAAGACTTTGAATGAGCGTTGCGTTAAGCGGCCGCTTTAACTGTGCCTCTCTGTTTATGTTTGCCAGGTGGAAGTTTGGAGAGGCAACATTTCCTTATGCTCTTTGTTCAGCGTGTCTATTGAAATGAAACGAGTTGTGTTTGCACTTCACTGTTGCTTGGCCTCGTTTCTCCTGCGTTCTATTGACGAAAGTCCCATGCATAAAAAATTAAAAAGAATCCATGACAAGGGTTAAACCTGACCATAAAGATGTATGTGGTTGCTTAGCCTGCTGTTGTTTAGTAATATTTTCTTTGTGCTGTAAATGGAGTCATTGAACTAGTTGAAGAGGTAAAATGTACAGAAAATTCTTATCTCAAATGCTTCTTCCTCGTGAGCTATTTTGTTGACTCGGTAGTGCATTAAGGAAAGTGTGAGAGGGCGTGAACAGGAAGTTAATTTACAAGTTACAGTTCTCAGATATGAAACACATATAGACACAGTGATACTGTCAGACAATGTCATGAACCCATAATTACACACATATCACCATCAGATAGTAATATTCATAACTCATGACAGTTAGCTGTCATTGCAGTCAGATAACATACAGAGTAAGACACTTGACTGCAGGCAGCGCAGAGACACCCTCACCATAAAGACCTGGCAGGGTTTGGAGTGTTTTGCCACGTCGCAGCAGTAGATCCTTGTAAACTGACTGAGTGCCTGTTGTATTTTGGAGTCATGCGTAATGGTCAGGGTGTACTGACCTCAACCACAGTTTGCTGGTTCGGTGCTGTAAAATGCCCTCCGGTCCAGCGGAGGAAGCAACCTCAGAGCTGACCTACTGCGACACAGCCCTGTGTTTGCGTGTAAGTCCATGTACGAGCACACAGATGTATCTCACTCTGAGCCACTGGGATTGAACGGTCCCTCAAATGTCACCAGAGCCAGAGGTTCTGCAATTTGTGGCTCTGTGGTACCAGATGTTTGACTAACACATCAAATCTGCCTGCAACAAGGAGAGTGACAGAGGTGGGAAACATGATGGTATGTGTGTGTGTGTGTGTGTGTGTGTGTGTGTGTGTGTGTGTGTGTGTGTCACAGAGGGAAAAACAGAGAGATAAAAGACAGCAAGGTTGAGAGCTGGAAATAGAAGTCTGGTGAAAAAGAAAAAAACATACAGACATGAGGTAAAAATGTGTTTCTCATCAGCGTCCTCAGATCCTTTATGTGATGGCCATAATAGATGGTGTCCGGTCTGGTCCCATTGCAAGCTGTTCCCATTTTACTTTCCTGTATCTGTCTCTGCAATCAGTCAAGCAGCTCGCGCAAAACAGGCTTGTATATGGATGCCTGCAGGTACAATTTACGGATAAATAACATGTTTAGCACATATAAATGTCTTTCCGTGTATCCTTAATGAGGCCAATTTTCGCCCCAGAGTGAATTTCTGTGCTGGCATTTACACTTTAGTGTGCATGAAGAGATCTGTTTTGAGCTGCGTTTACTGCTCACAAGGCCGTAAAGGAAGACGGAAAACCATATAAAAGGCTGATATGGGGGTAAAAGAAATTGGCAGCTCTAAAGGCAGGAGAAAACAAGTTAATTACACACTGAAAAGCTGTGAATTATCAACAGATGACTGAAATGCAGCAGCAAAATGAAGGATTTCGGGATGGAAATTATATTTAAAGGTCGTCAATATAGACACATTTCTGAAATGATTTGATTTTTTTCCAAACTTGGTGTTGACAGTGACAGTGGATGTTTGTCTCCCTCGCTAATGTTTATCTGCCTCTCACCTTTCCGTGCCCCACAGGCCCTAATCGCTCCCTTAAGCTAAATGTTATTGAGCTGGAGGATCAGAAGCGGTCTGACAACGGCTGAAATCCATTGTACCTCCGCTCCCTCCGCTTTATGAATGGTCACTCTAAATTGAGTACTCTTTCTGTCACACCCATATTTTCACCCATTTATTCCCTACTTTCCTATTTCTGGCTGACAGACAGTGAATGCTCCCTGCAATGCCCCCCCCCCCCCCCCCCCCCCCCCTGAACCTTTGTGCCGTTGAAAAACTGGGATTAGTTAAAGATTTAGGGAAGGTAATCTGAGCCCAGGCCGGTGCCCAGTAAGAGTGGCACCAGCACATGGGCAGATTGGCCTGGCAGCAGTTTAAACTAGTAACTCCTGCGACATTAATCCAACACGGACTATGGTTTGGAGAGGTCACATGTTTGGAGTTTACCAGAGCTCCCCTTGCCTTGGAGTCGTTTCTTCAGCAGACAGGAAGAAGGTGTTCGGAATATATCCAGGAAAAGCAGACAGGCTACTGTAGGAAACATTTCTATCTCTGGAGAAGTGGATTTATGGTGTTAATGTTGTGCATAAATCTGCGAGATAGACCTGGCATCGCTGCAGCTCAGTGTGGTTAAACGTGTGCAGACATGGGGCTCTTGTTTTTATGTCACATCACATGTGATTTGTTTTCATTTTTAATTCAGTTTAATTTGAAAAATGTAATGTAAAAAAATTGGATTAACATAAATATCACATTTGGAAGATCCATACCTTAGCATACACTCCAAATAGGGATTATTTTTATGACCATTTAGTCTGATATTTTCCAATTAATTGATTCATTATTTAGTCTGCAAAACGTCATGAAATAATGAAGAATGATATGGTCTTTAAAAAGCATTTTCTATTCAACCATCAGTCCAAAACCAGATCATAAACAAAATGTTTAGTGTATGTGCTCTAAATTTAGAAAAATGTATGATCAAAATGGTTAAATATCTTCTGTAGATTGACTAATCTCCTTATTGTGTCAGTGCTAAAGTAGATATGAATGAAAACTGTATAATGATAGAAACGTACTGTTCACTCAGGAGAGAAGAATGGAAAGTACTGAAATGAATATTTATCATATGAGTCAGACTTAAGAGAGTACACGGGTTCTATTTGTCAAGTTTGGTCCCTGAACAAATTCTCGAGAACCTGCTGGCTCCTCAGGCAACCGAGAGAGAGAATTACATTCCCAGCATGCATCCGTCAATCCAACGTTTTAGACGCCTGACACATTTATGTGCGCCTGAACGCTCCTGTTTCAGTATTTCGTCTAGTATGTCACTGACACTTCTCTCTGTCTGTTCTCCCAGCTGGCCTTAAGTGAACTGAATGAAAACACAGAAGACTCCCTAACTGGAAACCATCGGAGAACTAAGTGGATTGAAGAAGGCAGAGAGCAAGTGTGGGAGTCAGAGAGGGAGGGAAGACAGAAGGGATTAGCAGCTAATCCAGTGCATGGACAATCCTGGATGAGCCTTGTTTTTTCCTCCTGGGTTGATGCAGGCAAAACAGTCGCCGGACTACGGCACTCTACATTGTTACCCTTTTCTAGAAAGCATCACCCTCCTTTTTCCTTTGCTCTGATTGTTTTCATTGCCTCTCAAAAGGCCGACGTCGCGGGGGCCGAGGGACCAGGGGAACGGAGGACACACAAAGAAGCGGGGCGACAGGCCTGCTGACAGGATGTCCCATGGACAGTCTGGTGTCACACATGGATAAACGTCTTTAGTGGGAGAGACGGTGCATGGCAGTGGACTCCAAGCTCTCTCCGTCTGGACTTGAGACACACAAGATTCTCCTAAAAGCTGAGATGTATTGAAGACACACGCAAAAAAGGACTCGCTGCCAGTAAGCTACGGAGTGGTGATACTGCTGTGTTGGCATTTAGCTGGCTTTTTCTTCTAAAGTGCAGGATTACAGAGTAACACATCAGACATAAACTACTTTACTATAGCTTGTGGGCTCATCTGAAACCTAAATAATAGTGAGGAGGGTAACCCCATTCTGGTGGAAATGGGCCTATAAAGAGTCATTTATGAATTTGTATGCTGGTGCACAATACTCTCCAGTCTCACTTTGGTTTAACAAGGCTTCCTGGTGAGTTAATCCACTTAGTGTTGCGAGTAAAACGTAAGTTGAGACTGACAACAAGACAGTTCTCCAAATCCTAAAAGATATCAAAGGAAGTGGACACAGTGTACAACATCAGTCCATTTCATTACTATTGTCTCGCAAACCAGCGGAGTTGTTTGGCTGAAGTCACGTCTCCGTTTATTTGCAGTTGTGGCTGGATTCTGTATTTCTTAACTGTCATTCGCTAAACCAAATCCAAAGAAGAGTCCAGCCAGCCCCAAATTCTCCAACCACATGAACTGTGGCAGCCAGAGGCAACAAAGTGTGGCCTTATAATTCATCTTCTGCGTTATTTTGTCATCTGCTGGGCAGTAGAAGCGAGCTGAGGGTTTGGCCATGTGGAGCGCTAGCTGTGCTTGAGAGGGAGTGAGACTGGCATCTTTTAGTGTAGATCCGAAAAGGAAACCGTAGGCCGTCCGTGGATGAATAGTTGGCTCTGGCCGTGTGGAGAATGGATTATACACACATTCTCTGCCGACTGAGCAACCACATATTTGTGTTTTCTGTTCTCACTGTCCCTCACATTTAATTTCTTTTTTTTCTCTCCCCCTGGTTTTACAGTGGACCCTAAGTTGGAATTTAAACTTGACTGACATGTGCGCAGAGCTCGGACACTCTCATCCAAATTAAAGCGAAATCACACAACTTTTCTGCCACCATGAGTCTGGGAAAACTGCCAGGGATTAAAGGCCTTGTGTCTGGCTCTCAGGGGAAACGTCGTTTCAAGAGTGAACTCTCAGTGGACATGATCAGCCCGCCGCTGGGCGACTTCCGACATACTATGCATGTTGGCCGTGGCGGGGAAGTGTTTGGTGACACTTCCTTCCTTAGCAACTACGGGGGCACCAGGGAGCCAGGCAGTCCGGACTCGGCAAACAGCTCCAGGACAACCAGGTTTTTTACACGCACCTTTGGGCATGTGCGGAAAAACTCTGTGCCACGGCCGCGGGGGGGCTCCCGCGACTTGTCGTCCCCACCACCAGACGTCTCACCCATCATCAAGAACGCCATCTCCCTGCCCCAGCTGAACGTGGACTCCTCTAATGGGTGCCTTCAGCGGGTGCTGTTCTCCAGCTCCATCAGCTCAACAGATGACTCCTTCTGCACATATGGTGAGATATCGATAATCACATCCTGCATGGGACAGGGTTTATGGGAAGCCTCTGCGTTGAATGTCAAATGAAAAAATGTCAGTTTCCAAACTGTCTCACTTCCATGGTATGCTAATGTTAGGATAACCCTATGGAAGAAGTTTTCAGCTGGACTTTTGTCCTGTTTAACAGAAAGGGCATCACATGTTCATTTATTATTGAGTAAGAGAGCTCTGTGATTAACACTAAGTTTGCATGAGACAAAATTCCTTTGAAACAGCTGTAGACAGGATATAGCAATGATTCGTGCTGACAGGAGGGAGATGGAACAAAACGAATGTGTAAGTTTGGTGCTAAAATTGACCTCACGTTTGCACATTTGCCAACTAAACACGCTAAATGACATGATATATGTAGAGTTTTCTGTCCTGGAAACACGTCAACAAAGAGTGCAAACGAGAAAAAAAAGCTTCAGAGAAACAATTCAAACAAGTGGTTTCTGGATGTAAACGTAAAAAAGTAATAATAATTTAAAAAACAAACAAATGAGATTTGGTAAGATCATAACCATTAGTTAGAAGCTCAGAACATCACTCTAACGTATGGAGCATTTGTGTCTGGATGATCAATGACCGATGGGCTGCAGCTTAGTGGTAGACCAGCACTACATTAGTTACCATGAATTAGGGAAGACAAACTGGTGGTGTGTATATCATTACAGTTGCAGTTCTCACTATTCACTCTCCAGCAGACCAAACAGCACAAAGGGCTGCCTGGATGACTTGGTCCAAACAGGACTATAAATGTCGGTGAACACACCAACAGAGAGAGTGAGGTTGCCCTCCTTTCAACGTCGCTCCCACATTCCTCCAAGACAACCAGCAAACATGCGGGCTTCTTCTGAGTCATCTGGAATCACCTAGGCAACACCTGTACACAATTAGGTCTATAAACACAAACACACACAGCTGGTTTGGGAGAAGGAAAGATACTTAGTGGGCATTTACCTGTCGTCTCTCTGTGTGCATGTGTCACTGCCTGAATGCTCAGCATAAACACACCATTCATTATATCTGCTAACCAATCAGAGCTTATCAGGCAGCAGTGTGCAGAGCCTGGACTGGAAATCCCCTCTTCTGTCTACAGATCACTTACCCAATTCATAAGGAATTTGCCCAAACTGAGTGAGGTGGAGCTGGCATAGAGAGTCAGTGAACTGAAGGAGGATGGGGACTTTTTGTCATCAGCGCTTCTCAGTTTGCCTGCATGTCATCATTTCATATTCGCTCAGTTGTTTGTCACATATTATTTGTCATCATCTACTGCTCTTTCACTATTGAAAATAAAGTTCACCAATAGTGAAAAACCTTCTTGATTTTCGCAGTATTCCCAAGGAAGGTATACTTACTATATACATATTGGGTATAAATTAGAGTAAAAAGCTTTAACTTTAGATCATAATACTGCGAAGAAAAATAAGTAAACTAAAGTAAATATATATTTTTTAATATGTGTTGTACATGGGTTCAAATTGTTTGGCATTTGTGTGCAGATTGGAACACACATTTGTGAATACCCAAAAATTACGCACAAATCGCACACATTTGTCATTCTTATTTTTCATGTAATACACATTTGTGACCATTTCATTGAACTAATTTTCACTTCATAGCAACAGCTCCAGAAACACTTGTTGTATATAGAACAAGTTTATTATCATGTTACAGCTTGAGGCCTTCATCGGGGTCTTTGATGGACCCCCATCATGAAACATCACGGCAAGTTTCCAGTTACTTCACATTTGGTTCTCCATCTTGTTCTTCTCCCTTTCCGCTCCTTTCAGTGGCCCCATAGCGCACTTACATGTCCTCCTGTTTTCTACTGTCTGTAACATTTAGTCTGGCAAGGAGACAGAAATCCCTGCAGGGAAGTTTCAGCATTGAGTTACTGGGTTGTTAGATACTGCCTCCCTGTGGTGAAGGAAGGTACAAAACTGGACATAGCTCTATTTAACAACAGTGTGTACTTAATTAATTTCCTCTTGATCAGTTTCTTTTTAAAATGTATTATTTCTCGAGTTTTCTGGTATATTGGGACTTTTCAGATTTACACAAATAAAATGATTCTGAATGTAGCTAAACCTCAAAATGAAACAATGTGCCCATAAAGTCTTCATTATCTGATTTCCAACTCAAAGATAGTTGTGGTTGTAAAAATGTCAATTCTGTTTTAGATTGGATACCCCTTCAAGTGTTGTCACAGGTTTATACTTTGCAAAGTGCCTTCAGATTGAAAATGTAACATGTAACATACATTGAGATTGTTCTGGTTCAAGGTTAAGAATGTCTCCAAGATGTTTTCTGTGTGTTGTGTGATTAGTCCAGATCATTTCAGTGACTTCAGTGCGTTTTTCTTCTTCTGCTTGTTTGCAGGTCTGCAGTCTGGATTTGTGACTCTGCCCCGCCTCTCTCGCCTTGACAGACAGTTTCAAGATGGAGACATCTGGAAAGGATCTCTACCAGACAGCAGCGGCATCACACTGACACGCTCAGACTCCCTCACCTCGTTCACTGTTGACCTTGGCCCATCCCTTATGACTGAGGTACTGAGCTTGATTGACAACCGCAGCTGCCTTCAGATGTACAATCACAGCCAGGCAGCAGGTGAGGAAGAAGAAGGAGAGGAAGAGGAAGAAGAGGACGACAGGTCTCTAACAGAAACGCCCGTGCAGACCCCTGGGGCGACTTCACCCAACCCTTCCATGGGCAGCGGGTCATTCATCAGGAACGGGGGGCGCTCTTGTAGCAGGAACAGGACAGAGCAGGAGACGATACCAGACGAGTGCACTGGGTCTCCTCAGAGAGCCGAGCCTGCAATTGAGGCAGAAAGGTTCCAGAGGGCAGCTGACGTGCTGTCTCGTCATTATGGCGGAGGGTCCTTCACAAAGGGAACGAGGATGAGCAACGACGCCACCTCTCCTGCATTTACCCAAAGCCGCAAAACACCACTTGCCTTTTCTGAAGAGGAGGAAGAGATCAAAGTCTAGACGGTGAAACTATCTCTGAAAAAGTGCTGTGACTTTATTGATCCAACAAAACCATAGGAACCCTCCAGTGACCTGAGTTCTGGGTTCATGATATTCTGTTCTGTTCCTCCAGAAACATTCTTCCTCTTCTCACATGCATCTACATGGGGGTGATGTTGATCAAAGACCAGATCCTGGTACTAATGCTGATCTTGACCCTGGACCTTTCCCTCTCTCTGCACTATGTTGCTGCCATGCTTTTATAGATTATTTGAACTATTTAAAAATACAAGTCACTGAGTTTGATATCACATAATTGATTATTTTTAACACAAACTATTAATGACTTTTTAATATCATCAGTAACAAAGATTTAAAAAGTGACTGAAGTTTGTCCCACCTGCATTAATTATACTCAGAACAGCTGACTGATTATACTGGAGAACAATGAATGTTGAATAGATGTTTTTCTATTTTTTTCACACTTTACATAATCACTCACTACATAATCATGATGTTCAACAGCAAAATGTATTCTACATAAATAAAGATCTTCAGGTTCAAAGGTCTGAGGCCAAGGTCAGAGTGAGCCTGAACTGTTTTATAACTACGTGATAAAACTTCTGTACACTGTCAATAAATGACCTGTAATCAGGAATAGTGGTGTTATAAAAACTAAGATTGTTGGAAATTCCACTGATGTTCCTCTGCAGTGAAAGTGATCACTGCACCTGTAACATGTGCTATAGGACTGTTTATCAAGCTTTTATCAGTTAATCTTTTCTTAAATGATATGGCTGATGCAATAAAGGCCTAATTTGAAATTTCGCCTTTTTATAAACAACCTTTCGAATCCACATCAAAGACCCCGAACAGCTGTTAAATTGTGGGAATAGACAATCCATTTTGTTTTGGCATGAGATCATGTACAGCACCGCTTTTTTCTAAGTTAAATGATCAGCATGTGTGAAATTTGGTCCCTATGTCGAACTAATGACATAGGGACTTAGTGTACTTAACCTTTTTCCAAGTTAAGTACACTAATAATAATGTTAAAGATTTTCACTTCAATCAATATCTGTTAAGTCACCATCTAGCACTAAATAGGTAAGACAATGGTGATTGAGCAAGGCAGGATATGGGTGGAGGATTTCTTCTTTTTTTTTGTCAAGCTAACAAACAGAAATCCACCACCCATATCCTGCCCTACAGTACGGCAACTCATATGAGAACATAGTACCTCCTATACATAAGCACAGCTTCAAGTATAGAGCAGTCTGTTACAATAGCATTATTATATTGTTCAATTTATTAAATGAATGCAGTCCTCAATTATTTGACTCAATGTAGCTTAAAAGTCACGTCATATGCTACTTCAGTACACTTCAAGGACATATACTACTGGAACCACGACAGAAACAATTTGGCCAATGCTTATGACAGGGGACAAATGTCTCCCTGCATCACTCTCGGTTACAACCTTTTCTTGTTCAATGCGCTATAGTGTTGCTGGGAGTGTGACCCAGAGTGAGGTGCTAAGGGAGGATGGGAAGAGATAATCTGTGAAAAGGAACTGAATATTTCCAATCAGACTCAATACAAAGAGGAGCATGACCAAAACATATGTACATAAATAAACACTCATCCATCATCTGCTATTTCAAGGTGTAATGGAAGCCCTCTCAATAAGGCCAAATCTGAATCTCTGAATCTAAGTTATATCAGTAAAATATAGCAATGCTGGACCTCCAAGACATTTTGGGGAGCAGAGACTTACAGAGTTTTGGAATCTTCTTTTTTAAATGAATACAGATACCAATCCCAGCAGGATCAGGATCAGGTTGGTTGCTGAATAGGTTTTCACATACAAGGAATTGCCTTGGTATTTTATTCATAAAAATAAAAAGTGGTAAAAAACAAAACAACAAGTACTGTACTGAGGTCAATGAGCATCAAAACAATTACAAAAAGCCACCCCGGCTGCTAAAATGCACCCTGAATAACACCTTAGATATCTTTTAGATTTTGGTCATATTTAGACACCGTTATATGATAGAACACAAAACCAGCTACAGAATGTGGTTTTATAACTTTTACTAGTGGTCATAGAGCTCTGCACATTCTTAGTAAAAATAGGTGAGGAACAGTAAAAATGCTATGCTACACATCGCTACACAATGAACAGTTAACAATTACCTAAATGACTTGTATACACAGATATACAGATCATTGGTAACAGGTAGTTTAAAGAAGATCTACAAATGATGCGTACCACATTTACGTAAGATGAATTGTTTACACGTCATATATAACAGGTGAGGAGTGAGAATGTTGATTAGGATCAACTGGCACACGCCTTCAATTTAAGATGACAATTGGATTCGTCATCATAAGAACACAGGTACCAGCAATTCTGCAGTTTAAGAACATGTCACGATAGAAATGACATAACATCGTGACAACATTATTTTAAAGGGCTTTGTCCTGAGCTGTCCAGGATTATATCCAAGAACATCTAGACACAGGTGGTGGTGAAGGAATGAAGAGAAATGGCTGAAGATCTGGATTCATGTGATGTGGAGCAGGACTTCTGATGAGCTCAGTGGAAGGTCCTATAGGTGCTGGTTAAGATGAAACCTGGAGGTGAATGGGGTGGAGGAGGGATGCATCAATCTGACACAGAAAACACTCAATAAAAACAATTACAAAAAGCAATTGCAAATAGACCATTTTAAATCTGCACTGCAGTGCTGGTAACTGCTTCTACAGGCCTGGAGAGGCTGTTTTGGAGCAACTTCTTTTAATGTGTTGAATATCAGTGGATCTTCTGGTAGATACTTAATTAATGGTTTTGTAAACAAGCCTGAATTTGTAGCTTTTTGTAGCTCTGCAAGTAGGAGCTCAGTGTTGACGGCAGCATGTGCTCTCAGTGTTTGGGTAGTGTGACCTGTAAGTCTCCTTAATGTTTTCCTCTAAGTCACATGGTTTGGGGGAAAAGAGCTCTCTGACATTCACTTTTACTTTTGTTTTTTTGATTTAAAACTAACATGCATAAAGAATATCATGATACAGAGCTGTCCTCTGTCAATTAACATAAACCGTTTTGTTGTATCAGTGTTCAGTGTTGACAGTGGTTTGTGCTTCATTGTTTTTGGTTGAAACCAGAAACATCCTCAGCCTGCGATAAACCTTTACACCATTTTCCTTGAAGTCACATGGTTTAAATCAATAGTTAGGGCAGTCGGACTAGTTTAGACATGCATTAATTAAAGTGCATGCAGAGTTCACAGCTCTTTATACACATTACATCATATTTGTTGATAGCAGGTGGGAGGGGCTTGTGAGGGGCAAAGCTTGAATTCAACAGGCTTCTGATCTCTTTATATCTGGTGTGGACTGGAAGGCTTACTGACACGGCATCCACATCTTCACAGACCAGGCAGAGGTAAGGTGACACAGAACAATAGTTTATACAAATGTGTAGTGTTTTTGTGTACACTTCTAATGAGCTCGTAGGTTTTCTAACAGACATTGGGCCTCATTCACCAACCGTTAAATGATGTTTTACAATTATTTTACAAAGTATTTTGGTCTTTTAAAAATAAAAAACGTCATGGCCGGAGGGGGCCCACAGGTGAACATGCATGAAGAATATCATTCCTTTGTCAATAAACGTAAAGCTTTATAGAGTCTGCTACGTTTTGTTGCAAGTGTTCAGTGTTGAGCAAAACTAGCGTTATCAATATTGTGTTATCAGTTTTCGCAGATGTTACGTTCCCCTTGTGGCGTCTAAGGGATGCGGAGAGTAACGGTGTACAATTCCCGGGGAAAGAGAGAATGAGCAACTGAAGAGGGTTAACAAAGGAGTATTTATTGCAAAAATGGTTAGCTGCTTACACGGCAGCAAAAGAGAACTACTTTATTATAAAAAGAAAGCGACACGAGTAGAGCAATATACGAACAACACACACGCCAACAACCGCCCACACGACTGGAACAAGGGTGGGGTGATCCACGGCTTCACACCGACACACACACCGCTTCACTACTGCGGTTTGGCCCAAGGATCGTCCGTGTGGCGCTCCTCTCCTTTTAACCACCGCCGATTTGGGAGTGAACGCACCCGGCAGCTGGATTTCCAGGAACTGGGCGGCACCCGAGGGGGGGGGGGGCAGAAAGAGAGCACAAACAACAGGACACGTAACAGCAGAAATCATGAGTCAGACCTGTCCTACTTTCACTTTACTTTTTGTCATCAATGGTTTAGAAGAAGGGCAGACGCTGAACTCTTCAGCTCAATACATCACGCCTAACATGTGAAGAGAAGGTATTTGTGAGGGAGAGACCTACTAATCATATTGTGATCTCTGTGTCAATTAAAAGGATTTTCAACAAGTCAGCACATCTACACAGACCAAGTAGAGCAACTGCAACACAAAGGTGAGTTCATTCAACATTGTTGTAGTTGTGTCTCTTTATGCATTTTTCTTTTATTAGATTCAAATTCTGATTTGAAGTTGCTTAAGCTACTCCAAAAAAATTAAGAACGTTTGATGCATCTTATTTCCCAAATGCAAGATCGAAATTCAAGATTTGTCAGGGCAACTTCTAAACTGCTAAATACAGATTCTTCTGATGGTTTGTGGTGGGCTCAAGGTCAAAAAATTGCAACGTTATTTTCCGAAAAGATTGATTGATTAAAAAAATTAAAATAAATACATGGCCCTCCAGCTTGAATGGTGATACACATCAGTATAGTTTATTATAGTATTTGTCTAACTGACTTTGTCTTACAACTCTATAAAGGATGACGAACCGATAAGATGGAGGTGGAAAACCATGACAATACAGCAGCTGGAAGAGAGTCTGAAGTCACATCTGTACCATCTGGGACAAATGAAAAGGGTAATTTTAGTTTATAAATAAACTTGAATGAATTATCTAACCAAATATTATGTTTTTTACGCTGACCATATGTATTCTACTATTCCAACATGACCCTGTAGTGGAGGAGTTTGAGGAGAGTGCAGCTGAAACCAAAGTAAAAGTAAGTCTCTTCATCTTTATTAGTTATCATTACTATACAACTGTATTTGTTCTTAAACAGTAATCCCATTTTTAGCTGCGATCCACAAAAATCTGTGTCCACAGTTTTTGCCCGAGGAGGCTATAATTTGCTATGGAAGTGTGTGTGAAGGTGTGTTTGTGTTCATGCCTATTGGCAAACAAGGGGTGTGGCAATGAGAGTGCCAGATAACAAAAAGGTGCATAACATCTAAATGGATTCATGTACAAAGACCGAACTCATGAACAGTTTGTCGTAGAGTCTTGTAGGAGGCATCATTGGTCTCAGCAAAGAGTTCCTCTCTCATTAGTGTGGGTTAGCCCTCCCCCTATACTTTAGCCATGCCCTCTTTCAGAACTGCTGCTGCTTTTATCAAGCAAGTACCAACTTGCATTTTATCAATGATTGTTTTACTTTGCTTTGAATTTATGTTTCATTGTTTTCATAACTGGTACAACACTGTACGTTATTGATCTTCAAGTTTTACATTTTGATGCAGTTTTCTTGTCTCTTGGATGAAAATACACTCTTTATATCAAGATCACAAAAAATACTCAGTCGGAACCTGAAGAATTGTTTTATTAAATATTTTCTCAGTTTTATCTGGTGAATGAACCTGGTGAAGCTCAACACTCCGAGAATAATGATGAAAGCAGAGGAGCAGAGACGATTGCATTTGCAGAGCCATCTTTGTCAAATAAGAAAGGTAATATTTTGATTATGAATTGATTGTATAGCAACATCTTATAGATTTTCAAACACTAAAAAAATTATAAATCAACTAATCTCTGATACGATGAAAGACTACAAATCTTCAACAGGAGAAAATAATGAATTTGAAAAGGTCATGAAAACACACAAGTCTAACATCTCAGAGTGTTTCAATAATAAATAATGTGAGATATTATATTTTCTGCATTACATTTGAGCAAAATGTGAAACAGAACTTTTAGTTATTAAAATGTTCTCTTAATGAATCCTGCAGTATAGCATGGTGATGCAATTCTTTTTTTTGTTTGTTTCAGTGATACCTGATCTCACACTAGTGTTAATTGGTGAAACAAATTCCATTGACATTGGATCAAAAAACATCTTAATTGACCATGACGAGCAAAGAAATGTGGAACAGTTTTCAACCAAACTGTATGATTTGTGTGGTCGGCACATCTCTGTCATTAACATGCTTGGTCTACCAAACATTGATAAATTCCCATTAAATGAAGAAATTCATGCCTTTGTCATGCTGTTACCAAATGGCCTGCATAACAGCCATTACAGTTCAGGAGTGCAGTGGTTAGAAACAACTTTTGGGAAAGGATTAATGCCTTATGTTATGACAGTTGTAACTCATGAGTCGGATGAAGAATGTGAAAGTACACTGACAGACCTGAAAGCCAACAGCAGTTTTGTTGAAAAAAGATACCACACATGTAGAAGAAGTATGATGGATGAAGGAGAGATAATAGATCTGCTGGAAAAAATAGACGCCATGGTCTCTGAAAATGCTCCCCACTGCCACAGTGGACTGATGTGTGATGGAAATAAAGGGCAGAAAGAACAACTGGAGCACAAAGAAGAAAGGCTGCAGTCCTCATTGTTTCAGCAAAGTCAAACAGGTGAGATTTTAATGTTGGAGTTCATGAATTACACCGACACTGCTTCATGAAGACAATGTGGACAGAACTAACAACTAACGGATCAACATGACTTTGAAAACAATTTTACAATGTGAAAGTGGTTCTCATAGTGAATAACCTACAAAGAATTATCACCTGAATCTGCAGCTCCGTTTTGCTTGACTGAGCTTTACAGTGAGTTTTATTTCACAGTTGTGCGTCTGTCAATTTCACTGTTTTGATTCACTTTCACAGCTCTCATGGCATTATTTTCAGCTGTTCCAAAATAAAGAAATGCAAATGATGTGATTTTCTTTCTGTAGTGTACGTGTGTTTTGTTGGTTAACAAGTTCCACTAATATGATGAACATGCTACTGATTGAATTGAATGATTTGTGGGTTATCAATTCTTTCCACCAGATGTTTGAAAGATTCTGACGTCTGGCTCAATATTTGAATGTGTGATAAGCCTACTGATAAGCAAGAGTTCTGAAGATCATTAGAAAAGCACTTTAATCCATAATGATCAGTCTAAAGCATCACTGAATAATGTGAAGATACATGTATTTTACATTTAACTTAACTGTTGTAGGAACAGACCTATAGATTAGAGATTTGTACACAGTGTTTTCAGTGTTTTGAGAATCAAAATTTTCATGTGGTGTTAGCTAATCCACTAGTGCCATATGTATTTGTTATTATTTTCCCCTCTGTTATTGTATCCCCTCCATCCCAGGTACAATTACCTCCAGAAATTGAACACACAAACTTTGTAAATATAATGATCAAGGTTAGCTAATCCAGTGTTATTTTTTTAAACCTATACAATTTTGTCTTTCTTACATTATACTGCAGTAGAAGATATTGAGGAGAATGCAACTGCAATCAAGGTAAAGGTAAGATTTTTCAACTTTGTTAGTGACCATCATTATGGAACAGCATTTGTTCTTAAAACTACCTACATGTGAGTTAGATCACATTTTAAGTCTCACGCCTAAGTAAACAGTTCCAATCTTCAAGATGAAGTTTGGAACTCGATTGGTGCATCACTGAATGATATTGATCTGGAGTGTTGTATGTTTATCTTGTTGTTTTCTTGGCAGAGTTTCTACTGGCAACATCTTAATCTCAAATGCTCTACCAAGTTGAACTAGAGGTTAAATGAAATCCCCTGTTTTCTTAGTGTGATACAGTGAATGGACCTGGTGATGTTGAAAACTCAAAGAATGATGAAAACACAGGAGAGTCTGAAATCACATCTGTATCATCTGCAAACAATGACAAAGGTAACATTTTAATGAAAAAGAACCAAGTACTGTTTTGTTGTCCATTCCTGCAAAATTTGGATAACTTTAAATTTAAAATAACTAGTGCTGGGCAACGATTACAATTATTTTTTGCGATTAATCTCATTGTTATGCGCAAAATTCAATAATGAATTAAAAAGTAGTGTATTGCGCACTTTTATTTTAAAAGTACTGCTATATGAACAAAAGTGCAATGACATTTGGTTTGCAAACACTTTAAACAAATAAGGTTAATTTTAACAGCAGTATTCCCTTTACACAGTAGCAGTTAAAATACAGTTATAACGTTTCTGATAATAGATATTCAGCCGGTGTTTGTTAAATTCTCAGTAGCGATAACTAAATGATATGCTTATTATACATATTCCAAACAAAAACACTTTAAAAACTCTAAAAATATAATTTAAATGAATCATTTCTTTTTTTTTGGTCAGACACATATGCAACGCTGATTACCGTAATATGTGTATTTGTTATAAATGTACGTTGCTACATAGAGGGTGATTAGAAGCTGTACGAGGAGGGACTTAGGACCCAGGGGAATGTAGGTGAAGGAAACAGGAAGAGACGCCACACAAACAGCTGTTCACCGCTTGCTGCCCGGACAGTTCTTGTGTTAAAAATGTCCGCTTAATAATAAAAAAATAAACTGCAAGAAAATAATTGTCGGCTTAAATTAATGAATGCGTTAACGCGTTATTATCGCGTTAACTTGCCCAGCACTAACAATAACATTAAAAAGTATAAATTAAAAAAAAAATTGCAGAGAAGATACATCTTGTGGAACAGGGAAATCTGTGAATAGCCTACACACAGAGCTTTCTGCAGATATATCTTGTTAATCTTAAATTGTTAACTTTCCAAAACCAATTTCTTTTATGTTTAATCTGCTTTACATTACCCTACAGTAGATGAGCTGGAGGAAAGTGCAGCTAAAACAAAGGTAAAGGTGACATCTTTTGGTCCTCAGAAGTCATTGTTAAACAGAAGCATTTCTTTTTTAATGCTACCTAAGTTATTTTGTTAGTTTGAACTTGAACAGAGTTTGACTCAATGAACCATCTGGTTGGACATATGGATCAGTTGAAAACACTTGCATAAGAGTTATTATTATTTATTGTTTTCCCTTTTATTTTAAATTGTGTTGTACTCTGTATTGTTGTACCACTGAGTATTTTTGATCTTTATGTTCTTAATCCCACTGGTTTGAACCTGGTTAACTAAATGTCATATAAAATCGTCTGTTTTATTAGAATGATCCAGTGAATGGTGTTAAACACTCAGACAAGTATGATGACAGCATAAGAGTGGGAGGAGAGTCTGAAATCAATTCTGTATCATCATCTGCAACCAGTAAAGGTAACGATAATAATATTTTTCATCGTAACATAGATTTTACAGTAAAATAATAATGAATATTCAGTGGTGTCAATAAACTTACTCTGAAATGTGTTCGCTTTGACCCTTCAACAGGAGAGCCTGATGAAGATAAGGAGGTCAACAAAGTGAAGGACACAAGTCCAACATCTGTTTCACCAGTTACCAAAGAGCGTGAGAAATCATTTATTTTCTTTATATGTTGTATTGCATTTCTGCAAAAGCTGGATAATTATAATTCAAATAAAACACATTATGTCTATTTGGTGTCGAGGACATCCATCATGTTGAACAATGCACCATCTTGGAATGGTTAAGTGACCCAAAACAATTTGTGTTATGCTTGATTCTGCTTTCTGTTACTTTCCTGCAGAGGGCAAGCTGGAGGAGAGTGCAGCTAAAACAGAGGTAAATGTGAGATAATTGTCATAAAGCAGTGTTTATTTATTATTGACACCTATATTTTCAAGTCAAGTTTTAGCTGAAGATTAGAGTTGTTTGCATTTGTAGTTTAGACTTGAACCGAGTTCTACTCTACAAACCCCCTAGGTGGACACGTGGATGAGTTGAAATTAGATAAGTTTACTTTCTTCTCACTGAACTATAAACCTGCTTTCATTAAGTGCATTTAGTGCATATTGTTTAGCCTTGCTTTTATTTTGGAGTTGTTGTCTGAATTGGTTTACTATCGTGTGTTGTTGATCTTCATGTTCTTAATGTCAATGGATCTAACCTGGTTAACTGATCCATCCATTTCTTCTCTGCTACGGGGTCATACACATGTCGCCTTTTTTGCGCCCTCAAAATCATTGTTGTCAATGTAGACGTGCAGAAATCGAGAGCGAAGCCCAGCATTCCTTAGTGCCTATTCTTCATGGCGCGACAGCTGCACCTCAAGATAAAAATAGTTCAACTGTTGGAACTTCATGGCACACACAGCATGTAATGTGTCGAGGAACAACCAATTACAGCTGGCAGATATCTTTTCTCGGTCTGCGGTAAATACATCAAGTTGAAATGAAGTTAATCATTTTAGTGCAGAACTAACCGGAGCTTAATCATCATCGTCATTGCAGCACACAGGTTTTGGTTGCTTAGTAATGGCTGAAGCGATAGTAGCGTTACGGTATTTCAGACGTACCTCTCCCCAACAAAGTTTTCCAACTGTTCCTGGGAAACCCTAAGGCGTTCCCAGTTCAGACGAGATATATAATCCCTCCAGCTTGTTCTCTACCCCGGGGCCTCCTAATAGTTGCCAGTGCCCGGAAAACCTTTGGAGGGAGGCGTCCAGGGGGCATCTGGATCAGATGCCTGAACCCCCTCAGCTGGCCTGATTCAATGCAAAGAAACAGCAGTTTTGGTCACTTCACCACAGAACACATGTTTGACTTTGTGCCGAGTATATGGACACAGCTCTCACTTTGGTTATACAAGGACAGGCTCGTAGCAATGACCCCGGTACCCCACATTCCTGCAGTACATCCCACAGGACTCCCTGCGGGACACGGTCGTAAGCCTTCTCTAAGTCCAAAAAACCAGGAGGGCAAAGTCCCATGACTCCTCCAACGGACCTGAAAATGTCAAGAGCTGGTCCACTGTTCCACAGCCAGGATGAAATCTGCATTGCTCCTCCTGGATCTGAGGTTCGGCAATCAGTCAGAGCCTTCTTTCCAGCACCCTGCAATACACTTTCCCGGGGAGGCTGAGCAGTGTGATACCAAGATAATTGGAGCACACTCTCCGGAATCCCTTTTTAAAAATGGAAACCACCAGCCTGGTCTGCCCCACCAAAGGCACCGTCATCGACCCCTGTGCAACACTAAGAGGCGTGTCAGCCAAGACAGCCCAACAATGTCCAGAGCCATCTGCCTCTTAGGGCTTAACTCATTCACCCCTGGCGCCTTGCCGCAGAAAGGCTTTATGACTACTTAAGCGACCTGCCAGCAATATGGATGGGTCTTCCCCCAAGTTTTCCATCTCCATAGTCTCCTCTAACTCCTCCCACACTTGGGTTTTTTGCTTTGCCAACCGCCGCAGCTGCAGCCTTTGTGGCCAACTTGTACCTGTCTGCTCTATCTGGAGACCCCTGGGCCAGTGACCTCGAAAGGCCTCTTTCTTCAGCTTGACGGCCTCCTTCATCGCTAGTGTCCACCAGCGGCTTCTTACGTTGCCATGACAGGCACCGATAACTTTCATACAACAACTCCTAGCAGCCGCTTACAAAATGGAGGCTTTGAACATGGTCGACTCAGATTCCACGTCCCCATCCGCTCCCCAGTTCACACTCACTACACGTTTGGGTTTACCATTTCTGTCCAGCAGCCCATCCCGCTATCTGATCCAACTCACCACCAGGTGCCGTTCAGTTGACGGATCTGCTTCTCTTTTCAAAATAGAAGACATTAAGACATACCGGCGCAGATGTGATGATACGGTCACAAAGTTGATTATAGATTTCTGGCCAAGGGTGTACTAATAAACCACACTATGCTCGAACAAGGTGCTTGTTATGGTCAACCCATAACTAGTACACAATTCTTTGAAGTCCCCCTGCAGAACTATAGAGTCCCCAGTCGGCGGCCATTCCAGGACACCACCCAGAGACTCAAAGAAGGCAGGGTATTCCGAGGTGTTGTTCGGTGCATAAGCACAAATAAAAGTCTGAGACTTCCTCTCAGCGACTCGCAGTCGCATACATGGGACCCTCTCGTTCCCCAAGGAGAACTCCAACACATCCTTTCACCCTCGGCAACTCCGGAAAAGGCTACTGTCCAGCCCCTGTTCAGGAGTTTGGTTCCAGAACCAGTGCTATGTATGACAATGCACCCAACCGCAATAGCTATCCCTGCTAGTGTTGTGCCCACAGGGCAATTGCTTCATGTAGATATTCCGAGCCCCATGTGTCAAGGCCTGGTCACCAAATGTTCACTGGCAAGCTCCCCTCCCAAGTCTTCCTCAAGCGGGTGAGGTGCGATAACCGTTTTCTGACCAATAAATGTAGGGTCAGTAAATCGCTCTTGGTCTTGCCACTCCCATGGGACCACTTTGGCCTGGGAGACCCTACCAGGAGCTATTGACAACATAGCTACCATGGTCACTGGGGCCCACAAACCATCCACAATGTTGAGGTGACGATTCATCGGTGGTGAACTGATGTTCAATTTAATTATTTGTTTTCTTAGTGTGATCCAGTGAAACGACCTACTGATGTTGAACACTCAAAGAATGATGGCAACACAACTGTGGGAGGAGAATCTCAAATCACGCCTGTACAATCTGCTGCCACTGAGAAAGGTGATATTTTAATGAATAGTACCATTACAGGAAAAAGTCAATAACATAAAAAATTGATTACAGTGAACATTATCAATACAGAGAAAAACATATTAGTTTTAAAGTGCGTTGCTTGTCTTGTGCTTGATTGTCTTACGATTCAGTCCATTATTCTATGGCAGGTACCTTTAATATGGATATGAGTGGAAACATGGATAAGGTAAGACACTCCAAATTTAATATTTTTATGACTATTTAGTTTATTTCCCAATGTGATTGTAATTTTCTACATACAATAAATGCTAATTTACTTATTTACAGAAGTCAGTGGAGTTTTATGAGGGGATCAACAGGAAGAAACAATATCAAAGAGAAACTGAAGCACTGCTTGGCAGACTTCAGCTTCAAGACAAACAGCAACAGAAATTGTCACCAGCTGATTTTTTTAAAGTAGGTCCATCTGTGAAACAGGACCATGACACATCTGAGAAAGATGTAGCTCATACTTTTATTCAGAGGTTGATGATGTTAGACTACAGAGCCAGGTATATTCCTGTAAGACAAGACAGTCCTGAGGTGAGCCACTCAAACCCTGTTGAAGAGTTTGTCACTGATGATACAGACGACGATGACTTTGATGCTTTTTACAGCACCAATGTAGACTTTGATCAATCAAAACTCAAGACTCACGTGCATCCAATGGATGTTCAAATGGCGGTATTTCACTGCTCAGACAGCTTTTTTAAGCAGAACATGATTACAAAGCTATCACAATGTCAGTACGCCTTACCATTGCTTGTTCCTGACCCAGTAACAATGGATATTGGCTGTCCTCTGTGGACATTCAGACAAATAAGAAAAACATGGAAGGTAACTGAAATGAAAGACAATTCAAACATTGTCACCATGAAGAGTATGCCCATCTGCAAAGCTGAGACACCCATGGTGTCATTTCTCCGGCTGGGTTCACCATCTCTGTCTAAATCTGAGCTCATGAACACTTTGATCAACGATCGTCACAACACCTTCTTCCACAGAAACTGCCCAGGTAGTACCAAGTCTCGCCATCTGATGGATGGTGTGGCAGAGATTGCCTGGTACTGCCCTGCTGGAAAACCCAATGATGCCTTCACTGAATGCATTGCCTTCTGTAATCTTCATGGTGATGCTCTGTCAATTGTAAAACAGCGTGACATACTGACTGACAAATCTTCAGTCAATGTTGTACTTGTACCAACACAGGAAAAAGATGATAAAAGCAGTGCAGTGATCTCAGCCCTTTACAAGTCTCCAAAACCTCTCATTTGTCTCATTGCTGATAGCGATCATGATGCCGTTGAAAAGAAAAAGGGAAAATACAAAATGGGTTTAAAAAACAAAAACCACTCAGATGTTTCTGAAGAACTGAAACAAATCATTGGAAAGATTTTGTCTGGACCACATGCATCCTTCCAGCTTGAATCCATGGCTGAAGTTTCTGGAGTCAAAGTGGATGAAGACGACAAAGAATGCCAAAAAGGAAAATCTGCTGCAATGAAAATTGTGGACTTGCTTCAGGGGATGGATGTTTCAAAGATCAAAGATACATATCTCCCTTGTCAAGGCCAACTGTGGCATGAATGGTGCAAAATCAACAAAGAACTGTATCACCTCAAAGGAAACATTGAGAAGGAGAAAAGTCAAAAGCAACAGAAACTGATGCAAATACGAGAAGATCAATTCAAAGTTTCCTGTAGTGAACCAATGAAGTTGTTCATTGAAAGCATCTCTTCTTTGTCAGCAGAGGAAAAAGAGTATTTTCTGAAATGGACTCAGATCTTAATAGATGCCCTCTCCACAGATGATCTCCCTTCAAATCTCCAAAGCTATGATGAAAAGTGGGCGGAGGTCTTGGACTTGAAGAAGAAGCATGACAAGACTGATTTGCTAAAAAGAAAGCAAACTGAGCTTGATGAAATATCAACAAAAGTACAGTCAGCAACTTTTGGCTTGGAGCACATCTTCAGAGAAATGGGACAGATCTATGAAGCTCATGAATCTCTGCAGAAACAACCAAAGAGGGGACAGACTGACTGGTCTAAATACCCTGAGCTGGCTGCAGAGCTGATGATATCAGGACACCCAATGGAGCTGATGGATGGTGATGCAGGTCATGTACCTTTAAAATGGATCTCTGGTCTTTTAGATGAAGTCATCAAGAAACTGGGTGACAAGAGAGTCTTTGTTTTGTCAGTGTTGGGCGTACAAAGCAGTGGAAAATCAACAATGCTGAATGCCATGTTTGGGTTACAGTTTGCAGTGAGTGCTGGCAGGTGCACCAAGGGTGCCTTCATGCAGCTGGTCAAAGTGTCAGAGGAGATCAAGAAAGACTTTAAGTTTGACTATGTACTAGTGGTGGACACTGAAGGACTGCGTGCTCCTGAGTTGGAAGGTAAAGCCACTCTTCACCACGACAATGAACTGGCAACATTTGTTGTTGGTCTGGGAAACATGACACTGATCAACATCTTTGGAGAGAATCCAGCTGAGATGCAAGATGTTCTGCAGATTGTTGTTCAGGCTTTCATGAGGATGAAGAAAATTAAACTTTCTCCAAGTTGTGTGTTTGTTCACCAGAATGTTACCGATATTGCAGCTACAGAGAAAAACATGGATGGAAAGAGACGGCTGCAAGAAAAACTGGACAAAATGGCCCAACTAGCAGCCAAAGAGGAGGTTTGTGATGCCGAGTACTTCAGTGACATCATTGCATTTGATGTGCAGAAAGATGTGAAATACTTTGCCCAACTTTGGGAGGGAAGTCCACCTATGGCTCCTCCAAATCCAGGTTATAGTGAGAGTGTCCAAGAGCTGAAGACCATCATCCTCTCTAAAGCTAAACAATCTGCTGGGATTACTCTCTCGCAGTTCAAAAGCAAAATTCAGGACCTGTGGAATGCCCTGATGAACGAGCAATTTGTTTTCAGTTTCAAAAACACACTTGAAATTGCAGTGTACAGAAAACTTGAGGTCCAGTATGGGAACTGGACCTGGACCCTGAGGAGCAACATGTTGACCATTGAGAACGGGCTTCATACCAAAATTCAAAATGGAAAACTTGACAAGGTCGAGCTCAATCATCTTCATCAAGAATCGAACAAAACCTATGGTGAAATCAAACAAGCAATGACAACATACGTTGATGATGACAGAGACAAAGACATGTTGGTTCAGTGGCGAGGCCGATTTGAAAGCAAAATCAAGGAGTTTCATGATGAACTATCGAGAGGAGTTAAAAGAAAACTGGATGAAGTCATCCAGCAGAAAAAGGCTTGTAAAAAGCTTGATGATAAGAAGACAGAGTTTGAGAACAAGCTGCTACAAAAGAGCAAAGAACTCGCTCATCAGTTAAAGGACAAGGCAAACGATGAAGAGGAACTTAAAAAGCAGTTCAACTCTGTTTGGAGTGGCTTGGTCAGAGAACTAACTGCAGACACAAAACCTATTGAGGACATCAACTATGAAGAAGATCAGTCAACTGTCCTCCAGGAGCTTGGTTTTGAATGGTCTCTCATTAAAGAATCCAAAATCAGTGGCAGATACAAACAAATAGCAGAGGTTGGTGATTATGTTCATTATGTATCTCTGATCAAGCACCATGACCTCTCAGACACAAGCCAACAATCTCAAGATGATAACAGAGAAAACACAAACACAAAAGGGCAAGGAAGCAATTTATTGTCAACTGTGTGGGGGTCATTTAAAAGAATATTTATGACACAACAAACATCAAAGAGTGATGTATCACATGACGAAAAGCAACTGATCAGATCCCTCATTGACAATGTTGAAAAACAGTCCCTTGATGCAATTAAGAGCAAACCTGTTGCTACAAGAGGCTACAGTCCAACTTACTTGCAAGAAGTGGCCAACAATGTAAAACAAAAGGTGTCAGAATTTGAATCAAAGAGTAAATATGCTCTAAAGAAGGAGTTCACAGTTGATCTCTTGCTGTATGTATTTCACAGAGCAGGGATATGGCTTACAGAGTCCCACATGACATTCAAAGGGAACAATGATGCACACTCTTATGTAGGAACCAAGAAAATGCAATATTACAACATTTTCACAAGCTTCTGCAAAGGAAGCTCATCTGCTGTTGTGCTTGGACAACTGATCTGTGACAAGCTGAAGAGTTCCACTGTTGAGGCCGTCTGTAACAAGACTGCCATTGATCTCGCTGGAGAGATGAGGTGCAATTTCCCAGCATTCAATGGGAACAGGTTGAACTTGGAGAAGCATGTGTTGAAGTCACTCGCAGAGAAAGAGGACTTTAATGGTTTTATCACCTACATCCGACAACCAAGAGACCAAGCAGAGACATATATAAGAGAAGAAGTACAGAAATACATCTTCACAGAACAAAGACGGAAAGCACTGAATATGCTCAAGAAAAATGTTGACAACATCAACACGCTTGTTAGCAAAGCTTTATATGAAGCTACAGAGAAAGTCAAAAAGGGAAAAAAAGGAGGCCCAGACATGTGGGTGGAGGAATTTTCCAGTTTGCTAAAAGATGAGCTAGCATTCGGCACAGTTTGTTGTCAAAACTTCCGTGACATAAACAATTTTGACTTTCTAAAGGAAGAGATACAGAAAGGTCTTGTGTCCGTCAAAAAGGAAATGAGCAGCCTCTCACTGGATAAGATCAAGGAATTCAGGATGAAGCCTGATCAAATCCTAATTGATCAGCTGTGTAACTGCTGCTGGGTAAAGTGTCCATTCTGTGCAGCTGTTTGCACAAACACCATAAATGATCACAAAGAGGACCACAGCGTGCCTTTTCATCGATCTGCGGCAGTTAATGGAATGCACGTTAAAAACTCCGTGGAACTGTATATTGAGTTCTGCACAACAAGTATTGCAAGTGATGAAAAGTTCTACCCTAACCAAGATTCAGAAGTGCTCATTCCCTTTAAAAGGTACCGAACTGCTGGCCCAGATTTTGCTAACTGGGCAATTACCCCGGATGGGTCTAAGCTGGAATATTGGAAATGGTTTGTGAGTCGATTTGAGAAGAAACTGGAAGACTACTATCAATTAACATTCCAGGACAATGGTGAAATTCCCAGCGAGTGGAAAACACTCTAAAAAACAAGCTATTAAAAGTTTGGATGAAATTATCAATCTGTGAGTCAGTCAATACAACCACAACCCTGCTGAAAATCATGATACTTGTTTTCACGGATTTCTGTAAAATAAATATAAAGAAAATAAAGTAAAAGTCGAGGAAAGAGTTGTGAGAGGCTGAGACATTTCAGCAATAACTAATGGAAGCCATATTTCTTTGTTAACCTGTATAATTCATTTCTTAATATTGCAACTGAAAATCCTGTCATGAGTATTGTATGTTTGTATTTTTGCATGGCGTACGTTTTGTTATGGGAATTGTTTTGTTAAGATGCTCATGTGCTTGTAGCTGTCAAAACATAATGAAGATTATTCATCGTTAAGTAGAACCAAAGAGTGACTGTTGTGAAACTGTAAAAGCCTGAAGAAGTATCAGGTTTTCTGTTTGCTATGACAACTTCTCAAAGAATATTTCAAACATAACTGATGATGGATGCTTTATGATTCTGAAGTATTTAAAGTGTTACGTTTTGTCATTTCTATCTCATTTCAACCAATCGGTTATTATATCCACACAAGTATGAGTTTTCTTGTTTTTATTCTATCCGTGAGTGAGCCAATATAACCACAACACTGATACTTGCTTTTACATAATTATAATTATTCATTAATCAGTATTTTAAATGTTAAGTTGTGTTATGTTTATCTCCTGTAAATTTCCCCACTGCGGGACTAATAAAGGATTATCTTATCTTATCTTATCTTCAACCAATCTGTTATTATATCCACAGTTTGAGTTTTATAACAGATTGAGTTTGAGTTTTGTTGTTTTTATGTAGAAACTTACTGTATCCAATTCTGATATCCAAGAGTGATGTAAACAGATTCAAACAACGTCAAAGTCATTGAGAAGAAATCTGTTGAGTTTAACTTGTTATGTTACAATAAAATAACTTCTTCATATCTACTGAAATACCAGGTTTCTTAGTGTTTATGATTAATTTACTCCTTTAAGTCTGCCAAAGACTCAGTGCATTTATTTCTTATACTGTAGTGTATTTTTTCAAGGTTTTTATGCTTCAACGCCAGCCACAGTCATGGCCAGAGGCATAATATTTTTGGATTGTCTGTACGTCGTGTCCTTTCTCATAAATGTATACATCCCAGGAACACAAGGATGAACTGATCAGATTTTGATGTCAATTCGGTGGTCACAAAATGCGTTTTTGGCCTTAACTCAAGTATTCATAAGCTAAATATGACAATTTCACACAAATGTCTCATAAGATAAAATAATGGAAGTGTAGACATTTTAAACAGACATGGATGTAAACTGCAACATGACTGGTTGGTGGAGGCATAGAACCGGGAGGCGTTCATTTCTAGTATTTCTAGAATCATTAAATCTCAGAAAACAGCAAAAAGTCAGCGAACATGGGTTGACATCTTTGACTGTATGAATATAATATTATTATTAATATAAATTGTGTGTTTACTAGATTAGACTACATAGGATCAGGTCTTTTTCACAGAGCCCTTTCTACAGTAGCCCAGACGGACAAACCAAACACTGGCTCTAGAGACGGCCTTTCCCTTTTTTTTACTTTTAAGTGGCAAATTGAATTTCGTGACACAAATGTTTTCTACACACTTGGAAAGGAAGGGTGAGCAGAAGGGTGTTCACTTAATTGCAATCTAAAACCTCACCGCTCGATGCCACTAAATTCTACACACTGGTCCTTTAAGACCTTTGCCCAACTATGACAGGTACCTTTGAGCAAGTTGGTTAAAGGAGAGGATCTTCTCCTTCCTCTGTTTGTTCAGTGCTTAAAAACAAATATTATCGAACAAGGATTATATGGTAAACATAATTATTATCACTTTTTTTTAACACACACCTTTCCATTCCGGGGAAAACTATACTTTTCACATCTGGGGGTAACTTTTTAAATGGTGACGAGATTAAAGAGTTGTCTTTAAAGAGCTGAAACCTTACCTCTTAACATCAGACAAAATTGTTCCTTTCTCTTTCAGCTGTTCTTCAATTCAAGCTCCTAAGAAAAACATTAGTGCAGTTTCATGTAGGAGCAAGGTACAGCAGTCTGTGTGGCAGTAAACATGGTCAGGAACTTTCACTTAGGCACAAATTTGCTCTTCTCACGATTTATAGATGAGGCCTTTTGTGAACTGGGCTACAATGGTTTGTCATTTTCAAAAGGTGGATCCACAGAAAACAAAGTTCGGAAAACAGTGTTTTAGATAACAGCCCACATAACGTAGTTTCTAAGTAACATCATTGAACAAAATTATAAGGGAACAATTGTAGTTTTCCTGTTGGTAATAAAGTAATTTTGAAATTAAATCACATCAGATAAGTGATGCAAAAGGCCCTCCATCTTCTCTGAAATGTCCAGATTTTTGCTCAGTTATGGTCATACTGTATCCTGTAATAGTAGGAATAGAATAGGTACAGTTAAATAATAACTACAGTATAAATGATCTCTTAAGTTCCTCCCAAATGTGCATCTTATTGCTCGGTGGGTCTTACATACCCTGTAATAGTAGAATAGGTATCAGTAGTTAAGAGGAGACACTACAGATGAACAGGGTAAAGATTTAACTAATAAATATCACCATGAAACGTCCACAGATGATTACTTATATTAATCATCTGAACACAGGATATTCAATATCAACATTAAGATTAACCCATAGTCATTATAAACTTAGTTAATCTTGAAGGATTTGTTGTCTTGTGAAAATGCAGATGAACGTGTGATGATGTGAAGAGATGAAATAAAGAGTCTGTTGCAAACATGAATAATGACACCGATAAAGAAAATGAAGAGGAAACACAGAACATGAAGTTGATCAAATAAAGAATTTGTGACAAGAGCAAAGATTTGGAGTAAGATCTTACTGAGATTGTTTGGACGGAGAAATAAAACTTTGTGAAACAGAACTACCTAAAGTGAAATGGCATCTGTCAGATCAAATGACTCCCGATGATGCACTCTTTGGAGACAGAGTTGAAGCAGTAATAACTATAAAGATCCTTGTGTATTCTCTGATGAAAGTGACACATTGGTCCTATTAGATATTATTTTCTGTGCACGAAGTCATCTCAGGTCACTTCTCTTGACTGTGTGTTTATTTATTTGGTCACAGAAGGCAGCAGAAGTCCACTGACAGGCTACACAGGTAATCTGAGTGGGCTGTTACTACTTTTAGAGCCATTTGTTGTCTCTCTTGGTCTGCTGCTCTCTCACGACTAGACTGATACTGTATGTAAAGTTAGTGTTTGTGGGAAATGTTTTAAGCCTCAACTCATCAAAGACAATAAAAACAGATAATTTGAATATAAATATTTTATATTCTTGTGCACAACAGGACATTTTTAGATAAAGCTACATTTCCAATTCTGGGTAGCTTCATTATGGCTCACCCAAAAGCCGCAGATGCTGCTCCCTCGATGGCGAGCAGGTCGGAAGTTACTAGAACCTCGAGCCATGCTCACAATTAATCCATAATAATCCACATAATAAGGAAACAAAAATACTAAATAATAGAAGCAATGAAAACTAACAGAGGCGGGTCTTCTAACGTCCTCTTCACCTCTGGGTAGCTTTATTATGGCTCACCCAAAAGCCGCAGATGCTGCTCCCTCGATGGCGAGCAGGTCGGAAGTTACTAGCATCTCGAGCCATGCTCACAATTAATCCATAATAATCCACATAAAGAAAGAAAAATACTAAATAATAGAAGCAATGAAAACTAGAGGCGGGTCTTCTCACGTCCTCTTCACCTCTGGGTAGCTTTATTATGGCTCACCCAACAGCCGCGGATGCTGCTCCCTCGATGGCGAGCAGGTCGGAAGTTACTAGCACCTCGAGCCATGCTCACAATAAATCCATAATAATCCACAAAATAAGGAAACAAAAATACTAAATAATAGAAGCAATGAAAACTAACAGAGGCGGGTCTTCTCATGTCCTCTTCACTTCTGGGTAGCTTTATTATGGCTCACCCAAAAGCCGCAGATGCTGCTCCCTCGATGGCGAGCAGGTCGGAAGTTACTAGCACCTCGAGCCATGCTCACAATAAATCCATAATAATCCATATTAATAAGGAAACAAAAATACTAAATAATAGAAGCAATGAAAACTAACAGAGGCGGGTCTTCTCACGTCCTCTTCACCTCTGGGTAGCTTTATTATGGCTCACCCAAAAGCCGCAGATGCTGCTCCCTCGATGGCGAGCAGGTCGGAAGTTACTAGCACCTCGAGCCATGCTCACAATTAATCCATAATAATCCACATAAAGAAAGAAAAATACTAAATAATAGAAGCAATGAAAACTAGAGGCGGGTCTTCTCACGTCCTCTTCACCTCTGGGTAGCCTTATTATGGCTCACCCAAAAGCCGCGGATGCTGCTCCCTCGATGGCGAGCAGGTCGGAAGTTACTAGCACCTCGAGCCATGCTCACAATTAATCCATAATAATCCACATAAAGAAAGAAAAATACTAAATAATAGAAGCAATGAAAACTAGAGGTGGGTCTTCTCACGTCCTCTTCACCTCTGGGTAGCTTTATTATGGCTCACCCAAAAGCCGCGGATGCTGCTCCCTCGATGGCGAGCAGGTCGGAAGTTACTAGCACCTCGAGCCATGCTCACAATTAATCCATAATAATCCACATAATAAAGAAACAAAAATACTAAATAATAGAAGCAATGAAAACTAACAGAGGCGGGTCTTCTCACGTCCTCTTCACCTCTGGGTAGCTTTATTATGGCTCACCCAAAAGCCGCAGATGCTGCTCCCTCGATGGCGAGCAGGTCGGAAGTTACTAGCACCTCGAGCCATGCTCACAATTAATCCATAATAATCCACATAAAGAAAGAAAAATACTAAATAATAGAAGCAATGAAAACTAACAGAGGCGGGTCTTCTCACGTCCTCTTCACCTCTGGGTAGCTTTATTATGGCTCACCCAAAAGCCGCGGATGCTGCTCCCTCGATGGCGAGCAGGTCGGAAGTTACTAGCACCTCGAGCCATGCTCACAATTAATCCATAATAATCCACATAATAAAGAAACAAAAATACTAAATAATAGAAGCAATGAAAACTAACAGAGGCGGGTCTTCTCACGTCCTCTTCACCTCTGAGTAGCTTGATTATGGCTCACCCAAAGGCCGCGGATGCTGCTCCCTCAATGGCGAGCAGGTTGGAAGTTACTAGCACCTCGAGCCATGCTCACAATTAATCCATAATAATCCACATAATAAGGAAACAAAAATACAAAATAATAGAAGCAATGAAAACTAACAGAGGCGGGTCTTCTCACGTCCTCTTCACCTCTGAGTAGCTTTATTATGGCTCACCCAAAGGCCGCGGATGCTGCTCCCTCAATGGCGAGCAGGTCGGAAGTTACTAGCACCTCGAGCCATGCTCACAATTAATCCATAATAATCCACATAAGGAAACAAAAACACTAAATAATAGAAGCAATGAAAACTAGAGGCGGGTCTTCTCACGTCCTCTTCACCTCTGGGTAGCTTTATTATGGCTCACCCAAAAGCCGTAGATGCTGCTCCCTCGATGGCGAGCAGGTCGGAAGTTACTAGCACCTCGAGCCATGCTCACATCAGGGACGAGCTGCACATCTGCAAGAAAAGAGAGAAAGATATATTTTTACTGTTGTGGTTGCATACTGTAGCCTAAACAAGAGATGCCACTTTAATTGGTAATACCAATACTAATTACTAGCAACTACTAATATGTATATCATCACATTTCACAATTAATCTGGAAAATAGTTTTTGAGGGACAGATTTCAATTTTTCAAAGATGAAGACATTTACTGTAATAAGGTGCTAGAGTGAATAAAATAGCATCACAAAAGAGCTAGTTCATCAAAAACAATTCTTCACCTCGGAGCCCCTTACTGAGGACCAGGCTAAACCCCAAATGTCCTGAAATCCTATAAATGTGTTATATATATATTATATATTATCTGTCTTAATAATTCAAACAATGACTAAACACCTTTTCTCTTCATAGCTGTAGCTCAATGCTCCTTTTCAGGTTAGACCAACAGCCTTTCAAAATCCTTCACATCCTCACAATTAATCCAAAATCTTTTAGAATAAGGAAACAAATAAATACAATACTATGAGTGATGCTAAACTAACAGAGGTTGGTCTTCTTCTCAAATTAAATCCAGACAGTTAAAATGGAAGAGTTTTCTGTTTTTGCTCAGTTGTTCACTGTTAACAATATCTGACTTTTCTTTACCACTCTCATCTTACCTGATATGTCACTCAATGCAATGAATCCGTCTTGAAGCAAACTTTGCGCTAATGTTGGTACAAAAAGAAAATAAAACTCCCAGAAAAGTGTCTGTGTGTGGTCTCATCGATGTACTGATCTATTCTGACAGTACCCTCTCTCAGCTTCTATGATGTCATCGTCCTTCTATCTCAATGGAATGGCATCATTGTGTTCTATTCCATTGACAGGTCACATTCTGTCAACAGTGTCGTGATGGAGCTCATTTACATGTATCGTATAATGTGAAGAGCCATTACTGTACTATGTGAATTAAAAATTGTAATCGTTGCCCAGCACTAATAATTATTCATTAATCATTAAGCAGTATTTGAAGTGTTATTTTGTATCTCCTTTCAACAAATATGTTATTATATCCTCACAAGTTTGAGTTTTGTTGTTTTTATTTAGAAACTTACTATATCTTACTGTACATGGATGTAAACTGCAACATGACTGGTTGGCGGGGGCATAGAACCGGGAGGCGTTCATTTCTAGTATTTCTAGTATCATTAAATCTCAGAAAACAGCAAAAAATCTGCTAACATGGGTTGTCATCTTTGACTGTATGAATATAATATTATTATTATTATCAATTGTGTGTTTGCTAGATTAGACTGAGCCCTTCATATCTACATAGGATCAGGTCTTTTTCACAGAGCCTAGCATGTTGCACTGTTGTGGAAAATAAGTTCAGACCGGGTCAGTTGATGAAGTCTAAACTACTGTTCCCCAACTCTATTCTTATTCTATACTTAATACCTATTGGAGTCCTGATGATCTTTGAAGAGCGCACTGGAATCAGACAGAGTTCGATGCGATAGAGTTTATTCTTCAAGTAAAGAACACAGCCCGAGTCATTCTCCGGACAATGACTGACTTATTTTGTTCTTACATAGTCTTATATAGTGTGGCTGACACTGGATTTGCCCTTGTAAGTTCTTTCTCTGTTTCCCTTTGAAATCACAGGTGTGTTTTTTCCTGTCGTGTGGGTTTGTTATGTTCGTATGTTTTTCTAATGTGTGTGTTGCATGTGCCAGTCTGTCATGGTCAACTTTATCTTTCTAGTGGGAGTTAAAAGCCTTTTCCCTGGTGCCGCCTTGCATAACATGACTCTTTATTTCAGACCAGCTCTCCCTCTCACAGCACCAGGGCCTTCTCTTGCCTTTTCCATGACAGTCTTACCATATGCATGCCAGCCTGTGTAGTAGGCACGCCAGTCTCACTATGCATCTGCCTCAGTTGTTTTTCTACAAGAGACTCTGATCTTTTCTTAAGGCAAACAGGCTGCATGTTGACCTGTTCAGACAAATATTATCGAACAAGGATTAAATGGTAAACATAATTATGTTACGATATCTGCTTCAGTCTCACTTTTTTCAACACAAACACACACACCTTTCCATTCCGGGGGAAACTATACTTTTCACATCTGGGGGTAACTTTTTAAATGGTGACTAGATTAAAGAGTTGTCTTTAAAGAGCTGAAACCTTACCTCTTAACATCAGACAAAATTGTTCCTTTCTCTTTCAGCTGTTCTTCAATTCAAGCTCCTAAGAAAAACATGAGTGCAGTTTCATGTAGGAGCAAGGTACAGCAGTCTGTGTGGCAGTAAACATGGTCAGGAACTTTCACTTAGGCACAAATTTGCTCTTCTCACGATTTATAGATGAGGCCTTTTGTGAACTGGGCTACAATGGTTTGTCATTTTCAAAAACTGGATCCACAGAAAACAAAGTTCGGAAAACAGTGTTTTAGATAACAGCCCACATAACGTAGTTTCTAAGTAACATCATTGAACAAAATTATAAGGGAACAATTGTAGTTTTCCTGTTGGTAATAAAGTAATTTTGAAATTAAATCACATCAGATAAGTGATGCAAAAGGCCCTCCATCTTCTCTGAAATGTCCAGATTTTTGCTCAGTTATGGTCATACTGTATCCTGTAATAGTAGGAATAGAATAGGTACAGTTAAATAATAACTACAGTATAAATGATCTCTTAAGTTCCTCCCAAATGTGCATCTTATTGCTCGGTGGGTCTTACATACCCTGTAATAGTAGAATAGGTATCAGTAGTTAAGAGGAGACACTACAGATGAACAGGGTAAAGATTTAACTAATAAATATCACCATGAAACGTCCACAGATGATTACTTATATTAATCATCTGAACACAGGATATTCAATATCAACATTAAGATTAACCCATAGTCATTATAAACTTAGTTAATCTTGAAGGATTTGTTGTCTTGTGAAAATGCAGATGAACGTGTGATGATGTGAAGAGATGAAATAAAGAGTCTGTTGCAAACATGAATAATGACACCGATAAAGAAAATGAAGAGGAAACACAGAACATGAAGTTGATCAAATAAAGAATTTGTGACAAGAGCAAAGATTTGGAGTAAGATCTTACTGAGATTGTTTGGACGGAGAAATAAAACTTTGTGAAACAGAACTACCTAAAGTGAAATGGCATCTGTCAGATCAAATGACTCCCGATGATGCACTCTTTGGAGACAGAGTTGAAGCAGTAATAACTATAAAGATCCTTGTGTATTCTCTGATAAAAGTGACACATTGGTCCTATTAGATATTATTTTCTGTGCACGAAGTCATCTCAGGTCACTTCTCTTGACTGTGTGTTTATTTATTTGGTCACAGAAGGCAGCAGAAGTCCACTGACAGGCTACACAGGTAATCTGAGTGGGCTGTTACTACTTTTAGAGCCATTTGTTGTCTCTCTTGGTCTGCTGCTCTCTCACGACTAGACTGATACTGTATGTAAAGTTAGTGTTTGTGGGAAATGTTTTAAGCCTCAACTCATCAAAGACAATAAAAACAGATAATTTGAATATAAATATTTTATATTCTTGTGCACAACAGGACATTTTTAGATAAAGCTACATTTCCAATTCTGGGTAGCTTCATTATGGCTCACCCAAAAGCCGCAGATGCTGCTCCCTCGATGGCGAGCAGGTCGGAAGTTACTAGAACCTCGAGCCATGCTCACAATTAATCCATAATAATCCACATAATAAGGAAACAAAAATACTAAATAATAGAAGCAATGAAAACTAACAGAGGCGGGTCTTCTAACGTCCTCTTCACCTCTGGGTAGCTTTATTATGGCTCACCCAAAAGCCGCAGATGCTGCTCCCTCGATGGCGAGCAGGTCGGAAGTTACTAGCATCTCGAGCCATGCTCACAATTAATCCATAATAATCCACATAAAGAAAGAAAAATACTAAATAATAGAAGCAATGAAAACTAGAGGCGGGTCTTCTCACGTCCTCTTCACCTCTGGGTAGCTTTATTATGGCTCACCCAACAGCCGCGGATGCTGCTCCCTCGATGGCGAGCAGGTCGGAAGTTACTAGCACCTCGAGCCATGCTCACAATAAATCCATAATAATCCACAAAATAAGGAAACAAAAATACTAAATAATAGAAGCAATGAAAACTAACAGAGGCGGGTCTTCTCATGTCCTCTTCACTTCTGGGTAGCTTTATTATGGCTCACCCAAAAGCCGCAGATGCTGCTCCCTCGATGGCGAGCAGGTCGGAAGTTACTAGCACCTCGAGCCATGCTCACAATAAATCCATAATAATCCATATTAATAAGGAAACAAAAATACTAAATAATAGAAGCAATGAAAACTAACAGAGGCGGGTCTTCTCACGTCCTCTTCACCTCTGGGTAGCTTTATTATGGCTCACCCAAAAGCCGCAGATGCTGCTCCCTCGATGGCGAGCAGGTCGGAAGTTACTAGCACCTCGAGCCATGCTCACAATTAATCCATAATAATCCACATAAAGAAAGAAAAATACTAAATAATAGAAGCAATGAAAACTAGAGGCGGGTCTTCTCACGTCCTCTTCACCTCTGGGTAGCCTTATTATGGCTCACCCAAAAGCCGCGGATGCTGCTCCCTCGATGGCGAGCAGGTCGGAAGTTACTAGCACCTCGAGCCATGCTCACAATTAATCCATAATAATCCACATAAAGAAAGAAAAATACTAAATAATAGAAGCAATGAAAACTAGAGGTGGGTCTTCTCACGTCCTCTTCACCTCTGGGTAGCTTTATTATGGCTCACCCAAAAGCCGCGGATGCTGCTCCCTCGATGGCGAGCAGGTCGGAAGTTACTAGCACCTCGAGCCATGCTCACAATTAATCCATAATAATCCACATAATAAAGAAACAAAAATACTAAATAATAGAAGCAATGAAAACTAACAGAGGCGGGTCTTCTCACGTCCTCTTCACCTCTGGGTAGCTTTATTATGGCTCACCCAAAAGCCGCAGATGCTGCTCCCTCGATGGCGAGCAGGTCGGAAGTTACTAGCACCTCGAGCCATGCTCACAATTAATCCATAATAATCCACATAAAGAAAGAAAAATACTAAATAATAGAAGCAATGAAAACTAACAGAGGCGGGTCTTCTCACGTCCTCTTCACCTCTGGGTAGCTTTATTATGGCTCACCCAAAAGCCGCGGATGCTGCTCCCTCGATGGCGAGCAGGTCGGAAGTTACTAGCACCTCGAGCCATGCTCACAATTAATCCATAATAATCCACATAATAAAGAAACAAAAATACTAAATAATAGAAGCAATGAAAACTAACAGAGGCGGGTCTTCTCACGTCCTCTTCACCTCTGAGTAGCTTGATTATGGCTCACCCAAAGGCCGCGGATGCTGCTCCCTCAATGGCGAGCAGGTTGGAAGTTACTAGCACCTCGAGCCATGCTCACAATTAATCCATAATAATCCACATAATAAGGAAACAAAAATACAAAATAATAGAAGCAATGAAAACTAACAGAGGCGGGTCTTCTCACGTCCTCTTCACCTCTGAGTAGCTTTATTATGGCTCACCCAAAGGCCGCGGATGCTGCTCCCTCAATGGCGAGCAGGTCGGAAGTTACTAGCACCTCGAGCCATGCTCACAATTAATCCATAATAATCCACATAAGGAAACAAAAACACTAAATAATAGAAGCAATGAAAACTAGAGGCGGGTCTTCTCACGTCCTCTTCACCTCTGGGTAGCTTTATTATGGCTCACCCAAAAGCCGTAGATGCTGCTCCCTCGATGGCGAGCAGGTCGGAAGTTACTAGCACCTCGAGCCATGCTCACATCAGGGACGAGCTGCACATCTGCAAGAAAAGAGAGAAAGATATATTTTTACTGTTGTGGTTGCATACTGTAGCCTAAACAAGAGATGCCACTTTAATTGGTAATACCAATACTAATTACTAGCAACTACTAATATGTATATCATCACATTTCACAATTAATCTGGAAAATAGTTTTTGAGGGACAGATTTCAATTTTTCAAAGATGAAGACATTTACTGTAATAAGGTGCTAGAGTGAATAAAATAGCATCACAAAAGAGCTAGTTCATCAAAAACAATTCTTCACCTCGGAGCCCCTTACTGAGGACCAGGCTAAACCCCAAATGTCCTGAAATCCTATAAATGTGTTATATATATATTATATATTATCTGTCTTAATAATTCAAACAATGACTAAACACCTTTTCTCTTCATAGCTGTAGCTCAATGCTCCTTTTCAGGTTAGACCAACAGCCTTTCAAAATCCTTCACATCCTCACAATTAATCCAAAATCTTTTAGAATAAGGAAACAAATAAATACAATACTATGAGTGATGCTAAACTAACAGAGGTTGGTCTTCTTCTCAAATTAAATCCAGACAGTTAAAATGGAAGAGTTTTCTGTTTTTGCTCAGTTGTTCACTGTTAACAATATCTGACTTTTCTTTACCACTCTCATCTTACCTGATATGTCACTCAATGCAATGAATCCGTCTTGAAGCAAACTTTGCGCTAATGTTGGTACAAAAAGAAAATAAAACTCCCAGAAAAGTGTCTGTGTGTGGTCTCATCGATGTACTGATCTATTCTGACAGTACCCTCTCTCAGCTTCTATGATGTCATCGTCCTTCTATCTCAATGGAATGGCATCATTGTGTTCTATTCCATTGACAGGTCACATTCTGTCAACAGTGTCGTGATGGAGCTCATTTACATGTATCGTATAATGTGAAGAGCCATTACTGTACTATGTGAATTAAAAATTGTAATCGTTGCCCAGCACTAATAATTATTCATTAATCATTAAGCAGTATTTGAAGTGTTATTTTGTATCTCCTTTCAACAAATATGTTATTATATCCTCACAAGTTTGAGTTTTGTTGTTTTTATTTAGAAACTTACTATATCTTACTGTACATGGATGTAAACTGCAACATGACTGGTTGGCGGGGGCATAGAACCGGGAGGCGTTCATTTCTAGTATTTCTAGTATCATTAAATCTCAGAAAACAGCAAAAAATCTGCTAACATGGGTTGTCATCTTTGACTGTATGAATATAATATTATTATTATTATCAATTGTGTGTTTGCTAGATTAGACTGAGCCCTTCATATCTACATAGGATCAGGTCTTTTTCACAGAGCCTAGCATGTTGCACTGTTGTGGAAAATAAGTTCAGACCGGGTCAGTTGATGAAGTCTAAACTACTGTTCCCCAACTCTATTCTTATTCTATACTTAATACCTATTGGAGTCCTGATGATCTTTGAAGAGCGCACTGGAATCAGACAGAGTTCGATGCGATAGAGTTTATTCTTCAAGTAAAGAACACAGCCCGAGTCATTCTCCGGACAATGACTGACTTATTTTGTTCTTACATAGTCTTATATAGTGTGGCTGACACTGGATTTGCCCTTGTAAGTTCTTTCTCTGTTTCCCTTTGAAATCACAGGTGTGTTTTTTCCTGTCGTGTGGGTTTGTTATGTTCGTATGTTTTTCTAATGTGTGTGTTGCATGTGCCAGTCTGTCATGGTCAACTTTATCTTTCTAGTGGGAGTTAAAAGCCTTTTCCCTGGTGCCGCCTTGCATAACATGACTCTTTATTTCAGACCAGCTCTCCCTCTCACAGCACCAGGGCCTTCTCTTGCCTTTTCCATGACAGTCTTACCATATGCATGCCAGCCTGTGTAGTAGGCACGCCAGTCTCACTATGCATCTGCCTCAGTTGTTTTTCTACAAGAGACTCTGATCTTTTCTTAAGGCAAACAGGCTGCATGTTGACCTGTTCAGACAAATATTATCGAACAAGGATTAAATGGTAAACATAATTATGTTACGATATCTGCTTCAGTCTCACTTTTTTCAACACAAACACACACACCTTTCCATTCCGGGGGAAACTATACTTTTCACATCTGGGGGTAACTTTTTAAATGGTGACTAGATTAAAGAGTTGTCTTTAAAGAGCTGAAACCTTACCTCTTAACATCAGACAAAATTGTTCCTTTCTCTTTCAGCTGTTCTTCAATTCAAGCTCCTAAGAAAAACATGAGTGCAGTTTCATGTAGGAGCAAGGTACAGCAGTCTGTGTGGCAGTAAACATGGTCAGGAACTTTCACTTAGGCACAAATTTGCTCTTCTCACGATTTATAGATGAGGCCTTTTGTGAACTGGGCTACAATGGTTTGTCATTTTCAAAAACTGGATCCACAGAAAACAAAGTTCGGAAAACAGTGTTTTAGATAACAGCCCACATAACGTAGTTTCTAAGTAACATCATTGAACAAAATTATAAGGGAACAATTGTAGTTTTCCTGTTGGTAATAAAGTAATTTTGAAATTAAATCACATCAGATAAGTGATGCAAAAGGCCCTCCATCTTCTCTGAAATGTCCAGATTTTTGCTCAGTTATGGTCATACTGTATCCTGTAATAGTAGGAATAGAATAGGTACAGTTAAATAATAACTACAGTATAAATGATCTCTTAAGTTCCTCCCAAATGTGCATCTTATTGCTCGGTGGGTCTTACATACCCTGTAATAGTAGAATAGGTATCAGTAGTTAAGAGGAGACACTACAGATGAACAGGGTAAAGATTTAACTAATAAATATCACCATGAAACGTCCACAGATGATTACTTATATTAATCATCTGAACACAGGATATTCAATATCAACATTAAGATTAACCCATAGTCATTATAAACTTAGTTAATCTTGAAGGATTTGTTGTCTTGTGAAAATGCAGATGAACGTGTGATGATGTGAAGAGATGAAATAAAGAGTCTGTTGCAAACATGAATAATGACACCGATAAAGAAAATGAAGAGGAAACACAGAACATGAAGTTGATCAAATAAAGAATTTGTGACAAGAGCAAAGATTTGGAGTAAGATCTTACTGAGATTGTTTGGACGGAGAAATAAAACTTTGTGAAACAGAACTACCTAAAGTGAAATGGCATCTGTCAGATCAAATGACTCCCGATGATGCACTCTTTGGAGACAGAGTTGAAGCAGTAATAACTATAAAGATCCTTGTGTATTCTCTGATGAAAGTGACACATTGGTCCTATTAGATATTATTTTCTGTGCACGAAGTCATCTCAGGTCACTTCTCTTGACTGTGTGTTTATTTATTTGGTCACAGAAGGCAGCAGAAGTCCACTGACAGGCTACACAGGTAATCTGAGTGGGCTGTTACTACTTTTAGAGCCATTTGTTGTCTCTCTTGGTCTGCTGCTCTCTCACGACTAGACTGATACTGTATGTAAAGTTAGTGTTTGTGGGAAATGTTTTAAGCCTCAACTCATCAAAGACAATAAAAACAGATAATTTGAATATAAATATTTTATATTCTTGTGCACAACAGGACATTTTTAGATAAAGCTACATTTCCAATTCTGGGTAGCTTCATTATGGCTCACCCAAAAGCCGCAGATGCTGCTCCCTCGATGGCGAGCAGGTCGGAAGTTACTAGAACCTCGAGCCATGCTCACAATTAATCCATAATAATCCACATAATAAGGAAACAAAAATACTAAATAATAGAAGCAATGAAAACTAACAGAGGCGGGTCTTCTAACGTCCTCTTCACCTCTGGGTAGCTTTATTATGGCTCACCCAAAAGCCGCAGATGCTGCTCCCTCGATGGCGAGCAGGTCGGAAGTTACTAGCATCTCGAGCCATGCTCACAATTAATCCATAATAATCCACATAAAGAAAGAAAAATACTAAATAATAGAAGCAATGAAAACTAGAGGCGGGTCTTCTCACGTCCTCTTCACCTCTGGGTAGCTTTATTATGGCTCACCCAACAGCCGCGGATGCTGCTCCCTCGATGGCGAGCAGGTCGGAAGTTACTAGCACCTCGAGCCATGCTCACAATAAATCCATAATAATCCACAAAATAAGGAAACAAAAATACTAAATAATAGAAGCAATGAAAACTAACAGAGGCGGGTCTTCTCACGTCCTCTTCACCTCTGGGTAGCTTTATTATGGCTCACCCAAAAGCCGCAGATGCTGCTCCCTCGATGGCGAGCAGGTCGGAAGTTACTAGCACCTCGAGCCATGCTCACAATAAATCCATAATAATCCATATTAATAAGGAAACAAAAATACTAAATAATAGAAGCAATGAAAACTAACAGAGGCGGGTCTTCTCACGTCCTCTTCACCTCTGGGTAGCTTTATTATGGCTCACCCAAAAGCCGCAGATGCTGCTCCCTCGATGGCGAGCAGGTCGGAAGTTACTAGCACCTCGAGCCATGCTCACAATTAATCCATAATAATCCACATAATAAGGAAACAAAAATACTAAATAATAGAAGCAATGAAAACTAACAGAGGCGGGTCTTCTCACGTCCTCTTCACCTCTGGGTAGCTTTATTATGGCTCACCCAAAAGCCGCGGATGCTGCTCCCTCGATGGCGAGCAGGTCGGAAGTTACTAGCACCTCGAGCCATGCTCACAATTAATCCATAATAATCCACATAAAGAAAGAAAAATACTAAATAATAGAAGCAATGAAAACTAGAGGCGGGTCTTCTCACGTCCTCTTCACCTCTGGGTAGCTTTATTATGGCTCACCCAAAAGCCGCGGATGCTGCTCCCTCGATGGCGAGCAGGTCGGAAGTTACTAGCACCTCGAGCCATGCTCACAATAAATCCATAATAATCCACAAAATAAGGAAACAAAAATACTAAATAATAGAAGCAATGAAAACTAACAGAGGCGGGTCTTCTAATGTCCTCTTCACCTCTGGGTAGCTTTATTATGGCCTACCCAAAAGCCGCAGATGCTGCTCCCTCGATGGCGAGCAGGTCGGAAGTTACTAGCACCTCGAGCCATGCTCACAATTAATCCGTAATAATCCACATAATAAGGAAACAAAAATACTAAATAATAGAAGCAATGAAAACTAACAGAGGCGGGTCTTCTCACGTCCTCTTCACCTCTGGGTAGCTTTATTATGGCTCACCCAAAAGCCGCGGATGCTGCTCCCTCGATGGCGAGCAGGTCGGAAGTTACTAGCACCTCGAGCCATGCTCACAATTAATCCATAATAATCCACATAAAGAAAGAAAAATACTAAATAATAGAAGCAATGAAAACTAGAGGCGGGTCTTCTCACGTCCTCTTCACCTCTGGGTAGCTTTATTATGGCTCACCCAAAAGCCGCGGATGCTGCTCCCTCGATGGCGAGCAGGTCGGAAGTTACTAGCACCTCGAGCCATGCTCACAATAAATCCATAATAATCCACAAAATAAGGAAACAAAAATACTAAATAATAGAAGCAATGAAAACTAACAGAGGCGGGTCTTCTAATGTCCTCTTCACCTCTGGGTAGCTTTATTATGGCCTACCCAAAAGCCGCAGATGCTGCTCCCTCGATGGCGAGCAGGTCGGAAGTTACTAGCACCTCGAGCCATGCTCACAATTAATCCATAATAATCCACATAAGGAAACAAAAATACTAAATAATAGAAGCAATGAAAACTAGAGGCGGGTCTTCTCACGTCCTCTTCACCTCTGGGTAGCTTTATTATGGCTCACCCAAAAGCCGCGGATGCTGCTCCCTCGATGGCGAGCAGGTCGGAAGTTACTAGCAGCTCGAGCCATGCTCACAATTAATCCGTAATAATCCACATAATAAGGAAACAAAAATACTAAATAATAGAAGCAATGAAAACTAACAGAGGCGGGTCTTCTCATGTCCTCTTCACCTCTGGGTAGCTTTATTATGGCCTACCCAAAAGCCGCAGATGCTGCTCCCTCGATGGCGAGCAGGTCGGAAGTTACTAGCACCTCGAGCCATGCTCACAATTAATCCATAATAATCCACATAATAAGGAAACAAAAATACTAAATAATAGAAGCAATGAAAACTAACAGAGGCGGGTCTTCTCACGTCCTCTTCACCTCTGGGTAGCTTTATTATGGCTCACCCAAAAGCCGCAGATGCTGCTCCCTCGATGGCGAGCAGGTCGGAAGTTACTAGCACCTCGAGCCATGCTGACAATTAATCCATAATAATCCACATAAAGAAAGAAAAATACTAAATAATAGAAGCAATGAAAACTAGAGGTGGGTCTTCTCACGTCCTCTTCACCTCTGGGTAGCTTTATTATGGCTCACCCAAAAGCCGCGGATGCTGCTCCCTCGATGGCGAGCAGGTCGGAAGTTACTAGCACCTCGAGCCATGCTCACAATAAATCCATAATAATCCACAAAATAAGGAAACAAAAATACTAAATAATAGAAGCAATGAAAACTAACAGAGGCGGGTCTTCTCACGTCCTCTTCACCTCTGGGTAGCTTTATTATGGCTCACCCAAAAGCCGCAGATGCTGCTCCCTCGATGGCGAGCAGGTCGGAAGTTACTAGCACCTCGAGCCATGCTCACAATTAATCCATAATAATCCACATAAAGAAAGAAAAATACTAAATAATAGAAACAACGAAAACTAGAGGCGGGTCTTCTCACGTCCTCTTTACCTCTGGGTAGCTTTATTATGGCTCACCCAAAAGCCGCGGATGCTGCTCCCTCGATGGCGAGCAGGTCGGAAGTTACTAGCACCTCGAGCCATGCTCATAATAAATCCATAATAATCCACAAAATAAGGAAAAAAAAATACTAAATAATAGAGGCAATGAAAACTAACAGAGGCGGGTCTTCTAATGTCCTCTTCACCTCTGGGTAGCTTTATTATGGCCTACCCAAAAGCCGCAGATGCTGCTCCCTCGATGGCGAGCAGGTCGGAAGTTACTAGCACTGTTAGGATTCCTGACTGCCTCTAGTGTGTGCTTCTCTGTTTTGTTATTGTGGGCCATGTGCTTATGTTTTGTTTTTGTCTCAGCCTACAGTTTCCACCCCCGTGTTCCGCCCTCTACCACGCCCCCTCCTTAGGCTCAGCTGTGGCTCATTCCGGTGATCGCCGCCGGCTGGCTTAAATACCACGGCGTTTCCCCGGCACGTCGTCAGTCCGTCCGGTTACCAGTCTGGCCTTTTCCCACGTAAGTCTGAACCCCGTTTCAGTGAAGATCGTTACCTTTCTGTTTTCTTTTGCTCCCCTGCGTAGTACCACGGAGTACACCGGTCGAAGCCCTTCCTCTTACTTTACTGTGTCGGACCTGGGTCCTCCACACAGTCGCGCCGCCCTGTCCCTCCAGACCGTGTCCAGGTGAGAGTACGGTCGAGTTTCCCTCCCGACTCCGGAGGCTGTCTGTTCCGGCATCGGTTGAGTTTCCCTCCCGACTCCAGTGGAGAAAAGGGGAGAGACTTTGATCCGCTGGACAGTTTGCCGTTGTTTTTGTTTGTTCATTGTTTTGTTTCCTCCTGCATCATTAAAAATACAGTCCTTGGCTGGATTAAGATCTGCTGTGTGAGCGTGCGTTTGGGTCCACCTACACAACCCCACAACAAGCACCTCGAGCCATGCTCACAATTAATCCATAATAATCCACATAAGGAAACAAAAATACTAAATAATAGAAGCAATGAAAACTTGAGGCGGGTCTTCTCACGTCCTCTTCACCTCTGGGTAGCTTTATTATGGCTCACCCAAAAGCCGCAGATGCTGCTCCCTCGATGGCGAGCAGGTCGGAAGTTACTAGCACCTCGAGCCATGCTGACAATTAATCCATAATAATCCACATAAAGAAAGAAAAATACTAAATAATAGAAGCAATGAAAACAAGAGGTGGGTCTTCTCACGTCCTCTTCACCTCTGGGTAGCTTTATTATGGCTCACCCAAAAGCTGCAGATGCTGCTCCCTCGATGGCGAGCAGGTCGGAAGTTACTAGCACCTCGAGCCATGCTCACAATAAATCCATAATAATCCACAAAATCAGGAAACAAAAATACTAAATAATAGAAGCAATGAAAACTAACAGAGGCGGGTCTTCTCACGTCCTCTTCACCTCTGGGTAGCTTTATTATGGCTCACCCAAAAGCCGCAGATGCTGCTCCCTCGATGGCGAGCAGGTCGGAAGTTACTAGCACCTCGAGCCATGCTGACAATTAATCCATAATAATCCACATAAAGAAAGAAAAATACTAAATAATAGAAGCAATGAAAACTAGAGGTTGGTCTTCTCACGTCCTCTTCACCTCTGGGTAGCTTTATTATGGCTCACCCAAAAGCCGCGGATGCTGCTCCCTCGATGGCGAGCAGGTCGGAAGTTACTAGCACCTCGAGCCATGCTCACAATAAATCCATAATAATCCACAAAATAAGGAAACAAAAATACTAAATAATAGAAGCAATGAAAACTAACAGAGGCGGGTCTTCTCACGTCCTCTTCACCTCTGGGTAGCTTTATTATGGCCTACCCAAAAGCCGCAGATGCTGCTCCCTCGACGGCGAGCAGGTCGGAAGTTACTAGCACCTCGAGCCATGCTCACAATTAATCCATAATAATCCACATAAGGAAACAAAAATACTAAATAATAGAAGCAATGAAAACTTGAGGCGGGTCTTCTCACGTCCTCTTCACCTCTGGGTAGCTTTATTATGGCTCACCCAAAAGCCGCAGATGCTGCTCCCTCGATGGCGAGCAGGTCGGAAGTTACTAGCACCTCGAGCCATGCTGACAATTAATCCATAATAATCCACATAAAGAAAGAAAAATACTAAATAATAGAAGCAATGAAAACAAGAGGTGGGTCTTCTCACATCCTCTTCACCTCTGGGTAGCTTTATTATGGCTCACCCAAAAGCTGCAGATGCTGCTCCCTCGATGGTGAGCAGGTTGGAAGTTACTAGCACCTCGAGCCATGCTCACAATAAATCCATAATAATCCACAAAATAAGGAAACAAAAATACTAAATAATAGAAGCAATGAAAACTAACAGAGGCGGGTCTTCTCACGTCCTCTTCACCTCTGGGTAGCTTTATTATGGCTCACCCAAAAGCCGCAGATACTGCTCCCTCGATGGCGAGCAGGTCGGAAGTTACTAGCACCTCGAGCCATGCTCACAATTAATCCATAATAATCCACATAAAGAAAGAAAAATACTAAATAATAGAAGCAATGAAAACTAGAGGCGGGTCTTCTCACGTCCTCTTCACCTCTGGGTAGCTTTATTATGGCTCACCCAAAAGTCGCGGATGCTGCTCCCTCGATGGCGAGCAGGTCGGACGTTACTAGCACCTCGAGCCATGCTCACAATAAATCCATAATAATCCACATAAAGAAAGAAAAATACTAAATAATAGAAGGAATGAAAACTAGAGGCGGGTCTTCTCACGTCCTCTTCACCTCTGGGTAGCTTTATTATGGCTCACCCAAAAGCCGCGGATGCTGCTCCCTCGATGGCGAGCAGGTCGGAAGTTACTAGCACCTCGAGCCATGCTCACAATAAATCCATAATAATCCACATAAGGAAACAAAAATACTAAATAATAGAAGCAATGAAAACTAACAGAGGCGGGTCTTCTAATGTCCTCTTCACCTCTGGGTAGCTTTATTATGGCCTACCCAAAAGCCGCAGATGCTGCTCCCTCGATGGCGAGCAGGTCGGAAGTTACTAGCACCTCGAGCCATGCTCACAATTAATCCATAATAATCCACATAAGGAAACAAAAATACTAAATAATAGAAGCAATGAAAACTAGAGGCGGGTCTTCTCACGTCCTCTTCACCTCTGGGTAGCTTTATTATGGCTCACCAAAAAGCCGCGGATGCTGCTCCCTCGCTGGCGAGCAGGTCGGAAGTTACTAGCAGCTCGAGCCATGCTCACAATTAATCCGTAATAATCCACATAATAAGGAAACAAAAATACTAAATAATAGAAGCAATGAAAACTAACAGAGGCGGGTTTTCTCACGTCCTCTTCACCTCTGGGTAGCTTTATTATCGCTCACCCAAAAGCCGCAGATGCTGCTCCCTCGATGGCGAGCAGGTCGGAAGTTACTAGCACCTCGAGCCATGCTCACAATTAATCCATAATAATCCATATTAATAAGGAAACAAAAATACTAAATAATAGAAGCAATGAAAACTAACAGAGGCGGGTCTTCTCACGTCCTCTTCACCTCTGGGTAGCTTTATTATGGCTCACCCAACAGCCGCGGATGCTGCTCCCTCGATGGCGAGCAGGTCAGAAGTTACTAGCACCTCAAGCCATGCTCACAATAAATCCATAATAATCCACAAAAAAAGGAAACAAAAATACTAAATAATAGAAGCAATGCAAACTAACAGAGGCGGGTCTTCTCACGTCCTCTTCACCTCTGGGTAGCTTTATTATGGCTCACCCAAAAGCCGCGGATGCTGCTCCCTCGATGGCGAGCAGGTCTGAAGTTACTAGCACCTCGAGCCATGCTCACAATTAATCCATAATAATCCACAAAATAAGGAAACAAAAATACTAAATAATAGAAGCAATGAAAACTCACAGAGGCGGGTCTTCTCATGTCCTCTTCACCTCTGGGTAGCTTTATTATGGCTCACCCAACAGCCGCGGATGCTGCTCCCTCGATGGCGAGCAGGTCAGAAGTTACTAGCACCTCGAGCCATGCTCACAATAAATCCATAATAATCCACAAAAAAAGGAAACAAAAATACTAAATAATAGAAGCAATGCAAACTAACAGAGGCGGGTCTTCTCACGTCCTCTTCACCTCTGGGTAGCTTTATTATGGCTCACCCAAAATCCGCGGATGCTGCTCCCTCGATGGCGAGCAGGTCGGAAGTTACTAGCACCTCGAGCCATGCTCACAATAAATCCGTAATTATCCACAAAATAAGGAAACAAAAACACGAAATAATAGAAGCAATGCAAACTAACAGAGGCGGGTCTTCTCACGTCCTCTTCACCTCTGGGTAGCTTTATTATGGCTCACCCAAAAGCCGCGGATGCTGCTCCCTCGATGGCGAGCAGGTCGGAAGTTACTAGCACCTCGAGCCATGCTCACAATAAAGCCATATTAATCCACAAAATAAGGAAACAAAAATACGAAATAATAGAAGCAATGAAAACTAACAGAGGCGGGTCTTCTCACGTCCTCTTCACCTCTGGGTAGCTTTATTATGGCTCACCCAAAAGCCGCAGATGCTGCTCCCTCGATGTCGAGCAGGTCTGAAGTTACTAGCACCTCGAGCCATGCTCACAATTAATCCATAATAATCCATATTAATAAGGAAACAAAAATACTAAATAATAGAAGCAATGAAAACTAACAGAGGCGGGTCTTCTCACGTCCTCTTCACCTCTGGGTAGCTTTATTATGGCTCACCCAAAAGCCGCAGATGCTGCTCCCTCGATGGCGAGCAGGTCGGAAGTTACTAGCACCTCGAGCCATGCTCACAATTAATCCATAATAATCCACATAAAGAAAGAAAAATACTAAATAATAGAAGCAATGAAAACTAGAGGCGGGTCTTCTCACGTCCTCTTCACCTCTGGGTAGCTTTATTATGGCTCACCCAAAAGCCGCGGATGCTGCTCCCTCGATGGCGAGCAGGTCGGAAGTTACTAGCACCTCGAGCCATGCTCACAATTAATCCATAATAATCCACAAAATAAGGAAACAAAAATACTAAATAATAGAAGCAATGAAAACTCACAGAGGCGGGTCTTCTCATGTCCTCTTCACCTCTGGGTAGCTTTATTATGGCTCACCCAACAGCCGCGGATGCTGCTCCCTCGATGGCGAGCAGGTCAGAAGTTACTAGCACCTCGAGCCATGCTCACAATAAATCCATAATAATCCACAAAAAAAGGAAACAAAAATACTAAATAATAGAAGCAATGAAAACTAGAGGCGGGTCTTCTCACGTCCTCTTCACCTCTGGGTAGCTTTATTATGGCTCACCCAAAAGCCGCGGATGCTGCTCCCTCGATGGCGAGCAGGTCGGAAGTTACTAGCACCTCGAGCCATGCTCACAATAAATCCATAATTATCCACAAAATAAGGAAACAAAAATACTAAATAATAGAAGCAATGAAAACTAACAGAGGCGGGTCTTCTCACGTCCTCTTCACCTCTGGGTAGCTTTATTATGGCTCACCCAAAAGCCGCAGATGCTGCTCCCTCGATGGCGAGCAGGTCGGAAGTTACTAGCACCTCGAGCCATGCTCACAATAAATCCATAATAATCCACAAAATAAGGAAACAAAAATACTAAATAATAGAAGCAATGAAAACTAGAGGCGGGTCTTCTCACGTCCTCTTCACCTCTGGGTAGCTTTATTATGGCTCACCCAAAAGCCGCAGATGCTGCTCCCTCGATGGCGCGCAGGTCGGAAGTTACTAGCACCTCGAGCCATGCTCACAATTAATCCGTAATAATCCACATAATAAGGAAACTAAAATACTAAATAATAGAAGCAATGAAAACTAACAGAGGCGGGTCTTCTCACGTCCTTTTCACCTCTGGCTAGCTTTATTATGGCTCACCCAAAAGCCGCGGATGCTGCTCCCTCGATGGCGAGCAGGTCGGAAGTTACTAGCACCTCGAGCCATGCTCACAATAAATCCATAATAATCCACAAAATAAGGAAACAAAAATACTAAATAATAGAAGCAATGAAAACTAGAGGCGGGTCTTCTCACGTCCTCTTCACCTCTGGGTAGCTTTATTATGGCCTACCCAAAAGCCGCAGATGCTGCTCCCTCGATGGCGAGCAGGTCGGAAGTTACTAGCACCTCGAGCCATGCTCACAATTAATCCATAATAATCCAGATAATAAGGAAACAAAAATACTAAATAATAGAAGCAATGAAAACTAACAGAGGCGGGTCTTCTCACGTCCTCTTCACCTCTGGGTAGCTTTATTATGGCTCACCCAAAAGCCGCAGATGCTGCTCCCTCGATGGCGAGCAGGTCGGAAGTTACTAGCACCTCGAGCCATGCTCACAATTAATCCATAATAATCCACATAAAGAAAGAAAAATACTAAATAATAGAAGCAATGAAAACTAGAGGCGGGTCTTCTCACGTCCTCTTCACCTCTGGGTAGCTTTATTATGGCCTACCCAAAAGCCGCAGATGCTGCTCCCTCGATGGCGAGCAGGTCGGAAGTTACTAGCACCTCGAGCCATGCTCACAATTAATCCATAATAATCCACATAAAGAAAGAAAAATACTAAATAATAGAAGCAATGAAAACTAGAGGCGGGTCTTCTCACGTCCTCTTCACCTCTGGGTAGCTTTATTATGGCTCACCCAAAAGCCGCGGATGCTGTTCCCTCGATGGCGAGCAGGTCGGAAGTTACTAGCACCTCGAGCCATGCTCACAATAAATCCATAATAATCCACAAAATAAGGAAACAAAAACACTAAATAATAGAAGCAATGAAAACTAGAGGCGGGTCTTCTCACGTCCTCTTCACCTCTGGGTAGCTTTATTATGGCTCACCCAAAAGCCGCAGATGCTGCTCCCTCGATGGCGAGCAGGTCGGAAGTTACTAGCACCTCGAGCCATGCTCACAATTAATCCATAATAATCCACATAAAGAAAGAAAAATACTAAATAATAGAAGCAATGAAAACTAGAGGCGGGTCTTCTCACGTCCTCTTCACCTCTGGGTAGCTTTATTATGTCCCACCCAAAAGCCGCGGATGCTGCTCCCTCGATGGCGAGCAGGTCGGAAGTTACTAGCACCTCGAGCCATGCTCACAATAAATCCATAATAATCCACAAAATAAGGAAACAAAAATACTAAATAATAGAAGCAATGAAAACTAACAGAGGCGGGTCTTCTCACGTCCTCTTCACCTCTGGGTAGCTTTATTATGGCTCACCCAAAAGCCGCAGATGCTGCTCCCTCGATGGCGAGCAGGTCGGAAGTTACTAGCACCTCGAGCCATGCTCACAATTAATCCATAATAATCCACATAAAGAAAGAAAAATACTAAATAATAGAAACAATGAAAACTAGAGGCGGGTCTTCTCACGTCCTCTTCACCTTTGGGTAGCTTTATTATGGCTCACCCAAAAGCCGCGGATGCTGCTCCCTCGATGGCGAGCAGGTCGGAAGTTACTATTACCTCGAGCCATGCTCACAATTAATCCATAATAATCCACATAATAAAGAAACAAAAATACTAAATAATAGAAGCAATGAAAACTAACAGAGGCGGGTCTTCTCACGTCCTCTTCACCTCTGAGTAGCTTTATTATGGCTCACCCAAAAGCCGCAGATGCTGCTCCCTCGATGGCGACCAGGTCGGAAGTTACTAGCACCTCGAGACATGCTCACATCAGGGACGAGCTGCACATCTGCAAGAAAAGAGAGAAAGATATATTTTTACTGTTGTGTTTGCATACTGTAGCCTAAACAAGAGATGCCACTTTAATTGGTAATACCAATACTAATTACTAGCAACTACTAACATGTATATCATCACATTTCACAATTAATCTGGAAAATAGTTTTTGAGGGACAGATTTCAATTTTTCAAAGATGAAGACATTTACTGTAATAAGGTGCTAGAGTGAATAAAATAGCATCACAAAAGAGCTAGTTCATCAAAAACAATTCTTCACCTCGGAGCCCCTTACTGAGGACCAGGCTAAGCCCCAAATGTCCTGAAATCCTATAAATGTGTTATATATATATTATATATTATCTGTCTTAATAATTCAAACAATGACTTAACACCTTTTCTCTTCATAGCTGTAGCTCAATGCTCCTTTTCAGGTTAGACCAACAGCCTTTCAAAATCCTTCACATCCTCACAATTAATCCAAAATCTTTAAGAATAAGGAAACAAATAAATACAATACTATGAGTGATGCTAAACTAACAGAGGTTGGTCTTCTTCTCAAATTAAATCCAGACAGTTAAAATGGAAGAGTTTTCTGTTTTTGCTCAGTTGTTCACTGTTAACAATATCTGACTTTTCTTTACCACTCTCATCTTACCTGATATGTCACTCAATGCAATGAATCCGTCTTGAAGCAAACGTTGCGCTAATGTTAGTACAAAAAGAAAATAAAACTCCCAGAAAAGTGTCTGTGTGTGGTCTCATCGATGTACTGATCTATTCTGACAGTACCCTCTCTCAGCTTCTATGATGTCATCGTCCTTCTATCTCAATGGAATGGCATCATTGTGTTCTATTCCATTGACAGGTCACATTCTGTCGACAGTGTCGTGATGGAGCTCATTTACATGTATCGTATAATGTGAAGAGCCATTACTGTACTATGTGAATCCTGTCAATCATTTAGCAGAGAATGATGGATGTTTGGATGGCCGATGAGTTGTTTGAGGATTTTTTAATTTTTTTGAAATAGTTCCTAATTGACATAATTTTTTTGTGTTGAGACATACTAAAGCAGAAAACACAAAAAACACAGTAAAAACTGATCAATACTTCAAATTCATGTCAATTGGGAAAGATTTGGAAATTAAAAAAGTAAATCCCTCCAAACAAACACTCCTGTCTCACACACACACGTGCGCGATCGTCTCGTTACAGGATCAAACGTGACAATATCAAAATACATATTGTCGTGTTTTTAAATGAACATATAAGCATGTGAGAACAAACTGCTCTTAACTGCAACTCTTTATTAGCTTAACTTCCACATGCACGTTACGTACAGACCCCCTCCAGGTTCCCTTGCTTCACCTACATTCCCCTGGGTCCTAAGTCCCTCCAGGTACAGCTTCTTATCACCCTCTATGTACCAACATACATAACAAATACCACACATATTACGGTAATCAGCGTTGCATATGTGTCTAAACAAAATACCAAAAAAAGCAAAAAATAAATGATTAATTTAAAAAAAAAAAAATTTAGTTTTTAAAGTTGTTTTGTTTGTAATATCTATAATAAGCATATCATTTAGTTATCGCTACTGAGAATTTATCAAACAAAAAAACATGACGTAGATAGGTTTGCAGTTTTCAAGGTGTATATTTCAAATTGCATCTATTACACACATGAAGATAAAGTTGTGAACACTGGCTGAATATCTATTATCAGAATCATTATAACTGTATTATAACTGCTACTGTGTAAAGGGAATACTGCTGTTAAAAAGAACCTTATTTGTTTAAAGTGTTTGTAAACCAAATGTTATTGCACTTTTGTTCATATAGCAGTACTTTTAAAATAAAAGTTCGCAATACACTATTTTTGAATTCATTATTGAACTTTGCGCATAACAATGTGATGAATCGAAAAAAAATCATGCGATTGATCGCGATTAAAAATTGTAATCGTTGCCCAGCACTAATAATTATTCATTAATCATTAAACAGTATTTGAAGTGTTATTTTGTATCTCCTTTCAACAAATCTGTTATTATATCCACACAAGTTTGAGTTTTGTTGTTTTTATTTAGAAACTTACTGTATCCTACCAATTCTGATATCCAAGAGTGATGTAAACAGATTTGAACAACGTAAGTCATTGAGAAGAAATCTGTTGATGTTACAATAAAAATAACTTCCTCATATCTACTGAAATACCAGGTTTCTTAGTGTTTATGATAAATTTACTCATTTAAGTCTGCCAAAGACTCAGTGCATTTATTTCTTATACTGTAGTGTATTTTTTCAAGGTTTTTATGCTTCAACGCCAGCCACAGTCATGGCCAGAGGCATAATATTTTTGGGTTGTCTGTACGTCGTGTCCTTTGTCATAAATTTATACATCCCAGGAACACAAGGATGAACTGATCAGATTTTGATGTCAATTCGGTGGTCACAAAATGCGTTTTTGGCCTTAACTCAAGTATTCATAAGCTAAATATGACAATTTCACACAAATGTCTAATAAGATAAAATAATGGAAGTGAAGACATTTTAAACAGACATGGATGTAAACTGCAACATGACTGGTTGGCGGGGGCATAGAACCGGGAGGCGTTAATTTCTAGTATTTCTAGTATCATTAAATCTCAGAAAACAGCATAAAATCTGCAAACATGGGTCGTCATCTTTGACTGTATGAATATAATATTATTATTATTATCAATTGTGTGTTTGCTAGATTAGACTGAGCCCTTCATATCTACATAGGATCAGGTCTTTTTCACAGAGCCTAGCATGTTGCACTGTTGTGGAAAATAAGTTCAGACCAGGTCAGTTGATGAAGTCTAAACTACTGTTCCCCAACTCTATTCTTATTCTATACTTAATACCTATTGGAGTCCTGATGATCTTTGAAGAGCGCACTGGAATCAGACAGAGTTCGATGCGATAGAGTTTATTCTTCAAGTAAAGAACACAACCCGAGTCATTCTCCGGACAATGACTGACTTATTTTGTTCTTACATAGTGTTATATAGTGTGGCTGACACTGGATTTGCCCTTGTAAGTTCTTTCTCTGTTTCCCTTTGAAATCACAGGTGTGTTTTTTCCTGTCGTGTGGGTTTGTTATGTTCGTATGTTTTTCTAATGTGTGTGTTGCATGTGCCAGTCTGTCATGGTCAACTTTATCTTTCTAGTGGGAGTTAAAAGCCTTTTCCCTGGTGCCGCCTTGCATAACATGACTCTTTATTTCAGACCAGCTCTCCCTCTCACAGCACCAGGGCCTTCTCTTGCCTTTTCCATGACAGTCTTACCATATGCATGCCAGCCTGTGTAGTAGGCACGCCAGTCTCACTATGCACCTGCTACGCCCCCTCAGTTGTTTTTCTACAAGAGACTCTGATCTTTTCTTAAGGCAAACAGGCTGCATGTTGACCTGTTCAGACAAATATTATCGAACAAGGATTAAATGGTAAACATAATTATGTTACGATATCTGCTTCAGTCTCACTTTTTTCAACACAAACACACACACCTTTCCATTCCGGGGGAAACTATACTTTTCACATCTGGGGGTAACTTTTTAAATGGTGACTAGATTAAAGAGTTGTCTTTAAAGAGCTGAAACCTTACCTCTTAACATCAGACAAAATTGTTCCTTTCTCTTTCAGCTGTTCTTCAATTCAAGCTCCTAAGAAAAACATGAGTGCAGTTTCATGTAGGAGCAAGGTACAGCAGTCTGTGTGGCAGTAAACATGGTCAGGAACTTTCACTTAGGCAGAAATTTGCTCTTCTCACGATTTATAGATGAGGCCTTTTGTGAACTGGGCTACAATGGTTTGTCATTTTCAAAAACTGGATCCACAGAAAACAAAGTTCGGAAAACAGTGTTTTAGATATCGGCCCACATAGCACGTAGTTTCTAAGTAACGTCATGTAATTGAACAAAATTATAAGGGAACAATTGTAGTTTTCCTGTTGGTAATAAAGTAATTTTGAAATTAAATCACATCAGATAAGTGATGCAAAAGGCCCTCCATCTTCTCTGAAATGTCCAGATTTTTGCTCAGTTATGGTCACACAGTATCCTGTAATACTAGGAATAGAATAGGTACAGTTAAATAATAACTACAGTATCAATGATCTCTTAAGTTCCTCCCAAATGTGCATCTTATTGCTCGGTGGGTCTTACATACCCTGTAATAATAGAATAGGTACTCAGTAGTTAAGAGGAGACACTACAGATGAACAGGGTAAAGATTTAACTAATAAATATCACCATGAAACGTCCACAGATGACTACTTCTATTAATCATCTGAACACCGGATATTCAATATCAACATTAAGATTAACCCATAGTCGTCATGAACTTAGTTAATTTTGAAGGATTTGTTGTCTTGTGAAAATGCAGATGAACGCGTCATGATGTGAAGAGATGAAATAAAGAGTCTGTTGCAAACATGAATAATGACACCGATAAAGAAAATGAAGAGGAAACACAGAACATGAAGTTGATCAAATAAAGAATTTGTGACAAGAGCAAAGATTTGGAGTAAGATCTTACTGAGATTGTTTGGACGGAGAAATAAAACTTTGTGAAACAGAACTACCTAAACTGAAATGGCATCTGTCAGATCAAATGACTCCCAATGATGCACTCTTTGGAGACAGAGTTGAAGCAGTAATAACTATGAAGATCCTTGTGTATTCTCTGATAAAAGTGACACATTGGTCGTATTAGATATTACTTTATGTGCATGAAGCCATCTCAGGTCACTTCTCTTGACTGTGCGTTTATTTATTTGGTCACAGAAGGCAGCAGAAGTCCACTGACAGGTTACACAGGTAATCTCAGTGGGCTGTTACTACTTTTAGAGCCATTTGTTGTCTCTCTTGGTCTGCTGCTCTCTCACGACTAGACTGATACTGTATGTAAAGTTAGTGTTTGTGGGAAATGTTTTAAGCCTCAACTCATCAAAGACAATAAAATAAGATCATTTGAATATAAACATTTTATATTCTTGTGCACAACAGGACATTTTTAGATAAAGGTACATTTCCAATTCACTGAAGATCTACATCTCATAGTGATTCATATTTCTTACAATAACTGAAGTCTCAAAGTCTTGTCTTTAACCAAACCGATAAACATGTCATGCATGTGTAACAGCAATTGTGTCTCTTAGCAGATCTTTAAGGAAGTCAGTTTGAAGTCCCCTGTGATTTTGATGTAGCTGATGATGTCCATGCCATCACGGTTGGGAAACTGTACTTCATGTCCATCAGGAAGCTCCACTTCAAACATGTCTCCAGTCAGCTTCAACACCATCTAAAATAGAAAAGATACAGTAAAACCTTTTCATTTTAGCAGACATCTCAAGATCTCTCCAAACTAAATCTACCTGCATGGCTAAATATCACTAAAGTTAAGTGAGGAAATGTGTTTCTTGTGATTTGGGTAAACTGACCCATTAAACATGAAAACAAATCCGAGCTAAACCTTCTTCAGCTTCTTTTTTTTTTACAAAATACACGCATTCTCACTCCCTTCAGTCAGATTGCCTCACCTTGACTTCTGTTCCCCTCTGTAGGGGGTTGTGTATTTCCCGTTTCTCATCGGCCCAACGACCAGCAGCCTTTGAGTTGCAAACAAGAACGGCTCCATCAGTGTCGTCATGGAAACGAGGGTTAAAGTGCAGTGCCAGGTCGTCTGCACCACAGCCGAGATCGATCTCGAATCTGAGCGGATCAGAGATTATACAATAGATGTAGTCTTAATATTGACGTGTTTGCAGAGCATAAATATCACCGTTTTATTCAGTGAAGAAGCGAATATAAAACACATGTTATGGGTTTGGTTGGCTCACCCCTCAGCATCATGTGGAATTACCCCCTTTACTTTCAGCTGATCTCCAGCTCTTATCATCACGTTCTTCAATTCAAGTTGCTGAGAAACACAATTTTGCAGTTCAGGATTAACAAACCATTTAATTAGAAAATAAAAGATTGCTGTTATAATGGTACTCATATTTGTATTCTACACATTACAGAAGCAAAGTTAAATAGAAGCAAGAACAAAGCAGTCAAACTTACCATGCTCATTCTGGGTGCTGGTGATGGTGGACAGTCCTGGAGCAAATGGAAGATGTAAGAGGATGGTGTTGGCACACAAGCCTTCTGCCCTAGAAGACAACAAGAAAGTATCCTGACTGAAGTTTCACCCAATTTATAATGTGAAGCACAAAGGATTCAGTGATAGGACGGGTCACCGTTACAATGTGACCCGTTGATCATCAGGTTGATTTTCAACCTGTCTGTTAAGTTGATCCTATCAATTAAAGAGCATTGCTTTAATATTAATTATTGGGCTTGTGACAAAGTGGGTGAGAACACACCATTTGTCCCCATATTACACTGATCTATAAATCTAAACCATGCTTGTCAATTGTTTGTGTACCGTACCCACCATGTGTTCTACAGGTTAAAGGGGTAGGCACCCAACCATTTCCTCTATTTATACACTGGATGATGTCATCAGTGATGTCATTGGGTCACACCAAGTATGGGGGGGGGGGGGGGGGGGGTTATTGTTGGCTACCTAAAGGGGTGCTGTAAAGTATAGCTTTTGTCTGTTAACTATTGGAGTCAGTAATTGGTGTCACCTGCACTCACGGTAGGAACTAGATCCTGCTGATAGAAGGCTCTATATAAGGAGATGACTTTGACTGACCAGGGGAGAAAGGAAGATTAGTGTGCACCAGTGTGCACCAGTGTGCACCAGTGTGCACCAGTGTGCGTTACTTTATGATGAGTTGAGTTTTATTCAGTTACGCTAAGTTAACCGTTTGTTTTGTTTGGTTACACATGTAGCAGGGCACGTTTGTAAATAAAACACCTTTTTGTTATCTGGACAAAGTCTCTCGTGTCTGCCTCCTACTTCAGAAGCCACTCCCGTCAGGCTTCACCACAGGGCTATTGTTCACAATAACGCTGGATGTCTCTCTAATAATTAATTATTCATTTTACGATTACAATGTGACCCGTTGATCATCATGAATATCAAGTAGCCCTTTCAATGCAGATCTGATGTATTTAATCATTGCTGTTGAAATCATTTAGTGCGTAAAACTCTGCGTATCGGTCGATCACGTGATAATTTAAGCTGCACGCAGTTTTTGCTCTCTTTGAATGTCAGCGAGCAATGGACTTTAATTTACCGATGGTGTCAACGTGTGTTTTGATCTAACGGTGCAATCTGTATTTCAAATGTCTGGAAGTTCAGTTGTCAAGGGTAGAGTGTAACAAAAATATAAGGGTCGCTTTTTATTAAATGAAATATAAGATGCAGCCCTCCTCTCCACCCCAATAACCTTTGTACTGTCCCTAATACAAATGTGATCTGTGCTAATGGTCTGGTGTCTTTACTGTCCTCCAGGTCATATGTTAAAATAATCTAATCAGCGTCAATGCTGACAAAATATCACTTCTTGTAAATACTTTCAAACTATAGGGACCAAACTGTCAATTAGAATAATCTATTATTGTATGCTATAATAGTTGTATAGTTATTACAACTTAAAACTCAAACTCCATATATTCATCAGTGAGAATAACACAGATATCAATACGGATCATGTGTATTGGTGGACATGGTTATCAATCAATAAACAATCCTGGCCTACATATCAGTATAGCCGAGGGTTTATGTTGCACATATACTTTAGGATAATAATAATAATACAATAACCAAGGGCTCCGTATTCAGCGCCAAGATGGCAACCATTTTAATCCTTCTCACACACTTCTTCACAACCTCTTTTCTCTCTTTCTCTTTCTGTCTCCTCCTTCACAATAAAAGCACAAAACACATATACAGGAACCCTGCTTCTTAACATACTCAACATAATAGCTTACATCAGTAAAAGTCGACCTCAAGTTATCACAGTGTGAAACTGCGGTAACTGTTACAGTAAAATAATAATTGTGCTACTCATCAGTAACATTGTCACATGACCGCCTTGCTCGTCGTAGTTTCCCTCATGAAATTTATGAACTGTAGCTATGAAGACGATTGATTTATGTTATCGTTTCTAGATATTCAGTTTGGCTACTTTATTCTGAAAGTGTGTACCGGAAGTGGTAGTATGCTGCCATATCTGCAATGACGTTGTCTTTATTAATATATTGCAGTTCCACATTGGGACCACGGAAGGGCGACAAAACCCACGATTCTGAATGAAACAGTTTATTGCCAAGTCCGTTTGCACTACTCTATGACTGCCTTGAAACAAAGTGAAGATGAAGGTTAAATCGAGTGTATTTGGAATCACATACGAAAACTAGCTACGGCTGCCTCCATATGTGACCATCGTCTTGCAGGTCGTAGTGGACACTAAGTGGACATGACGGATGGCTTGGTCACTTTCCTTTGAAAGTATCTGCCGGAAGTATTGCTATGTCTTCATTGACGCTATTTTTACGAATTTAGTGAGTTGCAGTTCCAGACTGTGGCCACTGGAGAGCGGTATATATATATATATGAAAAGTAGACCTCAAGTGATCACAGTGTGGAACTGCGGTAAGTGTTACATCACAATTGTCAGAGGGCTACATTTCAGTAACATCGTCACAGAACCGAAAACGAGCTTCGGCTACACATCCATCTGTCGTTACCCTTCTGTCCATCTGTCATCTACAGCTTCGAGCCATAAAGCCCCTCTTTCTTTTTTAGGACATGGTAGAGGAACAGCGTTTTGGGATTCATTGTTGGTGCAAACAACGACACAGCAGTTTGTTTAAAGTAGAAGTTTGGAGACAACTTCAACAACTTCATTTGTTAACCCTGTTGCCCTCGACGTTTTTCCACTAAAATGAAAGTGGTGATTGGAGCCAACTCTGGATGAAGCATAGTAATTAACATTCCCTACCTGCCCACTCGATGCCCTCAGTGTTTATCACAAGACTTCCTCATTCACCTGCTCACCTGTCATCATCAGTCACTACAAGCCCAGGTTGATTGTTCCTTTGCCAGTTTGCCCCAGTTACCATGTGCCTACTTTGGTTTTCAGTGCAACAGTTCTTTATTATAATTTTTGCATACAACTGCATTCGTTGTTTTATATTTTGGCAGCAGGGATGCCAAACAGTTGCATGGAGCATCAAAAGCCTTCATTTGAAGACGTGTTTCTGGCCACTTCCTGGGTTTGTTACTTAAGTGACCCATTTCATAATACAATTGATAACTTAACAACTGAGTGTTGTGCTGTGTTTGGTTCCTTGTGTGACAACACAACAGGTTTCTCGTGTTGTGTTATCAGATTTCGCGGAAATCATGAGTCACATCTGTCCTACTTTCGCTTTCCAATCCTCAAGTAAACGCCTTACTCCAATCATTACGGGGACATTAACATTAACCTCATTCTAACCTCAAACTTTGAGCATTCCTTTGAAGTAAAATGTCTTCACTATGATGGTTTAAAGACTGAAATTAGTTCCCACAAAGATAACAATACGTTCCGTCCTGAGTCTCTATTGTTATGCGGACAGCATTCAATTGTACATTTTGTTCAAGCTTCAGAATGTTGAAAAGTGATGAAGGTAATTATGTTGTAAAATGTAAAAGCTTGTATATGGGATAAGAGTTTGTATGTTGAAATTCTCCCTTGTATAATATAGTCACACAACTGTAAACTGAATTTGAATTCACAGAATTCACGTTTCTTTCCCTCAATAGAGAGTGCAGCCTTGGTGATGACGCAGTGCTGGTGTGGTCTACAGCTTGGAGCCATAAAGCCCCTCTTTCTTTTTTAGGACATGGCATGGAATTAAATTGGATGTCAAAGTTTTGGGATTCATTGTTGATGTAACCAACTACACAGCAACTCTTAAACAAAGCGTTTATTTAATTTAAACCTGTTTGTTTAAAGTCAAAGTTTGGAGACATGTTTTCAATTCATTAGTTTACTCCCTTGACGTCTACGTGGGATGCAATATGTTTTCCCACTAAAATGGGCGTGGTGATGAGAGCTAACTCTGGACGACGTATTGCCGGTCTGAAACTGAACATCTAAGGTCCCGCCTCTAATTGGCCAATCTTGGGGTTCCTTCGTGAATAGTCCTCTGAGCAACGGAGCCGCTCTTTGAGCGACAGAGCATGTTCTGGGCTCTCTGTCTGAGGAGACGGAGCAGCAGAGCACAAGACTATTTAATAAAACGTTTAGCAATCCTAGCTACGTTACACTTTCACTAACTAACAAATACAGCCTATATATAGCCCAGATTGTTTGTTCCTATGCCAGTTCATCCCAGTTGCCATATGCCTAATACTTTGGTTTTCAAGCAGCCTAAACCCGACTCTGACTCGGCTCCACTACCTGGAACTGGATCTGAACCTGCTGCCTTTAAACTTGTCAACCAGTACAACCAGTATCAGAACCTGCCTGTTGCCCTACATTTACCTTTCTACCAACACCTGCTGTGAGCTAATGAATTAACAAAAAAGCCTTAATCAGTGCATACATTAGATAAGACAATTTACTGTGAATGTATTACTTTCAAGAAAATGACAAGTAACTGCAGCTGTCCGACAAAACATGGTGCAGTAAAATACAACATTCCTGACTGTAGTGGAGTACAGTAAAAGTATCAAGTACTTATGTGAATTACTTTCGTAAAATAATCAGTGCAACAGTTCTTTATTACAATTTTTGCATACAACTGCTTTCATTGTTTTATATTTTGCAGCAGTTTGGCAAACATGTTGGCAAACAGTTGCATGGAGCATCAAAAGCCTTCATTTGAAGATGTGTTCCTGGCCACTTCCTGAATGTTAGTCCAATATTTACTCAACCAACTGAGGGAAGAATCTGGCTCTTTAGGTGCTAAATGCTCCACTGTGTTAGCCAGCTAGTTGCTAACTGTGTCTGTCTGTTTGGTGCTGGGAAGCTAGTGTGTGTTTTTGGCGCTTTTTATTTTTCTGCTGCTGCTAGAAACAAACAGATTGATGAGAGTGGTTCGGCTGTAAAAGGCGAACTGGAGAATCAGTGGGTTTGTTTAAGTGACCCATTTTATAATACAATTGATAACTTAACAACTGAGTGTTGTGCTGTGTTTGGTTCCTTGTGTGACAACACAACAGGTTTCTCCTGTTGTGTGCTAAATTTAGCCTCCAAGAAAAACATAAATGTGTCCAAGAATTAAAAGGCAGACTGCAATCGCAGCACAATATATTTACAAAAGTTACAGCCAAGTTTTTTGGGCTGTAACTTTTGTAAATATATTGTTCATATCAAAGTTTTTCAGAGGGTGCATTGAAGCAGTGCATGCTAAAGGTATGTGAGCAGGTGTGCCCCGACCAGGTACAGACTTTTAAAAATGTCAGTTGTCAGAATGTCAGAAACACCATCGCAGACCGAGTTCAGGAACTAGCAGGCAATCTAACAACACAGCTAGCCGGAGAGACGAGCAGTTACTTGTCTTCTTCATTAGCTGTTGATGAAAGCACAGACAACACGGATACAGCGCACCTATCAATGTTTATAAAAGGCGTGAATGCAGACTTGACTGTCAGTGAGGAGCTCTTGATGTAGCTGCCATGATAACTTATTTTCTTTAAATGTTTGATCTTTGATAGAGTAATGTGGGTTTATTAACACTAAATTAAAAGGGATTTAAGTTATAATAACAGAAATGTGTTTAAATATATTTTTACATTTATATATCTGCATGTAAAATATTTTTACACTTGAATAAACAATCAAATGCAGAGACAGTTATTAAACAATATGTTAGGGAGTAGTTACATTTATACAGTCTTACAGTTACAACCGGCCCTTTGAGGGCAGCCATAATGCTGATGTGGCCCGGGGTGAAAATGACTTTGACACCCCTGGTCTAAAGGCTTACAACTATTTAATGAGCGGTTGGGTCCACGACCTCGTAACCGAAGTAGCATTGAATGACTGCCGTCTTGTTTTTGCCTGGGTAGCTAGCATTGCTAAAAACAATTCTCCTGTAGATAGCTAACTAGCTTTATCCCGCATACAAATAATGACCAAAAAAAGCTATATAGTTAGCTGCAGGGAGATAGCTAGCTAAAACTGCGAAAACACTAGCTACAGAACAAACAGGTGAAAATATTGCAGATGTGGCTAGCTATGTTTCGATATATACCACCATGGTCTGTGTTTTTTTCAGTGTTTTTGTCTCAATTTCCCCAAACTGGATGACACATGGGTAAGAAAGCCACAGAAGAGCAGAACTAAAGCACACATCCACCTATCAGCATGAGTCATAAGGAATCTACCAAAATCAATATATAGTATATCTTAATGATGATGTGTAAATATGTGTACAATCACAATCATTATTTCACAATCCTAACTTTCTCCAATGCCTTGGACAAGGTGTCAAATCTACCTTTGCACTGTTATTTAGAGCTATAGAGTTCCAGATAAATTATGTCTAATGATGAGAGAATCTATTGGGTAATCTGGAGTTCATGCATTTACTCTGCACTGTTGCAGCATTTAGTTACTTAAGAGTAAAGGTCTCTCCAAAAGAGAGCAAATAAATGATCAAGCCTCAAGCTTTCAGTCTGAAGCTTTACCTTAAAACTGTCATCAGGATCAGTTTAAATCAAAACTGAAAAATTAAGACTGAATCAATGCCTCTGTCCTTCTTTGGACTAACCTCTTATGTGTGAAAATATCTAAGGATCTCCAGATAGATGGCATACTTTATTTGAAAAAACAATTTGTGAACTCTTGTAGCTGTTGCTCTGCAAGTAACAAGTGTTCAGTATAACCAGTATGGGCTTGGCAATGTTTAAGTAGTGTGACCTTTACTGCCCATCTTCGTTTTCCTCTAAGTCACAAGTTACAGTTTTGTCATTACTGATTTCAAGTAATGTGCATGCAGAGTTTCTCAGCTCCTTATAACTATCCCGTCACATTGAGATTCGTTAAGAACAGGTGGGAGGGGTTTGTGAGGGCTGATCTAGAATTCAACAGTTTCCATTCTGATCTCTCTATATAAAGGGCGAGGACAACGAGTTTTCCTGCATACCCACATTTCCACAGACCAGGCGTCGGAAAGGAGACGGAGAAGAAACGGTGAGTTTCAAACTATATACTGTTTATGTGTCAAATATGAGCATGTACGGTTTATACAACAGACATTAAGATTTTCAAACAACTAAAGTTTGATATTGTGTTATTTTTCTTACTTTGCTGCTTTGAATTGTGTGGAAGACGCTTTATAAGAGTGCTTGCACACACGCGCGCGCGCACACACACTCACACACTTGTCTTTCTACTAAATGTTGGACCCTCATTGACATAATGCATTCCCTACCCCTACCTTTAACCATAAAAACTAAATGTCTAACCCCAACCCTCATTAAAACCCTATAAACCTAAATCTAAAACATTAGATTGTTTTTTAATGTCAGTTAGTTCCTTCGAATGCAGATATTTTTTTTACAATTTTGTAATTTAACTGTAATTTAACTTTTTACCACCGTCACCTGAAGCTTCTTTTAGACGAGTCGTTTCCTGCCAAAGACGAGGCTTTTTTCTGTTACGCGCAGGATTTGTTTTTTTTTTCTGTGAAGCGGTGCGCTATTCCGGTGCGCTCCTCTGACCTGTACCTCTGTGTCTCTGCGTGTGCTTCTGGAAAGCTTTGGGAAACAGCTTTGAGATGCACTTAAGCGGAGGTGGTTTAACACTTGCATGTACCATGAGCCACACGAGATGGTGAGATGTAAATGTGATCAGAAGTGTTTTATATCAGCGTCGGTTTTTCCGCGTTTCCGTGGTTAAAGTAGCCGCACCTGTCTTCGGAGTGTGCGATCGATATCACATTTTAACAGGGGTGTCAAAGTCATTTTCACCCCGGGTCACATCAGCATTATGGCTGCCCTCAAAGGGCCGGTTGTAACTGTAAGATAATGTAACTACTCCCCAACATATTGTTTAATAACTGTCTCTTATCACTTAAATCATTTTAATTTAGGATTAATAAACCCACATTACTCTATCAAAGATCAAACATTTAAAGAAAACAAGTTATCACATTAACTTTGTTCAAAGCTATTTTTGTCTCCTCTGCATCACTAATGTCCCTCCCCGTCGTCGTCCCGTGCATGGCAGCTACATCCAAGAGCTCCTCACTGACAGTCAGGTCTGCCTTCACGCCTTTTATAAAAATTGATAGGTGCGCTACATCCGTGTTGTCTGTGCTTTCATCAACAGCTAATGAAGAAGACGAGTACCTGGTTCGTTGTCTCTCCGGCTAGCTGTGTTGTTAGATTGCCTGCTAGTTCCTGAACTCGGTCTGCGATGGTGTTTCTTCACAAACTGACATTTTTAAAAGTCTGTACCTGGTCGGAGCACACCTGCTCACATACCTTTAGCATGCACTGCTTCAATGCACCCTCTGAAAAACACTTTGCTGCATCATTTTTGGCTGTAACTTTTGTAAATATATTCTGCTGCGATTGCAGTCTGCGTTTTAATTCTTGGACAATTTTAATGTTTTTCTTGGAGGCTAAATTTATCATATTCTGTGTTTGGTGTCAACACGTGAATTGTATTCCTTCATCACCGACACTGCCTCACAGCACAGAAGACAGACCGTTTCTTCTCCTTGAAGCACAAACATGAATTCACTTTCATATATTTATTTACAGTTTCTTCCCTCTGCATACATTTTTCTCTTCTTGGACATTTTGGGATTGATCTCCTGTCCACCTGTTGTGATAGTTTTAATGTTGGCACACAGACATCATGTCGTTGCCGTGAGTGAATAATAGTGGTGTAACGGATCCCCCCTCACGGTTCGGCACACATGTGAACCACGGATTAATTACACAGTTTACCTTCACCATCACAGTGTGAAATACAATTTAACTGACAAAGTTAAACGCCAATATGGAAAAACTGCTGTCTAGCGGCAGGATGCCGTCATTTCGCGGGTCACAAAGTCGACATGCATTGTGGGAGATGTAGTTTATGGTCACTGTAAAGCAGCACAGAGTTTAATTTTCAGACAATCATTTGGAAGCCCATTTCCGGCAGCAACAATCCATTTTTATGTCAAATGTAGGGTAACCTAGAGCTGCTTCTAATTGTGTTTAAGTATCTTATAATTTCGACTTTCTATCTAATAATTCCAGTCGAAATTATGATATTAAAAGTCATAATTATGACTTTCTATCTCATAATTTCGACCATGGGGATATTTTTATTATCAAGTCTATTCTAATTATTTATTTATTTTTTTGCTGGCGGATTCGCGGGCCACATAAAATGACGTGGCTTGCCTTGAGTTTGACACATGTGGTCTACATGCACACATGAACTACTTTTACTGTGTACTTTTTGAGTAATCCAAGGTCAAAATCCATCCAGAGACCGAGATTCAGCCTTTTCGTCTAATTTTTGTTTTAAAATGATATTTAGATGCTGATAGTTTTGGACTTTTACTTAAAGAACGTTTTGATCGCTGGACTATTACATTGAATATATATATACATACCGGCTTTGTGCTTTTTTATCTCTGAAATGAATCCTTTCCCCCGATATTTGAGGTTGGGTTTTTTTAATACCTGATAGGTCTACCTATCTTGCATTACCCAACCACAATTTCACCGTCACAAATCACGCCTCTTCACCCCGCCACCGAGTAGGAGCGTGTGATGAGCGCATTTTGGCAGAGATTACTTTGTTTTATTCTTTTAATTGTTTTGCCGCATACAAGCTCATAATTCTTCGGTGTGCAATTTAATAAATAAAACGATGACCAATCGTCAAGGGGAGGTTCATTTTTCACTACCATAATGATGGACATGTTTAATGGACTAGCACATGTCATTGCTACACCTCAAATAACATTATTTAGTTGCAAATTCAAGAAAGCCTTCAGGCGAACCACTGACACTCGCTAGACCATTAAACATTTCCATAACTTTGGTAGTGAAAAATAAACCTCCCCTCAGATAACACTAGGTAAAAACCTGTGACTTAAAGTCATCAGCACTCATTTGACAGACGACAGCTCTCATCCGTCTGAAATGCCATGACTTTATCTTCGTAGTATTACGACTTTTTCCTCAAAATATTCTGACTTTATTCTCAAAATCTCAGACCACAGATCTTTTTTGAATAAGCAGAAATCTCTTTTAAACACAAAGCCCATATGGGCAGTGGTTTATGGATTAATTCAAGTTAATGTATTTATCATATTTGTGAATAGATGCCACATGTAGGCTAGGCTACATTTAAAGAGGTTACTTCCCCAAACAAAGGACACAAAAGAGGACGTGTGTGTTTACTCAGCAGGGATATCATTAAATGAGAGAAGTATGTAATTTTTTTTTAAAGCAGTACCGATTCTGTGAGAGCCTTATGCTTTATATTCCATTATATCTTGTCAACTGGTGCCTGAATTTTGCACGGTTATACATAAAGACAGTTTCATCATAAATTCATGCATAAAATGTTATCTGTGATTCTATCATTTATCTTATTAAATAATTAGTTCAATCAACTCTAATGGTGATGTGCGTTTGCAGAAATAGTTTGTTTTACTTGTCTCAATTACTTTTTCATAGGCCGACAACATGACTCTGTAAAGATGAAGAGCAGATAAGATGGAGGAAGACGACGATAAGAAGGCAGCAGGAGGACGAGAGTCTGTCCCATCTGCAGCCAATGAGAGAGGTAATATTTTAAACTAGATTTGATTGTACAGTTACATAGATTTTATAGATTATATTTCAGTTGAGTTTCAGAAGCTGTGACGAAATATTAAAATGTATCAAATTAATCATGTGAAAATGAGAATTAGTTTATTACCTTTTATTCTGTAATTGCATTTCTGCAAACTGTATAACTTTTGACAATGCTGTTTCAGCGAATACTGCAGTGTTACATAGTGATGTTATTCTCTGTTTATTATATACCTGAACTCACACTAGTGTTAATTGGTGAAACAAATTCCATTGAGATTGGAAACATTTTCAAATGTTCTCAGATGCAACATGTTGTTTTTTAGTCTTCTCCTTGTGTTGCTTTAATCTGAGTTCTGCCTTCACTCTCTCTTGTAAACATGTCAAATTAAGAATACAAATGAATCAACAGCAATTCATCGTTCCTGAAACAGTGTCTCTTTAATTAATGACAACATGTGAATGAATCAATGTTCTGTATTCTTACAGTCTCAGATGATCAGCAGCCTCTGAAGACAAGCAGCAGCCTTGAATTCCTGCCACCTTACAGTGAGTTAAACTGAACTGAGTCAGAAACATTCTTGTGTTCATTATAATCTGATTACAATGTTTACAGGTGATGGGTCACTGGTTAATGTTCAAGTTTCAAAATGACAACAGCTGACACATTCACTCTAGTCCACCTTTAAAAAAAAAACCTTTATTCTCTGTTTATTATATACCTGAACTCACACTAGTGTTAATTGGTGAAACAAATTCCATTGAGATTGGAAACATTTTCAAATGTTCTCAGATGCAACATGTTGTTTTTTAGTCTTCTCCTTGTGTTGCTTTAATCTGAGTTCTGCCTTCACTCTCTCTTGTAAACATGTCAAATTAAGAATACAAATGAATCAACAGCAATTCATCGTTCCTGAAACAGTGTCTCTTTAATTAATGACAACATGTGAATGAATCAATGTTCTGTATTCTTACAGTCTCAGATGATCAGCAGCCTCTGAAGACAAGCAGCAGCCTTGAATTCCTGCCACCTTACAGTGAGTTAAACTGAACTGAGTCAGAAACATTCTTGTGTTCATTATAATCTGATTACAATGTTTACAGGTGATGGGTCACTGGTTAATGTTCAAGTTTCAAAATGACAACAGCTGACACATTCACTCTAGTCCACCTTTAAAAAGCTGTGACTTCCTACTTGGTTATGAATCTAGTTTTATTGTTTTGATTTTAGTTTAAGTCTTGAATTTGAAGAGTAGTTTTTTATTAATCCAGTTTTTTCTTCTCAGTGTCTGAGCTGAGGGAATGTGTCAGAGGCAACGTTCGCAAAACGTTGCCTCTGAGTTGCCCACTGGTAACCAAGTCTTGGATGTTTTACTTGTAAACCAAGTCGAACATCAACAACCTGAGGAAACTGTAAAAACTAAAGTACTGCACAGGCCTAACACTGAGGCTCGATCCCGGCTCATTCCTGAGTCCTTGGCTCAGGTATCTTTATCAGATTGTCTATCTATGCGTTAAAATCTGAACAATCAAATCAAACTTAGAAAATTACCCTTGGTACAATCAGGTGGATTTTGTGGTTCGCCCGACATAGGGGGAAACCAGAGCACGGCATAAAAATAGTGACTCCCTCTGTCTCACTCCCAAGCATGCTGCAGACCTCAGAAAACCTTACCTTAAGAATAAGGGTGCAAGCATGACAGACGGGATACTTTTGGAAGAAAACTTAAGCCGGCAAAAAAACCTCGAACTAGACCAGTAATTAAATAATTAACAAAATAACGATTTGGATAGATACAAAACCGTGTGCCACCTTCACCCTGGGCCTTTCCAAGCCGACCTAGAGCCCGTGGTCACGGCACCTCAGAGTATACAAGCTCTGTTTAATCATTTTCATTGGTTAATATTTGTAATACTCACAGAGAGACATAAAGGGTGACCAACAGCATTGATTCATGAACAAATATAAATGAGATATGAGGTGAAGCCTTGTTTGTAGTAGCAGATTTAATACTGTAAGTAATAATTAATAAATATATTAATGAATATATAACGATAATGAATAACACATAATTATGAATCATAGACCCATGAATTGGTGTAAAAAGGTGAAGGGAAGTGACGGCACTCAGCTTCAGTTATCAGACACAATAATTAGTTAAAGTAACAGAATTTAACATTACATTTAATTTAAAACTTCAAAAACTTCAAATATATATATAATAATCAATCGAATATCATTTCTCAGGGTTGCTGCAGAGCTCTTGGTATAGTGTACCTTCACATTGTTTTATCAGTTCTGGTTATGCCCTAATCTGAATTCTGGGAAACATTTTCAAATGTTCTCAGATGCAACATGTTGTTTTTTAGTCTTCTCCTTGTGTTGCTTTAATCTGAGTTCTGCCTTCACTCTCTCTTGTAAACATGTCAAATTAAGAATACAAATGAATCCACAGCAATTCATCGTTCCTGAAACAGTGTCTCTTTAATTAATGACAACATGTGAATGAATCAATGTTCTGTATTCTTACAGTCTCAGATGATCAGCAGCCTCTGAAGACAAGCAGCAGCCTTGAATTCCTGCCACCTTACAGTGAGTTAAACTGAACTGAGTCAGAAACATTCTTGTGTTCATTATAATCTGATTACAATGTTTACAGGTGATGGGTCACTGGTTAATGTTCAAGTTTCAAAATGACAACAGCTGACACATTCACTCTAGTCCACCTTTAAAAAGCTGTGACTTCCTACTTGGTTATGAATCTAGTTTTATTGTTTTGATTTTAGTTTAAGTCTTGAATTTGAAGAGTAGTTTTTTACTAATCCAGTTTTTTCTTCCCAGTGTCTGAGCTGAGGGAATGTGTCAGAGGCAACGTTCGCAAAACGTTGCCTCTGAGTTGCCCACTGGTAACCAAGTCTTGGATGTTTTACTTGTAAACCAAGTCGAACATCAACAACCTGAGGAAACTGTAAAAACTAAAGTACTGCACAGGCCTAACACTGAGGCTCGATCCCGGCTCATTCCTGAGTCCTTGGCTCAGGTATCTTTATCAGATTGTCTATCTATGCGTTAAAATCTGAACAATCAAATCAAACTTAGAAAATTACCCTTGGTACAATCAGGTGGATTTTGTGGTTCGCCCGACATAGGGGGAAACCAGAGCACGGCATAAAAATAGTGACTCCCTCTGTCTCACTCCCAAGCATGCTGCAGACCTCAGAAAACCTTACCTTAAGAATAAGGGTGCAAGCATGACAGACGGGATACTTTTGGAAGAAAACTTAAGCCGGTAAAAAAACCTCGAACTAGACCAGTAATTAAATAATTAACAAAATAACGATTTGGATAGATACAAAACCATGTGCCACCTTCACCCTGGGCCTTTCCAAGCCGACCTAGAGCCCGTGGTCACGGCACCTCAGAGTATACAAGCTCTGTTTAATCATTTTCATTGGTTAATATTTGTAATACTCACAGAGAGACATAAAGGGTGACGGCACCTCATATCTTATCTTTATCGTGTCAGATTAATTCATTTGGGTTTAGGAAACCAATACAAAATATATGCATCATCCCACAACTGTTTAATTTAATTGAAAGTACCTATAGCAGAATTTCAGGAGCGGGACCTCACCTCAACCGTGTCACTTCCTGCAAACAAGCAAAGAACATAAGAAAAAATTGTTTGTTGATCTGGTTCATTTTTTGTTCTGCAGGTCCCTTAGATATGGATATGAGTGGGAACAAAGACAAGGTAAGAAACTCCAAATGTCATTTTTTACTTTACGTTGTATGACATCAGTTTTTCTATATACATTACATGTTTATTTAATTATTTACAGAAGTCAGTGAAGCTTTCTGAAGAGATCAACATGAAGAAACAACATCAAAGAGAAACTGAAGCACTGCTTGACAGACTTCACCTTCAAGACAAACAGCAACAGAAGTTGTCACCAGCAGATGTTCTCAAAGTAGGTCCACCTGTGAAACAGGACCATGACACATCTGAGAAAGATATAGCTCATACTTTTATTCAGAGGTTGATGATGTTAGACTATAGAGCAAGATATATTCCTGTAAGACAATTTACTTTACGTTGTATGACATCAGTTTTTCTACACATTATATATTTATTTACTTATTTGCTGAAGTCAGTGAAGACTTCTGAAGAGATTAACATGAAGGAAGAACATCAAAGAAATACTGAAGCACTGCTTGACAGACTTCACCTTCAAGACAAACAACAACAGAAGTTGTCTCCAGCAGATTTCCTCAAAGTAGGTCCACCTGTGAAACAGGACCATGACATGTCTGAGAAAGATGTAGCTCATACTTTTATTCAGAGGTTGATGATGTTAGACTATAGAGCCAGATATATTCCTGTAAGACAAGACAGTCCTGAGGTGAGCCACTCAAACCCTGTTGAAGAGTTTGATACTAATAAAACAGACGATGATACGTTTGATGCTCTTTACAGCACCAATGTAGACTCTGATCAATCAAATCTCAAGACTCACGTGCATCCAATGGATGTTCAAATGGCAGTATTTCACTGCTCAGACAGCTTTTTAAAGCAGAACATGATTACAAAGCTATCACAATGTCAGTACGCCTTACCATTGCTTGTTCCTGACCCAGTAACAATGGATATTGACTGTCCTCTGTGGACATTCAGACAAATAAGAAAAACATGGAAGATAACTGACAAGAAAGATAATTCAAACATTGTCACCATGAAGAGTATGCCCATCTGCAAAGCTGAGACACCCATGGTGTCATTTCTCCGCCTGGGTTCACCATCTCTGTCTAAATCTGAGCTGATGAACACTTTGATCAACGATCGTCACAAAACCTTCTTCCACAGAAACTGCCCAGGTAGTACCAAGTCTCGCCATCTGATGGATGGTGTGGCAGAGATTGCCTGGTACTGCCCTGCTGGAAAACCCAATGATGCCTTCACTGACTGCATTGCCTTCTGTAATCTCCATGGTGATGCTCTGTCAATTGTAAAACAGCGTGACATACTGACTGACAAATCTTCAGTCAATGTTGTACTTGTACCAACTCTGGAAAGAAATGATAAAAACAGTGCAGTGATCTCAGCCCTTCTCAAGTCTCCAAAGCCTCTCATTATTCTCATTGCTGATAGCGATGCTGATGCTGTCCAGATGAAAAAGGGAAAATACAAAATGGGTTTGAATGACAAAAGCCAGTCAAATGTTTCTGAAGAACTAAAAAAAATCATTGGAAAGATTTTGTCTGGACCACATGAAACCTTCCAGCTTGAATCCATGGCTGAAGTTTCTGGAGTCAAAGTGGATGAAGATGATGAAGCCTGCCAAAAAGGAAAATCTGCTGCAATGGAAATTGTGGACTTGCTTCAGGGGATGGATGTTTCAAAGATCAAAGATACATATCTCCGTTGTCAAGGCCAACTGTGGCATGAATGGTGCAAAATCAACAAAGAACTGTATCACCTCAAAGGAAACATTGAGAAGGAGAAATGTCAAAAGCAAAAGAAACTGACGCAAATACGAGAAGATCAATTCACTGTTTCCTGTAGTGAACCAATGAAGTTGTTCATTGAAAGCATCTCATCTTTGTCAGCAGAGGAAAAAGATTATTTCTTGAAATGGACTCAGATCTTAATAGATGCCCTCTCCACAGACTACCTCGGTTCAATTCTCCAAATCTATGATGAAAAGTGGGCTGAGGTCTTGGCCTTGAAGAACAAGCATGACAAATCTGATCTGCTAAAAAGAAAGCAAACTGAGCTGAATGAAATATCAACACAACTACAGTCAGCAACCTTTGGCTTGGAGCACATCTTCAGAGAAATGGGACAGATCTATGAAGCTCATGCATCTCTGCAGAAACAACCAGAGAGGGGACAGACTGACTGGTCTAAATACCCCGAGCTGGCTGCAGAGCTGATGATATCAGGACACCCAATGGAGCTGATGGATGGTGATGCAGGTCATGTACCTTTAAAATGGATCTCTGGTCTTTTAGATGAAGTCATCAAGAAACTGGGTGACAAGAGAGTCTTTGTTTTGTCAGTGTTGGGCGTACAAAGCAGTGGAAAATCAACAATGCTGAATGCCATGTTTGGGTTACAGTTTGCAGTGAGTGCTGGCAGGTGCACCAAGGGTGCCTTCATGCAGCTGGTCGAAGTGTCAGAGGAGATCAAGAAAGACTTTGAGTTTGACTATGTACTAGTGGTGGACACTGAAGGACTGGGTGCTCTTGAGTTGGAAGGTAAAGACACTCTTCACCACGACAATGAACTGGCAACATTTGTTGTTGGTCTGGGAAACATGACACTGATCAACATCTTTGGAGAGAATCCAGCTGACATGCAAGATGTTCTGCAGATTGTTGTTCAGGCTTTCATGAGGATGAAGAAAATTAAACTTTCTCCAAGTTGTGTGTTTGTTCATCAGAATGTTGCAGATATTGGTGCTGCAGAGAAAAACATGGATGGGAAGCGACGGCTGCAAGAAAAACTGGACAAGATGGCCCAACTAGCAGCCAAAGAGGAGGTTTGTGATGCTGAGTGCTTCAGTGACGTCATTGCATTTGATGTGCAGAAAGATGTGAAATACTTTGCCCAACTTTGGGAGGGAAGTCCACCTATGGCTCCTCCAAATCCAGGTTATAGTGAGAGTGTCCAAGAGCTGAAGACCATCATCCTCTCTAAAGCTAAACAGTCTGCTGGGATCACTCTCTCGCAGTTCAAAAGCAAAATTCATGACCTGTGGAATGCCCTGATGAACGAGCAATTTGTTTTCAGTTTCAAAAACACACTTGAAATTGCAGTGTACAGAAAACTTGAGGTCCAGTATGGGAACTGGACCTGGACCCTGAGGAGCAACATGTTGACCATCGAGAACGGGCTTCATACCCAAATTCAAAATGGAAAGCTTCACAAGGTCGAGCTCAATCATCTTCATCAAGAATCGAACAAAACCTATGGTGAAGTCAAACAAGCAATGACAACATACTTCGATGATGACGGAGACAAAGACATGTTGGTTCAGTGGCGAGGCCGATTTGAAAGCAAAATCAAGGAGTTTCATAATGAACAAGTGACAGAAGTTAAAAGAAAACTGGATGAAGTCATCCAGCAGAAAAATGCTTGTAAAAAGCTTGATGATAAGAAGACAGAGTTTGAGAACAAGCTGCTACAAAAGAGCAAAGAACTCGCTCATCAGTTAAAGGACAAGGCAAACGATGAAGAGGAACTTAAAAAGCAGTTCAGCTCTGTTTGGAGTGACTTGGTTAGAGAACTAACTGCAGATACAAAACCTATTGAGGACATCAACTATGAAGAAGATCAATCAACTGTCCTCCAGGAGCTTGGTTTTGAATGGTCTCTCATTAATGAATCCAAAATCAGTGGCAAATACAAACAAATAGCAGAGGTTGGTGATTACTTTCATTATGTATCTCTGATCAAGCACCACGATCATGAAAATGACATGGAAAGTAACACAAGAAGACAGAGAAACAGATTATTTGAATATGTTTCAGAACAAACTACAAAAATGAAATATTCCTGGAAGGGGTATTTTCAGCATGAAGAACAGCAAGAGATCAGATCCCTCATTGACGATGTTGAAAAACAGTCCCTTGATGCAATTAAGAGCAAACCTGTTGCTACAAGAGGCTACAGTCCAACTTACTTGCAAGAAGTGGCCAACAATGTAAAACGAAAGGTGACAGAGTTTGAATCACAGAGGAAATATGCTCTAAAGAAGGAGTTCACAGTTGATCTCTTGCTGTATGTATTTCACAGAGCAGAGAGATGGCTTTCAGAGTCCCACATGAAATTCAAAGGGAACAATGATGCACACTCTTATGTAGAAAGCAAGAAAATGCAATATTACAACATTTTCAGAAGCTTCTGCAAAGGAAGCTCATCTGCTGTTGTGCTTGGACAACTGATCTGTGACAAGCTGAAGAGTTCCACTGTCGAGGTCGTCTGTAACAACACTGCCAAGGATTTCGCTGATGAGATGAAGTGCAATTACCCAGCATTCAATGGGAACAGGTCGAACTTTAATGGCTTCATCACCTACATCCGACATCCAAGGAACCAAGCAGAGACATATATAAGAGAAGAAGTAGAGAAATACATCTCCACAGAACAGGGAAAAGAGAAAGCGCTGAAGATACTCAAGAAAAATGTTTACGACATCAACACGCTTGTTAGTCAAGCTTTATATGAAGCAACAGAGAAAGTCAAAACCCACAAAGGAGACCCAGACATGTGGATGGAGGAATTTTCCAGTTTGCTAAAAGATAAGCTAACATTCAAGACCATCTGTTGTCAAAACTTTGACTTGTGTGACTCAAAAGCTTTTGACTTCCTTAAAGAAGAGATACAGAAAGGTCTTGTATCCATCATAAAGGAGTTGAGCAGCCTCTCACTGGATAACATGAAGGAACTCAGGATGAAGTCTGTGAAAATCCTCATCAATCAGCTGTGTGACTAATGCTGGGTAAAGTGTCCATTCTGTGCAGCTGTTTGCACCAACACAGTGAATGATCACAAAGAGATAGACCACAGCGTGCCTTTTCATCGATCTGTGGCAGTTAATGGAATGCATGTAATAAACTCCGTGGAACTGTGTATTGAGTTCTGCACAACAAGTATTGCAAGTACCGTATTTTCCGCACTATACGGCGCACTGGGTTATACGGCGCACTGTCAATGAATGGTCTATTTTCGATCTTTTTTCATATATAAAGCGCACCAGACTATAAGGCGCATTAAGCAAAACAAAACAGTCAGTCAGTCAAACTTTGCGATTACGGCATCCAGCATGCCCGGATCCCTCTCGTCATTATCAGAGTCAGAGTCAGTGTCGTTGCTGTTACCTGGCAGTTCAGTGATGATTCCGGCCTTCGTGAAAGCTCGGACCACAGTTGAGACTGATACCTTAGCCCAGGCATCCACGATCCATTGGCAGATAGTAGCGTAAGTCGCCCGGCGCTGTCTCCCTGTCTTGGTGAATGTGTGTTCGCCTTCTGTCATCCACTGCTCCCACGCAGCTCGCAGTTTAACTTTGAACGCCCTGTTGACACCAATATCTAGCGGCTGGAGTTCTTTAGTTAATCCACCCGGAATGATGGCAAGCTCCGAATTAGTTTGCTTCACTTTGTTTTTGACAGCATCGTAATATTAACATATGTAATATTATGGCGAAGCACAGTATGTATTACTCCGCGACGCTCCTGACTACGGTAGCCGTAATGTCACGGCTCCGCTGTGACCTCAGCTCGTCTCCCCTCTGTTCTCTGTCTGTGTGTGTGTGTGTGTGTGTGGCTTGAGCGCGGCCGCAATCATCTGGCACCGGGGCTCATCTCCTCACCTGCCAACAGTTAGACCTCATCACCGTCAGCTCAAATACCCCGGCTTCCTGCAGTCTCATCGCCAGATTGTTTCATCAGCTCAGTGGTAGCTATAACCTCTGCTCCTGTTGAGCTAAACCATTTTTCCTGGAGCAAGGCTGGCTGCGACGTGGAGCCACGTCGCAGCCAGCCGCTCACTCCGCCTCGCTGCTCCACCTGCATGCTCCTCCGGCTCCACAGACAAAGCCAAATAAAACCTTTTTCTCACCTACTCTGCCGTCCTGGTGTCTGCGTTTGGGTCCAGAACAAACCGACCGTAACACGTAATGCTGCAAGAGGTGCGGCTTTGTAGTTTACCAAAGTCGTACTAAAACATTTTGACAGAGCGCCGTGTACCACACAAAATCGCTTCGAGGTCAGTAAACACAACCAGAATGAATCCATATATAAAGCGCTCCGGATTATAAGGCGCACTGTCGTTTTTTGAGAAAATTAAAGGCTTTTAAGTGCGCCTTATAGTGCGGAAAATACGGTAATAGAAGTTTCCACCCTAACGGAGATTCAAAAGTGCTCATTCCCTATAAAAAGTACCGAACTGCTGGCCCAAATTTTGCTAACTGGGCAATTACATCTGATGGGTCTAAGCTGGAATATTGGAAATGGTTTGTGAGTCGATTTGAGAAGGAAGTGGAAGACCACTATGGATTAAAATTCCAGGGCAATGGTCAAATTCCGAGCGAGTGGAAAACACACTCTAATGAACAAGCTATTAAAAGTTTGGATAAATAGTTCAATCTGTGAGTCAGCCAATACAACCACAACCCTGCTGAAAACCATGATACTGGTTTAACATGATTATTCATTAATCAGATTGCTATCAAACAACATACATTAACATTTGATTATTTTACTATTGACGGGGGAAGTTGTGTGAATCATAAATGTGTCAATGAATCATTACAATTTACACGTGATTAGACTGGTTCACAGAAATCAGATTACTTTATGCAAACGAACACTTAAAACAAAAGAGTTCACAAGAACAATACTAATATGGGGAATTTAGTGAGTCTTAAAAACATTCTCAAAATATGAATATTAATTTCAAGTCAATGACTCATCTAAAGTTGGTCTGTGAGGATTTCTGTAAATGAAAATTGTTTTCATAAAGTAAAAGTCGAGGAAAGAGTTGTGAGAGGCTGAGACATTTTAGCAATAACTAATGGAAGCCATATTTCTTTGTTTAACCTCTATAATTAATACAACTGAAAATCCTGTAATGAGTATTGTATGTTTGTATTTTTGCATGGCGTAGGTTTTGTTATGGGAATTGTTTTGTTAAGATGCTCATGTGCTTGTAGCTGCCAAAACATAATGAAGATTTTGCAGAGTGAAGTAGAACCAAACAGTGACTGTTGTGAAACTGTAAAAGCCTGAAGAAGTATCAGGTTTTCTGTTTGCCATGACAACTTCTAAAATAATATTTCAAACATAACTGATGAAGGATGCTTTATGGTTCTGTATTTAAAGTGTTACGTTTTGTTATTTCTATCTCACTTCAACCAATCGGTTATTATATCCCCACAATCTGTGATTTAGCCAATATAACCACGACACTGATGAAAATCATAATTGTTTTCACATAATTAATCATTAATCATTAATCAGTATTGAAGTGTTAAGTTGTGTTATGTTTATCTCCTTTAAACCAATCTGTTATTTCCACACAAGTATGAGTTTTGTTGTTTTTATGTAGAAACTTACTGTATCCTATTCTGACATCCAAGAGTGATGTAAACAGATTTAAACAACTTAAGTCATTGAGAAGAAATCTGTTGAGTTTAACCTGTCTTGTTACAATAAAAATAACTTCTTCATATCTACTGAAATACCAGGTTTCTTAGTGTTTATGATTAATTTACTCCTTTAAGTCTGCCAAAGACTCAGTGCATTTATTTCTTATACTGTAGTGTATTTTTTCAAGGTTTTTATGCTTCAACGCCAGCCACAGTCATGGCCAGAGGCATAATATTTGTTGGTTGTCTGTACGTCCTGTCCTTTTTCATGAATTTATATATCCTAGGAACACAAGGATGAACTGATTTTGATGTCAATTCGGTGGTCACAAAATGCATTTTTGGCCTTAACTCAAGTATTCATAAGCTAAATATGACAATTTCACACAAATGTCTAATAAGATAAAATAATGGAAGTGAAGACATTTTAAACAGACATGGATGTAAACTGCAACATGACTGGTTGGCGGGGGCATAGAACCGGGAGGCGTTCATTTCTAGTATTTCTAGTATCATTAAATCTCAGAAAACAGCATAAAATCTGCAAACATGGGTCGTCATCTTTGACTGTATGAATATGATATTATTATCAATTGTGTGTTGTTTAGATTAGACTGAGCCCTTCATATCTTCATAGGATCAGGTATTTTTCACAGAGCCCAGCATGTTGCACTGCAAAGTTTCTACAGTAGCCCAGACGGACAAACCAAACACTGGCTCTAGAGACGGCCTTTCGCTTTTTTAAACTTAAAGTGGCAAATTGAATTTGGTGACACAAATGTTTTCTACACGCTCGGAAAGGAAGGGTGAGCAGAAGGATGTTCACTTAATTGCAATCTAAAACCTCACCGCTCGATGCCACTAAATCCTACACACTGGTCCTTTAAGACCTTTGCCCAACTATGACAGGTACCTTTGAGCAAGTTGGTTAAAGGAGAGGTTCTTCTCCTTCCTCTGTTTGTTCAGTGCTTAAAAACAAATATTATCGAACAAGGATTATATGGTAAACATAATTATGTTACGATATCTGCTTCAGTCTCACTTTTTTTTAACACAAACCCACACACACACCTTTCCATTGAATATCCATGACAGCGCACTGTCCACTGTCCACTTGACCTTTGCCCTGAAGTAAACAGATGTACCGTGTAGTCATTTTAAGTAGCTAGCCCGAAATTATAAGGGAACAATTGTAGTTTTCCTGTTGGTAATAAAGTAATTTTGAAATTAAATCACATCAGATAAGTGATGCAAAAGGCATCATTCTCTGAAATGTCCAGATTTTTGGTCAGTTATGGTCATACTGTATCCTGTAATAGTAGGAATAGAATAGGTACAGTTAAATAATAACTACAGTAAAAATGATCTCCTAAGTTCTTCCCAAACGTGCATTTTATTGCTCGGTGGGTCTTACATACCCTGTAATAATAGAATAGGTATCAGTAGTTAAGAGGAGACACTACAGATGAACAGGGTAAAGAGTCCACAGATGATTACTTCTATTAATCATCTGAACACCGGATATTCAATATCAACATTAAGATTAACCCATAGTCGTCATGAACTTAGTTAATCTTGAAGGATTTGTTGTCTTGTGCAAATGCAAATGAACGTGTCATGATGTGAAGAGATGAAATAAAGAGTCTGTTGCAAACATGAATAATGACACCGATAAAGAAAATGAAGAGGAAACACAGAACATGAAGTTGATCAAATAAAGAATTTGTGACAAGAGCAAAGATTTGGAGTAAGATCTTACTGAGATTGTTTGGACGGAGAAATAAAACTTTGTGAAACAGAACTACCTAAAGTAAAATGGCATCTGTCAGATCAAATGACTCCCAATGATGCACTCTTTGGAGACAGAGTTGAAGCAGTAAACTATAAAGATCCTTGTGTATTCTCTGATGAAAGTGACACATTGGTCCTATTAGATATTACTTTATGTGCACGAAGCCATCTCAGGTCACTTCTCTTGACTGTGTGTTTATTTATTTGGTCACAGAAGGCAGCAGAAGTCCACTGACAGGTTACACAGGTAATCTCAGTGGGCTGTTACTACTTTTAGAGCCATTTGTTGTCTCTCTTGGTCTGCTGCTCTCTCACGACTAGACTGATACTGTATGTAAAGTTAGTGTTTGTGGGAAATGTTTTAAGCCTCAACTCATCAAAGACAATAAAATAAGATCATTTGAATATAAACATTTTATATTCTTGTGCACAACAGGACATTTTTAGATAAAGGTACATTTCCAATTCACTGAAGATCTACATCTCATAGTGATTCATATTTCTTACAATAACTGAAGTCTCAAAGTCTTGTCTTTAACCAAACCGATAAACATGTCATGCATGTGTAACAGCAATTGTGTCTCTTAGCAGATCTTTAAGGAAGTCAGTTTGAAGTCCCCTGTGATTTTGATGTAGCTGATGATGTCCATGCCATCACGGTTGGGAAACTGTACTTCATGTCCATCAGGAAGCTCTCCGGACCAACATCTTGGATAAAAAAGATTAATGTGAAAAATCTAGCCTTGGCATGAATGCAGTGATGTCATCATGAGTGAGGTCCACTTCACGAGTGTAATACAGACATGACATTTGTGTTTGTAAACTTTGCATAACCAGGCTGAATAAACTTCCTGATATTCACTAAGGAATGATGAGTATATTAGAGAATGGACAGTTGATGTCCTTGGACGGGCTCTTATGAACCAGTAGTCTAATATTTGATGGAACCTCACATTGCACAACACTGGCACAAACTCCTGGTTTGTATGTTGCCTTCTGCCCTCTTACAACAAGACAAGCTGGTGAATCAGTTTTATTTGTTTAGTAACTTGTTGTTTTTAATTCTGAATGTTGCAGGTCTGGGCCGTGATGGCAATTCTATACTAAAATAATTTAGTTTTGATTTATTTCAAACAAAACAGGTACCCACTTGCAAAAACACTGCTCCACAAAAAAAGTCAACAGAGTACATTTAATGGCTCTTATTTATCTAATTCAATTTCATGTACAGCTTTTCGGCATTTTGGTGTTTCTCTCCTAATGTGACAGAGCGTTTCTTTCCCTCAAAAGAGAGTGCAGCCTTGGTGATGACGCCATGCTGGTGTGGTCTACAGCTTGGAGCCATAAAGCCCCTCTTTCTTTTTTAGGACATGGCAGAGGAACAGCGTTTTGGGATTCATTGTTGGTGCAAACAACTACACAGCTACAACACAGTTTGTTTAAAGTAGAAGTTTGGAGACATGTTGCCCTCGATGTTTTCCCACTAAAATGGAAGTGGTGATGAGAGCCAACTCTGATGAAGCATTACAGGTCTGAAACTAAACAAACAAAGGTTCCGCCTCTGATCAGCCAATCTTGGGGTTCCTTTGTAAATAGTCACTCTGAGCACCGGAGCTACTCTTCCAGCAACAGAGCGTGTTCTGGGTCTGAGGAGACGGAGCAGCAGAGTGCAATACTATTAATGTTAGCAAAGCTAGCTACGTTACATTTTCACTAACATATATATATTTATATATATATATCATATGTCATCATCAGTCACTACAAGCCCAGATTGTTTGTTCCTTTGCCAGTTTGCCCCAGTTGCCATGTGCCGAGTACTTTGGTTTTCGAGCAACCTGAACCTGATTCTGACTCCTTTACCTGGAACTGGATCTGAACCTGCTGCCTTTCAACTTGTCAACCAGTATCAGAACCTGCCTGTTCCCCTACATATACCTGCCCACCAACACTTACCTGTAAGTGTCATCTACCTGTTTCGTCTGCGTTTGGGTCCTTCCCCTGCTGCCTGCACTCCTAACCATGACAACCTTCGGTCTTGAAAATAATTATCACCATACGGGAAAAATCAAGGAGTATTTCAAAACTAGCTATGCTGTAGGTTGTGGTGGAAAAAAACTATTTAATAGTACAGAGTGAGTCCTATAATACTGAAATAAGAAACATTGAGAATAGAAGTTTGTCTTTGGAGTATTTGTTCTCTGTGCAGAGAAGGCTCCATCGCCATACAGAGTGCAGTGCAGTCTTGCAGGAGGATGAGCCCAGAGTGGTGCGTCTGTATAGCTTATAAAGGACAGGGTGTGAGGCAGGAGTTCACACTTAAACATCTGGTCAACAGTTTCTAACTGCCCATTGACACCTCCATTCAGCCCCTTCCTCTTATCTGAGCCTTGTCACCCTAAGACATCTGTTTCTGTTCCCAACCTAAACATTCTCCCATTCAGTTACTTCCTCTCATGGAAGCAAAGGCAGAAATACCCCACATAGTCTTGTTACCATTCAGCTACACAATCATATGTCACATATATGGTTTTGTTAGTGACTGAGGCACATAAGCTAAGTCACAGTAGAAAAGTACCAGCACAGGGAAAATTCTCCATCACAATCCTTGGTTTTGATCATTTGGAACATCTGCATTAACAATTTATGAGGCTAGTACATTTGAAGAGCATTTTAGCTGTTTTTGTGTAGCATTACTGAGGTAAGTACAAGCTCTGGAGGGAAATGGGGCGACTTCACCCAACCCCTCCATGGGCAGAGGGTCATTCAGCAGGAACGGGGGGCGCTCTTGTAGCAGGAACAGGACAGAGCAGGAGGAGGAGAGGGGGTCACTGACGATACCAGACGAGTGCACTGGGTCTCCTCAGAGAGCCGAGCCTGCAATTGAGGCAGAAAGGTTCCAGAGGGCAGCTGACGTGCTGTCTCGTCATTATGGCGGAGGGTCCTTCACAAAGGGAACGAGGATGAGCAACGACGCCACCTCTCCTGCATTTACCCAAAGCCGCAAAACACCACATGCCTTTTCTGAAGAGGAGGAAGAGATCAAAGTCTAGACGGTGAAACTGTCTCTGAAAAAGTGCTGTGACTTTATTGATCCAACAAAACCATAGGAACCCTCCAGTGACCTGAGTTCTGGGTTCATGATATTCTGTTCTGTTCCTCCAGAAACATTCTTCCTCTTCTCACATGCATCTACATGGGGGTGACGTTGATCAAAGACCAGATCCTGGTACTAATGCTGATCTTGACCCTGGACCTTTCCCTCTCTCTGCACTATGTTGCTGCCATGCTTTTATAGATTATTTGACCTATTGTAAAAATACAAGTCACTGAGTTTGATATCACATAATTGATTATTTTTAACACAAACTATTAATGACTTTTTAATTTCCTCAGTAACAAAGATTTAAAAAGTGACTGAAGTTTGTCCCACCTGCATTAATTATACTCAGAACAGCTGATTATACTGGAGAACAATGAATGTTGAATAGATGTTTTTCAATTTTTTTCACACTGTACATAATCACTCACTACATAATCATGATGTTCAACAGCAAAATGTATTCTACATAAATAAAGATCTTCAGGTTCAAAGGTCTGAGGCCAAGGTCAGAGTGAACCTGAAGTGTTTTATAACTACGTGATAAAACTTCTGTACCCTGTCAATAAATGACCTGTAATCAGGAATAGTGGTGTTATAAAAACTAAGATAATAATAGTAATATCATTTTCCACTGATGTTCCTCTGAAGTGAAAGTGATCACTGCACCTGTAACATGTAGGCTGAATGTTTATCAAGCTTTTATCAGTTTCATTTCTTTCTTAATTGATATGGCTGATGCAATAAAGGCCTGATTTGAAATGTCAGCTTTTTGAAAAACAACATTTTGAACACACATCAAAGACCCTCAACAGCTGTTTAATTGTGTAAATAGACAGTCCACTTTGTTTTGGCATGAGACCATGTTACACCCTCTTTTTAAAATAAAATGATCAGCATTTGTGCAAATTGGTCCCAATGTCTAACTAAGACTGTCAGATGACCCCCTTAATTTACATTACACTAAGTGGAATAATGTCAAAGTTTTAATAATTTGAATCACTGTCTGTTAAGTCAATATCTAGTGTTGAACTGTAACACAATGGTGATTAAGGTAATGGTTATGACATTTGCAGTATACAGTGCTGTGGAAACATGGACTGTATATAAGAAGCGGACTTAGTCACCGTGATGTCAACCATTGCTTTGTGGAATGCCGTTTTAAAGTCTCCATCATGGCTTTTTGCAACCAGAAGTGACACAAGAGGGTGGACCTAAGTACAACAGAACGCTGATTAAGACTTTTTTAGGTCTCCCAATAAGGTAACTTTCATGAACTGAAAACAAATTGAAAGTGTTAAAGTCCTATGAAGAAGTCCCTCTCGATGAGACCAAAACTGAATCTCTGAATCTGACTCTCAAGTTAAAGCATTTGCCAATAATGTTTTCATTAATCAAGTCCACGACTAAAATCTAAAATGTAGCAATGCTAGACCTCCAAGACTTTTTGGAGAGCAGAGACTTACAGAGTCTTGGAATCCTCTTTCATTAAATAAATACAGGTATATTAATCACAGCAGTATCAGGATCAGGTTTTTTGCTGAATAGGTTTTCACGTACAAAGAATTGCCTTGATATTTCTTTAACATAAAAGGCACGAAAAAAAAACCTAAAAACAAGTACTGCACTGAGGTCAATGAGCATTGCAAAAGCTGGGTGCAAGTGCTTCACTTCATTTAGAAAAAGCCACCCCAGGCTGTTAAAATGCACTTTGTCCAAATAGAGTCTGTAGTGGCCATTTGTCCAATAAATCAAAATAAAACAAGCAATAATCAAAGGCCATTGATGCACCATGGTTGGTATTTTACGCAGGCAGAAAAGAGTAGAATGTCCATACAGGATTCATATTTTTCTTATTTATTTAAGTAAGCCAAACAAAAACAAGCAAACAAAGAAGAAGAAGAAAGAAAACTCCTTTCTTACGCTGTCTCTCCTGTGCTGGTAAAAAACTATAGGCCCACCCCGGTGCATGCTGGTCCTACCTACCTACTCCTATATTTAACCACAGGTGCCCACAGTGTTACCCAAAGAACTAACAAACGAACTAACCCAAAACTAAGTATACTTAAACAACAACAAATAATATAACTAAACAAATGACTATTAAAGAGAAAAAGCAATCTTAATATATCAAACAAACAATCTAACCTAAATAAGCAAACATCTAGCATAATTAAACAATACTACTTATTAATTAAATAACAAAATATTATCATCAAATAAATAGCTCCTACAGAGCCTTAGACATCTTTTACACTTTGGTCATATTTAGACACCGTTAATGATAGAACACAAAGCCAGCTACAGAATGTGGTTTTATAACTTTGACTAGTGGTCATAGAGCTCTGCACATTCTTAGTAAAAGTAACATTTTCTCTTCCTTAGGTGAGGAACAGTAAAAATGCTATGCAGCACATCGCTACATAATGAATAGTTAAAAATGAGCTAAAATGCTTCTATACATAGATATACAGATCATTGCTAACACGTAGTTAAAGGAAGATCTACAAATGATACCTAACACATTTACGTGAGATGAATTGTTTACACATATATATAACAGGTGAGGAGTGAGAATGCTAATTAGGATCAACTGGCACACGCCTTCAATTTAAGAGGACAATTGGATTCATCATCATAAGAACTCAGGTACCAGCAATTCTGCAGTTTAAGAACATGTCACGATGGCAATTACATAACATCGTGACAACATTATTTTAAAGGGCTTTGTCCTGAGCTGTGCAGGATTATACCCAAGAACATCTAGACACAGGTGGTTGTGAAGGAATGAAGAGCAATGGCTGAAGATCTGGATTCATGTGATGTGGAGCAGGACTTCTGATGAGCTCAGTGGAAGGTCCTATAGGTGCTGGTTAAGATGAAACATGGAGGTGAATGGGGTGGAGGAGGGATGCATCAATCTGACACTGAAAACACTCAATAAAAACAATTACAAAAAGCAATTGCAAATAGACCATTTTAAATCTGCACTGCAGTGCTGGTAACTGCTTCTACAGGCCTGGAGAGGCTGTTTTGGAGCAACTTCTTTTAATGTGTTGAATATCAGAGGATCTTTTGTATACTTAGTGGTTTTGTCAACCAGCCTGAATTTGTAGCTTTTTGTAGCTCTGCAGGTACCAGGAGCTCAGTGTTGACGGCAGCATGTGCTCAGCAGTGTTTGGCTTGTGTGACCTGTAAGTCTCCTTAATGTTTTCCTCTCTTACTTACACTTTTACTTTTGTTGTTTCTGATTTAAAACTAACATGCATAAAGAATATCATGATATAGAGCTGTCCTCTGTCAATTAACATGAATCGTTTTGTTGTAGCAGTGCTCAGTGTTGACAGTGGTTTGTGCTTCATTGTTTTTGGTTGAAACCAGAAACATCCTCAGCCTGCGATAAACCGTTACACCATTTTCCTTGAAGTCACATGGTTTAGTGTAAATCATGAGTTAGGGCAGTCGGACTTTCACTTTGACATTTGTCATCACTGATTAACCATTAAAGTTCATGCAGAGTTCACAGCTCTTTATACCTATAACATTGGGCCTCATTCACCAACTGTTAAATATTGTTTTACAATTATTTTACAAAGTATTTTGGTCTTTTAAAAATAAAAAAAACGTCATGGCCGGAGGAGGCCCACAAGTGAACATGCATGAAGAATATCATGAGATAGAGCTGTCATTTGTCCAGTGGCGGGCCGTCAGGGCCTGCAAAGCCTTCTCTGCTGGCCTAAACAGAATCACAAAGAAATATATATATATATATTTTTTTTATGTATTATAATTTATAAAAATATTTTTCCCATTATCTCATTTTCTCATTGCACAGCTACTGTCTTCCTCTGTTGCTCTGCTTCCAGTGCAGCTTGTTTTAAGTAGAGCTTTTATCCAATCAGATTTCACCTCTCGTCTCTCGGTAGAAGAGAGGCCCCAGGCCTGCAGCCTCAAAAGTACTTCCATGTGCAGTTTAAGTGAATGGGGACGATATTGTTGATTGTCATAGTGTTCAACCAATCAGATCTTTAGTTTGACATGTTGGGCGTATTCTTTGAGTGTCAGCAGCCACTACCCCCATACTTGCCGGCCTACACCGACGTCATCGTTACATGTCCAGGTGCAGCTCTGCCGCGAAGTGCAGGGTGTGCTGTGATTGGTCAGTGGGCGAGCACGTGACTATCGTGAAACGAAACTTAACAGCAGAGTACCACACACTGTGACACAGGGGGCTGAGACGAGGAAAGACTTTGCAGAGCGGTACGTTTAACATTTGGGTTGTGAAAGTAAAATCATGAGACGTTCTCCTTGACGGATCAGCCACAGCTTAAGGGATGATGGTGGGTCCCACAGCCAGACCAGCTGAGAACCACTGTCCTACATTAGCACAGAAAACATTATATTTTCCTGAATTTAAGCTTCTGCATTTTCCAAATGCTCTAGCGTTTTTCAAATGTATTGTAAGCCTCGTACGGAACGGTACGGTTTAATACGAGTACTACATAGTTACAGGCTTAGAAACGAATAATAGCTGTGGCGCCATCATGTGGTTATAAGGTGGTATTTCAGCTGCATGACAGCAGTGAAGGCCTGGGTATAAAATGCACGGCCCGCCACTGCGGTAAGTGTTACATCACAATTGTCAGAGGGCTACATTTCAGTAACATCGTCACAGAACCGAAAACGAGCTTCAACTACACATCCATCTGTCGTTACCCTCATCTTCAACGTTGGAGCGGACGCTATGCAGAGAGCTTCATCACTTTGTTTTGAAAGTGTTACGTGTCGTGTTGTTGTCTCTGTGCTCTCTCTCTACTCACCCCCAGTCTCCACTCAGGTCACACGGACAGCCCCGTGGGCCAAGAAGCATCATTGAAGCTGTGTGTGTGTGTTGGTGTGAGGATCGCCTCTGTTCAAGCCGTGTGTGTGTTGTTCGTTAGCCTGACCCATTAGTGTGTATACTATTGTGGTCTTTTGAGTTTGATTATCACTGCTGTTAACAAGTGTCGCTTTCCTGTTATAAGAAAGTAGTTTTCAGTTGTTGCCTTGTGAGCATTTCATCTTTTTGTTAATAAATATTGTTTGTTTATACATCTGTTGCCCATGATACTTTCCCCCTGGGTTATTTAATGTGTTCCTCCCCTCATCCCTTAGACCTTAATAGGGGAACGTAACAAATACATTTAAAACAATGTTGGCAGTCTGTTGGCTATCATTTCTAAACAGCTTCTGTAAAATTCTCCCCGGACCAACATCTTGGATAAAAAAGATTAATGTGAAAAATCTAGCCTTGGCATGAATGCAGTGATGTCATCATAAGTGAGGTCCACTTCACGAGTGTAATACAGACATGAAATTTGTGTTTGTAAACTTTGCATAACCAGGCTGAATAAACTTCCTGATATTCACTAAGGAATGATGAGTATATTAGAGAATGGACAGTTGATGTCCTTGGACGGGCTCTTATGAACCAGTAGTCTAATATTTGATGGAACCTCACATTGCACAACACTGGCACAAACTCCTGGTTTGTATGTTGCCTTCTGCCCTCTTACAACAAGACAAGCTGGTGAATCAGTTTTATTTGTTTAGTAACTTGTTGTTTTTAATTCTGAATGTTGCAGGTCTGGGCAGAGATGGCAATTCTATACTAAAATAATTTTGTTTTGATTTATTTCAAACAAAACAGGTACCCACTTGCAAAAACACTGCTCCACAAAAAAAGTCAACAGAGTACATTTAATGGCTCTTATTTATCTAATTCAATTTCATGTCTCTGGTTTCTAACGTTGCCTGAAGTTGAACTTTAGTCCATCATGCCCCTTCAGTCTTCCCCGTCTAACAAGTGGCTGAATATAAGCTACATTAGACCGGCAGATACAGGTACTACGCAAAACATCAATACAGATTACATCACATATTTGATTGAATCACGTTAAGCTAAGTGATGTCTGTAAACCTGTTAATAGCTAATTGTATAATCTATAGGCTGAGATATAGATTGAGGAGACAGTCTGATGCTGCTAACGTTAGCTATCCATCAGTAGTAGCTAACTGTGTGCAGCATCATTTAGAGAGTTACTACACTGACAGTAAATATTCACATATCTTATGAGCCTCAAATCTCTGTGTGAAAGCCTTGGTTAACCTGCTAAACTACAGCTTGTCAGGATTTTGGTGTTTCTCTCCTAATGTGACAGAGCGTTTCTTTCCCTCAAAAGAGAGTGCAGCCTTGGTGATGACGCCATGCTGGTGTGGTCTACAGCTTGGAGCCATAAAGCCCCTCTTTCTTTTTTAGGACATGGCAGAGGAACAGCGTTTTGGGATTCATTGTTGGTGCAAACAACTACACAGCAGTTTGTTTAAAGTAGAAGTTTGGAGACATGTTGCCCTCGATGTTTTCCCACTAAAATGGAAGTGGTGATGAGAGCCAACTCTGGATGAAGCATTACAGGTCTGAAACTAAACAAACAAAGGTTCCGCCTCTGATCAGACAATCTTGGGTTCCTTTGTAAATAGTCACTCTGAGCACCGGAGCTACTCTTCCAGCAACAGAGCGTGTTCTGGGTCTGAGGAGACGGAGCAGCAGAGTGCAATACTATTAATGTTAGCAAAGCTAGCTACGTTACATTTTCACTAACATATATATATATATATATAGCCTTTGTTTACAAATATATTTTAAGACGCATATTGTTACAGTCTTGTTCTTTAAATGAGTTTATCATTATCAACTGTTTTACAGATTTTGGTCACATTCTACCTCTCTGTGTCCCCTCTTCAGCCACACTCCCCCTCCCTTAGAAAACAGTCATTTTCATTCCCTACCTGCCCACTCGATGCCCTCAGTGTTCATCACGAGACTTCCTCATTCACCTGCTCACCTGTCATCATCAGTCACTACAAGCCCAGATTGTTTGTTCCTTTGACAGTTTGCCCCAGTTGCCATGTGCCGAGTACTTTGGTTTTCGAGCAACCTGAACCTGATTGTGACTCCTTTACCTGGAACTGGATCTGAACCTGCTGCCTTTCAACTTGTCAACAGTATAAGGACCTGCCTGTTCCCCTACATATACCTGCTGTCAAGTAAAATCAAAGAGTTGAGGTCCCAGGAAAACTGCCTTGTGAGGGGAGTACATGTTCGGTATAAAGATGAGGTAAAAAGGGACACAAAAAGCATATAATCAATAACCAATAATCATAATAAGGGTAGTGTGTGTAATACAAGAATATAAAATGATTCAACAAATGTATACTGTGTGATAATGAGGGGAGAAAGAGGTGTTGTGCAGCAGGATGTAACTGTTTACAGTCTGAGAGTGATAAGGTTGGAGGCCAGAGCACCGAGGCAAGGGTGAGAGGGTATTAGATGTGTGTGTGTGTGTGTAAGGGAAAAAAGGGGAACTACAGTGGCAGTTGGAGGTGACTCATAATGTGTGTGCGTAACTGAAAATGTGTGTGCGTAAGGGTAACTGGATGAGGGTGAAGAAAGGGGGGTTGATGAAACAATGAAGAAATATTAATCATGTGAGAGGCGAGGGGGGGGGGCGAGGTAACAGCCCAAAAACGCAGTTTATAAAGTAAACGATATGCCATATGCAATTCGGGATTCATAGCGGGACGACGCGAGGTTCAAGTGCTCGGCCGAGACACTGGGCCTCGTTCGGACAAGCGGAGGACCTCGCCCTTTTTGGTCGCGAAGCGGAGACCACAGTTCGCGACCAAAGATTAGAAGGACGGAGAATTTCCTCTCCCCCCTGTTCAACTTTAACAACTGGACAGCTGAAGGAAACAGCCACACCTTAAAGACTTTGTATTGAGTTCGAAGGGCCGCTGAACGGACTTTGCTGTCCCGCACAGGAGGAGCTGAGGTTCTAGGCCGGACCTCCGCTCCTACAACTGCCAAAGAAGATTGTTTCTTCAAATGATTCGGGAAAGAAGATTTGTTTCTTCATTGATTCACCTGGACCAAAGTAATTCTTTTCCGAATTACCACCAACCGAGCCTCGGCGTCGCTACTGATGAGTATATAATGGAAAGTTTAATCGAATAAGAAATTGTATCTGATCTAGTCAAATTTAGTATTATTTTGTGCATGCTGAGCTGTACCCCTGCTAGACAATCCTGCAATAAATATAATCTGCATTTAAAGTAAATCTCTGAGAATTCATTTTGCATGAGTAGTAGAGTTCCTCGTGGTAGTAAAATGTTAAATCTATTGTATGTCTAACAACAAGAGTTCTGAATGGTTATCCAAGTTTCAAGTCCACTTAACAACCCCTTACGGTTTCCTAACCATCCTAACCGTTAAAACCTAACCTGGCAATTCACCAAGAGCACGGATCCAGAAGAGGAAAGCTACCATAACTGACGCGACTGGTGGAAGCACCTGGCCAGGGTGGCCCCTCGACCAAGTGTACATTTACCGGAGGAAGCAGGGTAGACGTCAGGAGTAACGGTAGTTAGCAGAGCCAGGCGAGTTTCCTCACCACACCAGCTTACCAACCTTTTAATAGAGAGCTGAGTAACTAGTACGCCCCGTATCGGGCTTGTAGAAACCCGAGGATCTAACACGTGGCGCCCAACGTAAAAGAAAAAGAACCCCGGCAGCCAGGAGGCTGCTGGTCGTGTGCCAGCCCCGGGAGAGGTGATTGGGCAGAGAAGGACTCCGCCCGAGCCTCAGAAAAGTCCGATTGCAAGACATCCGATGCATCGAAGCTGTGTGTGGTATTTCCAAGCCAACACAGGAGAGCCTGCAGACGTCGAGTGAGCATCGACCAGAAGTAACCGACGCTGTAGAGGGGCCAAAGCCTGATCCCATCCCTTACTCAACGTACTACGAGAGGCTTTGGGAGGAAGGCGACTCGAGACAACAAAGACAAAGACAAAGACACAGAAGATGGCAGACCAAGCGTCCGAGAAGCAAGCGTCCGAGAAGCAAGCGTCCGAGAAGCAAGGGTCCGAGAAGCAAGCGTCCGAGAAGCAAGCGTCCGAGAAGCAAGCGTCCGAGAAGCAAGCGTCCGAGAAGCAAGCGTCCGAGAAGCAAGCGTCCGAGAAGCAAGCGTCCGAGAAGCAAGCGTCCGAGAAGCAAGCGTCAGAGAAGCAAGCGTCTGAGAAGCAAGCGTCTGAGAAGCAAGCGTCTGAGAAGCAAGCGGCGGAGCCGGCCGAACCAGCGGACCTGGTGCCGGACCAACGCGATGACGAAGAAGATGAGGTCGTAGCCGATGGCCAAGAAGAAGGGCCAAGCAGACCAGCGCCGAACAAAGAATCAGAAAAAGGCAGTGTCCCCCACCAGATCATACTGCATGGAGCAGGATGGGTCAGCTGGGAAACGATGGGTCAGAAGGGAAACGATGAAGTGGACCGTTTCGTCCAGATGCGGAAAATTGTCTTTGTTGGGATCGAGCAGTGGGATGAGCAACCCAAAGGAAGGGTAGTCCCAGATCAGCACGTGAAGGAGGTGGTGCAGGCAGTGCATGAAGCACTAGGACATGCAGGCACCGTTCCGACGCGTAGGGAACTGGAGAAGCAGCGCCTTTGGATTCTTGAACGAGAAGTCCGCAGAATCCTCAAAGACTGTGAGTTGTGTGGTCGATACAACGCAGGGAGGAGAGGACAAAGGGTGGAAGGACTCACCATTAAAAATACCGTACCCTGGAGGTCAATATGCATGGATGTGGCAGGACCACTGGGGGTAGCATTGAAGAAAGGAGAAGAGTACCTGTTGGTGCTTGTGGCAACTCAAGAAAAGAGGAATCCAAGGAATAGGGCAGCTGAAGCCAGTTCCAAACTAGGAGAAAACCAGGAACTCAAGAATGGCCAACAACATACAGGATTTACCACCCTATGTCAGAGTGGCCACTGTCAAAGGGGTGGTTACCATGAGACGGAGTACTACGGGGCTCTGGGCAGGCAGAGCCCTAAAGAAATTGGTGTATGCCAAGGAGGGATTTCTCTCCGGAGAAAAGGAGTGGCGGAAAAAGAGGGCTGGAGGGGACCCTGGGAGCTGACTACCTGGAGCCAGTTGATTAAGAAGGTCTACTGTGACCCCGCAGCCCCGGTCCAAGAACTAGCCTCGGTGCAGAGAGAAGAAGGGGTCCGAAGAACGAATCTTCATTATCAAATCACAGACCTGGACGCTTTTGGACACCCAGGGGCCAGGACGAAGGAAAAAAGTAAAACTTTTACCGTCACCCCAAAGTGCTATATGAGCGGCTGCTGCAGGGGAGAGTTGTTCAGAGTGACTCTGACTCCCCTCAGAGCAGCAGCTCCAGTGGACAGAGAGGGACAACGACACCCAATTGGACCCTGCGGATCTAACTGAAGAGTTTCGCAGGTTCCAAGAAGGGGGAGTGACTGGACTGAACCTGACTGCTGCTGTCATCGACTGGATGGCGAACGGAGCCAACGGAACAGACGATGGAGCAGAGTGGCCAGGTGAATTCCAGAGAGTAACAGAGAATTCGACATGGAAGGGCTAGAGGTGGTCGACAGCTGGACCGTGGAGACCGAACCGACTTCACCTGAAGACGACGTGCTCGTCATCTCAGCCCCGGAGGGCGACGACTTCATGCAGGGATGCTGCTAGCGACCCGTGGCAGCCTGTGACCTCAAGAAGGGGGTGTCAAGTAAAATCAAAGAGTTGAGGTCCCAGGAAAACTGCCTTGTGAGGGGAGTACATGTTCGGTATAAAGATGAGGTAAAAAGGGACACAAAAAGCATATAATCAATAACCAATAATCATAATAAGGGTAGTGTGTGTAATACAAGAATATAAAATGATTCAACAAATGTATACTGTGTGATAATGAGGGGAGAAAGAGGTGTTGTGCAGCAGGATGTAACTGTTTACAGTCTGAGAGTGATAAGGTTGGAGGCCAGAGCACCGAGGCAAGGGTGAGAGGGTATTAGATGTGTGTGTGTGTGTGTAAGGGAAAAAAGGGGAACTACAGTGGCAGTTGGAGGTGACTCATAATGTGTGTGCGTAACTGAAAATGTGTGTGCGTAAGGGTAACTGGATGAGGGTGAAGAAAGGGGGGTTGATGAAACAATGAAGAAATATTAATCATGTGAGAGGCGAGGGGGGGGGGCGAGGTAACAGCCCAAAAACGCAGTTTATAAAGTAAACGATATGCCATATGCAATTCGGGATTCATAGCGGGACGACGCGAGGTTCAAGTGCTCGGCCGAGACACTGGGCCTCGTTCGGACAAGCGGAGGACCTCGCCCTTTTTGGTCGCGAAGCGGAGACCACAGTTCGCGACCAAAGATTAGAAGGACGGAGAATTTCCTCTCCCCCCTGTTCAACTTTAACAACTGGACAGCTGAAGGAAACAGCCACACCTTAAAGACTTTGTATTGAGTTCGAAGGGCCGCTGAACGGACTTTGCTGTCCCGCACAGGAGGAGCTGAGGTTCTAGGCCGGACCTCCGCTCCTACAACTGCCAAAGAAGATTGTTTCTTCAAATGATTCGGGAAAGAAGATTTGTTTCTTCATTGATTCACCTGGACCAAAGTAATTCTTTTCCGAATTACCACCAACCGAGCCTCGGCGTCGCTACTGATGAGTATATAATGGAAAGTTTAATCGAATAAGAAATTGTATCTGATCTAGTCAAATTTAGTATTATTTTGTGCATGCTGAGCTGTACCCCTGCTAGACAATCCTGCAATAAATATAATCTGCATTTAAAGTAAATCTCTGAGAATTCATTTTGCATGAGTAGTAGAGTTCCTCGTGGTAGTAAAATGTTAAATCTATTGTATGTCTAACAACAAGAGTTCTGAATGGTTATCCAAGTTTCAAGTCCACTTAACAACCCCTTACGGTTTCCTAACCATCCTAACCGTTAAAACCTAACCTGGCAATTCACCAAGAGCACGGATCCAGAAGAGGAAAGCTACCATAACTGACGCGACTGGTGGAAGCACCTGGCCAGGGTGGCCCCTCGACCAAGTGTACATTTACCGGAGGAAGCAGGGTAGACGTCAGGAGTAACGGTAGTTAGCAGAGCCAGGCGAGTTTCCTCACCACACCAGCTTACCAACCTTTTAATAGAGAGCTGAGTAACTAGTACGCCCCGTATCGGGCTTGTAGAAACCCGAGGATCTAACACTGCCCACCAACACTTGCATGTGAGCTAATTCATTGTCGAAAAAACGAGGAGTATTTCAAAACTAGGTGTGCTGTAGGTTGTGGTGGAAAAAAAACTATTTAATAGTACAGAGTGAGTCCTATAATACTGAAATAAGAAACATTGAGAATAGAAGTTTGTCTTTGGAGTATTTATTCTCTGTGCAGAGAAGGCTCCATCGTCATACAGAGTGCAGTGCAGTCTTGCAGGAGGATGAGTCCAGAGTGGTGCGTCTGTATAGCTTATAAAGGACAGGGTGTGATGCAGGAGTTCACACTTAAACATCTGGTCAACAGTTTCTAACTGCGCATTGACACCTCCATTCAGCCCCTTCCTCTTATCTGAGCCTTGTCACCCTAAGACATCTGTTTCTGTTCCCAACCTAAACATTCTCCCATTCAGTTACTTCCTCTCATGGAAGCAAAGGCAGAAATACCCCACATGGTCTTGTTACCATTCAGCTCGGTACACAATCATATGTCACATATATGGTTTTGTTAGTGAGTAAGGCACATAAGCTAAGTCACAGTAGAAATGTACTAACACAGGGAAAATTCTCCATCACAATCCTTGGTTTTGATCATTTGGAACATCTGCATTAACAATTTATGAGGCTAGTACATTTGAAGAGTATTTGAGCTGTTTTTGTGTAGCATTACTGAGGTAAGTACAAGCTCTGGAGGGAAATGGGGCGACTTCACCCAACCCTTCCATGGGCAGAGGGTCATTCAGCAGGAACGGGGGGCGCTCTTGTAGCAGGAACAGGACAGAGCAGGAGGAGGAGAGGGGGTCACTGACGATACCAGACGAGTGCACTGGGTCTCCTCAGAGAGCCGAGCCTGCAATTGAGGCAGAAAGGTTCCAGAGGGCCGCTGACGTGCTGTCTCGTCATTATGGCGGAGGGTCCTTCACAAAGGGAACGAGGATGAGCAACGACGCCACCTCTCCTGCATTTACCCAAAGCCGCAAAACACCACATGCCTTTTCTGAAGAGGAGGAAGAGATCAAAGTCTAGACGGTGAAACTATCTCTGAAAAAGTGCTGTGACTTTATTGATCCAATAAAACCATAGGAACTCTCCAGTGACCTGAGTTCTGGGTTCATGATATTCTGTTCTGTTCCTCCAGAAACATTCTTCCTCTTCTCACATGCATCTACATGGGGGTGATGTTGATCAAAGACCAGATCCTGGTACTAATGCTGATCTTGACCCTGGACCTTTCCCTCTCTCTGCACTATGTTGCTGCCATGCTTTTATAGATTATTTTAACTGTTGTAAAATTACAAGTCACTGAGTTTGATATCACATAATTGATTATTTTTTACTCAAACTTTTAATGACTTTTTAATTTCCTCAGTAACAAAGATTTAAAAAGTGACTGAAGTTTGTCCCACCTGCATTAATTATACTCAGAACAGCTGACTGATTATACTGGAGAACAATGAATGTTGAATAGATGTTTTTCTATGTTTTTCACACTGTACATAATCACTCACTACATAATCATGATGTTCAACAGCAAAATGTATTCTACATAAATAAAGATCTTCAGGTTCAAAGGTCTGAGGACAAGGTCAGAGTGAGCCTGAACTGTTTTATAACTACGTGATAAAACTTCTGTACCCTGTCAATAAATGACCTGTAATCAGGAATAGTGGTGTTATAAAAACTAAGATAATAATAGTAATATAATTTTCCACTGATGTTCCTCTGAAGTTAAAGTGATCACTGCACCTGTAACATGTAGGCTGAATGTTTATCAAGCTTTTATCAGTTTAATTTTTTTCTTAAATGATATGACTGATGCAATAAAGGCCTGATTTGAAATGTCAGCTTTTTGAAAAACAACATTTTGAACACACATCAAAGACCCTCAACAGCTGTTTAATTGTGCAAATAGACAGTCCACTTTGTTTTGTCATGAGACCATGTTGCACCCCCTTTTTAAAATAAAATGATCAGCATTTGTGCAAATTGGTCCCAATGTCTAACTAAAACGGTCAGATGATGACCCCCTTAATTTACATTACACTAAGTGGAATAATGTCAAAGTTGTAATAATTTGAATCACTGTCTGTTAAGTCAATATCTAGCGTTGAACTGTAACACAATAGTGATTAAGCTTATGGTCCTCTGATGAAAGCTCTTGCATTTGCAGTATACAGTGCTGTGGAAACATGGACTGTATATAAGAAGAGGACTTAGTCACCGTGACGTCAACCATTGCTTTGTGGAATGCCGTTTTAAAGTCTTGGCATTTTGGCCGTCTCCATCATGGCTTTTTGCAACCAGAAGTGACACAAGAGGGTGGACCTAAGTACAACAGAACGCTGAATAAGACTTTTTTTAAGGTCTCCCAATAAGGTAACTTTCATGAACTGGAAACAAATTGAAAGTGTTAAAGTCCTATGAAGAAGTCCCTCTCGATGATACCAAAACTGAATCTCTGAATCTGACTCTCAAGTTAGAGGTCCACTACTAAAATCTCAAATTTAGCAATGCTAGACCTCCGAGACTTTTTGGGGAGCAGAGACTTACAGAGTCTTGGAATCCTCTTTCATTAAATTAATACAGTTATATTAATCACATTAGTATAAGGATCAGGGTTTTTGCTGAATAGGTTTTGACATACAAAGAATTGCCTTGATATTTCTTTAATTAACATAAAAAGTACGAAAACCCCCCCATAAAACAAGTACTGCACTGAGGTCAATGAGCATTGCAAAAGCTGGGTGCAAATGCTTCACTTCATTTAGAAAAAGCCACCCCAGGCTGTTAAAATGCACTTTGTCCAAATAGAGTCTGTAGTGGCCATTTGTCCAATAAATCAAAATAAAACAAGCAATAATCAAAGGCCATTGATGCACCATGGTTGGTATTTTACGCAGGCAGAAAAGAGTAGAATGTCCATACAGGATTCATATTTTTCTTATTTATTTAAGTAAGCCAAACAAAAACAAGCAAACAAAGAAGAAGAAGAAAGAAAACTCCTTTCTTACGCTGTCTCTCCTGTGCTGGTAAAAAACTATAGGCCCACCCCGGTGCATGCTGGTCCTACCTACCTACTCCTATATTTAACCACAGGTGCCCACAGTGTTACCCAAAGAACTAACAAACAAACTAACCCAAAACTAAGTATACTTAAACAACAACAAATAATATAACTAAACAAATGACTATTAACCTTTTCATACCTAGCCCCATTTTTAGGCTTCTGCTCGAAAATACTATACCCATACTCAAAGGGGCCTTACTCTCTAACTACATGGTCTATTTGAATAATTTCAATGGAGTAATAACACTAAGAAGGGGTTGCTCGTATGAATTGTGTAAATATTGTGTATATGTTACTGGTTAAGAGGAAAGGAAGATGGCACACAGCTCAAATTGAAAAGTGTCAAGTTCGCCTGAAGACAAAGCACTTTTTGACATAATTTCTTTGAAATAATGGCAGCTGACACTTCTAACACCTCTCCCAAATCATAGCACAACATGTCAGCAGTGCACTCTCTGCAAAGTTTGACTTTGATAAAGTGAAGCAGAACAAAATTAGAGGTTTTAGTACAGAGAGTTTAGGCGAGGTTTCCAAAATGTGCATTTGGGCACCATGTGTGCCATGTGTGCCATGTGTGCCATTTGAATTTTCTCATGTACCAAACTACATATTTCACTTGTATATTACTAATGGTGTTCAATACATCCTAATACAGCAGTTTTGGGCTTTTTTTTTTTTTTTTTTTTATTTTATTTTGAAAATTCAACCAGACATAAAAAAACGATAATGTGATTTGTGTTGCTGGTGTCTGTTTGCTCATATCTCAGTGATAGTATGACTTAGAGAGATGTTACAGATATGTCCCTCATCTGTGTGCTGTTGGCATGTTTACTGCAATCTCGGTTTCTTTGTTAGCATCGAGCTTCGATTGCTAGGTCCGGATATGTGGGTGTGCACACTCCTGGCGAAATATGAATATGGTACTGTAGTAATTATAATAGGCTTTGAGTGAGTTGTGTTTGGAGCATGTACAAATGGCATCAATAGTCTTTTAACCGAGGTTCTGAAGTTTCACGTGGTATGCAACATCATTTTTTTTTTTTATTTTTTATTTTATTTTTTTTATTTTTATCAAACCATATAGGAGCTTCCCTTAAGGGACCCTTAAGGGACCCTCTCGGTAGGAAAAGGTTAAAGAGAAAAAGCAATCTTAATATATCAAACAAACAATCTAACCTAAATAAGCAAACATCTAGCATAATTAAACAATACTACTTATTAATTAAATAACAAAATATTATCATCAAATAAATAGCTCCTACAGAGCCTTAGACATCTTTTACACTTTGGTCATATTTAGACACCGTTAATGATAGAACACAAAGCCAGCTACAGAATGTGGTTTTATAACTTTGACTAGTGGTCATAGAGCTCTGCACATTCTTAGTAAAAGTAACATTTTCTCTTCCTTAGGTGAGGAACAGTAAAAATGCTATGCAGCACATCGCTACATAATGAATAGTTAAAAATGAGCTAAAATGCTTCTATACATAGATATACAGATCATTGCTAACACGTAGTTAAAGGAAGATCTACAAATGATACCTAACACATTTACGTGAGATGAATTGTTTACACATATATATAACAGGTGAGGAGTGAGAATGCTAATTAGGATCAACTGGCACACGCCTTCAATTTAAGAGGACAATTTGATTCATCATCATAAGAACTCAGGTACCAGCAATTCTGCAGTTTAAGAACATGTCACGATGGCAATTACATAACATCGTGACAACATTATTTTAAAGGGCTTTGTCCTGAGCTGTGCAGGATTATACCCAAGAACATCTAGACACAGGTGGTTGTGAAGGAATGAAGAGCAATGGCTGAAGATCTGGATTCATGTGATGTGGAGCAGGACTTCTGATGAGCTCAGTGGAAGGTCCTATAGGTGCTGGTTAAGATGAAACCTGGAGGTGAATGGGGTGGAGGAGGGATGCATCAATCTGACACAGAAAACACTCAATAAAAACAATTACAAAAAGCAATTGCAAATAGACCATTTTAAATCTGCACTGCAGTGCTGGTAACTGCTTCTACAGGCCTGGAGAGGCTGTTTTGGAGCAACTTCTTTTAAAGGAGCTCAGTGTTGACGGCAGCATGTGTTTGGCAGTGTTTGGCTAGTGTGACCTGTAAGTCTCCTTAATGTTTTCCTCTCTTACTTACACTTTTACTTTTGTTGTTTCTGATTTAAAACTAACATGCATAAAGAATATCATGGTATAAAGCTGTCCTCTGTCAATTAACATAAACCGTTTTGTTGTATCAGTGTTCAGTGTTGACAGTGGTTTGTGCTTCATTGTTTTTGGTTGAAACCAGAAACATCCTCAGCCTGCGATAAACCTTTACACCATTTTCCTTGAAGTCACATGGTTTAGTGTAAATCATGAGTTAGGGCAGTCGGACTTTCACTTTGACATTTCTCATCACTGATTAACCATTAAAGATCATGCAGAGTTCACAGCTCTTTATACCCATTATATCACATCATATTTGTTGATAGCAGGTGGGAGGGGCTTGTGAAAGGCAAACCTAGAATTCAACAGGCTTCTGATCTCTATATATATCTGGAAGGCTTACTGACACGGCATCCACATCTTCACAGACCAGGCAGAGGTAAGGTGACACAGAACAATAATTTATACAAATGTATAGTGTTTTTGTGTACACTTCTAATGAGCTCGTAGGTTTTCTAACAGACATTGGGCCTCACCAACCGTTAAATATGGTTTTACAATTATTTTCATTATTTTACAAAGTATTTTGGTCTTTTAAAAATAAAAAACGTCATGGCCGGAGGGGGCCCACAGGTGAACATGCATGAAGAATATCATGAGATAGAGCTGTCATTTGACAATAAACGTAAAACTTTATAGAGTCTGAACGTATGTTGCAAGTGCTCAGTGTTGACAGGTTTGTGTTGAGTAAATGTAGTGTTATCAAATCACATCAGCATCATGGCTGCCCTCAAAGGGCCGGTTGTAACTGTAAGACTATAAAAATGTAACTACTCCCTAACATATTGTTAAATAACTGTCTCTGCATTTGATTATTGTTTGTTCAAGTTTAAAAATATTGTACATGCAGTTATATAAATGCAAAAATATATTTAAGCACATTTCTGTTATTATAACTTATTATAACAATTTTACGTTTTTTTCTTGTAAGCTAAATTCAGCATATACTTGGTTCTGTGTTTGGTGTCAAAATGCCGACGTGAATTGTATTCCTTCATCACCGACACTGCCTCATAACACAGAAGACAGAGCGTTTCTTCTCCTTGAAGCACAAACATGTTTTCACTTTCACATCTTTCATTAAATTGCCTTCCCTCTGCATACATTTTTCTCTTCTTGGACATTTTGGGATTATTTGTCGATCATTTTCAAATCAATCACTTGTTGGAAAACCACTTTACGGGCTGTTGCCTCTCCTGTCCACCTGTTGTGATAGTTTTAATGTTGGCAGACAGACAACATGTTGTTGCCGTGAGTGAATAATAGTGGTGTAACGGATCATTGTCGATCCGTGATCCGTACGGATCCCCCCTTACGGTTCGGCACATGTGAACCACAGATTAATTACACAGTTGACCTTCACCATCACAGTGTGAAATACAATTTAACTGACAAAGTTAAACGCTGATATGGAAAAACTGCTGTCTAGCGGTCACAAAGTCAACATGCATTGTGGGAGATGTAGTTTATGGTCACTTTGTTGCACTTATTGTATTCATACTAGTTTGTTGCACTTATTGCATTCGTTTGTTTCTGCACTGTATGTTTGCTCTGGTTTATGCTCTTAGATGCTTGTTTGAAAAAAGGAGATGCACTTATGACTTCTGGTGACTAGTAGTTCTCTTGAAAACCGATGTTGAATACACTTATTGTAAGTCACTTTGGATAAAGCGTCTGCTAAATGACTGTAATGTAATGTAATGTAATGGGAGATGTAGTTTATGGTCACTGTATACACTGTAAAGCAGCATAGACTTTAATTGTAAGACAATCATATGCCTTTTATATGGAAGCCCATTTCCGGCAGCAAAAACATTTTTTATGAAAAAGATGAAAAGTTAGACTTGATAATAAAAATATGGCACTTTTGGTGTATCCATCTGTAACCATGACACTGACCAGATGTTTCCAGTTGGTGTTCAATGAAGGTTGCCACCTCAGCCCCATCGGTTTTATTCTTTCTACACCGGAGCTGCTTCTTGCTTAAAATCCTCTCAAGGGTGTGTTTGCTTAGTACAATCCCATGTGAAACAGCAAGCAATTGAAGTATTTCATCTGTTGTAAAGCCACGTTTACAGTAGTCTTCAATGTACTCACAATCCATTTCTATGTCAAATGTAGGGTAACCTATGAAGAGCTGCTTCTATGACTGTTGTGTTTAAGTATCTTATAATTTCGATTTTCTATCTCATAATTCTGAGATATATAAAGTTGAAAATATGATATTAAAAGTCATAATTATGACTTTCTATCTCATAATTTCGAACATGGGGATATTTTTATTCTCAAGTCTAATTTGAGAATAAAAACCAGCGGGCCTTGATTTTGACAAATGTGGTTTACGGTGATGTTATGGAGCAGCTCTTATAGGAACTGTTGCAGAATCGCTGGAAGTAACCAAAGTTACTTTACAATACAGTCTCACAAGAAGAAGTTACAGAAATACCTACATCATTCAGCGGAATTAACTAAATAATAAGCGAATCAAAATGAAGTTTCATACGTAAAGTGTTACATATTCGCCCACTCAAAAGCTACCGCAAAACCCTATAAGGAATACTTCCGGCCTGGATTTCAAAGTAAAGGATCGCATGTGGTTTAGTTTACGTTATTTAAGATTAAGGAACAGATCAGTAATTTATGAGTCTATATTTTGGACTAAGCACTAATGGGACTACAATCAAAAAATATGAATTACTTTTATTATGTACTTTTTGAATAATCCAATGTTTAAATCCCTTCCAGAGTCCCAGAATAGGCCCTTTTTTGTCTAAATTTGATAAAAAAAAACTTTTCTTCCATTTGTAGTTTGTGATTCTAATATTTTTGGATTGATTACCTCTTAGTCTGCATGCACAAATACTGTGATCTACTTTTACTTTGTCGATTTGAGTAATTCGTCGAACTTTGATGTGGGATGAAAACCATTTCTTCCATATGTAGTTCATGAATCTTATAGTTTTGAAATAAGTACTACTTAGACTACCTGCACAAATACAATGAACTATTTTTACTGTGTATTTTTTGAGTAATCAAAGGTCAAATTCCCTTCCACAGACCAATTTCAGCCTTTTCTTATTTTGACGTGGGAAAAAAAACCTTTCTTCCATAAGTAGTTTATGAGTATGTGTGCATGGACTACCTGCACAAATACTATGAAGTACTTTTACTGTGTACTCTTTGAGTAATCCAAGGTCAAAATACCTTTCAGAGACCAAGATTCAGCCTTTACTTATATTTTTAGACTTCGTTCTTCTTAAACTACTTGCACATGTACTATAACCTACTTTTACTGTGTACTTTTCCAATACTTTAATGTCAATGTCTCTTCCAGGGACTAAGATTCAGCCTTTTCGTCTAACTTTGATGTGGAATAACAACACTTTCCTTCATAAGTAGTTCATGAGTCTAATATGTTTGCCCTTTTTGCTTCTTAGACACCAATCTGTTACTGCTACCAATCTGGGGATGTAATGTAACTAATTACATTCACTCAACTGCTGTATTTCAGTACATTTACCTAATACTTTCCATTTTCTCCTCCTTTATAATTCTATCCCACTCCAATTTCTAACAAAATAATATAATTTTTACTCAACTACATTCATTTGATAACGTTTGTTAGTTAGTTTGCATATTCATATCATTAATATAATATAAAATCAACTAATAAAATGATTATAGATTAAGCTACCCAAAAGTATATACGTAGGTCTACTGTAATTAAATGCAGCAACATTCAAAATGAACAGATAATGCATCAATAATCCTAAAATCTATATCATTCTGTAATAAGCCATTCTGCACTTTTTGTTTTAAAATGATATTTAGATGCTGATAGTTTTGGACTTTTACTTAAAGAACGTTTTGATCGCTGGACTATTACTTGTAATATATATTTTTATTGTTTTACCTTTGCATTGTTTTCACCTTGTGAGTCGATCATTAATAATGTTTTCCATTATTATTGGTTTTATAACACGATAGAGGTTTAAAAGGATTTACTGATCCATACCGGCTTTTTGCTTTTTTATAGCTTGAATGAATCCTTTCCCCCTAACCAATGACACTCGCTAGAATGACTTATTAAACATTTCCATAACTTTGGTAGTGAAAAATAAACCTCCCCTCAGATAACACTTATTGATAAAACCTGTGACTTAAAGTCATCAGCACTCATTTGACAGACGACCGCTCTCATCCGTCTGAAAGGCCATGACTTTATCTTCGTAGTATTACAACTTTTTTCTCAAAATATTCTGACTTTATTCTCAAAATCTCAGACCACAGATATTTTTTGAATAAGCAGAAATCTCTTTTAAACACAAAGCCTATATGGGCAGTGGTTTATGATTAATTAAAGTTAATGTATGTATCATATGTGTGAATAGATGCCACATGTAGACTAGGCTACATTTAAAGAGGTTACTTCCCCAAACAAAGGACACAAAAGAGGACGTGTGTGTTTACTCAGCAGGGATATCATTAAATGAGAGAAGTTGATCTACTGTACTTTTTTTTAAAGCAGTACCGATTCCGTGAGAGCCTTATGCTTTATATTCCATTATATCTTGTCAATTGGTGCCTGAATTTTGCACGGTTACACATGAAGACAGTTTCATCATAAATTCATGCAGAAAATGTTATCTGTGATTCTATCATTTATCTTATTAAATAATTAGCTCAATCAACTCTAATGGTGATGTGCGTTTGCAGAAATAGTTTGTTTTACTTGTCTCAATGACTTTGTCATAGGCCGACAACATGACTGTAAAGATGAAGAGCAGATAAGATGGAGGAAGACGACGATAACAAGGCAGCAGGAGGACGAGAGTCTGTCCCATCTGCAGCCAATGAGAGAGGTAATATTTTAAACTAGATTTGATTTTACAGTTATACATACATTTTACAGATTAATCATGTGAATATGAGAATTAGTTTATTACCTTTTGTTCTGTCATTGTATGTCTGCATGTAGAAACGATTACTGCAGTGTTACATAGTGATGTCATTCTCCGTTTATTTTGTTTCAGTGATACCTGATCTCACACTAGTGTTAATTGGTGAAACAAATTCCATTGAGATTGGATCAAAAAACATCTTAATTGACCATGACGAGCAAAGAAATGTGGAACACTTTTCAACCAAACTGTATGATTTGTGTGGTCGGCACATCTCTGTCGTTAACATGCTTGGTCTACCAAACATTGATAAATTCCCATTTAATCAGGCAATTCATGCCTTTCTCATGTTGTTACCAAATGGCCTGCATAACAGCCATTACAGTTCAGGAGTGCAGTGGTTAGAAAAAACTTTTGGGAATGGATTCATGGCTTATGTTATGACAGTTGTGACTCATGAGTCAGATGAAAAATGTGAAAGTGTCCTGACAGACCTGAAAGCCAACAGCAGTTTTGTTGAATAAAGATACCACACATGTAGAAGAAGAAAACATCAACACATCAGTGTTTCAGCAAAATCGAACACATGAGGTTTTAACGTTGGCATTCACAGATTACAGCTACACTGCTTCATGAAGATGATGTGGGCAGCACTTCAATTATGAATACATTAACACTTTGATTTTGAATCTTTAAAAGCATTTAGATATTTCACCATGAGACTATGTCAAATTCATGGTCAGAAAATATACATACTAATAGGTTTTAAATCACTATTCTTGATTTTCCTGTTAAATAAATTTAAAAAAGCAATTCTGGTAAACAACTCTTTAATGCCTATCTAGTCATCAATGAACAGGGTGGTTACAGGGTTTTCTTACAGTATTTGAAAGGTTGAATGAGACCTGATCCATTATCAAACCCAAGTGTTCCTTTTTTACCTAAATGGTTCGGAGAGTCTTTATACTACCGATCGTGTCAGATTAATTAATTTGGGTTTAGGAAACCAATACAAAATATATGCCTCATCCTGCAACTGTTTAATTTAATTGAAAGTACCTATAGCAGAATTTCAGGAGCAGGACCTCACCTCAACCGTGTCACTTCCTGCAAACAAGCAAAGAACATAAGAAAAAATAGTTTGTTGATCTGGTTCATTTTTTGTTCTGCAGGTCCCTTAGATATGGATATGAGTGGGAACAAAGACAAGGTAAGAAACTCCAAATGTCATTTTTAGCACGGTTTACTTTACGTTGTATGACATCAGTTTTTCTACATACATTACATGTTTATTTACTTATTTACAGAAGTCAGTGAAGCTTTCTGAAGAGATCAACATGAAGAAACAACATCAAAGAGAAACTGAAGCACTGCTTGACAGACTTCACCTTCAAGACAAACAGCAAAAGAAGTTGTCTCCAGCAGATTTTCTCAAAGTAGGTCCACCTGTGAAACAGGACCATGACATGTCTGAGAAAGATATAGCTCATACTTTTATTCAGAGGTTGATGATGTTAGACTATAGAGCAAGATATATTCCTGTAAGACAAGACAGTCCTGAGGTGAGCCACTCAAACCCTGTTGAAGAGTTAGATACTAATGACACAGACGACGATGACCTTGATGATTTTTACAGCCCCGAACCAGACTCTGTTCAATTAAATCTCAAGACTCACGTGCATCCAATGGATGTTCAAATGGCAGTATTTCACTGCTCAGACAGCTTTTTAAAGCAGAACATGATTACAAAGCTATCACAATGTCAGTACGCCTTACCATTGCTTGTTCCTGACCCAGTAACAATGGATATTGGCTGTCCTCTTTGGACATTCAGACAAATAACAAAAACATGGAATATAACTGAAATGAAGGATAATTCAAACATTGTCACCATGAAGAGTATGCCCATCTGCAAAGCTGAGACACCCATGGTGTCATTTCTCCGCCTGGGTTCACCATCTCTGTCTAAATCTGAGCTGATGAACACTTTGATCAACGATCATCACAAAACCTTCTTCCACAGAAACTGCCCAGGTAGTACCAAGTCTCGCCATCTGATGGATGGTGTGGCAGAGATTGCCTGGTACTGCCCTGCTGGAAAACCCAATGATGCCTTCACTGACTGCATTGCCTTCTGTAATCTTCATGGTGATGCTCTGTCAATTGTAAAACAGCGTGACATACTGACTGACAAATCTTCAGTCAATGTTGTACTTGTACCAAGTCTGGAAAGAAATGATAAAAACAGTGCAGTGATCTCAGCCCTTCTCAAGTCTCCAAAGCCTCTCATTATTCTCATTGCTGATAGCGATGCTGCTGTTGAAAAGAAAAAGGGAAATTACAAAATGGGTGTAAACAACAAAAGCCTGTCAGATGTTTCTGAAGAACTGAAAAAAATCATTGGAAAGATTTTGTCTGGACCACGTGAAACCTTCCAGCTTGAATCCATGGCTGAAGTTTCTGGAGTCAAAGTGGATGAAGTTGATGAAGCCTGCCAAAAAGGAAAGTCTGCTGCAATGGAAATTGTGGACTCGCTTCAGAAGATGGATGTTTCAAAGATCAAAGATACATATCTCCCTTGTCAAGGCAAACTGTGTAAGGAATGGTGCAAAATCAACAAAGAACTGTATCACCTCAAAGGAAACATCGAGAATGAGAAATGTCAAAAGCAACAGAAACTGATGCAAATACGACAAGAACAATGCAAAGTTTCCTGTAGTGAACCAATGAAGTTGTTCATTAAAAGCCTCTCATCTTTGTCAGCAGAGGAAAAAGGTTATTTCTTGAAATGGACTCAGATCTTAATAGATGCCCTCTCCACAGACGACCTCGGTTCAATTCTCCAAATCTATGCTAAAAAGTGGGCTGAGGTCTCGGCCTTGAAGAAGACGCATGACAAATCTGATCTGCTAAAAAGAAAGCAAACTGAGCTTGATGAAATATCAACACAACTACATTCAGCAACTTTTGGCTTGGAGCACATCTTCAGAGAAATGGGACAGATCTATGAAGCTCATGCATCTCTGCAGAAACAACCAGAGAGGGGACAGACTGACTGGTCTAAATACCCTGAGCTGGCTGCAGAGCTGATGATATCAGGACACCCAATGGAGCTGATGGATGGTGATGCAGGTCATGTACCTTTAACATGGATCTCTGGTCTTTTAGATGAAGTCATCAAGAAACTGGGTGACAAGAAAGTTTTTGTTTTGTCAGTGTTGGGCATACAAAGCAGTGGAAAATCAACAATGCTGAATGCCATGTTTGGGTTACAGTTTGCAGTGAGTGCTGGCAGGTGCACCAAGGGTGCCTTCATGCAGCTGGTCAAAGTGTCAGAGGAGATCAAGAAAGACTTTGAGTTTGACTATGTACTAGTGGTGGACACTGAAGGACTGCGTGCTCCTGAGTTGGAAGGTAAAGCCGCTCTTCACCACGACAATGAACTGGCAACATTTGTTGTTGGTCTGGGAAACATGACACTGATCAACATCTTTGGAGAGAATCCAGCAGAGATGCAAGATGTTCTGCAGATTGTTGTTCAGGCTTTCATGAGGATGAAGAAAATTAAACTTTCTACAAGTTGTGTGTTTGTTCATCAGAATGTTTCAGATATTGGTGCTGCACAGAAAAACATGGATGGAAAGAGACAGCTGCAAAAAAAACTGGACAACATGGCCCAACTAGCAGCCAAAGAGGAGGTTTGTGATGCCGAGTGCTTCAGTGACATCATTGCATTTGATGTGCAGAAAGATGTGAAATACTTTGCCCAGCTTTGGGAGGGAAGTCCACCTATGGCTCCTCCAAATCCAGGTTATAGTGAGAGTGTCCAAGAGCTGAAGACCATCATCCTCTCTAAAGCTAAACAGTCTGCTGGGATTACTCTCTCGCAGTTCAAAAGCAAAATCCAGGACCTGTGGAATGCCCTGATGAACGAGCAATTTGTTTTCAGTTTTAAAAACACACTTGAAATTGCAGTGTACAGAAAACTTGAGGTCCAGTATGGGAACTGGACCTGGACCCTGAGGAGCAACATGTTGACCATTGAGAACGAGCTTCATACCAAAATTAAAAATGGAAAACTTGACAAGGTCGAGCTCAATCATCTTCAACAAGAATCGAACAAAACCTATGATGAAATCAAACAAGCAATGACAACATACTTTGATGATGACGGAGACAAAGACATGTTGGTTCAGTGGCGAGGCCGATTTGAACTCAAAATCAAGCAGTTTCATGATGAACTATTGAGAGGAGTTCAAAGAAAACTGGATGAAGTCATCCAGCAGAAAAATCCTTGTAAAAAGCTTGATGATAAGACGACAGAGTTTGAGAACAAGCTGCTACAAAAGAGCAAAGAAGTTGCTCGTCAGTTAAAGGACAAGGCAAACGATGAAGAGGAACTTGAAAAGCAGTTTGACTGTGTTTGGAGTGGCTTGGTCAGAGAACTAACTGCAGATACAAAACCTATTGAGGACATCAAGTATGAAGAAGATCAATCAACTGTCCTCCAGGAGCTTGGTTTTGAATGGTCTCTCATTAATGAATCCAAAATCAGTGGCAAATACAGACAAATAGCAGAGGTTGGTGATTATGTTCATTATGTATCTCTGACCAAGCATCACGATCATGAAAATGACACAAAAGAACAGAAAAAAGGATTAGTTGAAAAGTTGGGATATTACTTTAAGGGTTTGTTTCAGCATTTTCAGCATGAAGATCAGGTACTGATCAGATCCCTCATTGGCGATGTTGAAAAACAGTCCCTTGATGCAATTAAGAGCAAACCTGTTGCTACAACAGGCTACAGTCCAACTTACTTGCAAGAAGTGGCCAACGATGTAAAACAAAAGGTGAGAGAATTTGAATCAAAGAGGAAATATGCTCTAAAGAAGGAGTTCACAGTTGATCTCTTGCTGTATGTATTTCACAGAGCAGAGAGATGGCTTTCAGAGTCCCACATGAAATTCAAAGTGAACAATGATGCACACTCTCATGTAGGAACCAAGAAAATGCACTATTACAACATTTTCAGAAGCTTCTGCAAAGGAAGCTCATCTGTTGTTGTGCTTGGACAACTGATCTGTGACAAGCTGAAGAGTTTCACTGTTGAGGCCGTCTGTAACAAGACTGCCATTGATCTCGCTGGAGAGATGAGGTCCAAACCAGAATTCAGTGGGAACAGGTCGAACTTGGAGAAACATGTGTTGAAGTCACTCGCAGAGAAAGAGGACTTTGATGGTTTTATCACCTACATCCGACAACCAAGGAAGCAAGCAAAGACATATATAAGAGAAGAAGTAGAGAAATACATCTCCTCAGAACAGGGAAAAGAGAAAGCACAGAATATACTCAAGAAAAATGTTGACGACATCAACACGCTTGTTCGTCAAGCTTTACATGAAGCAACAGAGAAAGTCAAAACCCACACAGGAGACCCAGACATGTGGATGGAGGAATTTTCCAGTTTGCTAAAAGATAAGCTAACATTCAATACCATCTGTGGTCAAAACTTTGACTTGTGTGACTCAAAAGCTTTTGACTTCCTTAAAGAAGAGATAGAGAAAGGTCTTGTATCCATCATAAAGGAGTTGAGCAGCCTCTCACTGGATAACATGAAGAAATTCAGGATGAAGCCTGATGAAATCCTCATCGATCACCTGTGTGACTGCTGCTGGGTAACGTGTCCATTCTGTGCAGCTGTTTGTACCAACACAGTGAAAAATCACAGTCCTGACAAACACAGTGTCCTTTTTCATCACCCCTCTGGGATTAATGGATTTCACTTTCGAGGCACACAGGACCTGGTCATTAGTTTCTGCACAACATTAGTTGCAAGTGATGGAAGGTTCATTACCGGTTCAGACGACAGCATTCCTTATAAAGAGTATCAAAGAGGTGGGGAGGACTTTGCTTCATGGAAGATTACTCCTGATGAGTCTAAACTGACATACTGGAAATGGTTTGTATGTCGATTTGAAAAGCAACTGGAAGACCACTACAAACGAAAATTCCAGGGCGGAGGAGAAATTCCCAATGAGTGGCGGGATCACCAAAAACAAGACGCTATTGATAGTCTGGATGACATGTACAAGTCATGAGTGAGTCAGAAACAACCAAGCTCTACTCTAGTAACAGAAGACCAACGTGTCTTTATCTGTTCAAAAGATATACGAGTTTTTGATTCGATTTGAAAATGCAACAATAGCGCTAATGATAATGAAGTCTTTCCAAAATCAATGAAACGGCACCAGTTGATAATTTAATCAATATATTTTAAATTATTTTACACATATAAAGTGAGTTGCTGTATAACATTAAGTAGTAAGGATTCCTGAAAGTGTCCTGAAGCAAAGAACACAACGTCTGCATGATTACAAATGACGTGTTTGTTAGTAATAAAAGGATGATTGTAAAAAGGATCAGACACATCAGAATTCATCACAGGTCATAATCTTTTACTTTATTTTTCAAGATGATGTAGGTGTATGATGTTTTTTCTTTGAATATTTAAATGAAAAAATTATTCAACGTGTTAATGGAGTTTTTAGGTTCTAAAATATTATGGAGACATTTTAACTCTTCTAGAAAAAGGAATGCAAGATAAGATTTTGACTTTTATGATTTTGACTCTCATGTGAAAATCTCAAACAGACATGAAACTGTTCTAAGTTGTATGCTTTTCTAAAGATATATTGATCAGTGAGTAAAATGAGAAGGATATTTGTCATTCATCCTAAGATTTGTATCTTTAAAACAAGATGTGTGAATTGTTGAGTGAATTGTTGTGTTGTCAGAAGTGTATATAATGTATAAGTGTATATAAGAAATGGCAGCCATTAGTTGATTTAATTAAAATTTTTACTTTTGTAGCTATATACTACAGATCTCATTAAAAAGCATCAAGTTAATCAATGAATGAATTAATGAAGTGTTGTTGACATACTCTGCTTACAAAATGTAATGTACAAAAAAACGTTAACCATTCTTTATATATATATATATTACTGGTAATTATTCTGCTCATCTTGGAATTGGTTTTGTCATTTTGCTTAAATAGAATCTGTCATTGCTACAGTATATTGATATCCATAATTACTAACAGAAGTATCAGTCTTTGTATTTTCTTTTACTGTAATAAATATAACCTTCATGCAGTCATTGGAGTTTAAGCTTTTTCTGTTATTATTAAGCAAATTAAGAGGACCAGATTTAGTCTTGACACAGATTATAGTTACATAACCCAGATTTAATTTAATATTTAGTCTTACTCTTATTCCTGAGATCAAAAGTGGATGTTAGTTCTAGCTAACAAACAACAACCTATGCCGCATTGGGGCCCCTTATAACAAAAATATATAGCAACATATTGGAAAATATAATATAAAATTGCGGGAACGAGAGCACGTTACATAATATCTCCACTCTAGTGGTTACCGGCACCAGACCTAGGGGCAATCTGGACCGGCAGCAAAGGTTACACAGGCTAGGAAGCACTGTGTAGCCAATAGATCTAACTGTGGATTAATACAGAGAGAGGACCAACGTTAGCGTAAAACGACTTTATTGATTAATTTATGGTTTATTCCATCGAGACAGATACAGCATACTGTACACAGACCAACTGAATGAAGCTATCCAATGCAAGTATCAGAGTTCACTGGAGTCACCGCGGTAACTGTCACTCACTCTGCCTCCTTCATTCACCACCTGGCAAATCTTCACCACCTGCTCATAAGGATTGTGTAAATTAGCAGTCTGGAAATATAGCCAGTGACAGCTCACAGTGTTCAGGGATCCCCTCATCCACAAGCACTTTCCTGTGTCAAAAAGTGTCCTTTCCTTGGTCTTCCTCTTGGTAGTTGCCGTGATTCATTGTAAAGAACCATTGATTAGCGGGCTCATTTCTATGCATCAACATTCATAAGGTGCTTTGAATTGACCATTTATGGTTGAACTCGAGCGTGTAGAGGCTGGAAGGTGAGGCAGATCCAGGTGAGTGCATTTTTACAGGATGATTTGGGATTTATAAAAGGAAATTGAGCACTATAGGCTCACTAAAGGTTTTATAATTGAGAATATATTTTGGCATACAAACATTTCCTCATTCGTACGTACGCAAACATTTACTGTGGATCCTACGCACTGTTTTATAAATGAGACCCCAGGTCACTCAAATTCATGTTCATTTTCTGATGAACATGAATGAAAACCTATGGGGATCTGCTCTAAACCTGGTCTGGCCCATATGGCCTGTTTACACTTGTGTGTCAGACTCACGACTGTGTTCAAATGAAAGCAAAAAAGTAACCAATACCTAATTTAAATACAACAAAATGGTCATCTCTGCACCTGGTTAAGGTTTGCATCAATTCAAAGTTTCAAGAAACTTACAGAAACATTATCTTGAAACACACCGAGCAACGAGGCACTGCTCATCTATTCAAATGTCAAAACTGAATTGATAAATGATAAATGTAATCATTTTCAAATTCCACAACATGTTTTTATCAATAGTTATTTACTCTACATTTGAAGCTTTATTTGAAAACCTGTGCAAGCTTCAGGCAGGTGACAGGACAGTGGCAAGCGAGTGGCACCCGTACAGCACCCGTCGGGAAGCTGCCAAGTTGAGCAGGCAATATTTCCTTGTTGTCACGACAGGTCAGCGGCTGTAAATCATTTTTAGGATTTTAGTTGAGTGACAGGGAAGCTGTTTTTCTTTTCTCAACTGATTCCAATGAAACCATGAACCGTGGGAACAAATAGAACCTCTGTGCTCTGTGTTCCAGACTGGAGCAGAGTTTCAACATGAACCTTCCACATGAATGCATTGTCAATACCTAAGATAGATAATACCAAGATAGAGTAAATAACACAACATTATATATTGTATTTGTATTCATCAGACTATATATGCTGTTATTATTATTATTTAATTTCATTATATTATACTGCTATTTATACTATATGTACTAATTATCTATTAATATATTTTACTCATACTACACCTTATTGTAGGCCTATTTCTAGATTATTCATAATTATAATATGAAATATTGCTGTACTGAATATTGTTTTACTACTACTGTGGTTCTTCTTCTTCTTCTTCTTCTTCTTCTTCTTCTACTCATCATCATCATGGTTTTCATTGTCCAGCCACACACTTGCCATTTGCCGGACCACACCAAGCTGTATACTATGCTCATGGTCAGGAGGCATGCCAAATATGATGTCAAAGTGTGGAATGTTCACAAGACATATGGGACCTTTAACGCCCCTCACAGAGCATCACTTATGGTTGAAGCATGGTCCCTTTTTGGACCATCTTTGTATGAGTATGCCCTAATAGTAACATTCACCATTTGAAATTGTTCACCAGAATGTAGACAGAGGCTGCACCCATATTGACCATTAAACTGGGTCATGTTTTGTAGTATGGGCCTGGTAACTGAATCACACCTCATAACAGCTGCATTATAACAGCTCTACATTGTTCCAACACATTGTTTCTTTTTAACTTAAAGCCCACGTGTTGCCACCAGGGACTGGTAAGTAGGGCAAGTGTGGCCACTAATTGATTTAACTCTCCTCTTACATAACAGGAGATATAAACAGGCATTTCAATCAGGAGAGACTTGTTTCATAATTTAACAATGATTTATTATACATGCATCAAATATGAAAAGTGCAAAGTCTTTGGCGATTGGACTCCATGCTGAAGTAATATCACCGAGGCAGGGATACTGAGGTCCATCAGGCCTAATCCCCCCTGGAGTCCAGACACTGGTGGTGGTGGTGGTGAAAGGAGTGCTGCCATCTGATGATGAATCAGGAGCATAACTGTGATGCTGACTGGGGTGGAGGAGGGTCGCATCTGCTTCGCTGAAATGACAACTGACAGCAGCAGAGAGGAGAACACTTTTAAAGTTTGACAGCACCGATATGATTGGCTTCAGGAACCGGTGTGGAGAATCTGGTTGGTTACTTAAAAGTGCACGCCCCCAATCAGCTGATAGAGTAATTACAAGGAGAGGAGAGACAGAGATTATGCATGCTTGTCTACCTGACTGAACTTGCGCTTGAGCTACATATACACAGGCAGCCTGGTTTGCGGTGAATGCTAGTATTTAGATGTGTGACAGTATGTTTCTGTTGGCCTTAAACTTCAATCAAACTGTGAGGTTTGAAACAGATTTTACATTTTGTAGACTGTAGTTACAGCTTTTAAATGACGCTCACATAATCAGTTTACAGTTGACAACTTGTGATTCTCTAGAGTGAACGGCTTTAAAAACGTATTAACGTTTGGCTTTTTACTGCCAAACCACAAGCCTAAAAGTTAAACATATTCTTGGCGTACAGGGTAAGGAAGCTCGTTTACAATCCATTGTAATAGCTAATTACTATACAGGGATAATTTAAATACAGTCACATGAGTGTTAAGGATTATCCATGAGGATAATCAAGCAGGCCTCCATTTTTGTTCAGAAGAAGGTGCATTTTACCGCTACATATATCATCATTTTCAGAATCAGTGCCATTTACTGACTTGTGACAACTTGCAATATTGTCTCTTTGAAGAAGATGTTACTGTGTTCTGATTGGTACGTATATGAAGAAATGTCCACTCTTTAGTTTGCTTTTTTTGACATTGTAGGTGACCTTCTATTGGCTTAAGCTGTTTTAAGAACAGATGCTTTGAGGTTGACAGTGAATATTAATTAAATGTAGAAGATCAGAGAGGGCTACACCATTGAGTGTGTGTCTCAATACAAATGAGAGTATAAATTAAAAACTTGGTTAGTCGTGATCCAGTGTAAAGTTGCTCTTCATTCACCTGAGCAAACTTTTCCCTACTTCTCCCAGATGTGGTTCCTCATTTACTGACTCATCAGGACTGTCTTCATGTACAGAGGAAAATTGTTCTCTACTGCCAAGAACTGATTCAGTCACAGTCAGAATTTATAAAAAACTACCTTGGTTCAAACATACTAATTCTGACATTGTCAACCTAGTTATTGGGAATTAAGTTATTTGATGACTCTTCACGCTGGCCTCAAACTTAGATCACTGAAGTGAAGATCACACTGTGGAACATTCATCCTCAAATATAAGTGGGACTGTAGGATATCTGAAAGTAAATTCATTATCATCTGCATGCAGACTCTGTAACAAATGTAACAAATTTCCCCCTGGGGATGAATAAAGTATATATCCATCTATCTATCTAACAAGGAGAAAATAAAAAGTCAATTCTGATCAGAACATTTTTTGGGAAATTACATAAGAGACAAAAAGCAACAAAAAAAGACTTACATGAAACAGATCAATTAAAGGACCAGTTTACTCAAAATACAAAAAAAAAATCCTCTTCACTAACAAAGCCAAGGCAATAGCGATATCGGTTTCAAATGGTTTATTACATGTTGAAGTAAGAGGGATGAACTTGGGGTGCGGATGGAGGTTGAGGGAAGAAGGGATGAGGGTTGAGGAATGAAGGGTTGTGGCAAGATGGATGAAAGGATGGGGGGAAGAAGGGAGAAGGGACGAGGAGGGTAAAGAAAAATTGTATTAAATGAAAGAAAAGATGCAGCCCTCCTCTCCACCCCAATAACTTTTGTACTATCCCTTATACAAATGTGATCTGTGCTAATGGTTTGGTGTCTTTACTGCCCTCCAGGTCGTTAAAATATGTTAAAATAATCTATTCAGCGTCAATGCTGACTAAATAACACTTCTTGTAAATACTTTCAAAATATAGGGACCAAACTGTCAATTAGAATAATCTATCATTGTATGCTATAATAGTTGTATAGTTATTACAACTTAAAACTCAAACTCCATATATTCATCAGTGAGAATAAAAATATATCAATACGGATCATGTGTATTGGTGGACATGGTTATCAATCATTAAACAATCCTGGCCTACATATCAGTACAAGTCGACCTCAAGTTATCACAGTGTGAAACTGCGGTAACTGTTACAGTAAAATAATAATTGTGCTACTTATCAGTAACATTGTCACATGACCGCCTTGCTCGTCGTAGTTTCCCTCATGAACTTTATGAACTGTAGCTACAAAGACGATTGATTTATGTTATCGTTTCTAGATATTCAGTTTGGCCAAATTATTCTGAAAGTGTATACCGGAAGTGGTAGTATGCTGCCATGTCTGCAATGACGTTGTCTTTATTAATTTATGCAGTTCCACATTGTGACCAGTAGAGGGCGGTCTATATATACTGTATATTTGAAAAGTAGACCTCAAGTGATCACAGTGTGGAACTGCTGTAACTGTTACATCACAATTGTCAGAGGGCTACATTTCAGTAACATCGTCACAGAACCGAAAACGAGCTTTGGCTACACATCCATCTGTCGTTACCCTCATCTTCAACGTTGGAGCGGACGCTATGCGGAGAGCTTCATCACTTTGTTTTGAAAGTGTTACGTGTCGTGTTGTTGTCTCTGTGCTCTCTCTCTACTCACCCCCAGTCTCCACTCAGGTCACACGGACAGCCCCGTGGGCCAAGTAGCATCATTGAAGCTGTGTGTGTGTGTTGGTGTGAGGATCGCCTCTGTTCAAGCCGTGTGTGTGTTGTTCGTTAGCCTGACCCATTAGTGTGTATACTATTGTGGTCTTTTGAGTTTGATTATCACTGCTGTTAACAAGTGTCGCTTTCCTGTTATAAGAAAGTAGTTTTCAGTTGTTGCCTTGTGAGCATTTAATCTTTTTGTTAATAAATAATTGTTTGTTTATTCATCCGTTGCCCATGATACTTTTCCCCTGGGTTATTTAATGTGTTCCTCCCCTCATCCCTTAGACCTTAATAGGCGAACGTAACAAATACATTTAAAACAATGTTGGCAGTCGGTTGGCTATCATTTCTAAACCGCTTCTGTAAAATTCTCCCCGGACCAACATCTTGGATAAAAAAAGATTAATGTGAAAAATCTAGCCTGCAGTGATGTCATCATAAGTGAGGTCCACTTCACGAGTGTAATACAGACATGACATTTGTGTTTGTAAACTTTCCATAACCAGGCTGAATAAACTTCCTGATATTCACTAAGGAATGATGAGTATATTAGAGAATGGACAGTTGATGTCCTTGGACGGGCTCTTATGAACCAGTAATCTAATATTTGATGGAACCTCACATTGCACAACACTGGCACAAACTCCTGGTTTGTATGTTGCCTTCTGCCCTCTTACAACAAGACAAGCTGGTGAATCAGTTTTATTTGTTTAGTAACTTGTTGTTTTTATTTCTGAATGTTGCAGGTCTGGGCCGTGATGGCAATTCTATACTAAAATAATTTAGTTTTGATTTATTTCAAACAAAACAGGTACCCACTTGCAAAAACACTGCTCCACAAAAAAAGTCAACAGAGTACATTTAATGGCTCTTATTTATCTAATTCAATTTCATGTCTCTGGTTTCTAACGTTGCCTGAAGTTGAGCTTTAGTCCATCATGCCCCTTCAGTCTTCCCCGTCTAACAAGTGGCTGAATATAAGCTACATTAGACCGGCAGATACAGGTACTACGCAAAACATCAATACAGATTACATCACATATTTGATTGAATCACGTTAGCTAAGTGATGTCTGTAAACCTGTTAATAGCTAATTGTATAATCTATAGGCTGAGATATAGATTGAGGAGACAGTCTGATGCTGCTAACGTTAGCTATCCATCAGTAGTAGCTAACTGTGTGCAGCATCATTTAGAGAGTTACTACACTGACAGTAAATATTCACATATCTTATGAGCCTCAAATCTCTGTGTGAAAGCCTTGGTTAACCTGCTAAACTACAGCTTTTCGTTATTTTGGTGTTTCTCTCCTAATGTGACAGAGCGTTTCTTTCCCTCAAAAGAGAGTGCAGCCTTGGTGATGACGCCATGCTGGTGTGGTCTACAGCTTGGAGCCATAAAGCCCCTCTTTCTTTTTTAGGACATGGCAGAGGAACAGCGTTTTGGGATTCATTGTTGGTGCAAACAACTACACAGCAGTTTGTTTAAAGTAGAAGTTTGGAGACATGTTGCCCTCGATGTGTTCCCACTAAAATGGAAGTGGTGATGAGAGCCAACTCTGGATGAAGCATTACAGGTCTGAAACTAAACAAACAAAGGTTCCGCCTCTGATCAGACAATCTTGGGTTCCTTTGTAAATAGTCACTCTGAGCACCGGAGCTACTCTTCCAGCAACAGAGCGTGTTCTGGGTCTGAGGAGACGGAGCAGCAGAGTGCAATACTATTAATGTTAGCAAAGCTAGCTATGTTACATTTTCACTAACATATATATATATATATATATAGCCTTTGTTTACAAATATATTTTAAGACGCATATTGTTACAGTCTTGTTCTTTAAATCAGTTTATCATTATCAACTGCTTTACAGATTTTGGTCACATTCTACCTCTCTGTGTCCCCTCATCAGCCGCACTCCCCCTCCCTTAGAAAACAGTCATTTTCATTCCCTACCTGCCCACTCGATGCCCTCAGTGTTCATCACGAGACTTCCTCATTCACCTGCTCACCTGTCATCATCAGTCACTACAAGCCCAGATTGTTTGTTCCTTTGCCAGTTTGCCCCAGTTGCCATGTGTCGAGTACTTTGGTTTTCGAGCAACCTGAACCTGATTCTGACTCCTTTACCTGGAACTGGATCCGAACCTGCTGCCTTTCAACTTGTCAACAGTATCAGAACCTGCCTGTTCCCCTACATATACCTGCCCACCAACACTTACCTGTAAGTGTCATCTACCTGTTTCGTCTGCGTTTGGGTCCTTCCCCTGCTGCCTGCACTCCTAACCATGACAGCCTTCGGTCTTGAAAATAATTATCACCATACGGGAAAAATCAAGGAGTATTTCAAAACTAGGTGTGCTGTAGGTTGTGGTGAAAAAAAACTATTTAATAGTACAGAGTGAGTCCTATAATACTGAAATAAGAAACATTGAGAATAGAAGTTTGTCTTTGGAGTATTTATTCTCTGTGCAGAGAAGGCTCCATCGTCATACAGAGTGCAGTGCAGTCTTGCAGGAGGATGAGCCCAGAGTGGTGCGTCTGTATAGCTTATAAAGGACAGGGTGTGATGCAGGAGTTCACACTTAAACATCTGGTCAACAGTTTCTAACTGCCCATTGACACCTCCATTCAGCCCCTTCCTCTTATCTGAGCCTTGTCACCCTAAGACATCTGTTTCTGTTCCCAACCTAAACATTCTCCCATTCAGTTACTTCCTCTCATGGAAGCAAAGGCAGAAATACCCCACATGGTCTTGTTACCATTCAGCTCGGTACACAATCATATGTCACATATATGGTTTTGTTAGTGAGTAAGGCACATAAGCTAAGTCACAGTAGAAATGTACTAACACAGGGAAAATTCTCCATCACAATCCTTGGTTTTGATCATTTGGAACATCTGCATTAACAATTTATGAGGCTAGTACATTTGAAGAGTATTTGAGCTGTTTTTGTGTAGTATTACTGAGATAAGTACAAGCTCTGGAGGGAAATGGGGCGACTTCACCCAACCCTTCCATGGGCAGAGGGTCATTCAGCAGGAACAGGGGGCGCTCTTGTAGCGGGAACAGGACAGAGCAGGAGGAGGAGAGGGGGTCACTGACGATACCAGACGAGTGCACTGGGTCTCCTCAGAGAGCAGAGCCTGCAATTGAGGCAGAAAGGTTCCAGAGGGCCGCTGACGTGCTGTCTCGTCATTATGGCGGAGGGTCCTTCACAAAGGGAACGAGGATGAGCAACGACGCCACCTCTCCTGCATTTACCCAAAGCCACAAAACACCACATGCCTTTTCTGAAGAGGAGGAAGAGATCAAAGTCTAGACGGTGAAACTATCTCTGAAAAAGTGCTGTGACTTTATTGATCCAACAAAACCATAGGAACCCTCCAGTGACCTGAGTTCTGGGTTCATGATATTCTGTTCTGTTCCTCCAGAAACATTCTTCCTCTTCTCACATGCATCTACATGGGGGTGACGTTGATCAAAGACCAGATCCTGGTACTAATGCTGATCTTGACCCTGGACCTTTCCCTCTCTCTGCACTATGTTGCTGCCATGCTTTTATAGATTATTTTAACTGTTGTAAAATTACAAGTCACTGAGTTTGATATCACATAATTGATTATTTTTTACTCAAACTATTAATTACTTTTTAATTTCCTCAGTAACAAAGATTTAAAAAGGGACTGAAGTTTGTCCCACCTGCATTAATTATGCTCAGAACAGCTGACTGATTATACTGGAGAACAATGAATGTTGAATAGATGTTTTTCTATTTTTTTCACACTTTACATAATCACTCACTACATAATCATGATGTTCAACAGCAAAATGTATTCTACATAAATAAAGATCTTCAGGTTCAAAGGTCTGAGGACAAGGTCAGAGTGAGCCTGAACTGTTTTATAACTACGTGATAAAACTTCTGTACCCTGTCAATAAATGACCTGTAATCAGGAATAGTGGTGTTATAAAAACTAAGATAATAATAGTAATATCATTTTCCACTGATGTTCCTCTGAAGTGAAAGTGATCACTGCACCTGTAACATGTAGGCTGAATGTTTATCAAGCTTTTATCAGTTTCATTTCTTTCTTAAATGATATGACTGATGCAATAAAGGCCTGATTTGAAATGTCAGCTTTTTGAAAAACAACATTTTGAACACACATCAAAGACCCTCAACAGCTGTTTAATTGTGCAAATAGACAGTCCACTTTGTTTTGGCATGAGACCATGTTGCACCCCCTTTTTAAAATAAAATGATCAGCATTTGTGCAAATTGGTCCCAATGTCTAACTAAAACTGTCAGATGATGACCCCCTTAATTTACATTACACTAAGTGGAATAATGTCAAAGTTGTAATAATTTGAATCACTGTCTGTTAAGTCAATATCTAGTGTTGAACTGTAACACAATGGTGATTAAGCTTATGGTCCTCTGATGAAAGCTCTTGCATTTGCAGTATACAGTGCTGTGGAAACATGGACTGTATATAAGAAGAGGACTTAGTCACCGTGATGTCAACCATTGCTTTGTGGAATGCCGTTTTAAAGTCTTGGCATTTTGGCCGTCATTTTGTCCGTCTCCATCATGGCTTTTTGCAACCAGCAGTGACACAAGAGGGTGGACCTAAGTACAACAGAACGCTGAATAAGACTTTTTTAGGTCTCCCAATAAGGTAACTTTCATGAACTGGAAACAAATTGAAAGTGTTAAAGTCCTATGAAGAAGTCCCTCTCGATGATACCAAAACTGAATCTCTGAATCTGACTCTCAAGTTAGAGGTCCACTACTAAAATCTCAAATGTAGCAATGCTAGACCTCCGAGACTTTTTGGGGAGCAGAGACTTACAGAGTCTTGGAATCCACTTTCATTAAATGAATACAGGTATATTAATCACATTAGTATAAGGATCAGGGTTTTTGCTGAATAGGTTTTGACATACAAAGAATTGCCTTGATATTTCTTTAATTAACATAAAAAGTACGAAAACCCCCCCATAAAACAAGTACTGCACTGAGTTCAATGAGCATTGCAAAAGCTGGGTGCAAATGCTTCACTTCATTTAGAAAAAGCCACCCCAGGCTGTTAAAATGCACTTTGTCCAAATAGAGCCTGTAGTGGCCATTTGTCCAATAAATCAAAATAAAACAAGCAATAATCAAAGGCCATTGATATAAAATATGAATCCTGTATGGACATTCTACTTTTACGCAGGCAGAAAAGAGTAGAATGTCCATACAGGATTCATATTTTTCTTATTTATTTAAGTAAGCCAAACAAAAACAAGCAAACTAAGAAAAAGAAGAAAGAAAACTCCTTTCTTACGCTGTCTCTCCTGTGCTGGTAAAAAAACTATAGGCCCACCCCGGTGCATGCTGGTCCTACCTACCTACTCCTATATTTAACCACAGGTGCCCACAGTGTTACCCAAAGAACTAACAAACAAACTAACCCAAAACTAAGTATACTTAAACAACAACAAATAATATAACTAAACAAATGACTATTAAAGAGAAAAAGGAATCTTAATATATCAAACAAGCAATCTAACCAAAATAAGCAAAAATCTAGCATAATTAAACAATACTTATGAATTAAATAACAAAATATTATCATCAAATAAATAGCTCCTACAGAGCCTTAGACATCTTTTACACTTTGGTCATATTTAGACACCGTTAATGATAGAACACAAAGCCAGCTACAGAATGTGGGTTTATAACTTTGACTAGTGGTCATAGAGCTCTGCACATTCTTAGTAAAAGTTTAATTTAATGTTCCTTTGTAATAGATGAGGAACAACTCAGCTTTGTCCTGAGCTGTGCAGGATTATACCCAAGAACATCTAGACACAGGTGGTTGTGAAGGAATGAAGAGCAATGGCTGAAGATCTGGATTCATGTGATGTGGAGCAGGACTTCTGATGAGCTCAGTGGAAGGTCCTATAGGTGCTGGTTAAGATGAAACCTGGAGGTGAATGGGGTGGAGGAGGGATGCATCAATCTGACACAGAAAACACTCAATAAAAACAATTACAAAAAGCAATTGCAAATAGACCATTTTAAATCTGCACTGCAGTGCTGGTAACTGCTTCTACAGGCCTGGAGAGGCTGTTTTGGAGCAACTTCTTTTAATCTGTTGAATATCAGAGGATCTTCTGTATACTTAGTGGTTTTGTCAACCAGCCTGAATTTGTAGCTTTTTGTAGCTCTGCAGGTACCAGGAGCTCAGTGTTGACGGCAGCATGTGCGCAGCAGTGTTTGGCTAGTGTGACCTGTAAGTCTCCTTAATGTTTTCCTCTCTTACTTACACTTTTACTTTTGTTGTTTCTGATGTAAAACTAACATGCATAAAGAATATCATGATACAGAGCTGTCCTCTGTCAATTAACATAAACCGTTTTGTTGTAGCAGTGCTCAGTGTTGACAGTGGTTTGTGCTTCATTGTTTTTGGTTGAAACCAGAAACATCCTCAGCCTGCGATAAACCTTTACACCATTTTCCTTGAAGTCACATGGTTTAGTGTAAATCATGAGTTAGGGCAGTCGGACTTTCACTTTGACATTTCTCATCACTGATTAACCATTAAAGATCATGCAGAGTTCACAGCTCTTTATACCCATTATATCACATCATATTTGTTGATAGCAGGTGGGAGGGGCTTGTGAGAGGCAAACCTAGAATTCAACAGGCTTCTGATCTCTATATATATCTGGAAGGCTTACTGACACGGCATCCACATCTTCGCAGACCAGGCAGAGGTAAGGTGACACAGAACAATAATTTATACAATTGTATAGTGTTTTTGTGTACACTTCTAATGAGCTCGTAGGTTTTCTAACAGACATTGGGCCTCACCAACCGTTAAATATGGTTTTACAATTATTTTCCAAAGTATTTTGGTCTTTTAAAAATAAAAAAAAGTCATGGCCGGAGGGGGCCCACAGGTGAAAATGCATGAAGAATATCATGAGATAGAGCTGTCATTTGACAATAAACGTAAAACTTTATAGAGTCTGAACGTATGTTGCAAGTGCTCAGTGTTGACAGGTTTGTGTTGAGTAAATGTAGTGTTATCAAATCACATCAGCATCATGGCTGCCCTCAAAGGGCCGGTTGTAACTGTAAGACTATAAAAGTGTAACTACTCCCTAACATATTGTTATATAACTGTCTCTGCATTTGATTATTGTTTGTTCAGGTGTAAAAATATTGTACATGCAGTTATATAAATACAAAAATATATTTAAGCACATTTCTGTTATTATAACAATTTTACGTTTTTTTCTTGTAAGCTAAATTTAGCATGTACTTGGTTTGGTGTCAAAATGCCGACGTGAATTGTATTCCTTCATCACCGACACTGCCTCATAACACAGAAGACAGAGCGTTTCTTCTCCTTGAAGCACAAACATGTTTTCACTTTCACATCTTTCATTAAATATTCTTCCCTCTGCATACATTTTTCTCTTCTTGGACATTTTGGGATTATTTGTCGATCATTTTCAACTCAATCACTTGTTGGAAAACCACTTTACGGGCTGTTGCCTCTCCTGTCCACCTGTTGTGATAGTTTTAATGGCGGCAGACAGACAACATGTTGTTGCCGTGAGTGAATAATAGTGGTGTAACGGATCATTGTCGATCCGTGATCCGTACGGATCCCCCCTCACGGTTCGGCACACATGTGAACCACGGATTAATTACACAGTTGACCTTCACCATCACAGTGTGAAATACAATTTAACTGACAAAGTTAAACGCTGATATGGAAAAACTGCTGTCTAGCGGTCACAAAGTCAACATGCATTGTGGGAGATGTAGTTTATGGTCACTTTGTTGCACTTATTGTATTCGTACTAGTTTGTTGCACTTATTGCATTCGTTTGTTTCTGCACTGTATGTTTGCTCTGGTTTATGCTCTTAGATGCTTGTTTGAAAAAAGGAGATGCACTTATGACTTCTGGTGACTAGTAGTTCTCTTGAAAACCGATGTTGAATACACTTATTGTAAGTCGCTTTGGATAAAAGCGTCTGCTAAATGACTGTAATGTAATGTAATGTAATGGGAGATGTAGTTTATGGTCACTGTATACACTGTAAAGCAGCATAGACTTTAATTTTAAGACAATCATATGCCTTTTATATGGAAGCCCATTTCCAGCAGCGAAAACATTTTTTATGAAAAAGATGAAAAGTTAGACTTGATAATAAAAATATGGCACTTTTGGTGTATCCATCTGTAACCATGACACTGACCAGATGTTTCCAGTTGCTGTTCAATGAAGGTTGCCACCTCAGCCCCATCAGTTTTATTCTTTCTACACTGGAGCTGCTTCTTGCTTAAAATCCTCTCAAGGGTGTGTTTGCTTAGTACAATCCCATGTGAAACAGCAAGCAATTGAAGTATTTCATCTGTTGTAAAGCCACGTTTACAGTAGTCTTCAATGTACTCACAATCCATTTCTATGTCAAATGTAGGGTAACCTATGAAGAGCTGCTTCTATGACTGTTGTGTTTAAGTATCTTATAATTTCGATTTTCTATCTCATAATTCTGAGATAGAAAGTTGAAATTATGATATTAAAAGTCATAATTATTACTTTCTATCTCATAATTTCGAACATGGGGATATTTTTGTTATCAAATCTAACTTCTCCGGATTCGGCCCGCGGGCCTTGATTTTGACAAATGTGGTTTACGGTGATGTTATGGAGCAGCTCTTATAGGAACTGTTGCAGAATCGCTGGAAGTAACCAAAGTGACTTTACAATACAGTCTCACAAGAAGAAGTTACAGAAATACCTACATCATTCAGCGGAATTAACTAAATAATAAGCGAATCAAAATGAAGTTTCATACGTAAAGTGTTACATATTCACCCACTCAAAAGCTACCGCAAAACCCTATAAGGAATACTTCCGGCCTGGATTTCAAAGTAAAGGATCGCATGTGGTTTAGTTTACGTTATTTAAGATTAAGGAACAGATCAGTAATTTATGAGTCTATATTTTGGACTAAGCACTAATGGGACTACAATCAAAAAATATGAATTACTTTTACTGTGTACTTTTTGAATAATCCAATGTTTAAATCCCTTCCAGAGTCCCAGAATAGGCCCTTTTTGTCTAAATTTGATAAAAAAAACTTTTCTTCCATTTGTAGTTTGTGATTCTAATATTTTTGGATTGATTACCTCTTAGTCTGCATGCACAAATACTATGATCTATTTTTACTTTGTCGATTTGAGTAATTCAAGGTCAAAATCCCTCCCAGAGACCAAGAATAGGCTTTTTTGTCGAAATTTGATGTGGGATGAAAACCATTTCTTCCATATGTAGTTCATGAATCTTATAGTTTTGAAATAAGTACTACTTAGACTACCTGCACAAATACAATTAACTACTTTTACTGTGTATTTTTTGAGTAATCAAAGGTCAAATTCCCTTCCACAGACCAATTTCAGCCTTTTCTTATTTTGACGTGGGAAAAAAAAACTTTCTTCCATAAGTAGTTTATGAGTAAGTGTGCATGGACTACCTGCACAAATACTATGAAGTACTTTTACTGTGTACTCTTTGAGTAATCCAAGGTCAAAATACCTTCCAGAGACCGAGATTCAGCCTTTACTTATATTTTTAGACTTCGTTCTTCTTAAACTACTTGCACATGTACTATAACCTACTTTTACTGTGTACTTTTCCAATACTTTAATGTCAATGTCTCTTCCAGGGACTAAGATTCAGCCTTTTCGTCTAACTTTTGATGTGGAACACTTTCCTTCATAAGTAGTTCATGAGTGTAATATTTTTGCCCTTTTACTTCTTAGACACCAATATGTTACTGTTGCCAATCTGGGGATGGAATGTAACTAATTACATTCACTCAACTGCTGTATTTCAGTACATTTACCTAATACTTTCCATTTTCTGCTCCTTTATAATTCTATCCCACTCCAATTTCTAGCAAAACATTATGATTTTTACTCAACTACATTCATTTGATAACGTTTGTTAGTTAGTTTGCATATTCATATCATTAATATAATATAAAATCAACTAATAAAATGATGTATAATTATAGATTAAGCTACCCAAAAGTATATACGTAGGTCTACTGTAATTAAATGCAGCAACATTCAAAATGAACAGATAATGCATCAATAATCCTAAAATCTATATAATTCTGTAATAAGCCATTCTGCACTTTTTGTTTTAAAATTATATTTAGATGATGATAGTTTTGGACTTTTACTTAAAGAACGTTTTGATCGCTGGACTATTACTTGTAATATATATTTTTATTGTTTTATCTTTGCATTGTTTTCACCTTGTGAGTCGATCATTAATAATGTTTTCCATTATTATTGGTTTTATAACATGATAGAGGTTTAAAAGGATTTACTGATCCATACCGGCTTTTTGCTTTTTTATAGCTTGAATGAATCCTTTCCCCCTAACCAATGACACTCGCTAGAATGACTTATTAAACATTTCCATAACTTTGGTAGTGAAAAATTAACCTCCCCTCAGATAACACTTATTGGTAAAACCTGTGACTTAAAGTCATCAGCACTCATTTGACAGACGACCGCTCTCATCTGTCTGAAATGCCATGACTTTATCTTCGTAGTATTACAACTTTTTTCTCAAAATATTCTGACTTTATTCTCAAAATCTCAGACCACAGATATTTTTTGAATAAGCAGAAATCTATTTTAAACACAAAGCCTATATGGGCAGTGGTTTATGGATTAATTAAAGTTAATGTATTTATCATATATGTGAATAGATGCCACATGTAGACTAGGCTACATTTAAAGAGGTTACTTCCCCAAACAAAGGACACAAAAGAGGACGTGTGTGTTTACTCAGCAGGGATATCATTAAATGAGAGAAGTATGTCATTTCTTTTTTTTAAAGCAGTACCGATTCCGTGAGAGCCTTATGCTTTATACTCCATTATATCTTGTCAACTGATGCCTGAATTTTGCACGGTTATACATAAAGACATTTTCATCATAAATTCATGCAGAAAATGTTATCTGTGATTCTATCATTTATCTTATTAAATAATTTGCTCAATCAACTCTAATGGTGATGTGCGTTTGCAGAAATAGTTTGTTTTACTTGTCTCAATGACTTTGTCATAGGCCGACAACATGACTGTAAAGATGAAGAGCAGATAAGATGGAGGAAGACGACGATAACAAGGCAGCAGGAGGACGAGAGTCTGTCCCATCTGCAGCCAATGAGAGAGGTAATATTTTAAACTAGATTTGATTTTACAGTTATACATACATTTTACAGATTAATCATGTGAATATGAGAATTAGTTTATTACCTTTTATTCTGTCATTGTATTTCTGCATGTAGAAACGATTACTGCAGTGTTACATAGTGATGTCATTCTCCATTTATTTTGTTTCAGTGATACCTGAACTCACACTAGTGTTAATTGGTGAAACAAATTACATTGAGATTGGATCAAAAAACATCTTAATTGACCATGACGAGCAAAGAAATGTAGACCAGTTTTCAACCAAATGATTTGTGTGGTCGGCACATCTCTGTCATTAACATGCTTGGTCTACCAAACATTGATAAAATCCCATTAAATTAAGAAATTCATGCCTTTCTCATGCTGTCATTAAATGGCCTGCATAACAGCCATTACAGTTCAGGAGTGCAGTGGTTAGAAAAAACTTTTGGGAAAGGATTAATGGCTTATGTTATGACAGTTGTGACTCATGAGTCAGATGAAAAATGTGAAAGTGCACTGACATACCTGAAAGCCAACAGCAGTTTTGTTGAAAAAAGATACCACACATGTAGAAGAAGAAAACATCAACACATCAGTGTTTCAGCAAAATCGAACACATGAGGTTTTAACGTTGGCATTCACAGATTACAGCTACACTGCTTCATGAAGATGATGTGGGCAGCACTTCAATTATGAATACATTAACACTTTGATTTTGAATCTTTAAAAGCATTTAGATATTTCAGCGTGAGACTATGTCAAATTCATGGTCAGAAAATATACATACTAATAGGTTTTAAATCACTATTCTTGATTTTCCTGTTAAATAAAGTTAAAAAAGCAATTCTGGTAAACAACTCTTTAATGCCTATCTAGTCATCAATGAACAGGGTGGTTACAGGGTTTGCTTACAGTATTTGAAAGGTTGAATGAGACCTGATCCATTATCAAAACCAAGTGTTCCTTTTTTACCTAAATGGTTCGGAGAGTCTTTATACTACCGATCGTGTCAGATTAATTCATTTGGGTTTAGGAAAAACCAATACAAAATATATGCATCATCCTGCAACTGTTTAATTTAATTGAAAGTACCTATAGCAGAATTTCAGGAGCAGGACCACACCTCAACCGTGTCACTTCCTGCAAACAAGCAAAGAACATAACAAAAAATAGTTTGTTGATCTGGTTCATTTTTTGTTCTGCAGGTCCCTTAGATATGGATATGAGTGGGAACAAAGACAAGGTAAGAAACTCCAAATGTAATTTTTAGCACGGTTTACTTTACGTTGTATGACATCAGTTTTTCTACATACATTACATGTTTATTTACTTATTTACAGAAGTCAGTGAAGCTTTCTGAAGAGATCAACATGAAGAAACAACATCAAAGAGAAACTGAAGCACTGCTTGACAGACTTCACCTTCAAGACAAACAGCAACAGAAATTGTCTCCAGCAGATTTTCTCAAAGTAGGTCCACCTGTGAAACAGGACCATGACATGTCTGAGAAAGATGTAGCTCATACTTTTATTCAGAGGTTGATGATGTTAGACTATACAGCCAGATATATTCCTGTAAGACAAGACAGTCCTGAGGTGAGCCACTCAAATCCTGTTGAAGAGTTTGATACTGATGACACAGACGACGATGACTTTGATGTTCTTTACAGCAACAATGTAGACTTTGATCAATCAGATCTCAAGACTCACGTGCATCCAATGGATGTTCAAATGGCAGTATTTCACTGCTCAGACAGCTTTTTAAAGCAGAACATGATTACAAAGCTATCACAATGTCAGTACGCCTTACCGTTGCTTGTTCCTGACCCAGTAACAATGGATATTGGCTGTCCTCTGTGGACATTCAGACAAATAAGTAAAACATGGAAGATAACTGAAATGAAGGATAATTCAAACATTGTCACCATGAAGAGTATGCCCATCTGCAAAGCTGAGACACCCATGGTGTCATTTCTCCGCCTGGGTTCACCATCTCTGTCTAAATCTGAGCTGATGAACACTTTGATCAACGATCGTCACAAAACCTTCTTCCACAGAAACTGCCCAGGTAGCACCAAGTCTCGCCATCTGATGGATGGTGTGGCAGAGATTGCCTGGTACTGCCCTGCTGGAAAACCCAATGATGCCTTCACTGACTGCATTGCCTTCTGTAATCTCCATGGTGATGCTCTGTCAATTGTAAAACAGCGTGACATACTGACTGACAAATCTTCAGTCAATGTTGTACTTGTACAAACTCTGGAAAAAAATGATAAAAACAGTGCAGTGATCTCAGCCCTTCTCAAGTCTACAAAGCCTCTCATTATTCTCATTGCTGATAGTGATGCTGATGTTGAAAAGAAAAAGGGAAATTACAAAATGGGTGTAAACAACAAAAGCCTGTCAGATGTTTCTGAAGAACTGAAAAAAATCTTTGGAAAGATTTTGTCTGGACCACATGAATCCTTCCAGCTTGAATCCATGGCTGAAGTTTCTGGAGTCAAAGTGGATGAAGATGATGAAGCCTGCCAAAAAGGAAAATCTGCTGCAATGGAAATTGTGGACTTGCTTCAGGGGATGGATGTTTCAAAGATGAAAGATACATATCTCCCTTGTCAAGGCCAACTGTGGCATGAATGGTGCAAAATCAACAAAGAACTGTATCACCTCAAAGGAAACATTGAGAAGGAGAAAAGTCAAAAGGAAGAGAAACTGACAAAAATACGAGAAAAACAATACGAAGTTTCCTGTAGTGAACCAATGAAGTTGTTCATTGAAAGCCTCTCATCTTTGTCAGCAACAGAAAAAGATTATTTCTTGAAATGGACCCAGATCTTACTGGATGCCCTCTCCATAGACGACCTCGGTTCAATTCTCCAAATCTATGATAAAAAGTGGGCGGAGGTCTCGGCCTTGAAGAAGAAGCATGACAAATCTGATCTGCTAAAAAGAAAGCAAACTGAGCTTGATGAAATATCAACACAACTACAGTCAGCAACTTTTGGCTTGGAGCACATCTTCAGAGAAATGGGACAGATCTATGAAGCTCATGCATCTCTGCAGAAACAACCAAAGAGGGGACAGACTGACTGGTCTAAATACCCTGAGCTGGCTGCAGAGCTGATGATATCAGGACACCCAGTGGAGCTGATGGATGGTGATGCAGGTCATGTACCTTTAAAATGGATCTCTGGTCTTTTAGATGAAGTCATCAAGAAACTGGGTGACAAGAGAGTCTTTGTTTTGTCAGTGTTGGGCGTACAAAGCAGCGGAACATCAACAATGCTGAATGCCATGTTTGGGTTACAGTTTGCAGTGAGTGCTGGCAGGTGCACCAAGGGTGCCTTCATGCAGCTGGTCAAAGTGTCAGAGGAGATCAAGAAGGACTTTGAGTTTGACTATGTACTAGTGGTGGACACTGAAGGACTGCGTGCTCCTGAGTTGGAAGGTAAAGCCACTCTTCACCACGACAATGAACTGGCAACATTTGTTGTTGGTCTGGGAAACATGACACTGATCAACATCTTTGGAGAGAATCCAGCTGAGATGCAAGATGTTCTGCAGATTGTTGTTCAGGCCTTCATGAGGATGAAGAAAATTAAACTTTCTCCAAGTTGTGTGTTTGTTCATCAGAATGTTACCGATATTGGTGCTGCAGAGAAAAACATGGATGGAAAGAGACGGCTGCAAGAAAAACTGGACAAGATGGCCCAACTAGCAGCCAAAGAGGAGGTTTTTGATGCAGAGTGCTTCAGTGACATCATTGCATTTGATGTGCAGAAAGATGTGAAATACTTTGCCCAGCTTTGGGAGGGAAGTCCACCTATGGCTCCTCCAAATCCAGGTTATAGTGAGAGTGTCCAAGAGCTGAAGACCACCATCCTCTCTAAAGCTAAACAATCTGCTGGGATTACTCTCTCGCAGTTCAAAAGCAAAATTCAGGACCTGTGGAATGCCCTGATGAACGAGCAATTTGTTTTCAGTTTCAAAAACACATTTGAAATTGCAGTGTACAGAAAACTTGAGGTCCAGTATGGGAACTGGACCTGGACCCTGAGGAGCAACATGTTGACCATTGAGAACGGGCTTTATACCAAAATTCAAAATGGAAAACTTCACAAGGTCGAGTTCAATCATCTTCATCAAGAATCGAACAAAACCTATGGTGAAATCAAACAAGCAATGACAACATACTTTGATGATGACAGAGACAAAGACATGTTGGTTCAGTGGCGAGGACGATTTGAAAGCAAAATCAAGCAGTTTCATGATGAACTATTGAGAGGAGTTAAAAGAAAACTGGATGAAGTCATCCAGCAGAAAAATCCTTGTAAAAAACTTGATGATAAGAAGACAGAGTTTGAGAACAAGCTGCTACAAAAGAGCGAAGAACTCGCTCATCAGTTAAAGGACAAGGCAAACGATGAAGAGGAACTTAAAAAGCAGTTTAACTCTGTTTGGAGTGACTTGGTTAGAGAACTAACTGCAGATACAAAACCTATTGAGGACATCAACTATGAAGAAGATCAGTCAACTGTCCTCCGGGAGCTTGGTATTGAATGGTCTCTCATTAAAGAATCCAAAATCAGTGGCAGATACAAACAAATAGCAGAGGTTGGTGATTATGCTCATTATGTATCTCTGACCAAGCATCACGATCATGAAAGTGACACAAGAGGACAGAGACTCCTTAAATATGTTTCAGTAAATACTATTAAATTAGGATATTACTTGAAGAGCTATTTATCACATAAAGAACAGCAACTGATCAGATCCTTCATTGACGATGTTGAAAAACAGTCCCTTGACGCAATTAAGAGCAAACCTGTTGCTACAAGAGGCTACAGTCCAACTTACTTGCAAGAAGTGGCCAACAATGTAAAACAAAAGGTGTCAGAGTTTGAATCAAAGAGTAAATATGCTCTAAAGAAGGAGTTCACAGTTGATCTCTTACTGTATGTATTTCACAGAGCAGAGAGATGGCTTTCAGAGTCCCACATGAAATTCAAAGGGAACAATGATGCACACTCTTATGTAGAAAGCAAGAAAATGCAATATTACAACATTTTCATAAGCTTCTGCAAAGGAAGCTCATCTGCTGTTGTGCTTGGACAACTGATCTGTGACAAGCTGAAGAGTTCCACTGTTGAGGCCGTCTTAAACAACACTGCCATTGATCTCGCTGGAGAGATGAGTTGCAGTTTCCCAGCATTCAATGGGAACAGGTTGAACTTGGAGAAACATGTGTTGAAGTCACTCGCAGAGAAAGAGGACTTTAATAGCTTCATCACCTACATCCAACACCCAAGGAACCAAGTAGAGACATATATAAGAGAAGAAGTACAGAAATACATCTCCTCAGAACAGGGAAAAGGGAAAGCACTGAAGATACTCAAGAAAAATGTTGACGACATCAACACGCTTGTTAGTCAAGCTTTAAATGAAGCAACAGAGAAAGTCAAAACCCACACAGGAGACCCAGACATGTGGATGGAGGAATTTTCCAGTTTGCTAAAAGATAAGCTAACATTCAATACCATCTGTTGTCAAAACTTTGACTTGTGTGACTTGAACACTTTTGACTTCCTTAAAGAAGAGATAGAGAAAGGTCTTGTATCCATCATAAAGGAGTTGAGCAGCCTCTCACTGGATAACATGAAGAAATTCAGGATGAAGCCTGATGAAATCCTCATCGATCAGCTGTGTAACTGCTGCTGGGTAACTTGTCCATTCTGTGCAGCTGTTTGTACCAACACAGTAGATAATCACAGTCCTGACAAACACAGTGTCCTTTTTCATCGCCCCCCTGTGATTAATAGATTTCACACTCAAGGCAAACAGGACCTGGTCATCGATTTCTGCACAACATTAGTTGTAAGTGATAAAAGGTTCATTACCAGTTCAGAAGACAGCATTCCTTATAAAGAGTATCAAAGAGGTGGGGAGGACTTTGCTTCATGGAAGATTAGTCCTGATGAGTCTAAACTGTCATACTGGAAATGGTTTGTATGTCGATTTGAAAAGCAACTGGAAGACTGCTACAAACGAAAATTCCAGGGTGGAGGAGAAATTCTCAGTGAGTGGCGGGATCACAACAAACAAGACGCTATTGATAGTCTGGATGACAATTACCTGTGAGTGAGTCAGAAACAACCAAGCTCTACTCTAGTAACAGAAGACCAACTTGTCTCTATCTGCTCAAAAGAAATACTAGTTTTTGACTTGATTGAAAGACTGCAACAGTAGCAAAATTGAGGATGAGGTCTTTCCAAAATCAATGAAACGACACCTTTTGATAATTTAATCAGTATAATTTTAATTATTTTACACATACAAAGTGAGTTGCTGTATAACATTAAGTAGTAAGGATTCCTGAAAGTGTCCTGAAGCAAAGAACACAACGTCTGCATAATTACAAATGACGTGTTTGTTAGTAATAAAAGGATGATTGTAAAAAGGATCAGACACATCAGAATTCATCACAGGTCATAATCTTTTACTTCATTTTTTAAGATGATGTAGGTGTATGACTTTTTTCTTTGAATATTTAAAAGAAAAAATAATTCAAAGTAGGAATGAAGGAGTTTCTAGGTTCTAAAATATTATGGAGACATTTTAACTCAAGAAACAGGAATATTATTTTGACTTTAATTTTACTTTTATGTGAAAATCTCAAACAGACATGAAACTGTTCTAAGTTGTATGCTTTTCTAAAGATATATTGATCAGTGAGTACAATTATTTATGAGAAGGATATTTGTCATTCATCCAAAGATTTATATCTTTTAATACAAGATGAGTGAATTGTTGTGTTGTCAGAAGTGTAATTTAATTGAATGTAATTTAATTCATTCAAAATAAGAAATGGCAGCCATTAGTGGATTTAATTTAGATTTTTATTTTGTATATAATACAGATCTCATTGAAAAGCATCAAGTTAATTAATTAATTAATGAAGAGTTGTCAGAGTTGACATACTATGCTTATAAAAAGATTTGAATTATCTAAAAAAATATTGTTAACCATTTAGCTATTTGTTGTCTAACTTGTCTGAAAATTATTTTTACAAAAACATTTTCAATCTTTGTATTTTGTTTTTACTTTTCATTTTGTTTTTAAAGAAATTGATGAAAAATGCTTTATCTTTCTGATGTAGTTGATATCCATAATTACTAACAGAAATATCAGTCTTTGTATTTAGTTGTTCAAGAAATGTGTCTTTTATCTTATTTTATCTTTCTGAAGTAAGAGTGTTTAACAACTTATTAAATACTTTCATTCATTTTGTCATAAAAAAAAATATATATATATATATATATATATTACTGGTAATTATTCTGCTCATCTTGGAATTGGTTTTGTCATTTTGCTTCAATATAATCTGTCATTGCTACAGTATATTGATATCCATCATTACTAACAGAAGTATCAGTCTTTGTATTTTCTTTTACTGTAATAAATATAACCTTCATGCAGTCATTGGAGTTTAAGCCTTTTCTGTTATTATTAAGCCCATTAAGAGGACCAGATTTAGTCTTGACACAGATTATATTTACATAACCCAGATTTAATTTAATATTTAGTCCTACTCTTATTCCTGAGATCAAAAGTTAGTTCTAGCTATATATAGTCAACTTAACCTATTTATGTTTAATATCCTTTTTGTAGTCAATGAATGCAGGATAACGTTCCACCTGACTTACGTGTACTCTGCTTAGATCTAAGTGTGTGAATATCTCTTCTATCACATTTTAGTCGACGAAAACATCGGAAATTGTAGTCTCATCTGATGCTGGTTTAGACTACACATTATCAGCCCGGTCATTTCCTGAAACCACAGACTACGGAAACAAAAATGGGAATCTGGCATGACAGTTAATAGTTTTTACACCGTGTTGTGTATCATAGCGAACAACCTATGCCGCATTGGGGCCCCTTATAACAAAAATACATAGCAACATATTGGAAAATATAATACAAAATTGCGGGAACGAGAGCACGTTCTTTGGAAAAATTACATAATATTTTCAAGCTCCTCTCCACTCTAGTGGTTACCGGCACCAGACCTAGGGGAAATCTGGACCGGCAGCAAAGGTTACACAGGCTAGGAAGCACTGCGTAGCAAATAGATCTAACTGTGGATTAATACAGAGAGAGGACCAACGTTAGCGTAAAACGACTTTATTGATTAATTTATGGTTTATTCCATAGAGACAGATACAGCATACTGTACACAGACAAACTGAATGAAGCTATCCAATGCAAGTATCAGAGTTCACTGTCACTCACTCTGCCTCCTTCATTCACCACCTGGCAAATCTTCACCACCTGCTCATAAGGATTGTGTAAATTAGCATTCTGGAAATATAGCCAGTGACAGCTCACAGTGTTCAGGGATCCCCTCATCCACAAGCACTTTTATGTGTCCTTTCCTTGGTCGTCCTCTTGGTAGTTGCCGTGATTCAGAACCATTGATCAGCGGGCTCATTTCTATGCATCAACATTCATAAGGTACTTTGAATTGACCATTTATGGTTGAACTTGAGGCAGATCCAGGTGAGTGCATTTTTACAGGATGATTTGGGATTCATAAAAGGAAATTGAGCACTATAGGCTCACTAAAGGTTTCATAATTGAGAATATTTTTTGGCATACAAACATTTCCTCATTCATACGTACGCAAACATTTACTGTTTTATAAATGAGACCCCAGGTCACTCAAATTGAGAGGGTTCATTTTCTGATGAACATGAATGAAAACCTATGGGGATCTGCTCTAAACCTGGTCTGGCCCATATGGCCTATTTAAAATACAAGCCTTTACAGCTCTTGACACTTGTGTGTCAGACTCACAACTGTGTTCAAATGAAAGCAAAAAAGTAACCAATACCTAATTTAAATACAACAAAATGGTCATCTCTGCACCTGGTTAAGGTTTCAAAGTTTCAAGAAACTTATAGAAACATTATCTTGAAACACACCGAGCAACGAGGCACTCCTCATCTATTCAAATGTCAAAACTGAATTGATAATTGATAAATGTAATCATTTTCAAATTCCACAACATGTTTTTATCAATAGTTATTTACTCTACATTTGAAGCTTTATTTGAAAACCTCAATAAAAGATTTAAATGTAGAAAAAAGGAACTTCATAGCAGCATTATGTAAAAAACAAATAAAGGCTCTATTTTGCAATCTACTTTGCCTTAACTTTTCAGTCCTCCACAATTAGCATGAATGTTCCTTTGAACATTGTCACATCAAATATCTGTTTAATATGCAGCAAGGCCAAGATCCTCCTTGTGGCACTGGAACCGCAGTGGCAAGCCTGTGCAAGCTTCAGGCAGGTGACAGGACAGTGGCAAGCGAGTGGCACCCGTACAGCACCCGTCGGGAAGCTGCCAAGTTGAGCAGGCAATATTTCCTGAGAACACCGTTTGTTGTCACGACAGGTCAGCGGCTGTAAATCGTTTTTAGGATTTTAGTTGAGTGACAGGGAAGCTGTTTTTCTTTTCTCAACTGATTCCAATGAAACCATGAACCGTGGAAACAAATAGAACCTCTGTGCTCTGTGTTCCAGACTGGAGCAGAGTTTCAACATGAACCTTCCACATGAATGCATTGTCAATACCTAAGATAGATAATACCAAGATAGAGTAAATAACACAACATTATATATTGTATTTGTATTCATCAGACTATATATGCTGTTATTATTATTATTTAATTTCATTATATTATACTGCTATTTATACTATATGTACTAATTATCTATTAATATATTTGACTCATACTACACCTTATTGTAGGCCTATTTCTAGATTATTAATAATTATAATATGAAATATTGCTGTACTTTACTGAATATTGTTTTACTACTACTGCGGTGCCTCTTGCTTGCCACTGTCTACAGGATTAACACTGTAAGTAATCACACTTGCTATCTCTCATAATATGGTTTCTCGTGGTTTTCATTGTCCAGCCACATACTTGCCATTTGCCGGACCACACCAAGCTGTATACTATGCTCATGGTCAGGAGGCATGCCAAATATGATGTCAATGTGTGGAATGTTCACAAGACATATGGGACCTTTAACGCCCCATCACTTATGGTTGAAGCATGGTCCCTTTTTGGACCATCTTTGTATGGGTATGCCCTAATAGTAACATTCACCATTTGAAATTGTTCACCAGAATGTAGACAGAGGCTCCACCCATATTGACCATTAAACTGGGTCATGTTTTGTAGTATGGGCCTGGTAACTGAATCACACCTCATAACAGCTGCATTATAACAGCTCTACATTGTTCCAAAACATTGTTTCTTTTTAACTTAAAGCCCACGTGTTGCCACCAGGGACTGGTAAGTAGGGCAAGTGTGGCCAATAATTGATTTAACTCTCCTCTTACATAACAGGAGATATAAACAGGCATTTCAATCAGGAGAGACTTGTTTCATAATTTAACAATGATATTATACATGCATCAAATATGAAAAGTGCAAATTCTTTGGCGATTGGACTCCATGCTGAAGTAATATCACCGAGGCAGGGATACTGAGGTCCATCAGGCCTAATCCCCCCTGGAGTCCAGACACTGGTGGTGGTGGTGGTGAAAGGAGTGCTGCCATCTGATGATGAATCAGGAGCATAACTGTGATGCTGACTGGGGTGGAGGAGGGTCGCATCTGCTTCGCTGAAATGACAACTGACAGCAGCAGAGAGGAGAACACTTTTAAAGTTTGACAGCACCGATATGATTGGCTTCAGGAACCGGTGTGGAGAATCTGGTTGGTTACTTAAAAGTGCACGCCCCCAATCAGCTGATAGAGTAATTACAAGGAGAGGAGAGACAGAGATTATGCGCGAGTGTCTACCTGACTGAACTTGGCTTGAGCTACATATACACAGGCAGCCTGGTTTGCGGTGAATGCTAGTATTTAGATGTGTGACGGTATGTTTCTGTTGGCCTTAAACTTCAATCAAACTGTGAGGTTTGAAACAGATTTTACATTTTGTAGACTGTAGTTACAGCTTTTAAATGACGCTCACATAATCAGTTTACAGTTGACAACTTGTGATTCTCTAGAGTGAACGGCTTTAAAAATGTATTAACGTTTGGCTTTTTACTGCCAAACCACAAGCCTAAAAGTTAAACATATTCTTGGCGTACAGGGTAAGGAAGCTCGTTTACAATCCATTGTAATAGCTAATTACTATACAGGGATCATTTAAATACAGTCACATGAGTGTTAAGGATTATCCATGAGGACAATCAAGCAGGCCTCTATTTTTGTTCAGAGGAAGGTACATTTTACCGCTACATATATCATCATTTTCAGAATCAGTGCCATTTACTGACTTGTGACAACTTGCAATATTGTCTCTTTGAAGAAGATGTTACTGTGTTTGGATTGGTACGTATATGAAGAAATGTCCACTCTTTAGTTTGCTTTTTTTGACATTGTAGGTGACCTTCTATTGGCTTAAGCTGTTTTAAGAACAGATGCTTTGAGGTTGACAGTAAATATTTATTAAATGTAGAAGATCAGAGAGGGCTACACCATTCAGTGTGTGTCTCAATACAAATGAGAGTATGAATTAAAAACTTGGTTAGTCGTGATCGTGTAAAGTTGCTCTTCATTCAAGCAAACTTTTCCCTACTTCTCCCAGATGTGGTTCCTCATTTACTGACTCATCAGGACTGTCTTCATGTACAGAGGAAAATTGTTCTCTACTGCCAAGAACTGATTCAGTCACAGTCAGAATTTATAAAAAACTACCTTGGTTCAAACATACTAATTCTGACATTGTCAACCTAGTTATTGGGAATTAAGTTATTTGATGACTCTTCACGCTGGCCTCAAACTTAGATCACTGAAGTGAAGATCACACTGTGGAACATTCATCCTCAAATATAAGTGGGACTGTAGGATATCTGAAAGTAAATTCATTATCATCTGCATGCAGACTCTGTAACAAATGTAACAAATTTCCCCCTGGGGATGAATAAAGTATATATCCATCTATCTATCTAACAAGGAGAAAATAAAAAGTCAATTCTGATCAGAACATTTTTTGGGAAATTACATAAGAGACAAAAAGCAACAAAAAAAGACTTACATGAAACAGATCAATTAAAGGACCAGTTTACTCAAAATACAAAAAAAAAATCCTCTTCACTAACAAAGCCAAGGCAATAGCGATATGGGTTTCAAATGGTTTATTACATGTTGAAGTAAGAGGGATGAACTTGGGGTGCGGATGGAGGTTGAGGGAAGAAGGGATGAGGGTTGAGGAATGAAGGGTTGTGGCAAGATGGATGAAAGGATGGGGGGAAGAAGGGAGAAGGGACGAGGAGGGTAAAGAAAAATTGTATTAAATGAAAGAAAAGATGCAGCCCTCCTCTCCACCCCAATAACCTTTTGTACTATCCCTTATACAAATGTGATCTGTGCTAATGGTTTGGTGTCTTTACTGCCCTCCAGGTCGTTAAAATATGTTAAAATAATCTATTCAGCGTCAATGCTGACTAAATAACACTTCTTGTAAATACTTTCAAAATATAGGGACCAAACTGTCAATTAGAATAATCTATTATTGTATGCTATAATAGTTGTATAGTTATTACAACTTAAAACTCAAACGCCATATATTCATCAGTGAGAATTAAAATATATCAATACGGATCATGTGTATTGGTGGACATGGTTATCAATCATTAAACAATCCTGGCCTACATATCAGTAAAAGTCGACCTCAAGTTATCACAGTGTGAAACTGCGGTAACTGTTACAGTAAAATAATACTTGTGCTACTTATCAGTAACATTGTCACATGACCGCCTTGCTCGTCGTAGTTTCCCTCATGAACTTTATGAACTGTAGCTACAAAGACGATTGATTTATGTTATCGTTTCTAGATATTCAGTTTGGCCAAATTATTCTGAAAGTGTATACCGGAAGTGGTAGTATGCTGCCATGTCTGCAATGACGTTGTCTTTATTAATTTATGCAGATCCACATTGTGACCAGTAGAGGGCGGTCTATATATACTGTATATTTGGAAAGTAGACCTCAAGTGATCACAGTGTGGAACTGCGGTAAGTGTTACATCACAATTGTCAGAGGGCTACATTTCAGTAACATCGTCACAGAACCGAAAACGAGCTTCGGCTACACATCCATCTGTCGTTACCCTCATCTTCAACGTTGGAGCGGACGCTATGTGGAGAGCTTGATCACTTTGTTTTGAAAGTGTTACGTGTCGTGTTGTTGTCTCTGTGCTCTCTCTCTACTCACCCCCAGTCTCCACTCAGGTCACACGGACAGCCCCGTGGGCCAAGAAGCATCATTGAAGCTGTGTGTGTGTGTTGGTGTGAGGATCGCCTCTGTTCAAGCCGTGTGTGTGTTGTTCGTTAGCCTGACCCATTAGTGTGTATACTATTGTGGTCTTTTGAGTTTGATTATCACTGCTGTTAACAAGTGTCGCTTTCCTGTTATAAGAAAGTAGTTTTCAGTTGTTGCCTTGTGAGCATTTCATCTTTTTGTTAATAAATAATTGTTTGTTTATTCATCCGTTGCCCATGATACTTTTCCCCTGGGTTATTTAATGTGTTCCTCCCCTCATCCCTTAGACCTTAATAGGGGAACGTAACAAATACATTTAAAACAATGTTGGCAGTCTGTTGGCTATCATTTCTAAACCGCTTCTGTAAAATTCTCCCCGGACCAACATCTTGGATAAAAAAGATTAATGTGAAAAATCTAGCCTTGGCATGAATGCAGCGATGTCATCATAAGTGACGTCCACTTCACGAGTGTAATACAGACATGACATTTGTGTTTGTAAACTTTCCATAACCAGGCTGAATAAACTTCCTGATATTCACTAAGGAATGATGAGTATATTAGAGAATGGACAGTTGATGTCCTTGGACGGGCTCTTATGAACCAGTAATCTAATATTTGATGGAACCTCACATTGCACAACACTGGCACAAACTCCTGGTTTGTATGTTGCCTTCTGCCCTCTAACAACAAGACAAGCTGGTGAGTCAGTTTTATTTGTTTAGTAACTTGTTGTTTTTAATTCTGAATGTTGCAGGTCTGGGCAGCGATGGCAATTCTATCCTAAAATAATTTAGTTTTGATTTATTTCAAACAAAACAGGTACCCACTTGCAAAAACACTGCTCCACAAAAAAAGTCAACAGAGTACATTTAATGGTTCTTATTTACCTAATTCAATTTCATGTCTCTGGTTTCTAACGTTGCCTGAAGTTGAACTTTAGTCCATCATGCCTCTTCAGTCTTCCCCGTCTAACAAGTGGCTGAATATAAGCTACATTAGACCGGCAGATACAGGTACTACGCAAAACATCAATACATATTACATCACATATTTGATTGAATCACGTTAAGCTAAGTGATGTCTGTAAACCTGTTAATAGCTAATTGTATAATCTATAGGCTGAGATATAGATTGAGGAGACAGTCTGATGCTGCTAACGTTAGCTATCCATCAGTAGTAGCTAACTGTGTGCAGCATCATTTAGAGAGTTACTACACTGACAGTAAATATTCACATATCTTATGAGCCTCAAATCTCTGTGTGAAAGCCTTGGTTAACCTGCTAAACTACAGCTTTTCGTTATTTTGGTGTTTCTCTCCTAATGTGACAGAGCGTTTCTTTCCCTCAAAAGAGAGTGCAGCCTTGGTGATGACGCCATGCTGGTGTGGTCTACAGCTTGGAGCCATAAAGCCCCTCTTTCTTTTTTAGGACATGGCAGAGGAACAGCGATTTGGGATTCATTGTTGGTGCAAACAACTACACAGCAGTTTGTTTAAAGTAGAAGTTTGGAGACATGTTGCCCTCGATGTGTTCCCACTAAAATGGAAGTGGTGATGAGAGCCAACTCTGGATGAAGCATTACAGGTCTGAAACTAAACAAACAAAGGTTTCGCCTCTGATCAGACAATCTTGGGGTTCCTTTGTAAATAGTCACTCTGAGCACCGGAGCTACTCTTCCAGCAACAGAGCGTGTTCTGGGTCTGAGGAGACGGAGCAGCAGAGTGCAATACTATTAATGTTTTTGAATATATTTTAAGATGCATATTGTTACAGTCTTGTTCTTTAAATGAGTTTATCATTATCAACTGCTTTACAGATTTTGGTCACATTCTACCTCTCTGTGTCCCCTCTTCAGCCGCACTCCCCCTCCCTTAGAAAACAGTAATTTTCATTCCCTACCTGCCCACTTGATGCCCTCAGTGTTCATCACAACACTTCCTCATTCACCTGCTCACCTGTCATCATCAGTCACTACAAGCCCAGATTGTTTGTTCCTTTGCCAGTTTGTCCCAGTTGCCATGTGCCGAGTACTTTGGTTTTCGAGCAACCTGAACCTGATTCTGACTCCTTTACCTTGAACTGGATCTGAACCTGCTGCCTTTCAACTTGTCAACAGTATCAGAACCTGCCTGTTCCCCTACATATACCTGCCCACCAACACTTACCTGTGAGCTAATTCATTGTCGAAAAAACATTGCGTCATCTACCTGTTTCGTCTGTGTCGTGGAACAAGAATCTACAAACTCAATCGTAATCAGTTAAGCAATAGTACATGTATTATCATAACAGGAGTATTTTGTCCAGCAGTTAAACGTGCACGGACCCAATAAGCGTGTCAAAGACCGCGAATAAAAGGCGCTTAAACAGAGTGCGCTTCGGATTTTGTAGTCTCTTAGGGAGCAATGTGATTGGATTATAGGAGTTGGAGGCGGCTCTTGGTTTAAACTTTTTGAGAGCCTCATTGGAGCACAGGGATGTCCATCCCTCCAGGCTCACGGAATCCCACCTCCAGCACAGCGTTATCAGTATGTGTGCATGTTGTATATCAGTCTCGTGCAGTGAGCAAGAGACAGGGTGCAGTTATCTAAGTCAGGGTGCATCTATCTAAGTCAGTGTCCTTTTAAGGGTTTACTTTTTGGTGTTTACTGGCAGTTGAAACTAGTGATAAAACAGGAAATGTCTGTTTCCTGTTGTGCAGCCTACAGATATGGGCATATTATGCTTGAGCTAAACCTTCAATGTGTCACAGTACTTTTCCATCGTGCAGCCAGGCGCTAGATTGCCCTAACTGGAGTATTTAACCTTCTGTGTAACTTCATGTTGAATAGATGTTTTTCTATTTTTTTCACACTGTACATAATCACTCACTACATAATCATGATGTTCAACAGCAAAATGTATTCTACATAAATCATCAGATCATGTACAGCACCCCCCAAAACAGTCGGTTGAGCAAGGCAGGATATGGGTGGGGGATTTCTGTTTTTTTTTGTCAAGCTACAACAAACCACAACCCATATCCTGCCCTACTGAACGGCAACTCATATGAGAACATAGTACCTCCTATACAGAAGCACAGCTTCAAGTATAGAGCAGTCTGTTACAATAGCATTATTATATTGTTCAATTTATTAAATGAATGCAGTCCTCAATTATTTGACTCAAATGTAGCTTAACCAAGTCACGTCATATGCTACTTCAGTACACTTCAAGGACATATACTACTGGAACCACGACAGAAACAATTTGGCCAATGCTTATGACGGGACAAATGTCTCCCTGCATCACTCTCGGTTACAACCTTTTCTTGTTTAATGCGCTACAGTGTTGCTGGGAGTGTGACCCAGAGTGAGGTGCTAAGGGAGGATGGGAAGAGATAATCTGTGAAATGGAACTGAATATTTCCAATCAGACTCAATACAAAGAGGAGCATGACCAAACCATATGTACATAAATAAACACTCATCCATCATCTGCTATATTTCGGCTCATTGAAGCCAAAACTGAATCTCTGAATGTAAGTTAGAGGTCCACAACTAAAATCTAAAATATAGCAATGCTGGACCTCCAAGATATTTTGGGGAGCAGAGACTTACAGAGTTTTGGAATCTTCTTTTTTAAATGAATACAGATACCAATCCCAGCAGGATCAGGATCAGGTTGGTTGCTGAATAGGTTTTCACATACAAGGAATTGCCTTGGTATTTTATTCATAAAAATAAAAAGTGGTAAAAAACAAAACAGCAATTACTGTACTGAGGTCAATGAGCATCAAAACAATTACAAAAAGCCACCCCGGCTGCTAAAATGCACCCTGTCTGAACAGAGCCTTAGATATGTTTTAGACTTTGGTCATATTTAGATAGAACACAAAGCCAGCTACAGAATGTGGTTTTATAACGTTGACTAGTGGTCATAGAGCTCTGCACATTCTTAGTAAAAGTTTAATTTACGTTTCCTTTGTAATAGATGAGGAACAGTAAAAATGCTATGCTACACATCGCTACATAATGAACAGTTAACAATTAGCTAAATGACATTGGTAACATGTAGTATAAAGAAGATGTACAAATGATGTGGAACACATTTACATGCAATGAATTGTTTACACGTCATATATAACAGGTGAGGAGTGAGAATGCTCATTAGGATCAACTGGCACACGCCTTCAATTTAAGAGGACAATTGGATTCATCATCATAAGAACTCAGGTACCAGCAATTCTGCAGTTTAACAACATGTCACGATGGCAATTACATACCATCGTGACAACATTATTTTAAAGGGCTTTGTCCTGAGCTGTGCAGGATTATATCCAAGAACATCTAGACACAGGTGGTTGTGAAGGAATGAAGAGCAATGGCTGAAGATCTGGATTCATGTGATGTGGAGCAGGACTTCTGATGAGCTCAGTGGAAGGTCCTATAGGTGCTGGTTAAGATGAAACCTGGAGGTGAATGGGGTGGAGGAGGGATGCATCAATCTGACACAGAAAACACTCAATAAAAACAATTACAAAAAGCAATTGCAAATAGACCATTTTAAATCTGCACTGCAGTGCTGGTAACTGCTTCTACAGGCCTGGAGAGGCTGTTTTGGAGCAACTTCTTTTAATGTGTTGAATATCAGAGGACCTTCTGGTAGATACTTCATTAATGGTTTGGCAAACCAGCCTGAATTTGTAGCTTTTTGTAGCTCTGCAAGTAGGAGCTCAGTGTTAACGGCAGCATGTGCTCTCAGTGTTTGTCTATGTGACCTGTAAGTCTCCTTAATGTTTTCCTCTAAGTCACATGGTTTGGGGGAAAAGAGCTCTCTGACTTTCACTTTTACTTTTGTTTCTGATTTAAAACTAGCATGCATAAAGAATATCATCATATCATGCAGAGTTCACAGCTCTTTATACCTATCACATGACATCCTATTAGTTGATAGCAGGTGGGAGGGGCTTGTGAGGGGAAAACCCAGAATTCAACAGACTTATGATCTCTATATATCTGGTGTGGACTGGAAGGCTTTCTGACATGGCATCCACATCTTCACAGACCAGGCAGAGGTAAGGTGACAATAATAATTCATACAAACTTTGAATGAGCTCGTAGGTTTTCTAACAGACATTGGGCCTCACCAACCGTTAAATATGGTTTTACAATTATTTTCATTATTTTACAAAGTATTTTGGTCTTTTAAAAATAAAAAAACGTCATGGCCGGAGGGGGCCCACAGGTGAAAATGCATGAAGAATATCATGAGATAGAGCTGTCATTTGACAATAAACGTAAAACTTTATAGAGTCTGAACGTATGTTGCAAGTGCTCAGTGTTGACAGGTTTGTGTTGAGTAAATGTAGTGTTATCAAATCACATCAGCATCATGGCTGCCCTCAAAGGGCCGGTTGTAACTGTAAGACTATAAAAGTGTAACTACTCCCTAACATATTGTTAAATAACTGTCTCTGCATTTGATTATTGTTTGTTCAAGTTTAAAAATATTGTACATGCAGTTATATAAATGCAAAAATATATTTAAGCACATTTCTGTTATTATAACTTATTATAACAATTCTACGTTTTTTTCTTGTAAGCTAAATTCAGCATATACTTGGTTCTGTGTTTGGTGTCAAAATGCCGACGTGAATTGTATTCCTTCATCACCGACACTGCCTCATAACACAGAAGACAGAGCGTTTCTTCTCCTTGAAGCACAAACATGTTTTCACTTTCACATCTTTCATTAAATTGCCTTCCCTCTGCATACATTTTTCTCTTCTTGGACATTTTGGGATTATTCGTTGATCTTTTTCAAATCAATTATTTGTTGGAAAACCACTTTACGGGCTGTTGCCTCTCCTGTCCACCTGTTGTGATAGTTTTAATGGCGGCAGACAGACAACATGTTGTTGCCGTGAGTGAATAATAGTGGTGTAACGGATCATTGTCGATCCGTGATCCGTACGGATCCCCCCTTACGGTTCGGCACATGTGAACCACGGATTAATTACACAGTTGACCTTCACCATCACAGTGTGAAATATAATTTAACTGACAAAGTTAAACGCTGATATGGAAAAACTGCCGTCTAGCAGCAGGACGTCATTTCGCGGGTCACAAAATCGACATGCATTGTGGGAGATGTAGTTCATGGTCACTTTGTTGCACTTATTGTATTCGTACTAGTTTGTTGCACTTATTGCATTCGTTTGTTTCTGCACTGTATGTTTGCTCTGGTTTATGCTCTTAGATGCTTGTTTGAAAAAAGGAGATGCACTTATGACTTCTGGTGACTAGTAGTTCTCTTGAAAACCGATGTTGAATACACTTATTGTAAGTCGCTTTGGATAAAGCGTCTGCTAAATGACTGTAATGTAATGGGAGATGTAGTTTATGGTCACTGTATACACTGTAAAGCAGCATAGACTTTAATTTTAAGACAATCATATGCCTTTTATATGGAAGCCCATTTCCAGCAGCAAAAACATTTTTTATAAAAAAGATGAAAAGTTAGACTTGATAATAACTATATGGCACTTTTGGTGTATCCATCTGTAACCATGACACTGACCAGATGATTCCAGTTGGTGTTCAATGAAGGTTGCCACCTCAGCCCCATCGGTTTTATTCTTTCTACACCGGAGCTGCTTCTTGCTTAAAATCCTCTCAAGGGTGTGTTTGCTTAGTACAATCCCATGTGAAACAGCAAGCAATTGAAGTATTTCATCTGTTGTAAAGCCACGTTTACAGTAGTCTTCAATGTACTCACAATCCATTTCTATGTCAAATGTAGGGTAACCTATGAAGAGCTGCTTCTATGACTGTTGTGTTTAAGTATCTTATAATTTCGATTTTCTATCTCATAATTCTGAGATAGAAAGTTGAAATTATTATACTAAAAGTCATAATTATGACTTTCTATCTGATAATTTCGAACATGGGGATATTTTTATTCTCAAATCTAAATTCTCCGGATTCGGCCCGCTGGCCTTGATTTTGACAAATGTGGTTACGGTGATGTTGTGGAGCAGCTCTGATAGGAACTGTTGCAGAATCGCTGGAAGTAACCAAAGTGACTTTCAAATACAGACTCACAAGAAGAAGTTTCAGAAATACCTACATCATTCAGCGGAATTAACTAAATAATAAGCGAATCAAAATGAAGTTTCATACATGAAGTGTTACATATTCACCCATTCAAAAGCTACCGCAAAACCCTATAAGGAATACTTCCGGCCTGGATTTCAAAGTAAAGGATCGCATGTGGTTTAGTTTACGTTATTTAAGATTAAGGAACAGATCAGTAATTTATGAGTCTATATTTTGGACTAAGCACTAATGGGACTACAATCAAATAATATTAATTACTTTTACTGTGTACTTTTTGAATAATCCAATGTTTAAATCCCTTCCAGAGTCCCAGAATAGGCCCTTTTTGTCTAAATTTGATAAAAAAAACTTTTCTTCCATTTGTAGTTTGTGATTCTAATATTTGTGGATTGATTACCTCTTAGTCTGCATGCACAAATACTGTGATCTACTTTTACTTTGTCGATTTGAGTAATTCGTCGAACTTTGATGTGGGATGAAAACCATTTCTTCCATATGTAGTTCATGAATCTTATAGTTTTCAAATAAGTACTACTTAGACTACCTGCACAAATACAATGAACTACTTTTACTGTGTATTTTTTGAGTAATCAAAGGTCAAATTCCCTTCCACAGACCAATTTCAGCCTTTTCTTATTTTGACGTGGGAAAAAAAACCTTTCTTCCATAAGTAGTTTATGAGTAAGTGTGCATGGACTACCTGCACAAATACTATGAAGTACTTTTACTGTGTACTCTTTGAGTAATCCAAGGTCAAAATACCTTCCAGAGACCGAGATTCAGCCTTTACTTATATTTTCAGACTTCGTTCTTCTTAAACTACTTGCACATGTACTATAACCTACTTTTACTGTGTACTTTTCCAATACTTTAATGTCAATGTCTCTTCCAGGGACTAAGATTCAGCCTTTTCGTCTAACTTTGATGTGGAACACTTTCCTTCATAAGTAGTTCATGAGTGTAATATTTTTGCCCTTTTTACTTCTTAGACACCAATCTGTTACTGCTACCAATCTGGGGATGTAATGTAACTAATTACATTCATTCAACTGCTGTATTTCAGTACATTTACCTAATACTTTCCATTTTCTGCTCCTTTATAATTCTATCCCACTCCAATTTCTAGCAAAACATTATGATTTTTACTCAACTACATTCATTTGATAACGTCTGTTAGTTAGTTTGCATATTCATATCATTAATATAATATAAAATCAACTAATACAATTATGTATAATTATAGATTAAGCTACCCAACAGTATATACGTAGGTCTACTGTAATTAAATGCAGCAACATTCAAAATGAACAGATAATGCATCAATAATCCTAAAATCTATATAATTCTGTAATAAGCCATTCTGCACGTTTTGTTTTAAAATGATATTTAGATGCTGATAGTTTTGGACTTTTACTTAAAGAACGTTTTGATCGCTAGGCTATTACTTCTAATATATATTTTTATTGTTTTATCTTTGCATTGTTTTCACCTTGTGAGTCTATCATTAATAATGTTTTCCATTATTATTGGTTTTATAATATGATAGAGCAGGGGTTGCCAATAGGTGGACCGTGGTCCGGATCCGGACCCAGACGCTGTCCTATCCGGACCCGGACGTATAATTGATGGATAATTGAGAATTGTACATTTTGGCGGAGCGCTTTCTAGCCATTTCTGGCCTTTACGGCACTCATTCAGCAGTTCAGGAAACACACTGACCAATTACATACATTGTAAATAATCTCACGTGACGCTACTCAGCCAATCGAATGTTTATTCCAAAATGCATCGTGAGTCGAGTGAGATTACGCAGACAGGCGGGAGACGGAGCGAGAGCAGTGAGAGAGAAGCAGTGAGAGAAGTGAGTAAGTCGGAGAACCAAGTTAACATGGCGTGCTCTAAAAAGAGAAAAGTGGACCTCGAAAACAGAGCTTTAACAAAGAATGGACGGACTCGTATTTGTTCATGGTCCGTGTACGCTTTAGTCATCTGTTTTACCGTTCATTCAATAATACGGAAATACCATGGTATTCTCGTTTTTCATTTCAAACCAGAAAACGGAAATAGGCGGTCGTATTTCCGTTTTTGGTTCTGAATTCAAAAACGGAAAAACCACAGAACCAAAGTCAAATAACGAGCCGTATTTCGTTTTTGCAAATCCCTTTTTGTTTTTTTCCGTTAAAACGAGACGCAGAGCACAACAGGTAACGCGGAAAGAAGAATATTTCAAAATAAAAGTGAAGGCAATATAATGACTGTATGCAAGAAATTAATAAATAAATAACTCTGGGCCGATGGGAGTGTGTTAGCAACAGTAGTTGACTACATGCAGTTTAATATTCATTTATCTATAACCTCCTGGTCCGTATACAGTAGAAAACTAATCATTCTCAATTCATTGGTTAAAGCAGTTTAGTCTTATCTTTTCTGACAGACTTGTTCTTTTAAATGAACACTTTCTGAAGGTTTCTGTCTGGCTTTTATTGAACAGGACGTCCCTCTAACAATTACTATACTTGCAGTTTCTGCACTTACAACCTGTTTACTATGCCGACTCTGACAATTATCAGAGTAAGTTGAACCCAAAATGAATTAATTAACTTGTCTTTTCCATTCAGTACAACATAGAAGCACATATGACTACATATTGATAAATGATAGAAAAACACATTAAGGCTATCATCATTAAATTTACACTAAATATATGAGATTACATGTAAAGAATATATCGATATCTGAGATCAAAACACTCTTAGCTCAATATAAGGAAAGAAATCATCAAAGAGAATGAAACTTAAATGAGGATAAATCATATTGATAAAAAGTCAATTACATCTTAAGATAGCACTTCCTATGTGGCTATAGATTACTGCACTGTTGTTGTTTTTGCACAGTACCTTTTGAAAAGATGCCTGGAAGTCTGGAATGTGTCTGGGGACACTAGTTGTTGCACTATGACCATTAATTGCACTTTATTATGTTGTGCTATGCTCTATTGCACATGTTTTGTATGTCTTATGACATTTTGCTATTTTTCAAATATTTGAATAAAGAAGTTCATGTTTCAAGTTCAAGTACATGGAATCTTAGAAAATCCTTTTTTTTACCGTGGTATCAAAATTGTAACGGGTTCCACGCGCAACGGGTTCCGTGCGTAACAGATTCCATATGTAACGCGTTCCACGCGTAATGGGTTCCGCGCATAACGGGTTCCGTGGGTAACGGTTCCGCGGGTAACGGGTTCCACGCGTAACGGGTTCCACGCGTAACGGGTTCTGCGCGTAACGGGTTCCGCACGTAACGGGTTCCATATGTAACGCGTTCCACGCATAACGGATTCCACGCGTAATAGATTCCGCGCGTAACAGATTCCACGCGTAACAGGTTCCACGCGTAACAGGTTCCAAGCGTAACGGGTTCCACGCGTAACGGGTTCCGCACGTAATGGGTTCCACGCGTAACGGGTTCCGTGCGTAACGGATTCCACGCGTAACAGATTCCAAGAAATTCGGCTCGTTATTTGACTTTGGTTCTTTAGTTTTTCCATTTTTCAATTCAGAACCAAAAACGGAAATACGACCGCCCATTTCCGTTTTCCCGCTTTTGGTTTGAAACGAAAAACGAGAATACCATGGTATTTCCGTGGTATTTCCGTATTTAGTTTTTTCCGAATTAACGGTAAAACAGATGACTAAAACGTACACGGACCCGTGGCCATTATTCAAAGCGCCAATGTGAAACGCCACTACGAGACCAAACATACCCACTCCAATCCGAACTGAGGGCACAGAAAATAAACGATTTAAGAGCCCAATATGAACGTTCCCCCAGAATATTAACAAATTCATTCACTGCCCAACGACGTGCTTACGAATGTTCCCTGAAAGTTGCTTGGATTTTGGGTCAACATAAAAAGCCATTCACTGATGGAGAGGTTGTCAAGGAGTGCATGAGTGCAGTAGCTGGAACTTTACTTCAGGGGAAACAAAAAGAAGAGTTATGTGAAAAAATCAAGCAAATACCTGTCACAGGCATGAGACTTTTCCGCCGTTCGGCGGATTTCCGGCTATTTTAGAACTCCAGAGACCATTTCTGAGATAAGTGTAAATTCGAGGAGTTTTTTTTTTGAGGGGGGGGGGGGTAAGGTACATCCGTGGGCTCTGACGATCGCGTACATGTGAACACACTGTGACTCGGTAACTACCCGGAGCGCTTCTACTCGTATCATTGTCTTAATGTATGTGCTTGCTAACATAACGATAAAAAGCAGAGTACGTCGAACTGGCCAGCCAGCGTTTCTCCGATTGGAGTGAGACGAGGAGAAAAGGTGATGTCGTGATCTTCACAATAAAACATCTCTGATGTGACGTGTTGAGTCTTGGCCAATCAGCGTTCAGATGTCTACAGCGTCTTAATTTCCCTCCGTTACAGTTTAAGTTCCGTTATGTTCCGTTACCGTTCAGACTTGCTGGGTTAAGTTAACGTCCACTGCATGCGGAACTCTGTCGACTGTTAACGTTCGTCATTATCGCGAATTTGGAAGAAAAAACGTAACGTGATGAAACATGAAGCCCCCCCCCGTGTTCCGGTTCAGTTCACGCGGTCACTCGTTAACATTAAACCAGAACACCGGCGGATCTGCTGGCAGGTTGTTTTTTTTAACTCACAGTAGAATCAAAGGCCCAGATACTGATGAGATGATGAGGCCCAGATACTGATGAGATGATGAGGCCCAGATACTGATGAGATGATGAGGTCAAAGAGTTTAATGAAGAGGAGGCTGTTTGTGTAGTGCAGCTTGACGCAGGGCTGAGCTGTGAGTGGAGCTGGGCCTGGATAAAGGTGGAGGTCTAAACAGACGTGAGTACAGCTTCCTGCTGTCACAGTGTTTTAAATACATTGATGAGGCAGGGTATGCTGAATGCAGCCTCTGCTCCAAAGAGATAAAGTGCAGCAAGCACTGTTCACTGTGATGACCACACCCAGAGTAGATTAACAGCTGTACAGTAACAGGGGAAGTTAATATGAAGACATACAGTAACAGTGGAAGTTAATATGAAGACATACAGTAACAGTAGAAGTTAATATGAAGACGTACAGTAACAGTAGAAGTTAATATGAAGACGTACAGTAACAGTAGAAGTTAATATGAAGCCATACAGTAACAGTAGAAGTTAATATGAAGACGTACAGTAACAGTAGAAGTTAATATGAAGACATACAGTAACAGTAGAAGTTAATATGAAGACATACAGTAACAGTGGAAGTTAATATGAAGACATACAGTAACAGTAGAAGTTAATATGAAGACATACAGTAACAGTAGAAGTTAATATGAAGACGTACAGTAACAGTAGAAGTTAATATGAAGACATACACAGGGTCGGAAACTAACGCTAGTCCGCTAGCCCGAGGCGAGTGGATTTTTGGAGGGACTACCTAAATTATCATTCTCACTAGTCCTCATGGCGAGTGAAATTTGACAGGCTTTATTCGTTATTTATGTCCGGAAAAAGACTTTCCCGATAAGTAAATGTAACTGTGACGAAGGACGACCTCTATTGACGGGTTTCGGAGAAACAGCCGAGCAGGAACCGCACTACGCCCCTTGCGGAAGAGGACGGCAGTCAGCTGCTCGCGGACTAATATCACCGGTATTAAGTTGGTGAAAAGGCTCTGACGAGAGTAGTGGCGCGAAATGACGTCAGTGTCCGTAAATAGATTAGAGTTTATGTGGATGTTCGGAGTTCACCTTTCAAGACTGTGTGCGTGTAAACAACCAGTAAGTAAACGTAACGTTTGCTGTTAGTCTAATTTCATCATAAGGGTTATATTGTGTCATTTGCACGGCAATCTAGTCTGATATTTAGCGGCTCGTTCGTTGTTTGCTCAGTGCCGACTGTAGGAGTCCCGGACATGTTGATCGCTGCCTGTATTCTGTCTGTATGTCCTAATTTGGAACCAATGCTGTATAGAGGTTTTTACTAATCATTATTTCATGGATATCTGTTTCAGAACCACACACTTGCTTGTTTGACTGCTGTCAATAAACCTCTCAAAGGAACATCTTGTCTGGAGTGCATTCTGATAGATGCCCCCTGGTGGCCACAACTTGTAATGAACCAGTACAATTATACAGTCCTTCCCAGTCACTTTAACAGTAACATTCCACTATTCCCCAAATTGTTGAGGATATTAGACTATTTTGTTTCGATTATAGTGTTTTGTTTTTATGCAATGTGAAAGGCACTATATTCATCGATCAGGCCGGCCTCTCTTTCAGTTTCACCAGCGGCCCGCCAACATTCGTCCACGGAAGAAATATAGATGGTGAAGCTGTTATCACTGCAGCACATGAACTAACACCCAATATCTTTGTGTGATCTAATGAAAATACTTCATCTAAAATTAGAACAAATGCCTGCTTTATTCATAGACTGCGTATTGTTTTGGGCTCTGAGCGTTCACTGCTTAAACTGCCGTGGTGACATGCTGTTACTCCCCACGGTGGAATATAGCTACATTTTTAGCCGGTACGTTCCATAGCGGAATTCCTCAACTTGGCAATTTGAACTGCTGTACAATATTTAATCGTGATCTTAACCTTCATCTTCACTACGAGCCTAAATAATGCAAGAATTGTCAATCCCCAAACCATTATAAGCATATTTTGCGATTTTAAGATGCCGTATTCCGATAATTTGGTTTCAGTTTCGAGGCGGACAGGTTTCGCAACGGGGTGCGACATTGCTAAAACACGGGCACATCGGACAAAACACGTCGTTGTGTTGTTAAGGTACCACCCCTGTATTTCGAGCTCCCATTGGAATACATCTTAAATGACCAACTTTGACCCCCTGTCCATCTCAACAGGAGTAACAGTTTTTGGTCTTAATTTCACAACATCATGATGTAACATGCATCAATCTTTGTACAGCCATAATGTTACAAACAATAAAACTCTTGATTAGTACCTTGCATCTCTGCGGTTTCACTGTTAGATAATTGCCTTGGGAGAGTCTTCCTACATCCCTACACCCCGTGATTGGTACATTCCCCAAAGCTTCATGAAGGACTAGTAAAGATTGCTCAGGACTAGTAGTTTTATGAACCTACTAGTCCTTGGGACTAGTACTGATTTTGAGTTAGTTTCATACCCTGCATACAGTAACAGGGTTCAATGAAAACTAATCACTTTATTTGCAGGCGATGGTTCTCGCTACTCTTGATATCTTTGTTTTTATTTGACTAAAACTTTTGAAAATGAGACCTCGTTCTAAATGGATTTTGTCTAAATAAAGGTTGTTAATAATAATAATAATATTGATTTAAAAAAGAAAAAAGAAGCTAACTAGCCAGCTGTTCAACTGGAGCTGAAATAGTGATAAATAACTGAATAATAAATTATTCTTTTGCTTAAAGTAAATATGGTCTTATCACTAAATGTTATTCTCAGAGTACACCAGAATGCTACATTTTAAAGATCATATTTAAAAATGAAAATTCATGCCACCAGCACCCCCCCCCCCCCCCCTAGAAATGTTGTGTTGATAATGTTCCTCCCTTTTCAGCATTTGTCTGTCTCATGCCTGCTGTCAGCAGCCTCAGCCACAAGGCTCATTTTTCTAAAATCAAGCACTTTCTTTTAACCCTCTGGGGTCTAGGCCATTTTCTCGATTTTTAAATGTTTTCTTAAGATAAGTTTTTTAAAAGTTCTTTTTTGTGTATTTTATTTTTAGATGGAGCCATTATTTTACTTGAAATGAGAGAAGAACATTTATTTATGTATTTCTATGTATTATTTATAATCTATTTGAAAACTGAGAATAATAATTGTTAAAATATAATTGATGTGTACTTTCTTTATTTGATTTGACAGTTGTTGACTACACAGATACGTTACTACTACTAGACTTCTTGAATATATATATATATATATATATATATATATATATATATATATATATATATGGCACTAAGTGGCCGCGAGTTAGATATTATTGTAATGTTCCGGACCTTTGCCCGAGGAGATTTTCTCAATCTGGACCTTTTGGAATTTTAATTGAAGACCCCTGTGATAGAGGTTTAAAAGGATTTACTGATCCATACCGGCTTTTTGCTTTTTTATAGCTTGAATGAATCCTTTCCCCCTAACCAATGACACTCGCTCGATCATTAAACATTTCCATAACTTTGGTAGTGAAAAATAAACCTCCCCTCAGATAACACTTATTGGTAAAACCTGTGACTTAAAGTCATCAGCACTCATTTGACAGACGACCGCTCTCATCCGTCTGAAATGCCATGACTTTATCTTTGTAATATTATGACTTTTTCCTCAAAATATTCTGACTTTATTCTCTTTTTTCTTTTTTGAATGAGCAGAAATCTCTTTTAAACACAAAGCCAATATGGGCAGTGGTTTATGGATTAATTCAAGTTAATGTATTTATCATATGTGTGAATAGATGCCACATGTAGGCTAGGCTACATTTAAAGAGGTTACTTCCCCAAACAAAGGACACAAAAGAGGACGTGTGTGTTTACTCAGCAGGGATATCATTAAATGAGAGAAGTATGTCATTTTTTTTTTAAAGCAGTACCGATTCCGTGAGAGCCTTATGCTTTATATTCCATTATATCTTGTCAACTGGTGCCTGAATTTTGCACGGTTATACATCAAGACATTTTCATCATAAATTCATGCATAAAATGTTATCTGTGATTCTATCATTTATCTTATTAAATAATTAGCTCAATCAACTCTAATGGTGATGTGCGTTTGCAGAAATAGTTTGTTTTACTTGTCTCAATGACTTTGTCATAGGCCGACAACATGACTGTAAAGATGAAGAGCAGATAAGATGGAGGAAGACGACGATAAGAAGGCAGCAGGAGGACGAGAGTCTGTCCCATCTGCAGCCAATGAGAGAGGTAATATTTTAAACTAGATTTGATTGTACAGTTACATAGATTTTATAGATTATATTTCAGTTTAGTTTCAGAAGCTGTGACGAAATATTAAAATGTATCAAATTAATCATGTGAAAATGAGAATTAGTTTATTACCTTTTATTCTGTAATTGCATTTCTGCAAACTGTATAACTTTTGACAATGTTGTTTCAGCGATTACTGCAGTGTTACATAGTGATGTTATTCTCTGTTTATTATATACCTGAACTCACACTAGTGTTAATTGGTGAAACAAATTCCATTGAGATTGGAAACATTTTCAAATGTTCTCAAATGCAACATGTTGTTTTTTAGTCTTCTCCTTGTGTTGCTTTAATCTGAGTTCTGCCTTCACTCTCTCTTGTAAACATGTCAAATTAAGAATACAAATGAATCCACAGCAATTCATCGTTCCTGAAACAGTGTCTCTTTAATTAATGACAACATGTGAATGAATCAATGTTCTGTATTCTTACAGTCTCAGATGATCAGCAGCCTCTGAAGACAAGCAGCAGCCTTGAATTCCTGCCACCTTACAGTGAGTTAAACTGAACTGAGTCTGAAACATTCTTGTGTTCATTATAATCTGATTACAATGTTTACAGGTGATGGGTCACTGGTTAATGTTCAAGTTTCAAAATGACAACAGCTGACACATTCACTCTAGTCCACCTTTAAAAAGCTGTGACTTCCTACTTGGTTATGAATCTAGTTTTATTGTTTTGATTTTAGTTTAAGTCTTGAATTTGAAGAGTAGTTTTTTACTAATCCAGTTTTTTCTTCTCAGTGTCTGAGCTGAGGGTTGTTCTGCTGGGGAACAGCTGGTCTGAGAGGAGTTCAGTGGGGAACTTCATACTGAGAGAGACTAAGTTCAACACTGAGGAAGAACCAGATCAATGTCTGAGAGGCAGTGGACAGTTAAAAGAGAAAAATATAGTTCTGATCAACACTCCAGATCTGCTGCACCCCAACATCTCTGCAGACAAACTAAGACAACATGTAGAACACTGTGTGAGACTCTCTAATCCTGGACCTCATGTGTTCCTGCTGGTTCTACAGCCTGAAGACTTCACTGAGGAACTCAAAGTGAAGCTCTGCAGAGTCCTGAAACTCTTCAGTGATCAATCATTTGATCATTCATTGATACTGATATCAACATCTAGAGAGGAGAGTTCAGCTTTCATGGACAAAGACCAGCCTTTAAAAGACCTGATCATAATGTGTAGATACAGATACCTGAACCAGAAGAACCTTGCACGTCCAGAGCTGTTAACACGTTTGGGTCAAACTGCAAAGGAAAACAATGGAGAACATCTGATCGGTGATGTATTTGAAGATGCAGCACCAGGTTTGGCTGATCAATCAAAACCTGTTGGTGAGTGCACAACAGTCATTCAGTTCATGAATAATGAATAACTTAATATTTCATATGCTCAGGTCTTGTAATCAAATGCTTGCCAGGAAATTGTAACTTCTGCCACTAAATCTCAGACCTATAATATAGCTTAATATCAGTGTGATCAAGGGAGAAATACAATAGATATGGAAAAGTGGTAAGTCACTGGTTCTAATGCAAAACCCCACAATAATAGAATGGTGCCAATGTGAGTTTGCTGATGTAGTTAATCGACAAAGGTTATCTGTTGAAATCAGTCCCACTTATAATGAAGTCAAAACGTTGTGGATTGACAGCACAATATGGTGTATTGTGTCATTGTGCTCTCATCGTGTAACTTTTCTCTGCTACCTCTAAACGTGTCGTTTTATTCTGGAACATCATATTTTTTTATGCTGTAATTATACTTTAATCTGAACGAAACGTTGCCTCTGAGTTGCCCACTGGTAACCAAGTCTTGGATGTTTTACTTGTAAACCAAGTCGAACATCAACAACCTGAGGAAACTGTAAAAACTAAAGTACTGCACAGGCCTAACACTGAGGCTCGATCCCGGCTCATTCCTGAGTCCTTGGCCCAGGTATCTTTATCAGTTGATCTATCTATGTGTTCAAATCTGAACAATCAAATCAAACTTAGAAAATTACCCTTGGCACAATCAGGTGGATTTTGTGGTTCGCCCGACATAGGGGGAAACCAGAGCACGGCATAAAAATAGTGACTCCCTCTGTCTCACTCCCAAGCATGCTGCAGACCTCAGAAAACCTTACCTTAAGAATAAGGGTGCAAGCATGACAGACGGGATACTTTTGGAAGAAAACTTAAGCCGGCAAGAAAACCTCGAACTAGACCAGTAATTAAATAATTAACAAAATAACGATTTGGATAGATACAAAACCGTGTGCCACCTTCACCCTGGGCCTTTCCAAGCCGACCTAGAGCCCGTGGTCACGGCACCTCAGAGTATACAAGCTCTGTTTAATCATTTTCATTGGTTAATATTTGTAATACTCACAGAGAGACATAAAGGGTGACGGCACCTCATATCTTATCTTTATCGTGTCAGATTAATTCATTAGGGTTCAGGAAACCAATACAAAATATATGCATCATCCCACAACTGTTTAATTTAATTGAAAGTACCTATAGCAGAATTTCAGGAGCGGGACCTCACCTCAACCGTGTCACTTCCTGCAAACAAGCAAAGAACATAAGAAAAAATAGTTTGTTGATCTGGTTCATTTTTTGTTCTGCAGCTCCCTTAGATATGGATATGAGTGGGAACAAAGACAAGGTAAGAAACTCCAAATGTCATTTTTTACTTTACGTTGTATGACATCAGTTTTTCTATATACATTACATGTTTATTTACTTATTTACAGAAGTCAGTGAAGCTTTCTGAAGAGATCAACATGAAGAAACAACATCAAAGAGAAACTGAAGCACTGCTTGACAGACTTCACCTTCAAGACAAACAGCAACAGAAATTGTCACCAGCAGATTTCCTCAAAGTAGGTCCACCTGTGAAACAGGACCATGACATGTCTGAGAAAGATGTAGCTCATACTTTTATTCAGAGGTTGATGATGTTAGACTATAGAGCCAGATATATTCCTGTAAGACAAGACAGTCCTGAGGTGAGCCACTCAAACCCTGTTGAAGAGTTTGATACTAATGACACAGATGATGATAAGTTTGATGATCTTTACAGCACCAATGTAGACTTTGATCAATCAAATCTCAAGACTCACGTGCATCCAATGGATGTTCAAATGGCAGTATTTCACTGCTCAGACAGCTTTTTAAAGCAGAACATGATTACAAAGCTATCACAATGTCAGTACGCCTTACCATTGCTTGTTCCTGACCCAGTAACAATGGATATTGACTGTCCTCTGTGGACATTCAGACAAATAAGAAAAACATGGAAGATAACTGAAAAGAAAGATAATTCAAACATTGTCACCATGAAGAGTATGCCCATCTGCAAAGCTAAGACACCCATGGTGTCATTTCTCCGCCTGGGTTCACCATCTCTGTCTAAATCTGAGCTGATGAACACTTTGATCAACGATCGTCACAACACCTTCTTCCACAGAAACTGTCCAGGTAGTACCAAGTCTCACCATCTGATGGATGGTGTGGCAGAGATTGCCTGGTACTGCCCTGCTGGAAAACCCAATGATGCCTTCACTGACTGCATTGCCTTCTGTAATCTTCATGGTGATGCTCTGTCAATTGTAAAACAGCGTGACATACTGACTGACAAATCTTCAGTCAATGTTGTACTTGTACAAACTCTGGAAAAAAATGATAAAAACAGTGCAGTGATCTCAGCCCTTTACAAGTCTCCAAAGCCTCTAATTATTCTCATTGCTGATAACGATGGTGGTGCTGTCCAGATGAAAAAGGGAAAATACAAAATGGGTTTGAATGAAAAAAGCCAGTCAAATGTTTCTGAAGAACTAAAAAAAATCATTGGAAAGATTTTGTCTGGACCACATGAAACCTTCCAGCTTGAATCCATGGCTGAAGTTTCTGGAGTCAAAGTGGATGAAGATGATGAAGCCTGCCAAAAAGGAAAATCTGCTGCAATGGAAATTGTGGACTTACTTCAGGGGATGGATGTTTCACAGATCAAAGATACATATCTCCGTTGTCAAGGCCAACTGTGGCATGAATGGTGCAAAATCAACAAAGAACTGTATCACCTCAAAGGAAACATTGAGAATGAGAAATGTGAAAAGCAAGAGAAACTGAAACAAATACGACAAGAACAATTCACTGTTTCCTGTAGTAAACCAATGAAGTTGTTCATTGAAAGCCTCTCATCTTTGTCAGCAACAGAAAAAGATTATTTCTTGAAATGGACTCAGATCTTAATGGATGCCCTCTCCACAGACGACCTTGGTTCAATTCTCCAAATCTATGATGAAAAGTGGGCTGAGGTCTTGGCCTTGAAGAACGAGCATGACAAATCTGATCTGCTAAAAAGAAAGCAAACTGAGCTGAATGAAATATCAACAAAAGTACAGTCAGCAACCTTTGGCTTGGAGCACATCTTCAGAGAAATGGGACAGATCTATGAAGCTCATGCAGCTCTGCAGAACCAAACAAAGAGGGGACAGACTGACTGGTCTAAATACCCTGAGCTGGCTGCAGAGCTGATGATATCAGGACACCCAATGGAGCTGATGGATGGTGATGCAGGTCATGTACCTTTAACATGGATCTCTGGTCTTTTAGATGAAGTCATCAAGAAACTGGGTGACAAGAAAGTTTTTGTTTTGTCAGTGTTGGGCGTACAAAGCAGTGGGAAATCAACAATGCTGAATGCCATGTTTGGGTTACAGTTTGCAGTGAGTGCTGGCAGGTGCACCAAGGGTGCCTTCATGCAGCTGGTCGAAATGTCAGAGGAGATCAAGAAAGACTTTGATTTTGACTATGTACTAGTGGTGGACACTGAAGGACTGCGTGCTCTTGAGGTGGAAGGTAAAGCCACTCTTCACCACGACAATGAACTGGCAACATTTGTTGTTGGTCTGGGAAACATGACACTGATCAACATCTTTGGAGAGAATCCAGCGGAGATGCAAGATATTCTGCAGATTGTTGTTCAGGCCTTCATGAGGATGAAGAAAATTAAACTTTCTCCAAGTTGTGTGTTTGTTCATCAGAATGTTACAGATATTGGTGCTGCAGAGAAAAACATGGATGGAAAGAGACGGCTGCAAGAAAAACTGGACAAGATGGCCCAACTAGCAGCCAAAGAAGAGGTTTGTGATGCAGAGTGCTTCAGTGACATCATTGCATTTGATGTGCAGAAAGATGTGAAATACTTTGCCCAGCTTTGGGAGGGAAGTCCACCTATGGCTCCTCCAAATCCAGGTTATAGTGAGAGTGTCCAAGAGCTGAAGACCACCATCCTCTCTAAAGCTAAACAGTCTGCTGGGATCACTCTCTCGCAGTTCAAAAGCAAAATTCAAGACCTGTGGAATGCCCTGATGAACGAGCAATTTGTTTTCAGTTTCAAAAACACACTTGAAATTGCAATGTACAGAAAACTTGAGGTCCAGTATGGGAACTGGACCTGGACCCTGAGGAGCAACATGTTGACCATCGAGAACGGGCTTCATACCCAAATTCAAAATGGAAAGCTTCACAAGGTCGAGCTCAATCATCTTCATCAAGAATCGAACAAAACCTATGGTGAAATCAAACAAGCAATGACAACATACTTCGATGATGACGGAGACAAAGACATGTTGGTTCAGTGGCGAGGCCGATTTGAAAGCAAAATCAAGGAGTTTCATGATGAACTATTGAGAGGAGTTCAAAGAAAACTGGATGAAGTCATCCAGCAGAAAAATGCTTGTAAAAAGCTTGATGATAAGAAGACAGAGTTTGAGAACAAGCTGCTACAAAAGAGCAAAGAACTCGCTCATCAGTTAAAGGACAAGGCAAACGATGAAGAGGAACTTAAAAAGCAGTTCAGCTCTGTTTGGAGTGGCTTGGTTAGAGAACTAACTGCAGATATAAAACCTATTGAGGACATCAACTATGAAGATCAATCAACTGTTCTCCAGGAGCTTGGTTTTGAATCGTCTCTCATTGAGGAATCCCGAAAGAGTGGCAAATACAGACAAATAGCAGAGGTTGGTGATTACAAACATTATGTATCTCTGACAGGAAAAAACAGAATATTTGCTAAATTAGAAAATTACTGGAAGGGGTATTCTCAGCATGAAGAACAGCAACTGATCAAATCCCTCATTGGCGATGTTGAAAAACAGTCCCTTGATGTAATTAAGAGCAAACCTGTTGCTACAAGAGGCTACAGTCCAACTTACTTGCAAGAAGTGGCCAACAATGTAAAACAAAAGGTGACAGAATTTGAATCAAAGAGGAAATATGCTCTAAAGAAGGAGTTCACAGTTGATCTCTTGCTGTATGTATTTCACAGAGCAGAGAGATGGCTTTCAGAGTCCCACATGAAATTCAAAGAGAACAATGATGCACACTCTTATGTAGAAAGCAAGAAAACGCAATATTACAACATTTTCAAAAGCTTCTGCAAAGGAAGCTCATCTGCTGTTGTGCTTGGATAACTGATCTGTGACAAGCTGAAGAGTTCCACTGTTGAGGCCGTCTGTAACAAGACTGCCATTGATCTCGCTGGAGAGATGAGGTGCGATTACCCAGCATTCAATGGGAACAGGTCGAACTTGGAGAAACATGTGTTGAAGTCACTCGCAGAGAAAGAGGACTTTAATGGTTTTATCACCTACATCCAACACCCAAGGAAACAAGTAGAGACATATATAAGAGAAGAAGTAGAGAAATACATCTCCTCAGAACAGGGAAAAGAGAAAGCACTGAATATACTCAAGAAAAATGTTGACGACATCAACACGCTTGTTAGTCAAGCTTTATATGAAGCAACAGAGAAAGTCAAAACCCACACAGGAGACCCAGACAGGTGGATGGAGGAATTTTCCAGTTTGCTAAAAGATAAGCTAGCATTCAATACCATCTGTTGTCAAAACTTCAGTGACTTGAACAGTTTTTACTTCCTTAAAGAAGAGATAGAGAAAGGTCTTGTATCCATCATAAAGGAGTTGAGCAGCCTCCCACTGGATAACATGAAGAAATTCAGGATGAAGCCTGATGAAATCCTCATCGATCACCTGTGTAACTGCTGCTGGGTAAAGTGTCCATTCTGTGCAGCTGTTTGCACCAACACCATAGATGATCACAAAGAGGACCACAGTGTGCCTTTTCATCGATCTGCTGCAGTTATGGGATGGCACATAAAAAACACTGTGGATCTGTGTATTGAGTTCTGCACAACAAGTATTGCAAGTGATAGAAGTTTCCACCCTAACGGAGATTCAAAAGTGCTCATTCCCTATAAAATGTATCGAACTGCTGGTCCAAATTTTGCTAACTGGGCAATTACCCCTGATGGGTCCAAGCTGGAATATTGGAAATGGTTTGTGAGTCGATTTGAGAAGAAACTGGAAGACCACTATGGATTCAAATTCCAGGGCAATGGTCAAATTCCCAGCGAGTGGAAAACACACTCTAAGGAACAAGCTATTAAAAGTTTGGATGAAATGATCAATCTGTGAGTCAGCCAATACAACCACAACCCTGCTGAAAATCATGATACTGGTTTTAACATGATCATTCATTAATCAGATTCCTATAAAACAACATACATTGAAGTTTGATTATTTTACTATTGACGGGGGAAGTTGTGTGACTAATAAATGTGTCAATGAATCATTACAAACTACACGTGATTAGACTGGTTCACAGAAATCAGATTACTTTATGCAAACGAACACTTAAAACAAAAGAGTTCACAAGAACAATAGTAATATGGAGAATTTAGTGAGTCCTAATAACATTCTCAAAATATGAATATTAATTTCAAGTCAATGACTCATCTACAAAGTTGATCTGTGAGGATTTCTGTAAATTAAAATTGTTTTCATGAAGTAAAAGTCGAGGAAAGAGTTGTGAGAGGCTGAGACATTTTAGCAATAACTAATGGAAGCCATATTTCTTTGTTAACCTGTATAATTCATTTCTTAAATTTGCAACTGAAAATCCTGTCATGAGTATTGTATGTTTGTATTTTTGCATGGCGTAGGTTTTGTTATGGGAATTGTTTTGTTAAGATGCTCATGTGCTTGTAGCTGCCAAAACATAATGAAGATTATTCATCGTTAAGTAGAACCAAAGAGTGACTGTTGTGAAACTGTAAAAGCCTGAAGAAGTATCAGGTTTTCTGTTTGCCATGACAACTTCTCAAAGAATATTTCAAACATAACTGATGAAGGATGCGTTATGGTTCTGAAGTATATAAAGTGTTACGTTTTGTTATTTTTATCTTATTTCAACCAATCGGTTATTATATCCCCACAATTATGAGTTTTGTTATTTTTGTTCTATCTGTGATTTAGCCAATATAACCACGACACTGATGAAAATCATAATACTCCACAGTTTGAGTGTTATAATAGATTGCGTTTTGTTGTTTTTATTTAGAAACTTACTGTATCCTACCTATTCTGATATCCAAGAATGATGTAAACAACGTAAGTCATGAAGAAGAAATCTGTTGAGTTTAACCTGTCATGTGACAATAAAAATAACTTCCTCATATCTACTGAAATACCAGGTTTCTTAGTGTTTATGATTAATTTACTCCTTTAAGTCTGCCAAAGACTCAGTGCATTTATTTCTTATACTGTAGTGTATTTTTTCAAGGTTTTTATGCTTCAACGCCAGCCACAGTCATGGCCAGATGCATAATGTTTTTGGGTTGTCTGTACGTCGTGTCCTTTCTCATTAATTTATACATCCCAGGAACACAAGGATGCACTGATCAGTTTTGATGGGAATTCGGTGGTAACTCAAGTATTCATAAGCTAAATATGACAATTTCACACAAATGTCTAATAAGATAAAATAATGGAAGTGAAGACATTTTAAACAGACATGGATGTAAACTGCAACATGACTGGTTGGCGGGGGCATAGAACCGGGAGGCGTTCATTTCTAGTATTTCTAGTATCATTAAATCTCAGAAAACAGCAAAGAATCTGCTAACATGGGTTGTCATCTTTGACTGTATGAATATAATATTATTATTATTATCAATTGTGTGTTTGCTAGATTAGACTGAGCCCTTCATATCTACATAGGATCAGGTCTTTTTCACAGAGCCCAGCATGTTGCACTGTTGTGGAAAATAAGTTCAGACCGGGCCAGTTGATGAAGTCTAAACTACTGTTCCCCAACTCTATTCTTATTCTATACTTAATACCTATTGGAGTCCTGATGATCTTTGAAGAGCGCACTGGAATCAGACAGAGTTCGATGCGATAGAGTTTATTCTTCAAGTAAAGAACACAGCCCGAGTCATTCTCCGGACAATGACTGACTTATTTTGTTCTTACATAGTCTTATATAGTGTGGCTGACACTGGATTTGCCCTTGTAAGTTCTTTCTCTGTTTCCCTTTGAAATCACAGGTGTGTTTTTTCCTGTCGTGTGGGTTTGTTATCTTCGTATGTTTTTCTAATGTGTGTGTTGCATGTGCCAGTCTGTCATGGTCAACTTTATCTTTCTAGTGAGAGTTAAAAGCCTTTTCCCTGGTGCCGCCTTGCATAACATGACTCTTTTTTATTTCAGACCAGCTCTCCCTCTCACAGCACCAGGGCCTTCTCTTGCCTTTCCCATGACAGTCTTACCATATGCATGCCAGCCTGTGTAGTAGGCACGCCAGTCTCACTATGCACCTGCTACGCTCCCTCAGTTGTTTTTCTACAAGAGACTCTGATCTTTTCTTAAGGCAAACAGGCTGCATGTTGACCTGTTCAGACCACACTATATTCACACGAGTTCTCAATATGCGGTTGTCATATATGTGAGTTTCAAACATTTAGATATATTTAAACAAATAGATATAGTTGATGGTGATATTATGATAAATCCAACTCCAACAGCACCGCACAGTTTCTACAGTTTTTACTTTTAAGTGGCAAATTGAATTTCGTGACACAAATGTTTTCTACACACTTGGAAAGGAAGGGTGAGCAGAAGGGTGTTCACTGAATTGCAATCTAAAACCTCTTAAGGAGAGACACTTACAGATGAACAGGGTAAAGATTTAACTAATAAATATCACCATGAAACGTCCACAGATGATTACTTCTATTAATCATCTGAACACCGGATATTCAATATCAACATTAAGATTAACCCATGGTTGTCATAAACTTAATTCATTTTGAAGGATTTGTTGTCTTGTGAAAATGCAGATGAACGTGTGATGATGTGAAGAGATGAAATAAAGAGTCTGTTGCAAACATGAATAATGACACCGATAAAGAAAATTAAGAGGAAACACAGAACATGAAGTTGATCAAATAATAAAGAATTTGTGACAAGAGCAAAGATTTGGAGTATAGATCTTACTGAGATTGTTTGGACGGAGCAAAAACTGAAAACTTTGTGAAACAGAACTACCTAAAGTAAAATGGCATCTGTCAGATCAAATGACTCCCAATGATGCACTCTTTGGAGACAGAGTTGAAGCAGTAATAACTATAAAGATCCTTGTGTATTCTCTGATGAAAGTGACACATTGGTCCTATTAGATATTACTTTATGTGAATGAAGTCATCTCAGGTCACTTCTCTTGACTGTGTGTTTATTTATTTGGTCACAGAAGGCAGCAGAAGTCCACTGACAGGCTACACAGGTAATCTCAGTGGGCTGTTACTACTTTTAGAGCCATTTGTTGTCTCTCTTGGTCTGCTGCTCTCTCACGACTAGACTGATACTGTATGTAAAGTTAGTGTTTGTGGGAAATGTTTTAAGCCTCAACTCATCAAAGACAATAAAATAAGATCATTTGAATATAAACATTTTATATTCTTGTGCACAACAGGACATTTTTAGATAAAGGAACATTTCCAATTCTGGGTAGCTTTATTATGGCTCACCCAAAAGCCGCAGATGCTGCTCCCTCGATGGCGAGCAGGTCGGAAGTTACTAGCACCTCGAGCCATGCTCACAATTAATCCATAATAATCCATATTAATAAGGAAACAAAAATACTAAATAATAGAAGCAATGAAAACTAACAGAGGTGGGTCTTCTCACGTCCTCTTCACCTCTGGGTAGCTTTATTATGGCTCACCCAAAAGCCGCAGATGCTGCTCCCTCGATGGCGAGCAGGTCGGAAGTTACTAGCACCTCGAGCCATGCTCACAATTAATCCATAATAATCCACATAAAGAAAGAAAAATACTAAATAATAGAAGCAATGAAAACTAGAGGCGGGTCTTCTCACGTCCTCTTCACCTCTGGGTAGCTTTATTATGGCTCACCCAAAAGCCGCGGATGCTGCTCCCTCGATGGCGAGCAGGTCGGAAGTTACTAGCACCTCGAGCCATGCTCATAATTAATCCATAATAATCCACAAAATAAGGAAACAAAAATACTAAATAATAGAAGCAATGAAAACTAACAGAGGCGGGTCTTCTCACGTCCTCTTCACCTCTGGGTAGCTTTATTATGGCTCACCCAAAAGCCGCGGATGCTGCTCCCTCGATGGCGAGCAGGTCGGAAGTTACTAGCACCTCGAGCCATGCTCACAATAAAGCCATATTAATCCACAAAATAAGGAAACAAAAATACGAAATAATAGAAGCAATGAAAACTAACAGAGGCGGGTTTTCTCACGTCCTCTTCACCTCTGGGTAGCTTTATTATGGCTCACCCAAAAGCCGCAGATGCTGCTCCCTCGATGGCGAGCAGGTCGGAAGTTACTAGCACCTCGAGCCATGCTCACAATTAATCCATAATAATCCATATTAATAAGGAAACAAAAATACTAAATAATAGAAGCAATGAAAACTAACAGAGGCGGGTCTTCTCACGTCCTCTTCACCTCTGGGTAGCTTTATTATGGCTCACCCAACAGCCGCGGATGCTGCTCCCTCGATGGCGAGCAGGTCAGAAGTTACTAGCACCTCAAGCCATGCTCACAATAAATCCATAATAATCCACAAAAAAAGGAAACAAAAATACTAAATAATAGAAGCAATGCAAACTAACAGAGGCGGGTCTTCTCACGTCCTCTTCACCTCTGGGTAGCTTTATTATTGCTCACCCAAAAGCCGCGGATGCTGCTCCCTCGATGGCGAGCAGGTCGGAAGTTACTAGCACCTCGAGCCATGCTCACAATAAATCCATAATAATCCACAAAAAAAGGAAACAAAAATACTAAATAATAGAAGCAATGCAAACTAACAGAGGCGGGTCTTCTCACGTCCTCTTCACCTCTGGGTAGCTTTATTATGGCTCACCCAAAAGCCGCGGATGCTGCTCCCTCGATGGCGAGCAGGTCGGAAGTTACTAGCACCTCGAGCCATGCTCACAATAAAGCCATAATAATCCACAAAATAAGGAAACAAAAATACGAAATAATAGAAGCAATGAAAACTAGAGGCGGGTCTTCTCACGTCCTCTTCACCTCTGGGTAGCTTTATTATGGCTCACCCAAAAGCCGCGGATGCTGCTCCCTCGATGGCGAGCAGGTCGGAAGTTACTAGCACCTCGAGCCATGCTCACAATAAATCCGTAATTATCCACAAAATAAGGAAACAAAAATACGAAATAATAGAAGCAATGCAAACTAACAGAGGCGGGTCTTCTCACGTCCTCTTCACCTCTGGGTAGCTTTATTATGGCTCACCCAAAAGCCGCGGATGCTGCTCCCTCGATGGCGAGCAGGTCGGAAGTTACTAGCACCTCGAGCCATGCTCACAATAAAGCCATATTAATCCACAAAATAAGGAAACAAAAATACGAAATAATAGAAGCAATGAAAACTAACAGAGGCGGGTCTTCTCACGTCCTCTTCACCTCTGGGTAGCTTTATTATGGCTCACCCAAAAGCCGCGGATGCTGCTCCCTCGATGGCGAGCAGGTCGGAAGTTACTAGCACCTCGAGCCATGCTCACAATAAATCCATAATTATCCACAAAATAAGGAAACAAAAATACTAAATAATAGAAGCAATGAAAACTAACAGAGGCGGGTCTTCTCACGTCCTCTTCACCTCTGGGTAGCTTTATTATGGCTCACCCAAAAGCCGCAGATGCTGCTCCCTCGATGGCGAGCAGGTCGGAAGTTACTAGCACCTCGAGCCATGCTCACAATAAATCCATAATAATCCACAAAATAAGGAAACAAAAATACGAAATAATAGAAGCAATGAAAACTAACAGAGGCGGGTCTTCTCACGTCCTCTTCACCTCTGGGTAGCTTTATTATGGCTCACCCAAAAGCCGCAGATGCTGCTCCCTCGATGGCGAGCAGGTCGGAAGTTACTAGCACCTCGAGCCATGCTCACAATTAATCCATAATAATCCATATTAATAAGGAAACAAAAATACTAAATAATAGAAGCAATGAAAACTAACAGAGGCGGGTCTTCTCACGTCCTCTTCACCTCTGGGTAGCTTTATTATGGCTCACCCAAAAGCCGCAAATGCTGCTCCCTCGATGGCGAGCAGGTCGGAAGTTACTAGCACCTCGAGCCATGCTCACAATTAATCCATAATAATCCACATAAAGAAAGAAAAATACTAAATAATAGAAGCAATGAAAACTAGAGGCGGGTCTTCTCACGTCCTCTTCACCTCTGGGTAGCTTTATTATGGCTCACCCAAAAGCCGCGGATGCTGCTCCCTCGATGGCGAGCAGGTCGGAAGTTACTAGCACCTCGAGCCATGCTCACAATTAATCCATAATAATCCACAAAATAAGGAAACAAAAATACTAAATAATAGAAGCAATGAAAACTCACAGAGGCGGGTCTTCTCATGTCCTCTTCACCTCTGGGTAGCTTTATTATGGCTCACCCAACAGCCGCGGATGCTGCTCCCTCGATGGCGAGCAGGTCAGAAGTTACTAGCACCTCGAGCCATGCTCACAATAAATCCATAATAATCCACAAAAAAAGGAAACAAAAATACTAAATAATAGAAGCAATGCAAACTAACAGAGGCGGGTCTTCTCACGTCCTCTTCACCTCTGGGTAGCTTTATTATGGCTCACCCAAAAGCCGCGGATGCTGCTCCCTCGATGGCGAGCAGGTCGGAAGTTACTAGCACCTCGAGCCATGCTCACAATAAAGCCATAATAATCCACAAAATAAGGAAACAAAAATACGAAATAATAGAAGCAATGAAAACTAGAGGCGGGTCTTCTCACGTCCTCTTCACCTCTGGGTAGCTTTATTATGGCTCACCCAAAAGCCGCGGATGCTGCTCCCTCGATGGCGAGCAGGTCGGAAGTTACTAGCACCTCGAGCCATGCTCACAATAAATCCGTAATTATCCACAAAATAAGGAAACAAAAATACGAAATAATAGAAGCAATGCAAACTAGAGGCGGGTCTTCTCACGTCCTCTTCACCTCTGGGTAGCTTTATTATGGCTCACCCAAAAGCCGCAGATGCTGCTCCCTCGATGGCGAGCAGGTCTGAAGTTACTAGCACCTCGAGCCATGCTCACAATTAATCCATAATAATCCATATTAATAAGGAAACAAAAATACTAAATAATAGAAGCAATGAAAACTAACAGAGGCGGGTCTTCTCACGTCCTCTTCACCTCTGGGTAGCTTTATTATGGCTCACCCAAAAGCCGCAGATGCTGCTCCCTCGATGGCGAGCAGGTCGGAAGTTACTAGCACCTCGAGCCATGCTCACAATTAATCCATAATAATCCACATAAAGAAAGAAAAATACTAAATAATAGAAGCAATGAAAACTAGAGGCGGGTCTTCTCACGTCCTCTTCACCTCTGGGTAGCTTTATTATGGCTCACCCAAAAGCCGCGGATGCTGCTCCCTCGATGGCGAGCAGGTCGGAAGTTACTAGCACCTCGAGCCATGCTCACAATTAATCCATAATAATCCACAAAATAAGGAAACAAAAATACTAAATAATAGAATTAATGCAAACTAACAGAGGCGGGTCTTCTCACGTCCTCTTCACCTCTGGGTAGCTTTATTTTGGCTCACCCAAAAGCCGCGGATGCTGCTCCCTCGATGGCGAGCAGGTCGGAAGTTACTAGCACCTCGAGCCATGCTCACAATAAAGCCATAATAATCCACAAAATAAGGAAACAAAAATACGAAATAATAGAAGCAATGAAAACTAGAGGCAGGTCTTCTCACGTCCTCTTCACCTCTGGGTAGCTTTATTATGGCTCACCCAAAAGCCGCGGATGCTGCTCCCTCGATGGCGAGCAGGTCGGAAGTTACTAGCACCTCGAGCCATGCTCACAATAAATCCATAATTATCCACAAAATAAGGAAACAAAAATACTAAATAATAGAAGCAATGAAAACTAACAGAGGCGGGTCTTCTCACGTCCTCTTCACCTCTGGGTAGCTTTATTATGGCTCACCCAAAAGCCGCAGATGCTGCTCCCTCGATGGCGAGCAGGTCGGAAGTTACTAGCACCTCGAGCCATGCTCACAATAAATCCATAATAATCCACAAAATAAGGAAACAAAAATACTAAATAATAGAAGCAATGAAAACTAACAGAGGCGGGTCTTCTCACGTCCTCTTCACCTCTGGGTAGCTTTATTATGGCTCACCCAAAAGCCGCGGATGCTGCTCCCTCGATGGCGAGCAGGTCGGAAGTTACTAGCACCTCGAGCCATGCTCACAATGAATCCATAATAATCCACAAAATAAGGAAACAAAAATACTAAATAATAGAAGCAATGAAAACTAGAGGCGGGTCTTCTCACGTCCTCTTCACCTCTGGGTAGCTTTATTATGGCTCACCCAAAAGCCGCAGATGCTGCTCCCTCGATGGCGCGCAGGTCGGAAGTTACTAGCACCTCGAGCCATGCTCACAATTAATCCGTAATAATCCACATAATAAGGAAACTAAAATACTAAATAATAGAAGCAATGAAAACTAACAGAGGCGGGTCTTCTCACGTCCTTTTCACCTCTGGCTAGCTTTATTATGGCTCACCCAAAAGCCGCGGATGCTGCTCCCTTGATGGCGAGCAGGTCGGAAGTTACTAGCACCTCGAGCCATGCTCACAATAAATCCATAATAATCCACAAAATAAGGAAACAAAAATACTAAATAATAGAAGCAATGAAAACTAGAGGCGGGTCTTCTCACGTCCTCTTCACCTCTGGGTAGCTTTATTATGGCCTACCCAAAAGCCGCAGATGCTGCTCCCTCGATGGCGAGCAGGTCGGAAGTTACTAGCACCTCGAGCCATGCTCACAATTAATCCATAATAATCCACATAAAGAAAGAAAAATACTAAATAATAGAAGCAATGAAAACTAGAGGCGGGTCTTCTCACGTCCTCTTCACCTCTGGGTAGCTTTATTATGGCTCACCCAAAAGCCGCAGATGCTGCTCCCTCGATGGCGAGCAGGTCGGAAGTTACTAGCACCTCGAGCCATGCTCACAATTAATCCATAATAATCCACATAAAGAAAGAAAAATACGAAATAATAGAAGCAATGAAAACTAACAGAGGCGGGTCTTCTCACGTCCTCTTCACCTCTGGGTAGCTTTATTATGGCTCACCCAAAAGCCGCGGATGCTGCTCCCTCGATGGCGAGCAGGTCGGAAGTTACTAGCACCTCGAGCCATGCTCACAATAAATCCATAATTATCCACAAAATAAGGAAACAAAAATACTAAATAATAGAAGCAATGAAAACTAACAGAGGCGGGTCTTCTCACGTCCTCTTCACCTCTGGGTAGCTTTATTATGGCTCACCCAAAAGCCGCAGATGCTGCTCCCTCGATGGCGAGCAGGTCGGAAGTTACTAGCACCTCGAGCCATGCTCACAATAAATCCATAATAATCCACAAAATAAGGAAACAAAAATACGAAATAATAGAAGCAATGAAAACTAACAGAGGCGGGTCTTCTCACGTCCTCTTCACCTCTGGGTAGCTTTATTATGGCTCACCCAAAAGCCGCAGATGCTGCTCCCTCGATGGCGAGCAGGTCGGAAGTTACTAGCACCTCGAGCCATGCTCACAATTAATCCATAATAATCCACATAAAGAAAGAAAAATACTAAATAATAGAAGCAATGAAAACTAGAGGCGGGTCTTCTCACGTCCTCTTCACCTCTGGGTAGCTTTATTATGGCTCACCCAAAAGCCGCGGATGCTGCTCCCTCGATGGCGAGCAGGTCGGAAGTTACTAGCACCTCGAGCCATGCTCACAATTAATCCATAATAATCCACAAAATAAGGAAACAAAAATACTAAATAATAGAAGCAATGAAAACTCACAGAGGCGGGTCTTCTCATGTCCTCTTCACCTCTGGGTAGCTTTATTATGGCTCACCCAACAGCCGCGGATGCTGCTCCCTCGATGGCGAGCAGGTCGGAAGTTACTAGCACCTCGAGCCATGCTCACAATAAAGCCATAATAATCCACAAAATAAGGAAACAAAAATACGAAATAATAGAAGCAATGAAAACTAGAGGCGGGTCTTCTCACGTCCTCTTCACCTCTGGGTAGCTTTATTATGGCTCACCCAAAAGCCGCGGATGCTGCTCCCTCGATGGCGAGCAGGTCGGAAGTTACTAGCACCTCGAGCCATGCTCACAATAAATCCGTAATTATCCACAAAATAAGGAAACAAAAATACGAAATAATAGAAGCAATGCAAACTAGAGGCGGGTCTTCTCACGTCCTCTTCACCTCTGGGTAGCTTTATTATGGCTCACCCAAAAGCCGCAGATGCTGCTCCCTCGATGGCGAGCAGGTCTGAAGTTACTAGCACCTCGAGCCATGCTCACAATTAATCCATAATAATCCATATTAATAAGGAAACAAAAATACTAAATAATAGAAGCAATGAAAACTAACAGAGGCGGGTCTTCTCACGTCCTCTTCACCTCTGGGTAGCTTTATTATGGCTCACCCAAAAGCCGCAGATGCTGCTCCCTCGATGGCGAGCAGGTCGGAAGTTACTAGCACCTCGAGCCATGCTCACAATTAATCCATAATAATCCACATAAAGAAAGAAAAATACGAAATAATAGAAGCAATGAAAACTAACAGAGGCGGGTCTTCTCACGTCCTCTTCACCTCTGGGTAGCTTTATTATGGCTCACCCAAAAGCCGCGGATGCTGCTCCCTCGATGGCGAGCAGGTCGGAAGTTACTAGCACCTCGAGCCATGCTCACAATAAATCCATAATTATCCACAAAATAAGGAAACAAAAATACTAAATAATAGAAGCAATGAAAACTAACAGAGGCGGGTCTTCTCACGTCCTCTTCACCTCTGGGTAGCTTTATTATGGCTCACCCAAAAGCCGCAGATGCTGCTCCCTCGATGGCGAGCAGGTCGGAAGTTACTAGCACCTCGAGCCATGCTCACAATAAATCCATAATAATCCACAAAATAAGGAAACAAAAATACGAAATAATAGAAGCAATGAAAACTAACAGAGGCGGGTCTTCTCACGTCCTCTTCACCTCTGGGTAGCTTTATTATGGCTCACCCAAAAGCCGCAGATGCTGCTCCCTCGATGGCGAGCAGGTCGGAAGTTACTAGCACCTCGAGCCATGCTCACAATTAATCCATAATAATCCACATAAAGAAAGAAAAATACTAAATAATAGAAGCAATGAAAACTAGAGGCGGGTCTTCTCACGTCCTCTTCACCTCTGGGTAGCTTTATTATGGCTCACCCAAAAGCCGCGGATGCTGCTCCCTCGATGGCGAGCAGGTCGGAAGTTACTAGCACCTCGAGCCATGCTCACAATTAATCCATAATAATCCACAAAATAAGGAAACAAAAATACTAAATAATAGAAGCAATGAAAACTCACAGAGGCGGGTCTTCTCATGTCCTCTTCACCTCTGGGTAGCTTTATTATGGCTCACCCAACAGCCGCGGATGCTGCTCCCTCGATGGCGAGCAGGTCGGAAGTTACTAGCACCTCGAGCCATGCTCACAATAAAGCCATAATAATCCACAAAATAAGGAAACAAAAATACGAAATAATAGAAGCAATGAAAACTAGAGGCGGGTCTTCTCACGTCCTCTTCACCTCTGGGTAGCTTTATTATGGCTCACCCAAAAGCCGCGGATGCTGCTCCCTCGATGGCGAGCAGGTCGGAAGTTACTAGCACCTCGAGCCATGCTCACAATAAATCCGTAATTATCCACAAAATAAGGAAACAAAAATACGAAATAATAGAAGCAATGCAAACTAGAGGCGGGTCTTCTCACGTCCTCTTCACCTCTGGGTAGCTTTATTATGGCTCACCCAAAAGCCGCAGATGCTGCTCCCTCGATGGCGAGCAGGTCTGAAGTTACTAGCACCTCGAGCCATGCTCACAATTAATCCATAATAATCCATATTAATAAGGAAACAAAAATACTAAATAATAGAAGCAATGAAAACTAACAGAGGCGGGTCTTCTCACGTCCTCTTCACCTCTGGGTAGCTTTATTATGGCTCACCCAAAAGCCGCAGATGCTGCTCCCTCGATGGCGAGCAGGTCGGAAGTTACTAGCACCTCGAGCCATGCTCACAATTAATCCATAATAATCCACATAAAGAAAGAAAAATACTAAATAATAGAAGCAATGAAAACTAGAGGCGGGTCTTCTCACGTCCTCTTCACCTCTGGGTAGCTTTATTATGGCTCACCCAAAAGCCGCGGATGCTGCTCCCTCGATGGCGAGCAGGTCGGAAGTTACTAGCACCTCGAGCCATGCTCACAATTAATCCATAATAATCCACAAAATAAGGAAACAAAAATACTAAATAATAGAAGCAATGAAAACTAACAGAGGCGGGTCTTCTCACGTCCTCTTCACCTCTGGGTAGCTTTATTATGGCTCACCCAAAAGCCGCAGATGCTGCTCCCTCGATGGCGAGCAGGTCGGAAGTTACTAGCACCTCGAGCCATGCTCACAATAAATCCATAATAATCCACAAAATAAGGAAACAAAAATACGAAATAATAGAAGCAATGAAAACTAACAGAGGCGGGTCTTCTCACGTCCTCTTCACCTCTGGGTAGCTTTATTATGGCTCACCCAAAAGCCGCAGATGCTGCTCCCTCGATGGCGAGCAGGTCGGAAGTTACTAGCACCTCGAGCCATGCTCACAATTAATCCATAATAATCCATATTAATAAGGAAACAAAAATACTAAATAATAGAAGCAATGAAAACTAACAGAGGCGGGTCTTCTCACGTCCTCTTCACCTCTGGGTAGCTTTATTATGGCTCACCCAACAGCCGCGGATGCTGCTCCCTCGATGGCGAGCAGGTCAGAAGTTACTAGCACCTCAAGCCATGCTCACAATAAATCCATAATAATCCACAAAAAAAGGAAACAAAAATACTAAATAATAGAAGCAATGCAAACTAACAGAGGCGGGTCTTCTCACGTCCTCTTCACCTCTGAGTAGCTTTATTATTGCTCACCCAAAAGCCGCGGATGCTGCTCCCTCGATGGCGAGCAGGTCGGAAGTTACTAGCACCTCGAGCCATGCTCACAATTAATCCATAATAATCCATATTAATAAGGAAACAAAAATACTAAATAATAGAAGCAATGAAAACTAACAGAGGCGGGTCTTCTCACGTCCTCTTCACCTCTGGGTAGCTTTATTATGGCTCACCCAAAAGCCGCAGATGCTGCTCCCTCGATGGCGAGCAGGTCGGAAGTTACTAGCACCTCGAGCCATGCTCACAATTAATCCATAATAATCCACATAAAGAAAGAAAAATACTAAATAATAGAAGCAATGAAAACTAGAGGCGGGTCTTCTCACGTCCTCTTCACCTCTGGGTAGCTTTATTATGGCTCACCCAAAAGCCGCGGATGCTGTTCCCTCGATGGCGAGCAGGTCGGAAGTTACTAGCACCTCGAGCCATGCTCACAATAAATCCATAATAATCCACAAAATAAGGAAACAAAAACACTAAATAATAGAAGCAATGAAAACTAGAGGCGGGTCTTCTCACGTCCTCTTCACCTCTGGGTAGCTTTATTATGGCTCACCCAAAAGCCGCAGATGCTGCTCCCTCGATGGCGAGCAGGTCGGAAGTTACTAGCACCTCGAGCCATGCTCACAATTAATCCATAATAATCCACATAAAGAAAGAAAAATACTAAATAATAGAAGCAATGAAAACTAGAGGCGGGTCTTCTCACGTCCTCTTCACCTCTGGGTAGCTTTATTATGTCCCACCCAAAAGCCGCGGATGCTGCTCCCTCGATGGCGAGCAGGTCGGAAGTTACTAGCACCTCGAGCCATGCTCACAATAAATCCATAATAATCCACAAAATAAGGAAACAAAAATACTAAATAATAGAAGCAATGAAAACTAACAGAGGCGGGTCTTCTCACGTCCTCTTCACCTCTGGGTAGCTTTATTATGGCTCACCCAAAAGCCGCAGATGCTGCTCCCTCGATGGCGAGCAGGTCGGAAGTTACTAGCACCTCGAGCCATGCTCACAATTAATCCATAATAATCCACATAAAGAAAGAAAAATACTAAATAATAGAAACAATGAAAACTAGAGGCGGGTCTTCTCACGTCCTCTTCACCTCTGGGTAGCTTTATTATGGCTCACCCAAAAGCCGCGGATGCTGCTCCCTCGATGGCGAGCAGGTCGGAAGTTACTATTACCTCGAGCCATGCTCACAATTAATCCATAATAATCCACATAATAAAGAAACAAAAATACTAAATAATAGAAGCAATGAAAACTAACAGAGGCGGGTCTTCTCACGTCCTCTTCACCTCTGAGTAGCTTTATTATGGCTCACCCAAAAGCCGCAGATGCTGCTCCCTCGATGGCGACCAGGTCGGAAGTTACTAGCACCTCGAGACATGCTCACATCAGGGACGAGCTGCACATCTGCAAGAAAAGAGAGAAAGATATATTTTTACTGTTGTGTTTGCATACTGTAGCCTAAACAAGAGATGCCACTTTAATTGGTAATACCAATACTAATTACTAGCAACTACTAACATGTATATCATCACATTTCACAATTAATCTGGAAAATAGTTTTTGAGGGACAGATTTCAATTTTTCAAAGATGAAGACATTTACTGTAATAAGGTGCTAGAGTGAATAAAATAGCATCACAAAAGAGCTAGTTCATCAAAAACAATTCTTCACCTCGGAGCCCCTTACTGAGGACCAGGCTAAGCCCCAAATGTCCTGAAATCCTATAAATGTGTTATATATATAATATATATTATCTGTCTTAATAATTCAAACAATGACTTAACACCTTTTCTCTTTATAGCTGTAGCTCAATGCTCCTTTTCAGGTTAGACCAACAGCCTTTCAAAATCCTTCACATCCTCACAATTAATCCAAAATCTTTAAGAATAAGGAAACAAATAAATACAATACTATGAGTGATGCTAAACTAACAGAGGTTGGTCTTCTTCTCAAATTAAATCCAGACAGTTAAAATGGAAGAGTTTTCTGTTTTTGCTCAGTTGTTCACTGTTAACAATATCTGACTTTTCTTTACCACTCTCATCTTACCTGATGTGTCACTCAATGCAATGAATCCGTCTTGAAGCAAACGTTGCGCTAATGTTAGTACAAAAAGAAAATAAAACTCCCAGAAAAGTGTCTGTGTGTGGTCTCATCGATGTACTGATCTATTCTGACAGTACCCTCTCTCAGCTTCTATGATGTCATCGTCCTTCTATCTCAATGGAATGGCATCATTGTGTTCTATTCCATTGACAGGTCACATTCTGTCGACAGTGTCGTGATGGAGCTCATTTACATGTATCGTATAATGTGAAGAGCCATTACTGTACTATGTGAATCCTGTCAATCATTTAGCAGAGAATGATGGATGTTTGGATGGCCGATGAGTTGTTTGAGGATTTTTTAATTTTTTTGAAATAGTTCCTAATTGACATAATTTTTTTGTGTTGAGACATACTAAAGCAGAAAACACAAAAAACACAGTAAAAACTGATCAATACTACAAATTCATGTCAATTAGGAAAGATTTGGAAATTAAAAAAGTAAATCCCTCCAAACAAACACTCCTGTCTCACACACACACGTGCGCGATCGTCTCGTTACAGGATCAAACGTGACAATATCAAAATACATATTGTCGTGTTTTTAAATGAACATATAAGCATGTGAGAACAAACTGCTCTTAACTGCAACTCTTTATTAGCTTAACTTCCACATGCACGTTACGTACAGACCCCCTCCAGGTTCCCTTGCTTCACCTACATTCCCCTGGGTCCTAAGTCCCTCCAGGTACAGCTTCTTATCACCCTCTATGTACCAACATACATAACAAATACCACACATATTACGGTAATCAGCGTTGCATATGTGGCTAAACAAAATACCAAAAAAAGCAAAAAATAAATGATTAATTTAAAAAAAAAAAAATGTAGTTTTTAAAGTTGTTTTGTTTGTAATATCTATAATAAGCATATCATTAAGTTATCGCTACTGAGAATTTATCAAACAAAAAAACATGACGTAGATAGGTTTGCAGTTTTCAAGGTGTATATTTCAAATTGCATCTATTACACACATGAAGATAAAGTTGTGAACACTGGCTGAATATCTATTATCAGAATCATTATAACTGTATTATAACTGCTACTGTGTAAAGGGAATACTGCTGTTAAAAAGAACCTTATTTGTTTAAAGTGTTTGTAAACCAAATGTTATTGCACTTTTGTTCATATAGCAGTACTTTTAAAATAAAAGTTCGCAATACACTATTTTTGAATTCATTATTGAACTTTGCGCATAACAATGTGATGAATCGAAAAAAAATCATGCGATTGATCGCGATTAGAAATTGTAATCGTTGCCCAGCACTAATAATTATTCATTAATCATTAAACAGTATTGGAAGTGTTATTTTGTATCTCCTTTCAACAAATCTGTTATTATATCCACACAAGTTTGAGTTTTGTTGTTTTTATTTAGAAACTTACTGTATCCTACCAATTCTGATATCCAAGAGTGATGTAAACAGATTTGAACAACGTAAGTCATTGAGAAGAAATCTGTTGATGTTACAATAAAAATAACTTCCTCATATCTACTGAAATACCAGGTTTCTTAGTGTTTATGATAAATTTACTCATTTAAGTCTGCCAAAGACTCAGTGCATTTATTTCTTATACTGTAGTGTATTTTTTCAAGGTTTTTATGCTTCAATGCCAGCCACAGTCATGGCCAGAGGCATAATATTTTTGGGTTGTCTGTACGTCGTGTCCTTTGTCATAAATTTATACATCCCAGGAACACAAGGATGAACTGATCAGATTTTGATGTCAATTCGGTGGTCACAAAATGCGTTTTTGGCCTTAACTCAAGTATTCATAAGCTAAATATGACAATTTCACACAAATGTCTAATAAGATAAAATAATGGAAGTGAAGACATTTTAAACAGACATGGATGTAAACTGCAACATGACTGGTTGGCGGGGGCATAGAACCGGGAGGCGTTCATTTCTAGTATTTCTAGTATCATTAAATCTCAGAAAACAGCATAAAATCTGCAAACATGGGTCGTCATCTTTGACTGTATGAATATAATATTATTACTATTATCAATTGTGTGTTTGCTAGATTAGACTGAGCCCTTCATATCTACATAGGATCAGGTCTTTTTCACAGAGCCCAGCATGTTGCACTGTTGTGGAAAATAAGTTCAGACCGGGCCAGTTGATGAAGTCTAAACTACTGTTCCCCAACTCTATTCTTATTCTATACTTAATACCTATTGGAGTCCTGATGATCTTTGAAGAGCGCACTGGAATCAGACAGAGTTCGATGCGATAGAGTTTATTCTTCAAGTAAAGAACACAACCCGAGTCATTCTCCGGACAATGACTGACTTATTTTGTTCTTACGTAGTGTTATATAGTGTGGCTGACACTGGATTTGCCCTTGTAAGTTCTTTCTCTGTTTCCCTTTGAAATCACAGGTGTGTTTTTTCCTGTCGTGTGGGTTTGTTATGTTCGTATGTTTTTCTAATGTGTGTGTTGCATGTGCCAGTCTGTCATGGTCAACTTTATCTTTCTAGTGGGAGTTAAAAGCCTTTTCCCTGGTGCCGCCTTGCATAACATGACTCTTTATTTCAGACCAGCTCTCCCTCTCACAGCACCAGGGCCTTCTCTTGCCTTTTCCATGACAGTCTTACCATATGCATGCCAGCCTGTGTAGTAGGCACGCCAGTCTCACTATGCACCTGCTACGCTCCCTCAGTTGTTTTTCTACAAGAGACTCTGATCTTTTCTTAAGGCAAACAGGCTGCATGTTGACCTGTTCAGACCACACTATATTCACACGAGTTCTCAATATGCGGTTGTCATATATGTGAGTTTCAAACATTTAGATATATTTAAACAAATAGATATAGTTGATGGTGATATTATGATAAATCCAACTCCAACAGCACCGCACAGTTTCTACAGTTTTTACTTTTAAGTGGCAAATTGAATTTCGTGACACAAATGTTTTCTACACACTTGGAAAGGAAGGGTGAGCAGAAGGGTGTTCACTGAATTGCAATCTAAAACCTCACCGCTCGATGCCACTAAATCCTACACACTGGTCCTTTAAGACCTTTGCCCAACTATGACAGGTACCTTTGAGCAAGTTGGTTAAAGGAGAGGATCTTCTCCTTCCTCTGTTTGTTCAGTGCTTAAAAACAAATATTATCGAACAAGGATTAAATGGTAAACATAATTATGTTACGATATCTGCTTCAGTCTCACTTTTTTTAACACAAACACACACACCTTTCCATTCCGGGGGAAACTATACTTTTCACATCTGGGGGTAACTTTTTAAATGGTGACTAGATTAAAGAGTTGTCTTTAAAGAGCTGAAACCTTACCTCTTAACATCAGACAAAATTGTTCCTTTCTCTTTCAGCTGTTCTTCAATTCAAGCTCCTAAGAAAAACATTAGTGCAGTTTCATGTAGGAGCAAGGTACAGCAGTCTGTGTTGCAGTAAACATGGTCAGGAACTTTCACTTAGGCACACATTTGCTCTTCTCACGATTTATAGATGAGGCCTTTTGTGAACTGGGCTACAATGGTTTGTCATTTTCAAAAGGTGGATTCACAGAAAACAAAGTTCGGGAAACAGTGTTTTAGATATCAGCCCACATAGCACGTAGTTTCTAAGTAACGTCATGTAATTGAACAAAATTATAAGGGAACAATTGTAGTTTTCCTGTTGGTAATAAAATAACTACAGTAGAAATGATCTCTTAAGTTCCTCCCAAATGTGCATCTTATTGCTCGGTGGGTCTTACATACCCTGTAATAATAGAATAGGTATCAGTAGTTAAGAGGAGACACTACAGATGAACAGGGTAAAGATTTAACTAATAAATATCACCATGAAACGTCCACAGATGATTACTTCTATTAATCATCTGAACACAGGATATTCAATATCAACATTAAGATTAACCCATAGTCGTCATAAACTTAGTTCATCTTGAAAGATTTGTTGTCTTATGAAAATGCAGATGAACGCGTCATGATGTGAAGAGATGAAATAAAGAGTCTGTTGCAAACATGAATAATGACACCGATAAAGAAAATGAAGAGGAAACACAGAACATGAAGTTGATCAAATAAAGAATTTGTGACAAGAGCAAAGATTTGGAGTAAGATCTTAGTTAGATTGTTTGGACGGAGAAATAACACTTTGTGAAACAGAACTACCTAAAGTAAAATGGCATCTGTCAGATCAAATGACTCCCAATGATGCACTCTTTGGAGACAGAGTTGAAGCAGTAATAACTATAAAGATCCTATTCTCTGATAAAAGTGACACATTGGTCCTATTAGATATTACTTTATGTGCATGAAGCCATCTCAGGTCACTTCTCTTGACTGTGTGTTTATTTATTTGGTCACAGAAGGCAGCAGAAGTCCACTGACAGGTTACACAGGTAATCTCAGTGGGCTGTTACTACTTTTAGAGCCATTTGTTGTCTCTCTTGGTCTGCTGCTCTCTCACGACTAGACTGATACTGTATGTAAAGTTAGTGTTTGTGGGAAATGTTTTAAGCCTCAACTCATCAAAGACAATAAAATAAGATCATTTGAATATAAACATTTTATATTCTTGTGCACAACAGGACATTTTTAGATAAAGGTACATTTCCAATTCACTGAAGATCTACATCTCATAGTGATTAATATTTCTTACAATAACTGAAGTCTCAAAGTCTTGTCTTTAACCAAACCGATAAACATGTCATGCATGTGTAACAGCAATTGTGTCTCTTAGCAGATCTTTAAGGAAGTCAGTTTGAAGTCCCCTGTGATTTTGATGTAGCTGATGATGTCCATGCCATCACGGTTGGGAAACTGTACTTCATATCCATCAGGAAGCTCCACTTCAAACATGTCTCCAGTCAGCTTCAACACCATCTAAAATAGAAAAGATACAGTAAAACCTTTTAATTTTAGCAGACATCTCAAGATCTCTGCAAACTAAATCTACCTGCATGGCTAAATATCACTAAAGTTAAGTGAGGAAATGTGTTTCTTGTGATTTGGGTAAACTGACCCATTAAACATGAAAACAAATCCGAGCTAAACCTTCTTCAGCTTCTTTTTTTTTTACAAAATACACACATTCGCACTCCCTTCAGTCAGATTGCCTCACCTTGACTTCTGCTCCCCTCTGTAGGGGGTTGTGTATTTCCCGTTTCTCATCGGCCCAACGACCAGCAGCCTTTGAGTTGCAAACAAGAACGGCTCCATCAGTGTCGTCATGGAAACGAGGGTTAAAGTGCAGTGCCAGGTCGTCTGCACCACAGCCGAGATCGATCTCGAATCTGAGCGGATCAGAGATTATACAATAGATGTAGTCTTAATATTGATGCGTTTGCAGAGCATAAATATCACCGTTTTATTCAGTGAAGAAGCGAATATAAAACAAATGTTATGGGTTTGGTTGGCTCACCCCTCAGCATCATGTGGAATTACCCCCTTTACTTTCAGCTGATCTCCAGCTCTTATCATCACGTTCTTCAATTCAAGTTGCTGAGAAACACAATTTTGCAGTTCAGGATTAACAAACCATTTAATTAGAAAATAAAAGATTGCTGTTATAATGGTACTCATATATTTATTCTACACATTACAGAAGCAAAGTTAAATAGAAGCAAGAACAAAGCAGTCAAACTTACCATGCTCATTCTGGGTGATGGTGATGGAGGACAGTCCTGGAGCAAATGGAAGATGTAAGAGGATGGTGTTGGCACACAAGCCTTCTGCACTAGAAGACAACAAGAAAGTAGCCTGACTGTGAAGTGTCACCCAATTTATAATGTGAAGCACAAAGGATTCAGTGAAAGGACATTTAACGGTTACAATGTGACCCGTTGATCATCATGAATATCAAGTAGCCCTTTCAATGCAGATGCACTGCTCCATTTAATCATTGCTGTTGAACTAATTTAGTAAAAAAAGATTAATTGTCTCTTTAATCACAGAACAAGTTGTGAGTAACAGCTGCCACAGTGACAATGCTAACTGTTTGAACAAACTACTCTGCCAAGAGCTATTTAAATAGGTTTTGATTGGGAGCCACTGAGCACGTTGAGGAAGGTCCGCAATACGTTTTAGATTACAAATGGAGCATAAACACTACCAGAGTACACCGTTTTCAACCTGTCTGTTTCATTGATCCTATAAATTAAAGAACATTGCCTTAATATTAATTATTGGGCTTGTGACAAAGTGGGTGAGAACACACCATTTGTCCCCATATTACACTGATCTATAAATCTAAACCATGCTTGTCAATTGTTTGTGTACCATACCCACCATGTGTTCTACAGGTTAAAGGGGGAGGCACCCAACCATTTCCTCTATTTATACACTGGATGATGTCATATCAGTGATGTCATTGGGTCAAACCAAGTATGCGGGGGGGGGGAGAGTATGTACAGGTAGATTTGTAGGTTAGTTGTGATCTGTTTTACATTGTTGTGAGTGTATAGAAAATTGTAAACCATATCAAAATGTTGGCTACCTAAAGGGGTGCTGTAAGGTATAGCGTTTGTCTGTTAACTATTGGAGTCAGTAATTGGTGTCACCTGCACTCACGGTAGGAACTAGTTCCTGCTGATAGAAGGCTCTACATAAGGAGATGACTTTGACTGAACAGGGGAGAAAGGAAGATTAGTGTGTAGCTGTGTGCATGTGATTATGTTACTTTATGATGAGTTGAGTTTTATTCAGTTAATTTAAGCTAAGGTAACTGTTTGTATATATGTTTGGTTACACATGTAGCAGGGCACTTTTGTAAATAAAACACCTTTTTGTTATCTGGACAAAGTCTCTCGTGTCTGCCTCCTACCACTTCAGAAGCCACTCCGGTCAGGCTTCACCACAGGGCTATTGTTCACAATAACGCTGGATGTCTCTCTAATAATTAATTTTACGATTACAATGTGACCCATTGATCATCATGAATATCAAGTAGCCCTTTCAATGCAGATCTGATCTATTTAATCATTGCTGTTGAACTCATTTAGTGCGTAAAACTCTGCGTATCGGTCGATCACGTGATAATTTAAGGTGCGCGCAGTTTTCGCTCTCTATCTTTGAATGTCAGCGAGCAATGGACTTTAATTTACCGATGGTGTGAAAAATATAAGGGTCACTTTATATTAAATTAAATAAAAGATGCAGCCCTCCTCTCCACCCCAATAACTTTTGTACTGTCCCTTATACAAATGTGATCTGTGCTAATGGTTTGGTGTCTTTACTGCCCTCCAGGTCGTTAAAATATGTTAAAAATAATCTAATCAGCGTCAATGCTGACAAAATATCACTTCTTGTAAATACTTTCAAAATATAGGGACCAAACTGACAATTACAACAATCTATCATTGTATGCTATAATAGTTGTATAGTTATTACAACTTAAAACTCACACTCCATATATTCATCAGTGAGAATAACACAGATATCAATACGGATCATGTGTATTGGTGGACATGGTTATCAATCATTAAACAATCCTGGCCTACATATCAGTAAAAGTCGACCTCAAGTTATCACAGTGTGAAACTGCGGTAACTGTTACAGTAAAATAATACTTGTGCTACTTATCAGTAACATTGTCACATGACCGCCTTGCTCGTCGTAGTTTCCCTCATGAACTTTATGAACTGTAGCTACGAATACGATTGATTTATGTTATCGTTTCTAGATATTCAGTTTGGCCACTTTATACTGAAAGTGTATACCGAAAGTTGTAGTATGCTGCCATGTCTGCAATGACGTTGTCTTTATTAATTTCTTGCAGTTTCACATTGTGACCACGGGAGGGCAACAATACCCACGATTCTGAATGAAACAGTTTATTGCCAAGTCCGTTTGCACTACTCTATGACTGCCTTGAAACAAAGTGAAGATGAAGGTTAAATTGAGTGTATTTGGAATCACATACGAAAACTAGCTACGGCTGCCTCCATATGTGACCATCGTCTTGCAGGTCGTAGTGGACACAAGGTGGAGATGACAGATAGCTTGGTCACTTTCCTTTGAAAGTATCTGCCGGAAGTACTACCTTGTCTGCATTGACGCTATTTTTACGAATTTAGTGAGTTGCAGTTTCCAGACTTGTGTGGCCACTGGAGAGCGGTATATATTTGAAAAGTAGACCTCGAGTGAGCCTTGGTGATGACGCCATGCTGGTGTGGTCTACAGCTTGGAGCCATAAAGCCCTCTTTCTTTTTTAGGACATGGCAGAGGAACAGCGTTTTGGGATTTATTGTTGGTGCAAACAACTACACAGCAATTTGTTTAAAGTAGAAGTTTGGAGACATGTTGCCCTCGATGTTTTCCCACTAAAATGGAAGATGTGATGAGAGCCAACTCTGGATGAAGCATTACAGGTCTGAAACTAAACAAACAAAGGTTCCGCCTCTGATCAGCCAATCTTGGGGTTCCTTTGTAAATAGTCACTCTGAGCACCGGAGCTACTCTTCCAGCAACAGAGCGTGTTCTGGGTCTGAGGAGACGGAGCAGCAGAGTGCAATACTATTAATGCTAGCAAAGCTAGCTACGTTATATAGCCTATGTTTTTGAATATATTTTAAGATGCATATTGTTACAGTCTTGTTCTGTAAATCAGTTTACCATTATCAACTGTTTTACAGATTTTGGTCACATTCTACCTCTCTGTGTCCCCTCTTCAGCCGCACTCCCCCTCCCTTAAAAAACAATAATTTTCATTCCCTACCTGCCCACTTGATGCCCTCAGTGTTCATCACGAGACTTCCTCATTCACCTGCTCACCTGTCATCATCAGTCACTACAAGCCCAGATTGTTTGTTCCTTTGCCAGTTTGCCCCAGTTGCCATGTGCCGAGTTCTTTGGTTTTCGAGCAACCTGAACCTGATTCTGACTCCTTTACCTGGAACTGGATCTGAACCTGCTGCCTTTCAACTTGTCAACCAGTATCAGAACCTGCCTGTTTCCCTACATATACCTGCCCACCAACACTTGCCTGTAAGCTAATTCATTGTCGAAAAAACATTGTGTCATCTACCTGTTTCGTCTGCGTTTGGGTCCTTCCCCTGCTGCCTGCACTCCTAACCATGACAGCCTTCGGTCTTGAAAATAATTATCACCATACGGGAAAAATCAAGGAGTATTTCAAAACTAGGTATGCTGTAGGTTGTGGTGGAAAAAAACTATTTAATAGTACAGAGTGAGTCCTATAATACTGAAATAAGAAACATTGAGAATAAAAGTCTGTCTTTGGAGTATTTGTTCTCTGCGCAGAGAAGGCTCCATCGTCATACAGAGTGCAGTGCAGTCTTGCAGGAAGATGAGCCAAGAGTGCTGCGTCTGTATAGCTTATATAGGACAGGGTGTGATGCAGGAGTTCACACTTAAACATCTGGTCAACAGTTTCTAACTGCCCATTGACACCTCCATTCAGCTCCTTCCTCTTATCTGAGCCTTGTCACACAGCTACATCTACCAGTGGTGGGCCGTCAGGGCCAGCTAAGCCTTCTCTGCTGGCCTAAACAGAATCACAAAGTTATAGCTATTTTATAATTTAATCATTTTTCACAAATACATTACATGTATTATAATTTTGTTCCCCATTAGCTTATTTTCTCATTGCACAGCTCCTGTCTTCCTCAGTTGCTCTGATTCCAGCCTGCAGCTCTGCTTCCAGCACAGCTTGTTTTAAAGAGAGCTTTTATCCAATCAGATTCAGCCCCTATGTCTGTAAGGAGAGAGGCCTGAGGTCCTCTAGGTAGACTTTGCAGATTAAAGTATATGGGGACGATATTGTTGATTGTCATAGTCTTCAACAAATCAGATATTTAGTTTGACATGTTGGGCGTATTCTTTGAAGTGCGACTGGCACCGAGGTAGCCTCCTAAGTACGTCAGCATTAACTGCACCGTGATTGGTCAGTGGGCCAGCGTGACTTTTGTCAAACAGAAAGCTAGCTAGCAGATCTTAGTGTTAAATAAGAGTTCAGGTTGAAACATATGTAAGAGAACTTATGACATTTATTTTTAGCGTTTTGCTTGGTGTAGATTTTTTTTTTTTTACCTAGCTGTGTTTTTTTAACACTCAATGGCTGAAGGAGGAGAAACAGATTTCTGGAGGACATTTACAGAAAAACTGGACATCGTATCAAAGGGTCGGCAAACCCTACAGCTAGCAGCCCTGATCCAGCATGGAAAAGGATTTCTACGAACGGTATTTCTGGCTGACAGCGGCGGAGAAGCGTTGCACATTTTATGGCTAAGAATGCGTTTCATTTGCAGCTGAGCTCTTGGTGTTTGGAGCTGTTTGGAGCTACGCTATGCTAATCAAGGCAGCTACACGACAGGACACCACAAGCTACATGCTTTTGAACAGCAGCTGTGGTAAGTCAACTGCTTTTGCGTTTTTACATCTGCAGTAGCAGTAGCAGTATCGTGTCGTTTTTATGAATAATATGAATGGCTCATGCTCTAGCGCTGCAGTGTTGCTGGATTGATTTGTTGCTTTGTTGTCATATAAATATATGTGACTGGTTCTTGTCATTGTGTTAATTACATTGATTTGGACTATATGCATCGTCCGTTAATTACGAAGCATCCCGTCATGCGTAGAGTTATTTTCCGGACAATTGAATCCGTTCGTTGTTTCCCTGCTAAGCTAGTTAGCTTAGCCCCCCTGAAGACACGTGTGCGGTGCCGCCGCCTCAGCTGTTTTTTGTTATTGTTCCGGGTTCAAAAGGTCACAGCCCGATGTCTGTTACGTGAGCGCAATCCACCGAAAACATTATATTTCCCACAGTTTAAGCTTCTGCATTTTCCAAATGCACTAGTATTATTCAAACGTATTGTTCGGTTCGTAAGCCTTGTACCGAATGGTTTAATACGAATATGTGATGTTACACCCCTAGAAACAAATAACCGTAGCTGTGGCGTCATAGTGAGCTTATTAGGAGATGGCTCAAGTGTAGTAGGACAGCACAGAAGGCCCAGGTATAAAATGCACGGCCCGCCACTGACATCTACACTAATACGTTTCCGTCCACATGGCGTTTCAGCATCGAGAAGATTTCCGTCCAGACTAAAACGCCTGAAAACGAATATCACGTGACTATTCACGTACACTGCGCATGAGGGTGGGTGCCGGTGTAAACAGGACGTAGATTGGTTGCTAAGTTAAAAAAATACGACAGAGTAATAAAGTAGTCTTTAATAATGAAATTATGTTTGATAATTAAGACCTTCCTCTAAAATATTCCTCTATGAACTCAAATAGTTTTATTTTTCAGACTTAGTTACGGCGCTGCGAGTCTTTATCTCTCTCTCTTTCACACATCAAATTTACTTTAAAATCAACACTTACACATACAAGTTTACTAGATTATGGGTCCATAAATGTGGTCAACACACGTCTCTTACTCGTTTCCGTTGTTCTCACTCGTAGCTCTGCTGGTGGCTGAAGTCTCTGTCCTACTGGAGAGCAATTACTGCTTTTGTTCCTTTATACTTTATGTGTGGACTTCACAATAGTTGTGCAGAACAAAATAAACAATAATAAGAAAAGGAAAGTCCTCCGTTTTGTGTCCGTCCTCCTCAAAGCCGCTAACCATGACTTCAGACGGCCGCTCCGTAGCTCTGATAACGCCGCTGGACACACCGCTCACTAATCGCTCCAATAACAGCTGCTTCCTCCACAGAAATACAGACTTTAACTGAACAACAGCTGCTAGTAAAGACAACAAGGTCAGCAACGCCTGTCATCAGTTGTCCATGTTGAATTAACCTGGTAGTCGATCGGTAATCAAGGCTGTTGTTGTTTGTGATCTTCCGGCTAAGGGTCAGGTGATAGGGGTGTGACGAATCAGGGAAGGATACGTCGTGACTGCTAAGAACCAATCAAGTAGTGAACACGTGATCGTTTCCAAATGTATGTGTTTATGGCGTCCACACGACAAAGCAACCCCGGAGTTTTCAAACTTATCCGTCCTCGTTAGCGTTTTCAAACTTATCGGTTTTCGGTGCTCGAAAACACCGGCGTAGTGTGGATGCTCAGTGTAAGCGTAGCAGAACATATGCGTTTTCAAATGGAAACGTAGTAGTGTGGACATGGCCTTAGACATCTGTTTCTGTTCCTAACCTAAACATTCTCTGGTTACATGCACCCCCATTCAGTTACTTCCTCTCATGGAAGCAAAGGCAGAAAAACCCTATATGGTCTTGTTAGCATTCAGCTAGGTACACAATCATATGTCACATATATGGTTTTGTTAGTGAGTAAGGCACATAAGCTAAGTCACAGTAGAAAAGTACTAGAAAATTCTCCATCACAAGGTACCAATTGGTTATTAACTCAACTGGAAAATCTTCTGAAAAAGCTTAAAACTTGATCATTCAAATTTGACATCACAAAATGGATTCTTGTCAAGACAAACTATTAATAACAACTTTTAATTTTTTATCAGAAACAAAGATTTAAAAGTTAGTGAAGTATGTCCCACCTGCATGCATTTTAGTCATAACAGTTGATTGAATATACTGGGGAACAATGCATTTTGAATGGACTTTGATTTTTGTTCAAGAGCAAAATATATTCCACATAAATAAAGATGTTCAGGTTCCCAGGTCTTAAGCATCAAGCTGAAGTAAAAATGTGAGGAAATTAAGATTTATAACACTTGTGATAAAACTTTGGTACAATGTGCATAAATAAACTAACCATAAATAATAATGTGATAAAAACAGCTGATATACCCCTGAAACGACAGTGGCTAAGTGGAGAGCAGGGCCGTCCTTCAATCAGAGGATCGGCGGTTGGATCCCGGCTCCGCTAGACGCATGTCGATGTGTCCTTGAGCAAGACACTTAACCCCAAAATTGCTCCCGTAGCTGTGCCTGCGGTGTGATAGAATCTGAATTGTAAGTTGCTTTGGATAAGCATCGATTTAGCGTCTGCTAAATGACTGTAATGTACTTTATACAGGATTCTTTATCAAGTCTTAATACATTACAATGCATTAGATAAGACAATTTACTGTAAATATGTTATTTAAACCTAAATGACAAGTAACTGCGACGATTGGACAAACATGGTGCAGTAAAATACAGCATTCCTGACTGTAGTGGAGTACAGTAAAAGTATCAAGTACTTTGTGTGAATTACTTTGGTAAAATAATCAGTGCAACAGTTCTTTATTACATCTTTTTCATACAACTGCATTCATTGTTTTATATTTTGGCAGCAGTTTAGCAAACATGTTGGCAAACAGTTGCATGGAGCATCAAAAGCCTTCATTTGAAGATGTGTTTCTGGCCACTTCCTGAATGTTAGTCCAATTTTTACTCAACCAACTGAGGGAAGAATCTGGCTCTTTAGGTGCTAAATGCTCCACTGTGTTAGCCAGCTAGTTGCTAACTGTGTCTGTCTGCTGTTTGTGCTGGGAAGTGTGTGTTTTTTTTAATGTGATACATTAGCAGAGCGTCAAAATCAATCTGAGTCAACTAAGTTAGTCAATCAAAACAATACTTGAACAACACCATTTTAGCCTTAGCTTGTAACAGGAATGTCATCCAAATCACATGTCTAATTTATTTACTACTGTCAGCCTATCCCAGGGGAAGAGCGCTCTTACCTTGAGGAGACTACGAAGGCCCCACCAGTAATGAGCAACACCGGACTTTGGTTGGAATGCACAAAAAACAAACCAGTTTTATTTGTTTTTTACAAAAAGTAAGGTAAAAGCTTACAAAAACTAATAATATAAAATTATTTAAAAGATAATACAAAATGTCAAGTGTAACAAGCTCACAAAGAGCAAGAACCCTCCAGAATTAGCCTAGAAGCCCCGATCCTTTGTTGTCTCCTCCTATATATACCCTTCTCCTTAGCGCTTTTTGCAACCTCCGGGTCCATATAAAACGTCTGAAAACGAATATCACGTGACTATTTACATACACTGGGCATGCGGGTGGGTGCCGGTGTAAACAGGAAGTAGATTGGTTGCTAAGTTAAAAAAATACGACAGAGTAATAAAGTAGTCTTTAATAACAAAGCAGTTTTCATAGTCTTATCACTTCTGACAGACTTACGTTCCTGCTAACCCCCCCTCTTCGAAGGTGTCTGTCTAGCTCTCATTGAACAAGATGTCTCCCTAACTAACACAATAGTTAGAGTTTCTGAATTTATAACCTTTCTCCTCTGCTGACTCTCAATCATCAGGTCAGAGAGAGTTTAAATCAAAGTTGACTTACTTATTTAATTTGCTTTAACATACAGTCAACATTACAAGCACGTATGATTACATTTTGATAAATGATAGAAAGTCAAACATTAAAGCTAATCATCCTTGAACCGTCCCTAAACAATATGGGATAACATGTAACGAGTATATTGATATCTGAAAATATAACACTCTTAGCTCGATAATAAACAATAGATCGTAACTCATCATAGACAATGGAAGGTGAAGAGGATAAACCACATGCATAAAAAGGTAAATAACACCTTAAACTAGGACTTCCTGTCTGGCTAGAGGTCACAGGGGCCATGTTTCATATATGCCAGTTAGGTGTGAAACCACAACACGCCTAGAAGATTCCATTGTGTAAGTGTCAGCCAGATGCTCAAACCACAGAATGCTGAATTTCTGCCTCTCCCTCCTCAGGCATAGAGGTGTTAGATAGCATCAAGGTTCATCTGCAGTATGCAGCAAAACTACAGTTTCACCTTGTTGCATGTATTTGTTTAATTCACAATTTCAATAAGTTGATTAATCAATTGGTGTATCAATTATTTTATCGAAAAATAGAGGGATAGGTTTTTAGGGTGTAGTGTGTCTCGGGCATTCTTGGTGGATACCTCAACAAAACAACAAACAGATTGATGAGAGAAGTGAGAGTGGTTCGGCTGTAAAAGGCGAACTGGAGAATCAGTGGGTTTGTTGCTTAAGTGACCCATTTCATAATACAATTGATAGTTTAACAACTGCGTGTTGTGCTGTGTTTGGTTCCTTGTGTGACAACAGAACAGGTTTCGCATGTTGTGTTATCAGATTTCGCAGGAATCATGAGTCACATCTGTCCAACTTTCGCTTTTCAATCACCAAGTAAACGCCTTACTCCAATCATTACGGGAACATTAACATAAACCTCATTCTAACCTTAAACTTTGAGCATTCCTTTGAAGTAAAATGTCTTCACTATGATGGTTTAAAGACTGAAATTAGTTCCCACAAAGATAACAATACAAGTTCCGTCCTGAGTCTCCATTGTTATGCGGACAGCATTCAATTGTACATTTTGTTCAAGCTTCAGAATGTTGAAAAGTGATGAAGGTAATTATGTTGGAAAATGTAATAGCTTGTATATGGGATAAGAGTTTGTATGTTGAAATTCTCCCTTGTATAATATAGTCACACAATTGTAAACAGAATTTGAATTCACAGAAGAAGAAAAAAACGCAAAAGAGCTAGAAGACAAAAATGTGTCCTTGTATTATGAAATTTTCCATCAGAAAATATATTTTGGTGGTACAGGTGCTTTGAGCAGCCAAAAAGATTGGTGGAAGTCTTATTTCATTACTAATCTTGCACATTTGATATACAAAGTAAAAACAACTCGTGCATGCTGAGTTTCTCAGCTCCTGCTAAACAACAGCTTTTCCTCATTTTCCTTTTTCTCTCAATGTGACAGAGCGTTTCTTTCCCTCAATAGAGAGTGCAGCCCTGGTGATGACACAGTGCTGGTGTGGTCTACAGCTTGGAGCCATTAAGCCCCTCTTTCTTTTTTAGGATATGGCAGAGAATTAAATTGGATGTAGTGCTGGGCAGTATGACCAAAAGTTTGTATCACGGTATTTTTTAAGATTCTGGCGGTTTCACGGTATATCACGGTATTTTTTTTTCCTTAACTGGGTTTTTATATAGGTTGATAGTGGCTTACTCTACTGTCAGGAGTACATAGAATATAAAAACATTGTAATGTCATCATGTAGAAGGGCTTTGCTTACTATAGGGTTTGCTCGTATAATGTTGGGATAGTATTTTCGCCCCGGTAAGACATACCTTGAATCCAGTGTTTTAATCATTGCTCTAAACCCGTCTTTCTCGACTGTCTGTAGCGGGACCATGTCCTTGCAGAGGTGAAACATTATTGCGTTCGTAATGTCGCACCGACGCTTGCTTTTCTTGTCATATGCAGTGCCTCGAGCAAATGCCTCTTGAAATGATGTCTGACCCTTCGGCTTCACTGTTTCACCTCAATGATACTTCTTACTACTGGTAATGTTGGCGTATATATCGCAACGTCTTCCAGCAGTTGCAGGCACACTGTCAAAATTTCTTCCAACCGATCAAATCTGGGAAAAAACAAGGGCTACTTTCGAGTCCCGAAAATAGTTGTACATAAAGGCAAGTTTCCAAAACTCACAGAAAAACGGCGACAGACATAGATCAAAAACCTCCGTCTAAAGTCTGGAAGAGTGGAGTAATTTTGCTAACTACATAGCTAGCTAAAACTGACGAAAAACACAGACCATGGTGGTACGTCAGATGAAGGCATACAAGAATCTAAAGGCTTACAACTATTTCATGAGCGGTTGGGTCCACGACCTTGGAACCGAAGTAGCATTGAACGACTGTCGTCTTGTTTTTGCCTGGGTAGCTAGCATCGCTAAAAACAAATCTCCTGGTAGATAGCTAACTAGCTTTCTCCTGCATAAAAAATAATGATCAAAAAAAGCTAGCTAGTTAGTTGCCGGGAGATAGCTAGCTAAAACTGCGAAAACACTAGCTCCAGAACAAACAACCAACAGGTGACATTATCACAGATGTGGCTAGCTATGTTTCGATATATACCACCATGGTCTGTGTTTTTTTCAGTGTTTTTGTCTCAATTTCACCAAACTGGATGACACATGGGTAAGAAAGCCAAAGAAGAGCAGAACTAAAGCACACATCCACCTATCAGCATGAGTCATAAATAATCTACCAAAAATCAATATAGAGTATATCTTAATGATGATGTGTAAATATTAGGGGTGTAACGGTTCACAAAATCCACGGTTCGGTTCGGTACGGTACAGTGGAGCCACGGTTCGGTACGTTTTCGGTACGGTTCGGTACGTTTTCAATACAGTAGAAAACTATAAATGCCAGAGAAACGTACTTGATTTTAAAATATATTTATTCATTAAAACTAACATCATAAAGTTATTCTTTGAACAATGATGGAACTATACCTGAGTGACCCATCTTCTGGGGTGTCTTCTTAGCAGCGTGTAAAATAAAAACAGTTTCTTATGAAAACTAAAATGTAGCATTGTTTGCTGTAGTTATACACAAATAAAAGAAACAATCCTGTTTTATATGGAACTATGTGTGTGTGTGTGTGTGTGTGTTTCTACTCAATGTTTAAGTTTTTTTTCAGAAAGATGAGAATGTCTATATATATATAATGTAAAAAAAAAAAAAAAAAAAAAAAAAAAAAAAAAAAAAAAAAAAACGTATGAACGGTTCGTTCGGTTCGTCATGCGTACCGAACCGTGAGCCTCGTACCGAACGGTTCAATACGAATACGCGTATCGTTACACCCCTAGTAAATATGTGTACAATCACAATCATTATTTGCCAATCCAAACTTTCTCCAATGCCTTGGACAAGATGTCAATTGCATCTACCTTCGCATTGTTATTTAGAGCTATAGAGTTCCAGATAAATTAGGTCTAATGATTAGAGAATCTATTGGGTAATCTGGAGTTCATGCATTTACTCTCTTCAAATTTCTGTTTAATTCCTGAATCTCCACCAAGCCTGTCAACCCCCGGACACAACATAGCTGAAATATAAGTAAAGATGCACACTCCTAAATGCATCCCTAACATAACTTTCAACAACTTGTTGTATAGTGAATGCAATGGAAAGGGGGAAGGAGAGTGCGACATCTAGTGGCTGAATGTTATCAATAGCACCTTAATTACTAAAGACGCCACTTACTGTAGTGCATTTACTGCACTGTTGCAGCACTTAGTCACTTAAGAGTAAAGGTCTCTCCAAAAAAGAGAAAATAAATGATCAAGCCTCAAGCTCTCCGTCTGAAGCTTTACCGTAACACATAAGAGGTTAGTCCAAAGAAGGACAGAGGCATTGATTCAGTCTTAATTTTTCCATTTTGATTTAAACTGATCTTGATGACAGTTTTAAGTAGTGTGACCTTTAATGCCCATCTTCGTTTTCCTCTAAGTCACAAGTTAGTTTTGTCATTACTGATTTCAAGTAATGTGCATGCAGAGTTTCTCAGCTCCTTATAACTATCCAGTCACATTTAGATTTGTTAAGAACAGGTGGGAGGGGTTTGTGAGGGCTGATCTAGAATTCAACAGTTTCCGTTCTGATCTCTCTATATAAAGGGCGAGGACAACGAGTTTTCCTGCATACCCACATCTCCACAGACCAGGCGTCGGAAAGGAGACGCAGAAGAAACGGTGAGTTTCAAACTATATACTGTTTATGTGTTTCAAATCTGAGCATGTACGGTTTAAACAACAGACATTAAGCTTTTCAAACAACTAAAGTTTGATATTGTGTTATTTCTCGATAAGTTTTTGCAGCTTTGAATTGTGTGGAAGACGCTTTATTAAGAGTGCTTGCACACACACACACACACACACACACACACACACGTTTGTCTTTCTACTCAATTTCGGACCCTCATTGACATAATGCATTCCCTACAGGGGTGTCAAAGTCATTTCCACCCCGGCCCGGGCCACATCAGCATTATGGCTGCCCTCAAAGGGCCGGTTGTAACTGTAAGACTGTATAAATGTAACTACTCCCTAACATATTGTTAAATAACTGTCTCTGCATTCGATTATTGTTTATTCAAGTGTAAAAATATTGTACATGCAGTTATATAAATGTAAAAATATATTTAAGCACATTTCTGTTATTATAAAGTAACAGAACATTACTCTACTCTCATTACTTGAACTTTGTTCAAAGCTATTTTTGTCACCTCTCTGCATCACTAATGTCCCTCTCCGTCGTCGTCCCATGCATGGCAGCTACATCCAAGAACTCCTCACAGACAGTCAAGTCTGCCTTCACACCTCTTATAAACATTGATGCGCTGTATCCGTGTTGTCTGTGCTTTCATCAACAGCTAATGAAAAAGACAAGTAACTGCTCGTCTCTTTGGCTAGCTGTGTTGTTAGATTGCCTGCTAGTTCCTGAACTCGGTCTGCGATGGTGTTTCTTGACAAACTGACATTTTTAAAAGTCTGTATCTGGTCGGAGCACACCTGCTCACATACCTTTAGAGTGCACTGGGCTGTAGCTTTTGTAAATATATTCTGCTGCGATTGCAGTCTGCCTTTTAATTCTTGGACACTTTTATGTTTTTCTTGGAGGCTAAATTCAGCATACTCTGTGTTTGGTGTCAAAATGCCGACGTAAATTGTATTCCTTTATCACCGACACTGCCTCATAACACAGAAGACAGACCGTTTCTTCTCCTTGAAGCACAAACATGTTGTCACTTTCACATCTTTCATTAAATTGCCTTCCCTCTGCATACATTTTTCTCTTCTTGGACATTTTGGGATTATTCGTTGATCTTTTTCAAATCAATTATTTGTTGGAAAACCACTTTACGGGCTGTTGCCTCTCCTGTCCACCTGTTGTGATAGTTTTAATGTCGGCACATAGACAACATGTTGTTGCCGTGAGTGAATAATAGTGGTGTAACGGATCATTGTCGATCCGTGATCCGTACGGATCCCCCCTTACGGTTCGGCACACATGTGAACCACGGATTAATTACACAGTTTACCTTCACCATCACAGTGTGAAATATAATTTAACTGACAAAGTTAAACGCTGATATGGAAAAACTGCTGTCTAGCAGCAGGATGCCGTCATTTTGCGTGTCACAAAATCGGCATGCATTGTGGGAGAAGTAGTTTGTGGTCACTGTAAAGCAGCATAGACTTTAATTTTAAGACAATCATATGCCTTTTATATGGAAGCCCATTTCCGGCAGCAAAAAAAGATGAAAAGTTAGACTTGATAGTAAAAATATCCCCATGGCACTTTTGGTGTATCCATCTGTAACCATGACACTTACCAGATGTTTCCAGTTGCTGTTCAAGGAAGGTTGCCACCTCAGCCACATCAGTTTTATTCTTTCTACGCCAGAGCTGCTTCTTGCATTAAAATCCTTTCAAGGGTGCGTTTGCTTAGTACAATCCCACTTGAAACAGCAAGCTTGAACTATTTCATCTGTTGTAAAGCCACGTGTAAAGTAGTCTTCAATGTACTCACAATCCATTTATATGTCAAATGTAGGGTAACCTATGAAGAGCTGCTTCTATGACTGTTGTGTTTAAGTATCTTATAATTTTGACTTTTATATCTCATAATTTCGACCATGGGGATAATCTTATTTTCAAGTCTAACTTTTCATATTTTTTATTTTTTTTTGCTGAGTTTGACACATACCCTAGCCCTACCAACTAAATGTCTAACCCAAACCCTCATTAAAACCCTATAAACCTAAATCTGAAACATCAGATCGTTTTATTAATGTCAGTTAGTTCCTTCGAATGCAGATCTTTTTTTTACAATTTTGTAATTTAACTGGATTTTTCCACCGTCACCTGAAGTTTCTTTTAGACGAGGCTTCTTCTGTGACCTGCAGGATTTCTTTAGTTTTCTCTGGAGCGGTGCGCTATTCCGGTGCGCTCCTCTGACCTGTACCGTGTCTCTGCGCGTGCTCCTGGAAAGCTTTGGGAAACAGCTTTGAGGTGCACTTTATCAGAGGTGGCGAAGTTTAACACTTGCATGTACCATAAGCCACACGGGATGGTGAGATGTAGATCTGTTCAGAAGTGTTTTATATCAGCGTCGGTATTTCCGCGTTTGCGTGATCAAAGTAGCCGCACCTGTGTTCGGAGTGTGCGATCGATATAACGTTTACGGTGATGTTATGGAGCAGCTCTGGGGAACTGTTGCAGAATCGCTGGAAGTAACCAAAGTGACTTTACAATACAGACTCACAAGAAGAAGTTAGAGAAATACTTACATCATTCAGGGGAATTAACTAAATAATAATCGAATCAAAATGAAGTTTCAGATGTAAAGTATTACATATTCGCCCACTCAAAAGCTACCGCAAATCCTTATAATGAATACTTCCGGTCTGGATTTCAAAGTAAAGGATCGCATGTGGTTTAGTTTACGTTATTTAAGATTAAGGAACAGAACATGTATGAGCCTATTATTTGGACTAAGCACTAATGGGACTACAATCAAAAAATAATATGAATTACTTTTACTGTGTACTTTTTGAATAATCCAATGTTTAAATCCCTTCCAGAGACCCAGAATAGGTATTTCTTTTGTCTAAATTTGATAAAAAAAAACATTTTCTACCATTGGTAGTCTGTGAGTCTAATATTTTTGGATTGATTACCTCTTAGTCTGCATGCACAAATCATATTAAGTACTTTTACTAAGTACTTTTCCAATAATCCAATGTCAAAATCCCTTCCAATCAACAAGAATATAGGCCTTTTCATCTACCTTTGATGTGGGATAAAAAACATTTCTTCTATAAGTAGTTCATGAAACTAATCTTTTTTTTACTTCTTAGACTACTTGCACAAATACTATGAACTACTTTTATTGTGTACCTTTTGAGTAACCCAAGGTCAAAATACCTTCCAGAGACCGAGATTCAGCCTTTATGTCTAACTTTGATGTGGGATAAAAACCCTTTTTCCATAGGTAGTTTATTAATCTTATATTTTTAGACTTTGTTCTTCTTAAACTACTTCCACATGTACTATAACCTACTTTTACTGTGTACTTTTCCAATAATTTAATGTCAATGACCCATCCAGGGACTAAGATTCAGCCTTTTTGTCTAAGTTTTATGTGGAATAACAACACTTTCCTCCATAAGTAGTTCATGAGTCTAATATGTTTGGCCTTTTACTTCTTAGACACCAATCTGTTACTGCTACCAATCTGGGGATGGAATGTAACTAATTACATTCACTGAACTGCTGTATTTCAGTACATTTACCTAATACTTTCCATTTTCTGCTCCTTTATAATTCTATCCCACTCCAATTTCTAGCAAAATAATATACTTTTTATTCAACTACATTCATTTGATAACTTCTGTTAGTTAGTTTGCATATTCATATAATAATATGATGTATGATTATAGATTAAGCTATCCAAAAGTATATACGTAGTTCTACTGTAATTAAATGCAGTAATTAAAAATGAACATATAATGCATCAATAATTACAATCCTAAAATCTATATAATTCTGTAATAAGCCATTCTGCACTTTTCGTTTTAAAATTATATTTAGATGATGATAGTTTTGGACTTTTACTTAAAGAACGTTTTGATCGCTGGACTATTACTTTGAATATATATTTGTATTGTTTTATTTTTGCATTGTTTTCACCTTGTGAGTCGATCATTAATAATGTTTTCCATTATTATTGTTTTTATAACACGATAGAGGTTTAAAAGGATTTACTGATCCATACCGGCTTTTTGCTTTTTTATCGCTTAAATTAATCCTTGATACCGTCATAGGTCTACCTATCTTGCATCACCCAACAATAAGTTCAACGTCACAAATCACGCCTCCTCATCCCGCCACCGAGTACGAGCATATGATGAGCACATTTTGGCAGAGATTACTTTGTTTTATTGTTTTAATTGTTTTGACCAATCAAAAAGGGGAGGTTCATTTTTCACTACCAAAATTATGGACATGTTTAATGGACTAGCGAATGTCATTGGTACACCTCAAATAACGTTATTTAGTTGCTATTTCCAAATTCAAGAAAGCATTCAGGCGAAACAATGACACTCACTAGACCATTAAACATTTCCATAACTTTGGTAGTGAAAAATAAACCTCCCCTCAGATAACACTTATTGGTAAAACCTGTGACTTAAAGTCATCAGCACTCATTTGACAGACGACCGCTCTCATCCGTCTGAAAGGCCATGACTTTATCTTCGTAGTATTACGACTTTTTTCTCAAAATATTCTGACTTTATTCTCAAAATCTCAGACCACAGATATTTTTTGAATAAGCAGAAATCTCTTTTAAACACAAAGCCTATATGGGCAGTGGTTTATGATTAATTAAAGTTAATGTATGTATCATATGTGTGAATAGATGCCACATGTAGACTAGGCTACATTTAAAGAGGTTACTTCCCCAAACAAAGGACACAAAAGAGGACGTGTGTGTTTACTCAGCAGGGATATCATTAAATGAGAGAAGTTGATCTACTGTACTTTTTTTTAAAGCAGTACCGATTCCGTGAGAGCCTTATGCTTTATATTCCATTATATCTTGTCAACTGGTGCCTGAATTTTGCACGGTTATACATAAAGACAGTTTCATCATAAATTCATGCAGAAAATGTTATCTGTGATTCTATCATTTATCTTATTAAATAATTAGCTCAATCAACTCTAATGGTGATGTGCGTTTGCAGAAATAGTTTGTTTTACTTGTCTCAATGACTTTGTCATAGGCCTACAACATGACTCTGTAAAGATGAAGAGCAGATAAGATGGAGGAAGACGACGATAAGAAGGCAGCAGGAGGACGAGAGTCTGTCCCATCTGCAGCCAATGAGAGAGGTAATATTTTAAACTAGATTTGATTTTACAGTTACATAGATTTTATAGATTATATTTCAGTTGAGTTTCAGAAGCTGTGACGAAATACTAAAATGTATCAAATTAATCATGTGAATATTAGAATTAGTTTAACTTTTTATTCTGTAATTGCATTTCTGCAAACTCTGTATAACTTTTGACAATGCTGTTTCAGCGAATACTGCAGTGTTACATAGTGATGTTATTCTGTTTATTTTGTTTCAGTGATACCTGAACTCACACTAGTGTTAATTGGTGAAACAAATTCCATTGAGATTGGATCAAAAAACATCTTAATTGACCACGACGAGCAAAGAAATGTGGAACACTTTTCAACCAAACTGTATGATTTGTGTGGTCGACACATCTCTGTCATTAACATGCTTGGTCGACCAAACATTGATAAAATCCCAATAAATGAAGAAATTCATGCCTTTCTCATGCTGTTACCAAATGGCCTGCATAACAGCCATTACAATTCAGGACTGCATTGGTTTGAAAAAACTTTTGGGAAAGCATTAATGGCTTATGTTATGACAGTTGTGACGCATGAGTCAGATGCAAAATGTGAAAGTGTCCTGACAGACCTGAAAGCCAAAAGCAGTTTTGTTGAAAAAAGACACCACACATGTAAAAGAAGTATGATTGATGAAGGAGAGATAAAAGCTCTGCTGGAAAAAATAGACGCCATCGTCTCTGAAAATGTTCCCCACTGCCACAGTGGACTGATGTGTGATGGAAATAAAGGGCAGAAAGAACACCTGGACCACAAATCCCACAAAGAAGAAAGCATCAACACATCAGTATTTCAGCAAAATCAAACAAGTGAGGTTTTAATGTTGGCATTCACAGATTACAGCTACACTGCTTCATGAAGATGATGTGGGCAGCACTTCAATTATTAATACATTAACGCTTTGATTTTGAATCTTTGAAAGCATTTGGATATTTCAGCGTGAGACTATGTCAAATGCATGGTCAGAAAATACACAAACTAATAGGTTTTAAATCATTATTCTTGATTTTCCTGTTAAATAAATAAAAATAAGCAATTCTGGTAAACAACTCTTTAATGCCTATATAGTCATCCGGCTAAACGGGGTGGTTACAGGGTTTGCTTACAGTATTTGAAAGGTTGAATGAGACCTGATCCATTATAAAAACCAAGTGTTCCTTTTTTCGGAGTGTCTTTATAACCAATCATGTCAGATTAATTCATTAGGGTTTGGAAAACCTATACAAATTATATGCATCATCCTGCAACTGTTTAAATTAATTGAAAGGACTGAGCAGAATTTCAGGAGCGGGACCACACCTCAAACATGCCACTTCCTGCATTTCCTTTAATACTAATGATTTATTTCTATGCATTGATTCAGCATCCCACTTGTAGGTAGGCCACGTAAACTCAATACAATGTTCCAGAAATGTCACCGAACAACGATCTAGAGTATTTGTGCTGCATTCATATGGTGTCTGTATAATCAGAAAAAATAGTTCCTGATCATATTTCATAGCTCACCTTATCCGTTTCCTTTGGTCTTTGCTGTCAGGCAAATACTGGAAACAGCCATCATCGTGTAGTATAAACTCTCTGAGCAATAAAATACTACACATCATTGTAGCGTCATTGTTGTTTCCATATTACAACTTTAAGTTTATGGACACATGATCCCGGAGAAATTACTTTGCAACTCTAGACATTTGAATGCATCATTCTTATTTTTCTTTGATCAATCTTTAAAACAAATCTTTTTCATGGTGTGGTCCTTGCTAGTGAAATGTATTTGTTATTGTACAATGACGGTAAACAGTGAAAGATAAAACAACGTAAAAAAGCAAGTAAAGAACATAAGAAGAGTTTGTTGATCTGGTTAATTTTTTGTTCTGCAGGAACCTTAGATATGGCTATGAGTGGGAACAAAGACAAGGTAAGAAACTCCAAAAGTAATTTTTAGCACTGTTTACTTTAAGTTGTATGACATCAGTTTTTCTACACATTACATGTTTATTTACTTATTTACAGAAGTCAGTGAAGATTTCTGAAGAGATCAACATGAAGAAACAATATCAAAGACAAACTGAAGCACCAGTTTACAGACTTCACCTTCAAGACAAACAGCAACAGAAGTTGTCACCAGCAGATTTTGTCAAAATAGGTCCACCTGTGATACAGGACCATGACACATCTGAGAAAAATGTAGCTCATACTTTTATTCAGAGGTGGATGATGTTAGACTATAGAGCAAGATATATTTGTGTAAGACAATTTACTTTACGTTGTATGACATCAGTTTTTCTACACATTATATATTTATTTACTTATTTACAGAAGTCAGTGGAGCTTTCTGAAGAGATCAACATGAAGGAAGAATATCAAAGAAATACTGAAGCACTGCTTGACAGACGTCACCTTCAAGACAAACAGCAAAAGAAATTGTCACCAGCAGATTTTCTCAAAGTAGGTCCACCTGTGAAACAGGACCATGACATGTCTGAGAAAGATGTAGCTCATACTTTTATTCAGAGGTTGATGATGTTAGACTATAGAGCCAGATATATTCTTGTAAGACAAGACAGTCCTGAGGTGAGCCACTCAAACCCTGTTGAAGAGTTTGATACTAATGACACAGACGACAATGGCCTTGATGCTCTTTACAGCACCAATATAGACTTTGATCAATCAAATCTCAAGACTCACGTGCATCCAATGGATGTTCAAATGGCAGTATTTCACTGCTCAGACAGCTTTTTAAAGCACAACATGATTACAAAGCTATCACAATGTCAGTACGCCTTACCATTGCTTGTTCCTGACCCAGTAACAATAGATATTGGCTGTCCTCTGTGGACATTCAGACAAATAAGAAAAACATGGAAGAAAACTGAAAAGAAAGATAATTCAAACGTTGTCACCATGAAGAGTATGCCCATCTGCAAAGCTGAGACACCCATGGTGTCATTTCTCCGCTTGGGTTCACCATCTCTGTCTAAATCTGAGCTGATGAACACTTTGATCAACGATCGTCACAGAACCTTCTTTGACAGAAACTGCCCAGGTAGTACCAAGTCTCGCCATCTGATGGATGGTGTGGCGGAGATTGCCTGGTACTGCCCTGCTGGAAAACCCAATGATGCCTTCACTGACTGCATTGCCTTCTGTAATCTTCATGGTGATGCTCTGTCAATTGTAAAACAGCGTGACATACTGACTGACAAATCTTCAGTCAATGTTGTACTTTTACCAACTCTGGAAAAAGATGATAAAAGCAGTGCAGTGATCTCAGCCCTTCTCAAGTCTCCAAAGCCTCTCATTATTCTCATTGCTGATAGCGATGGTGGTGCTGTCCAGATGAAAAAGGGAAAATACAAAATGGGTTTGAATGACAAAAGCCAGTCAGATGTTTCTGAAGAACTGAAAAAAATCATTGGAAAGATTTTGTCTGGACCACATGAATCCTTCCAGCTTGAATCCATGGCTGACATTTCTGGAGTCAAAGTGGATGAAGATGACAAAGCCTGCCAAAAAGGAAAATCTGCTGCAATGGAAATTGTGAAATTGCTTCAGGGGATGGATGTTTCAAAGATCAAAGATACATATCTCCCTTGTCAAGGTCATCTGTGGCATGAATGGTGCAAAATCAACAAAGAACTGTATCACCTGAAAGGAAACATTGAGAATGAGAAAAGTAAAAAGCAAAAGAAACTGACGCAAATACGAGAAGATCAATTCACTGTTTCCTGTAGTGAACCAATGAAGTTGTTCATTGAAAGCCTCTCATCTTTGTCAGCAGAGGAAAAAGATTATTTCTTGAAATGGACTCAGATCTTAATGGATGCCCTCTCCATAGATCACCTTGGTTCAATTCTCCAAAGCTATGATGAAAAGTGGGCTGAGGTCTTGGCCTTGAAGAACAAGCATGACAAATCTGATCTGCTAAAAAGAAAGCAAACTGAGCTTGATGAAATATCAACAAAAGTACAGTCAGCTACTTTTGGCTTTGAGCACATCTTCAGAGAAATGGGACAGATCTATGAAGCTCATGCATCTCTGCAGAAACAACCAGAGAGGGGACAGACTGACTGGTCTAAATACCCTGAGCTGGCTGCAGAGCTGATGATATCAGGACACCCAATGGAGCTGATGGATGGTGATGCAGGTCATGTACCTCTAACATGGATCTCTGGTCTTTTAGATGAAGTCATCAAGAAACTGGGTGACAAGAAAGTTTTTGTTTTGTCAGTGTTGGGCGTACAAAGCAGTGGAAAATCAACAATGCTGAATGCCATGTTTGGGTTACAGTTTGCAGTGAGTGCTGGCAGGTGCACCAAGGGTGCCTTCATGCAGCTGGTCAAAGTGTCAGAGGAGATCAAGAAAGACTTTAAGTTTGACTATGTACTAGTGGTGGACACTGAAGGACTGCGTGCTCCTGAGTTGGAAGGTAAAGCCACTCTTCACCACGACAATGAACTGGCAACATTTGTTGTTGGTCTGGGAAACATGACACTGATCAACATCTTTGGAGAGAATCCAGCTGAGATGCAAGATGTTCTGCAGATTGTTGTTCAGGCTTTCATGAGGATGAAGAAAATTAAACTTTCTCCAAGTTGTGTGTTTGTTCATCAGAATGTTACAGATATTGGTGCTGCACAGAAAAACATGGATGGAAAGAGACGGCTGCAAGAAAAACTGGACAAGATGGCCCAACTAGCAGCCAAAGAAGAGGTTTGTGATGCAGAGTGCTTCAGTGACGTCATTGCATTTGATGTGCAGAAAGATGTGAAATACTTTGCCCAGCTTTGGGAGGGAAGTCCACCTATGGCTCCTCCAAATCCAGGTTATAGTGAGAGTGTCCAAGAGCTGAAGACCACCATCCTCTCTAAAGCTAAACAGTCTGCTGGGATTACTCTCTCGCAGTTCAAAAGCAAAATTCACGACCTGTGGAATGCCCTGATGAACGAGCAATTTGTTTTCAGTTTCAAAAACACACTTGAAATTGCAGTGTACAGAAAACTTGAGGTCCAGTATTGGAACTGGACCTGGACCCTGAGGAGCAACATGTTGACCATCGAGAACGGGCTTCATACCCAAATTCAAAATGGAAAGCTTCACAAGGTCGAGCTCAATCATCTTCATCAAGAATCGAACAAAACCTATGGTGAAATCAAACAAGCAATGACAACATACTTCGATGATGACGGAGACAAAGACATGTTGGTTCAGTGGCGAGGCCGATTTGAAAGCAAAATCAAGGAGTTTCATGATGAACTATTGAGAGGAGTTCAAAGAAAACTGGATGAAGTCATCCAGCAGAAAAATGCTTGTAAAAAGCTTGATGATAAGAAGACAGAGTTTGAGAACAAGCTGCTACAAAAGAGCAAAGAACTCGCTCATCAGTTAAAGGACAAGGCAAACGATGAAGAGGAACTTAAAAAGCAGTTCAACTCTGTTTGGATTGAGTTTGTTAGAGAACTAACTGCAGATACAAAACCTATTGAGGACATCAAGTATGAAGAAGATCAGTCAAGTGTCCTCCAGCAGCTTGGTTTTGAATGGTCTCTCATACATGAATCCAAAATCAGTGGCAAATACAAACAAATAGCAGAGGTTGGTGATTACGTTCATTATGTATCTCTGACCAAGCATCACGATCATGAAAATGACATGGAAAGTGACACAAGAGGACAGAGACTCCTTAAATATGTTTCAGAAAAAACTACTAAATTAGGATATTACTTGAAGGGCTATTTATCACATAAAAAACAGCAAAAGATCAGATTCCTCATTGGCGATGTTGAAAAACAGTCCCTTGATGCAATTAAGAGCAAACCTGTTGCTACAAGAGGCTACAGTCCAACTTACTTGCAAGAAGTGGCCAACAATGTAAAACGAAAGGTGTCAGAATTTGAATCAAAGAGGAAATATGCTCTAAAGAAGGAGTTCACAGTTGATCTCTTGCTGTATGTATTTCACAGAGCATGGAGATGGCTTTCAGAGTCCCACATGAAATTCAAAGGGAACAATGATGCACACTCTTATGTAGAAAGCAAGAAAATGCAATATTACAACATTTTCAGAAGCTTCTGCAAAGGAAGCTCATCTGCTGTTGTGCTTGGACAACTGATCTGTGACAAGCTGAAGAGTTCCACTGTTGAGGCCGTCTGTAACAAGACTGCCATTGATCTCGCTGGAGAGATGAGGTGCGATTACCCAGCATTCAATGGGAACAGGTCGAACTTGGAGAAACATGTGTTGAAGTCACTCGCAGAGAAAGAGGACTTTAATGGTTTTATCACCTACATCCAACACCCAAGGAAACAAGTAGAGACATATATAAGAGAAGAAGTAGAGAAATACATCGCCACAGAACAAAGAGGGAAAGCACAGAATATACTCAAGAAAAATGTTGACGACATCAACACGCTTGTTAGTCAAGCTTTATATGAAGCAACAGAGAAAGTAAAAACCCACAGAGGAGACCCAGACATGTGGATGGAGGAATTTTCCAGTTTGCTAAAAGATAAGCTAACATTCAATACCATCTGTTGTCAAAACTTTGACTTGTGTGACTCAAAAGCTTTTGACTTCCTTAAAGAAGAGATAGAGAAAGGTCTTGTATCCATCATAAAGGAGTTGAGCAGCCTCTCACTGGATAACATGAAGAAATTCAGGATGAAGCCTGATGAAATCCTCATCGATCACCTGTGTGACTGCTGCTGGGTAACTTGTCCATTCTGTGCAGCTGTTTGTACCAACACAGTGAAAAATCACAGTCCTGACAAACACAGTGTCCTTTTTCATCGCCCCTCTGGGATTAATGGATTTCACACTCGAGGCACACAGGACCTGGTCATCGATTTCTGCACAACATCAGTTGCAAGTGATACAACTTTCTTTCCCAGTCATGATTCAGAAGACATCATTCCTTATAAAGAGTATCAAAGAGGTGGGGATGACTATGCTTCATGGAAGATTAGTCCTGATGAGTCTAAACTGACATACTGGAAATGGTTTGTATGTCAATTTGAAAAGCAACTGGAAGACTGCTACAAACTAAAATTCCAGGGCAGAGGAGAAATTCCCAGTGAGTGGCGGGATCACCAAAAACAAGACGCTATTGATAGTCTGGATGACAATTACCTGTGAGTGAGTCAGAAACAACCAAGCTCTACTCTAGTAGACTAACGTGTCTTTATCTGTTCAAAAGAAATACGAGTTTTTGACTTGATTGAAAGACTGCAACAATAGCAAAATTGAGGATGAGGTCTTTGCAAAATCAATGAAACGGCACCTGTTTATAATTTAATCAATACAATGTTAATTATTGTACACATACAAAGTGAGTTGCTGTATAAAATTAAGTAGTAAGGATTCCTGAAAATGTCCTGAAGCAAAGAACACAGCGTCTGAAAAAACACAACGTCTGAAAGAACACAATGTCTGCATAATTTCAAATGACGTGTTAAATAAAAGGATGATTGTAAAAAGGATCAGACAAATCAGAATTCATCGTAGTTCATAATCTTTTACTTTATTTTTCAAGATGATGTAGGTGCATGATTTTTTTCTTTGAATATTTAAAAGAAAAAATTATTCAAAGTGTTAATAAAAGAGTTTTTAGGTTCTAAAATATTATGAAGACATTTTAACTCCTAGAAAAGGAATGCAAGATAAGATTTTGACTTTTATGATTTTACTTTTATGTGAAAATCTCATCAAACAGACATGAAACTGTTCTAAGTTGTATGCTTTTCTAAAGATATATTGATCAGTGAGTTAAATAGGATATTTGTCATTCATCCAAAGATTTGTATCTTTTAAAACAAGATGTGTGAATTGTTGTGTTGTCAGAAGTGTATATAATGTAATTCATTCAAAATAAGAAATGGCAGCCATTAGTGGATTTAATTTAGATTTTTACTTTTGCATATAATGCAGATCTCATTAAAAAGCATCAAGTTAATCAATGAATTAATTAATTAATGAAGAGTTGTCAGAGTTGACATACTATGCTTACAAAATTATTTGAATTTGAAATTATTTTTTTCTTTGTATTTTGTTTTTATTTTTCATGTTGTTTTTAAAGAAATTTATGAAAAATGCTTTATCTTTCTGAAGTAGTTGTCATAAATATTAAATATATATTACTGTTACTTATTCTGCTCATCTTGGAATTGGTTTTGTCATTTTGCTTAAATAGAATCTGTCATTGCTACAGTATATTGATATCCATAATTACTAACAGAAATATCAGTCTTTGTATTTTCTTTTAGTGTAATAAATATAACCTTCATGCAGTCATTGGAGTTTAAGCCTTTTCTGTTATTCATGAACAAATTAAGACGACCAGATTTACTCTTGACACAGATTTGATTTACATAACCCAGATTAAATTTACAAGACCCAAAATTACAAATTTTGTGAAATTTGTCTGCTATTTTTATATATAGTCTTACTCTTATTCCTGAGATCAAAAGTTTATGTTAGTTCTAGTTATGTTTAGTCAACCTAGACGACACATTATCAGCTCGGTAATTGCCTGAAACCACAGACATAGGGAACAGAAATGTCGGGAACAAATATGGGAATCTGCCATGACAGTTGATAGTTTTTACCCCGTGTTGTGTATCATAGCAACCTATGCCGCATTGGGGGACCCCTTATAGCAAAGTATATAGCAACATATTGGAAAAAATATAATACAAAATTGCGGGAACGAGAGCACGTTCTTTGGGAAAATTACAGAATATTTTCAAGCTCCTCTCCACTCGAGCGTTGATGTCACCTAAGATCTCTGAAATCATTGTTGCTCAAATGTTGGCAATGCTGCAAGAGAAGTAGCGCGCCGAAAATTCGTACGGAAGAATAAGGAAAAGGATAATTAAGTTTGTTGATTATAATCGGTGTGCTGTGCACAAGGTTTACAGCCTTGTTGTGCAACAGCCACACACAATAACCTTCTAATACTGTGCAAGTACAATTTCAGTTTTCATTCAGTTTTTGTGAGTAAAATCACTGCAGTTAAAACGACTTTATTGATTAATTTATGGTTTATTCCATAGAAACAGATACAGCATACTGTACACAGAAAAACTGAATTAAGCTATCCAATGCAAGTATCAAGAGTTCACTGGAGTCACCACGGTAACTGTCACTCACTCTGCCTCCTTCATTCACCACCTGGCAAATCTTCACCACCTGCTCATCAGGATTGTGTAAATTAGCAGTCTTGTAATGTATGCAATGTATGCCTGAAACATTAAGGAAACAAAAATACTAAATAATAGAAGCAATGAAAACTAGAGGCGGGTCTTCTCACGTCCTCTTCACCTCTGGGTAGCTTTATTATGGCTCACCCAAAAGCCGCGGATGCTGCTCCCTCGATGGCGAGCAGGTCGGAAGTTACTAGCACCTCGAGCCATGCTCACAATAAATCCATAATAATCCACATAAAGAAAGAAAAATACTGAATAATAGAAGAAATGAAAACTAGAGGCGGGTCTTCTCACGTCCTCTTCACCTCTGGGTAGCTTTATTATGGCTCACCCAAAAGCCGCGGATGCTGCTCCCTCGATGGCGAGCAGGTCGGAAGTTACTAGCACCTGGAGCCATGCTCACAATTAATCCATAATAATCCACATAATAAGGAAACAAAAATACTAAATAATAGAAGCAATGAAAACTAACAGAGGCGGGTCTTCTCACGTCCTCTTCACCTCTGGGTAGCTTTATTATGGCTCACCCAAAAGCCGCAGATGCTGCTCCCTCGATGGCGAGCAGGTCGGAAGTTACTAGCACCTGGAGCCATGCTCACAATTAATCCATAATAATCCACATAATAAGGAAACAAAAATACTAAATAATAGAAGCAATGAAAACTAACAGAGGCGGGTCTTCTCACGTCCTCTTCACCTCTGGGTAGCTTTATTATGGCTCACCCAAAAGCCGCAGATGCTGCTCCCTCGATGGCGAGCAGGTCGGAAGTTACTAGCACCTGGAGCCATGCTCACAATTAATCCATAATAATCCACATAAGGAAACAAAAATACTGAATGATAGAAGCAATGAAAACTAGAGGCGGGTCTTCTCACGTCCTCTTCACCTCTGGGTAGCTTTATTATGGCTCACCCAAAAGCCGCAGATGCTGCTCCCTCGATGGCGAGCAGGTCGGAAGTTACTAGCACCTCGAGCCATGCTCACAATTAATCCATAATAATCCACATAAGGAAACAAAAATACTAAATAATAGAGGCAATGAAAACTAACAGAGGCGGGTCTTCTCACGTCCTCTTCACCTCTGGGTAGCTTTATTATGGCTCACCCAAAAGCCGCGGATGCTGCTCCGTCGATGGCGAGCAGGTCGGAAGTTACTAGCACCTCGAGCCATGCTCACAATTAATCCATAATAATCCACATAATAAGGAAACAAAAATACTAAATAATAGAAGCAATGAAAACTAACAGAGGCGGGTCTTCTCACGTCCTCTTCACCTCTGGGTAGCTTTATTATGGCTCACCCAAAAGCCGCAGATGCTGCTCCCTCGATGGCGAGCAGGTCGGAAGTTACTAGCACCTGGAGCCATGCTCACAATTAATCCATAATAATCCACATAATAAGGAAACAAAAATACTAAATAATAGAGGCAATGAAAACTAACAGAGGCGGGTCTTCTCACGTCCTCTTCACCTCTGGGTAGCTTTATTATGGCTCACCCAAAAGCCGCGGATGCTGCTCCGTCGATGGCGAGCAGGTCGGAAGTTACTAGCACCTCGAGCCTTGCTCACAATTAATCCATAATAATCCACATGATAAGGAAACAAAAATACTAAATAATAGAAGCAATGAAAACTAACAGAGGCGGGTCTTCTCACGTCCTCTTCACCTCTGGGTAGCTTTATTATGGCTCACCCAAAAGCCGCAGATGCTGCTCCCTCGATGGCGAGCAGGTCGGAAGTTACTAGCACCTCGAGCCATGCTCACAATTAATCCATAATAATCCACATAATAAGGAAACAAAAATACAAAATAATAGAAGCAATGAAAACTAACAGAGGCGGGTCTTCTCACGTCCTCTTCACCTCTGGGTAGCTTTATTATGGCTCACCCAAAAGCCACAGATGCTGCTCCCTCGATGGCGAGCAGGTCGGAAGTTACTAGCACCTCGAGCCATGCTCACAATTAATCCATAATAATCCACATAAGGAAACAAAAATACTAAATAATAGAAGCAATGAAAACTAGAGGCGGGTCTTCTCACGTCCTCTTCACCTCTGGGTAGCTTTATTATGGCTCACCCAAAAGCCGCGGATGCTGCTCCCTCGATGGCGAGCAGGTCGGAAGTTACTAGCACCTGGAGCCATGCTCACAATTAATCCATAATAATCCACATAAGGAAACAAAAATACTGAATGATAGAAGCAATGAAAACTAGAGGCGGGTCTTCTCACGTCCTCTTCACCTCTGGGTAGCTTTATTATGGCTCACCCAAAAGCCGCGGATGCTGCTCCCTCGATGGCGAGCAGGTCGGAAGTTACTAGCACCTCGAGCCATGCTCACAATTAATCCATAATAATCCACATAAGGAAACAAAAATACTAAATAATAGAGGCAATGAAAACTAACAGAGGCGGGTCTTCTCACGTCCTCTTCACCTCTGGGTAGCTTTATTATGGCTCACCCAAAAGCCGCGGATGCTGCTCCGTCGATGGCGAGCAGGTCGGAAGTTACTAGCACCTCGAGCCATGCTCACAATTAATCCATAATAATCCACATAATAAGGAAACAAAAATACTAAATAATAGAAGCAATGAAAACTAACAGAGGCGGGTCTTCTCACGTCCTCTTCACCTCTGGGTAGCTTTATTATGGCTCACCCAAAAGCCGCAGATGCTGCTCCCTCGATGGCGAGCAGGTCGGAAGTTACTAGCACCTGGAGCCATGCTCACAATTAATCCATAATAATCCACATAATAAGGAAACAAAAATACTAAATAATAGAGGCAATGAAAACTAACAGAGGCGGGTCTTCTCACGTCCTCTTCACCTCTGGGTAGCTTTATTATGGCTCACCCAAAAGCCGCGGATGCTGCTCCGTCGATGGCGAGCAGGTCGGAAGTTACTAGCACCTCGAGCCATGCTCACAATTAATCCATAATAATCCACATAATAAGGAAACAAAAATACTAAATAATAGAAGCAATGAAAACTAACAGAGGCGGGTCTTCTCACGTCCTCTTCACCTCTGGGTAGCTTTATTATGGCTCACCCAAAAGCCGCAGATGCTGCTCCCTCGATGGCGAGCAGGTCGGAAGTTACTAGCACCTCGAGCCATGCTCACAATTAATCCATAATAATCCACATAATAAGGAAACAAAAATACAAAATAATAGAAGCAATGAAAACTAACAGAGGCGGGTCTTCTCACGTCCTCTTCACCTCTGGGTAGCTTTATTATGGCTCACCCAAAAGCCACAGATGCTGCTCCCTCGATGGCGAGCAGGTCGGAAGTTACTAGCACCTCGAGCCATGCTCACAATTAATCCATAATAATCCACATAAGGAAACAAAAATACTAAATAATAGAAGCAATGAAAACTAGAGGCGGGTCTTCTCACGTCCTCTTCACCTCTGGGTAGCTTTATTATGGCTCACCCAAAAGCCGCAGATGCTGCTCCCTCGATGGCGAGCAGGTCGGAAGTTACTAGCACCTGGAGCCATGCTCACAATTAATCCATAATAATCCACATAAGGAAACAAAAATACTGAATGATAGAAGCAATGAAAACTAGAGGCGGGTCTTCTCACGTCCTCTTCACCTCTGGGTAGCTTTATTATGGCTCACCCAAAAGCCGCAGATGCTGCTCCCTCGATGGCGAGCAGGTCGGAAGTTACTAGCACCTCGAGCCATGCTCACACTTAATCCATAATAATCCACATAAGGAAACAAAAATACTAAATAATAGAGGCAATGAAAACTAACAGAGGCGGGTCTTCTCACGTCCTCTTCACCTCTGGGTAGCTTTATTATGGCTCACCCAAAAGCCGCGGATGCTGCTCCGTCGATGGCGAGCAGGTCGGAAGTTACTAGCACCTCGAGCCATGCTCACAATTAATCCATAATAATCCACATAAGGAAACAAAAATACTAAATAATAGAGGCAATGAAAACTAACAGAGGCGGGTCTTCTCACGTCCTCTTCACCTCTGGGTAGCTTTATTATGGCTCACCCAAAAGCCGCGGATGCTGCTCCGTCGATGGCGAGCAGGTCGGAAGTTACTAGCACCTCGATCCATGCTCACAAATAATCCATAATAATCCACATAATAAGGAAACAAAAATACTAAATAATAGAAGCAATGAAAACTAACAGAGGCGGGTCTTCTCACGTCCTCTTCACCTCTGGGTAGCTTTATTATGGCTCACCCAAAAGCCGCAGATGCTGCTCCCTCGATGGCGAGCAGGTCGGAAGTTACTAGCACCTGGAGCCATGCTCACAATTAATCCATAATAATCCACATAATAAGGAAACAAAAATACTAAATAATAGAAGCAATGAAAACTAACAGAGGCGGGTCTTCTCACGTCCTCTTCACCTCTGGGTAGCTTTATTATGGCTCACCCAAAAGCCGCAGATGCTGCTCCCTCGATGGCGAGCAGGTCGGAAGTTACTAGCACCTCGAGCCATGCTCACAATTAATCCATAATAATCCACATAAGGAAACAAAAATACTGAATGATAGAAGCAATGAAAACTAGAGGCGGGTCTTCTCACGTCCTCTTCACCTCTGGGTAGCTTTATTATGGCTCACCCAAAAGCCGCAGATGCTGCTCCCTCGATGGCGAGCAGGTCGGAAGTTACTAGCACCTCGAGCCATGCTCACAATTAATCCATAATAATCCACATAAGGAAACAAAAATACTAAATAATAGAGGCAATGAAAACTAACAGAGGCGGGTCTTCTCACGTCCTCTTCACCTCTGGGTAGCTTTATTATGGCTCACCCAAAAGCCGCGGATGCTGCTCCGTCGATGGCGAGCAGGTCAGAAGTTACTAGCACCTCGAGCCATGCTCACAATTAATCCATAATAATCCACATAATAAGGAAACAAAAATACTAAATAATAGAAGCAATGAAAACTAACAGAGGCGGGTCTTCTCACGTCCTCTTCACCTCTGGGTAGCTTTATTATGGCTCACCCAAAAGCCGCAGATGCTGCTCCCTCGATGGCGAGCAGGTCGGAAGTTACTAGCACCTCGAGCCATGCTCACAATTAATCCATAATAATCCACATAAGGAAACAAAAATACTAAATAATAGAAGCAATGAAAACTAGAGGCGGGTCTTCTCACGTCCTCTTCACCTCTGGGTAGCTTTATTATGGCTCACCCAAAAGCCGCAGATGCTGCTCCCTCGATGGCGAGCAGGTCGGAAGTTACTAGCACCTCGAGCCATGCTCACAATTAATCCATAATAATCCACATAAGGAAACAAAAATACTAAATAATAGAGGCAATGAAAACTAACAGAGGCGGGTCTTCTCACGTCCTCTTCACCTCTGGGTAGCTTTATTATGGCTCACCCAAAAGCCGCGGATGCTGCTCCCTCGATGGCGAGCAGGTCGGAAGTTACTAGCACCTCGAGCCATGCTCACAATTAATCCATAGTAATCCACATAATAAGGAAACAAAAATACAAAATAATAGAAGCAATGAAAACTAACAGAGGCGGGTCTTCTCACGTCCTCTTCACCTCTGGGTAGCTTTATTATGGCTCACCCAAAAGCCACAGATGCTGCTCCCTCGATGGCGAGCAGGTCGGAAGTTACTAGCACCTCGAGCCATGCTCACAATTAATCCATAATAATCCACATAAGGAAACAAAAATACTAAATAATAGAAGCAATGAAAACTAGAGGCGGGTCTTCTCACGTCCTCTTCACCTCTGGGTAGCTTTATTATGGCTCACCCAAAAGCCGCGGATGCTGCTCCCTCGATGGCGAGCAGGTCGGAAGTTACTAGCACCTCGAGCCATGCTCACAATTAATCCATAATAATCCACATAAGGAAACAAAAATACTAAATAATAGAGGCAATGAAAACTAACAGAGGCGGGTCTTCTCACGTCCTCTTCACCTCTGGGTAGCTTTATTATGGCTCACCCAAAAGCCGCGGATGCTGCTCCGTCGATGGCGAGCAGGTCGGAAGTTACTAGCACCTCGAGCCATGCTCACAATTAATCCATAATAATCCACATAATAAGGAAACAAAAATACTAAATAATAGAAGCAATGAAAACTAACAGAGGCGGGTCTTCTCACGTCCTCTTCACCTCTGGGTAGCTTTATTATGGCTCACCCAAAAGCCGCAGATGCTGCTCCCTCGATGGCGAGCAGGTCGGAAGTTACTAGCACCTGGAGCCATGCTCACAATTAATCCATAATAATCCACATAATAAGGAAACAAAAATACTAAATAATAGAGGCAATGAAAACTAACAGAGGCGGGTCTTCTCACGTCCTCTTCACCTCTGGGTAGCTTTATTATGGCTCACCCAAAAGCCGCGGATGCTGCTCCGTCGATGGCGAGCAGGTCGGAAGTTACTAGCACCTCGAGCCATGCTCACAATTAATCCATAATAATCCACATAATAAGGAAACAAAAATACTAAATAATAGAAGCAATGAAAACTAACAGAGGCGGGTCTTCTCACGTCCTCTTCACCTCTGGGTAGCTTTATTATGGCTCACCCAAAAGCCGCAGATGCTGCTCCCTCGATGGCGAGCAGGTCGGAAGTTACTAGCACCTCGAGCCATGCTCACAATTAATCCATAATAATCCACATAAGGAAACAAAAATACTAAATAATAGAAGCAATGAAAACTAGAGGCGGGTCTTCTCACGTCCTCTTCACCTCTGGGTAGCTTTATTATGGCTCACCCAAAAGCCGCGGATGCTGCTCCCTCGATGGCGAGCAGGTCGGAAGTTACTAGCACCTGGAGCCATGCTCACAATTAATCCATAATAATCCACATAAGGAAACAAAAATACTGAATGATAGAAGCAATGAAAACTAGAGGCGGGTCTTCTCACGTCCTCTTCACCTCTGGGTAGCTTTATTATGGCTCACCCAAAAGCCGCGGATGCTGCTCCCTCGATGGCGAGCAGGTCGGAAGTTACTAGCACCTCGAGCCATGCTCAACAATTAATCCATAATAATCCACATAATAAGGAAACTAAATTACTAAATAATAGAAGCAATGAAAACTAACAGAGGCGGGTCTTCTCACGTCCTCTTCACCTCTGGGTAGCTTTATTATGGCTCACCCAAAAGCCGCAGATGCTGCTCCCTCGATGGCGAGCAGGTCGGAAGTTACTAGCACCTGGAGCCATGCTCACAATTAATCCATAATAATCCACATAAGGAAACAAAAATACTGAATGATAGAAGCAATGAAAACTAGAGGCGGGTCTTCTCACGTCCTCTTCACCTCTGGGTAGCTTTATTATGGCTCACCCAAAAGCCGCAGATGCTGCTCCCTCGATGGCGAGCAGGTCGGAAGTTACTAGCACCTCGAGCCATGCTCACACTTAATCCATAATAATCCACATAAGGAAACAAAAATACTAAATAATAGAGGCAATGAAAACTAACAGAGGCGGGTCTTCTCACGTCCTCTTCACCTCTGGGTAGCTTTATTATGGCTCACCCAAAAGCCGCGGATGCTGCTCCGTCGATGGCGAGCAGGTCGGAAGTTACTAGCACCTCGAGCCATGCTCACAATTAATCCATAATAATCCACATAAGGAAACAAAAATACTAAATAATAGAGGCAATGAAAACTAACAGAGGCGGGTCTTCTCACGTCCTCTTCACCTCTGGGTAGCTTTATTATGGCTCACCCAAAAGCCGCGGATGCTGCTCCGTCGATGGCGAGCAGGTCGGAAGTTACTAGCACCTCGATCCATGCTCACAAATAATCCATAATAATCCACATAATAAGGAAACAAAAATACTAAATAATAGAAGCAATGAAAACTAACAGAGGCGGGTCTTCTCACGTCCTCTTCACCTCTGGGTAGCTTTATTATGGCTCACCCAAAAGCCGCAGATGCTGCTCCCTCGATGGCGAGCAGGTCGGAAGTTACTAGCACCTGGAGCCATGCTCACAATTAATCCATAATAATCCACATAATAAGGAAACAAAAATACTAAATAATAGAAGCAATGAAAACTAACAGAGGCGGGTCTTCTCACGTCCTCTTCACCTCTGGGTAGCTTTATTATGGCTCACCCAAAAGCCGCAGATGCTGCTCCCTCGATGGCGAGCAGGTCGGAAGTTACTAGCACCTGGAGCCATGCTCACAATTAATCCATAATAATCCACATAAGGAAACAAAAATACTGAATGATAGAAGCAATGAAAACTAGAGGCGGGTCTTCTCACGTCCTCTTCACCTCTGGGTAGCTTTATTATGGCTCACCCAAAAGCCGCAGATGCTGCTCCCTCGATGGCGAGCAGGTCGGAAGTTACTAGCACCTCGAGCCATGCTCACAATTAATCCATAATAATCCACATAAGGAAACAAAAATACTAAATAATAGAGGCAATGAAAACTAACAGAGGCGGGTCTTCTCACGTCCTCTTCACCTCTGGGTAGCTTTATTATGGCTCACCCAAAAGCCGCGGATGCTGCTCCGTCGATGGCGAGCAGGTCAGAAGTTACTAGCACCTCGAGCCATGCTCACAATTAATCCATAATAATCCACATAATAAGGAAACAAAAATACTAAATAATAGAAGCAATGAAAACTAACAGAGGCGGGTCTTCTCACGTCCTCTTCACCTCTGGGTAGCTTTATTATGGCTCACCCAAAAGCCGCAGATGCTGCTCCCTCGATGGCGAGCAGGTCGGAAGTTACTAGCACCTCGAGCCATGCTCACAATTAATCCATAATAATCCACATAAGGAAACAAAAATACTAAATAATAGAAGCAATAAAAACTAGAGGCGGGTCTTCTCACGTCCTCTTCACCTCTGGGTAGCTTTATTATGGCTCACCCAAAAGCCGCAGATGCTGCTCCCTCGATGGCGAGCAGGTCGGAAGTTACTAGCACCTCGAGCCATGCTCACAATTAATCCATAATAATCCACATAAGGAAACAAAAATACTAAATAATAGAGGCAATGAAAACTAACAGAGGCGGGTCTTCTCACGTCCTCTTCACCTCTGGGTAGCTTTATTATGGCTCACCCAAAAGCCGCGGATGCTGCTCCCTCGATGGCGAGCAGGTCGGAAGTTACTAGCACCTCGAGCCATGCTCACAATTAATCCATAATAATCCACATAATAAGGAAACAAAAATACAAAATAATAGAAGCAATGAAAACTAACAGAGGCGGGTCTTCTCACGTCCTCTTCACCTCTGGGTAGCTTTATTATGGCTCACCCAAAAGCCACAGATGCTGCTCCCTCGATGGCGAGCAGGTCGGAAGTTACTAGCACCTCGAGCCATGCTCACAATTAATCCATAATAATCCACATAAGGAAACAAAAATACTAAATAATAGAAGCAATGAAAACTAGAGGCGGGTCTTCTCACGTCCTCTTCACCTCTGGGTAGCTTTATTATGGCTCACCCAAAAGCCGCGGATGCTGCTCCCTCGATGGCGAGCAGGTCAGAAGTTACTAGCACCTGGAGCCATGCTCACAATTAATCCATAATAATCCACATAAGGAAACAAAAATACTGAATGATAGAAGCAATGAAAACTAGAGGCGGGTCTTCTCACGTCCTCTTCACCTCTGGGTAGCTTTATTATGGCTCACCCAAAAGCCGCGGATGCTGCTCCCTCGATGGCGAGCAGGTCGGAAGTTACTAGCACCTCGAGCCATGCTCAACAATTAATCCATAATAATCCACATAATAAGGAAACTAAAATACTAAATAATAGAAGCAATGAAAACTAACAGAGGCGGGTCTTCTCACGTCCTCTTCACCTCTGGGTAGCTTTATTATGGCTCACCCAAAAGCCGCAGATGCTGCTCCCTCGATGGCGAGCAGGTCGGAAGTTACTAGCACCTCGAGCCATGCTCACAATTAATCCATAATAATCCACATAAGGAAACAAAAATACTAAATAATAGAAGCAATGAAAACTAGAGGCGGGTCTTCTCACGTCCTCTTCACCTCTGGGTAGCTTTATTATGGCTCACCCAAAAGCCGCGGATGCTGCTCCCTCGATGGCGAACAGGTCGGAAGTTACTAGCACCTCGAGCCATGCTCACAATTAATCCATAATAATCCACATAATAAGGAAACAAAAATACTAAATAATAGAAGCAATGAAAACTAACAGAGGCGGGTCTTCTCACGTCCTCTTCACCTCTGGGTAGCTTTATTATGGCTCACCCAAAAGCCGCAGATGCTGCTCCCTCGATGGCGAGCAGGTCGGAAGTTACTAGCACCTCGATCCATGCTCACAAATAATCCATAATAATCCACATAATAAGGAAACAAAAATACTAAATAATAGAAGCAATGAAAACTAACAGAGGCGGGTCTTCTCACGTCCTCTTCACCTCTGGGTAGCTTTATTATGGCTCACCCAAAAGCCGCAGATGCTGCTCCCTCGATGGCGAGCAGGTCGGAAGTTACTAGCACCTGGAGCCATGCTCACAATTAATCCATAATAATCCACATAATAAGGAAACAAAAATACTAAATAATAGAAGCAATGAAAACTAACAGAGGCGGGTCTTCTCACGTCCTCTTCACCTCTGGGTAGCTTTATTATGGCTCACCCAAAAGCCGCAGATGCTGCTCCCTCGATGGCGAGCAGGTCGGAAGTTACTAGCACCTGGAGCCATGCTCACAATTAATCCATAATAATCCACATAAGGAAACAAAAATACTGAATGATAGAAGCAATGAAAACTAGAGGCGGGTCTTCTCACGTCCTCTTCACCTCTGGGTAGCTTTATTATGGCTCACCCAAAAGCCGCAGATGCTGCTCCCTCGATGGCGAGCAGGTCGGAAGTTACTAGCACCTCGAGCCATGCTCACAATTAATCCATAATAATCCACATAAGGAAACAAAAATACTAAATAATAGAGGCAATGAAAACTAACAGAGGCGGGTCTTCTCACGTCCTCTTCACCTCTGGGTAGCTTTATTATGGCTCACCCAAAAGCCGCGGATGCTGCTCCGTCGATGGCGAGCAGGTCAGAAGTTACTAGCACCTCGAGCCATGCTCACAATTAATCCATAATAATCCACATAATAAGGAAACAAAAATACTAAATAATAGAAGCAATGAAAACTAACAGAGGCGGGTCTTCTCACGTCCTCTTCACCTCTGGGTAGCTTTATTATGGCTCACCCAAAAGCCGCAGATGCTGCTCCCTCGATGGCGAGCAGGTCGGAAGTTACTAGCACCTCGAGCCATGCTCACAATTAATCCATAATAATCCACATAAGGAAACAAAAATACTAAATAATAGAAGCAATAAAAACTAGAGGCGGGTCTTCTCACGTCCTCTTCACCTCTGGGTAGCTTTATTATGGCTCACCCAAAAGCCGCAGATGCTGCTCCCTCGATGGCGAGCAGGTCGGAAGTTACTAGCACCTCGAGCCATGCTCACAATTAATCCATAATAATCCACATAAGGAAACAAAAATACTAAATAATAGAGGCAATGAAAACTAACAGAGGCGGGTCTTCTCACGTCCTCTTCACCTCTGGGTAGCTTTATTATGGCTCACCCAAAAGCCGCGGATGCTGCTCCCTCGATGGCGAGCAGGTCGGAAGTTACTAGCACCTCGAGCCATGCTCACAATTAATCCATAATAATCCACATAATAAGGAAACAAAAATACAAAATAATAGAAGCAATGAAAACTAACAGAGGCGGGTCTTCTCACGTCCTCTTCACCTCTGGGTAGCTTTATTATGGCTCACCCAAAAGCCACAGATGCTGCTCCCTCGATGGCGAGCAGGTCGGAAGTTACTAGCACCTCGAGCCATGCTCACAATTAATCCATAATAATCCACATAAGGAAACAAAAATACTAAATAATAGAAGCAATGAAAACTAGAGGCGGGTCTTCTCACGTCCTCTTCACCTCTGGGTAGCTTTATTATGGCTCACCCAAAAGCCGCGGATGCTGCTCCCTCGATGGCGAGCAGGTCAGAAGTTACTAGCACCTGGAGCCATGCTCACAATTAATCCATAATAATCCACATAAGGAAACAAAAATACTGAATGATAGAAGCAATGAAAACTAGAGGCGGGTCTTCTCACGTCCTCTTCACCTCTGGGTAGCTTTATTATGGCTCACCCAAAAGCCGCGGATGCTGCTCCCTCGATGGCGAGCAGGTCGGAAGTTACTAGCACCTCGAGCCATGCTCAACAATTAATCCATAATAATCCACATAATAAGGAAACTAAAATACTAAATAATAGAAGCAATGAAAACTAACAGAGGCGGGTCTTCTCACGTCCTCTTCACCTCTGGGTAGCTTTATTATGGCTCACCCAAAAGCCGCAGATGCTGCTCCCTCGATGGCGAGCAGGTCGGAAGTTACTAGCACCTCGAGCCATGCTCACAATTAATCCATAATAATCCACATAAGGAAACAAAAATACTAAATAATAGAAGCAATGAAAACTAGAGGCGGGTCTTCTCACGTCCTCTTCACCTCTGGGTAGCTTTATTATGGCTCACCCAAAAGCCGCGGATGCTGCTCCCTCGATGGCGAACAGGTCGGAAGTTACTAGCACCTCGAGCCATGCTCACAATTAATCCATAATAATCCACATAATAAGGAAACAAAAATACTAAATAATAGAAGCAATGAAAACTAACAGAGGCGGGTCTTCTCACGTCCTCTTCACCTCTGGGTAGCTTTATTATGGCTCACCCAAAAGCCGCAGATGCTGCTCCCTCGATGGCGAGCAGGTCGGAAGTTACTAGCACCTGGAGCCATGCTCACAATTAATCCATAATAATCCACATAAGGAAACAAAAATACTGAATGATAGAAGCAATGAAAACTAGAGGCGGGTCTTCTCACGTCCTCTTCACCTCTGGGTAGCTTTATTATGGCTCACCCAAAAGCCGCAGATGCTGCTCCCTCGATGGCGAGCAGGTCGGAAGTTACTAGCACCTCGAGCCATGCTCACAATTAATCCATAATAATCCACATAAGGAAACAAAAATACTAAATAATAGAGGCAATGAAAACTAACAGAGGCGGGTCTTCTCACGTCCTCTTCACCTCTGGGTAGCTTTATTATGGCTCACCCAAAAGCCGCGGATGCTGCTCCGTCGATGGCGAGCAGGTCGGAAGTTACTAGCACCTCGAGCCATGCTCACAATTAATCCATAATAATCCACATAATAAGGAAACAAAAATACTAAATAATAGAAGCAATGAAAACTAACAGAGGCGGGTCTTCTCACGTCCTCTTCACCTCTGGGTAGCTTTATTATGGCTCACCCAAAAGCCGCAGATGCTGCTCCCTCGATGGCGAGCAGGTCGGAAGTTACTAGCACCTCGAGCCATGCTCACAATTAATCCATAATAATCCACATAAGGAAACAAAAATACTAAATAATAGAAGCAATGAAAACTAGAGGCGGGTCTTCTCACGTCCTCTTCACCTCTGGGTAGCTTTATTATGGCTCACCCAAAAGCCGCAGATGCTGCTCCCTCGATGGCGAGCAGGTCGGAAGTTACTAGCACCTCGAGCCATGCTCACAATTAATCCATAATAATCCACATAAGGAAACAAAAATACTAAATAATAGAGGCAATGAAAACTAACAGAGGCGGGTCTTCTCACGTCCTCTTCACCTCTGGGTAGCTTTATTATGGCTCACCCAAAAGCCGCGGATGCTGCTCCCTCGATGGCGAGCAGGTCGGAAGTTACTAGCACCTCGAGCCATGCTCAACAATTAATCCATAATAATCCACATAATAAGGAAACTAAAATACTAAATAATAGAAGCAATGAAAGCTAACAGAGGCGGGTCTTCTCACGTCCTCTTCACCTCTGGGTAGCTTTATTATGGCTCACCCAAAAGCCGCAGATGCTGCTCCCTCGATGGCGAGCAGGTCGGAAGTTACTAGCACCTCGAGCCATGCTCACAATTAATCCATAATAATCCACATAAGGAAACAAAAATACTAAATAATAGAAGCAATGAAAACTAGAGGCGGGTCTTCTCACGTCCTCTTCACCTCTGGGTAGCTTTATTATGGCTCACCCAAAAGCCGCGGATGCTGCTCCCTCGATGGCGAGCAGGTCGGAAGTTACTAGCACCTCGAGCCATGCTCACAATTAATCCATAATAATCCACATAATAAGGAAACTAAAATACTAAATAATAGAAGCAATGAAAACTAACAGAGGCGGGTCTTCTCACGTCCTCTTCACCTCTGGGTAGCTTTATTATGGCTCACCCAAAAGCCGCAGATGCTGCTCCCTCGATGGCGAGCAGGTCGGAAGTTACTAGCACCTCGAGCCATGCTCACAATTAATCCATAATAATCCACATAAGGAAACAAAAATACTAAATAATAGAAGCAATGAAAACTAGAGGCGGGTCTTCTCACGTCCTCTTCACCTCTGGGTAGCTTTATTATGGCTCACCCAAAAGCCGCGGATGCTGCTCCCTCGATGGCGAACAGGTCGGAAGTTACTAGCACCTCGAGCCATGCTCACAATTAATCCATAATAATCCACATAATAAGGAAACAAAAATACTAAAAAATAGAAGCAATGAAAACTAACAGAGGCGGGTTTTCTCACGTCCTCTTCACCTGTGGGTAGCTTTATTATGGCTCACATAAAAGCCGCAGATGCTGCTCCCTCGATGGCGAGCAGGTCGTAAATTACTAGCACCTCAAGACATGCTCACAATTAATCCATAATAATCCACATAAGGAAACAAAAATACTAAATAATAGAAGCAATGAAAACTAGAGGCGGGTCTTCTCACGTCCTCTTCACCTCTGGGTAGCTTTATTATGGCTCACCCAAAAGCCGCGGATGCTGCTCCCTCGATGGCGAGCAGGTCGGAAGTTACTAGCACCTCGAGCCATGCTCACAATTAATCCATAATAATCCACATAATAAGGAAACAAAAATACTAAATAATAGAAGCAATGAAAACTAACAGAGGCGGGTCTTCTCACGTCCTCTTCACCTCTGGGTAGCTTTATTATGGCTCACCCAAAAGCCGCAGATGCTGCTCCCTCGATGGCGAGCAGGTCGGAAGTTACTAGCACCTCGAGCCATGCTCACAATTAATCCATAATAATCCACATAATAAGGAAACAAAAATACTAAATAATAGAAGCAATGAAAACTAGAGGTGGGTCTTCTCACGTCCTCTTCACCTCTGGGTAGCTTTATTATGGCTCACCCAAAAGCCGCGGATGCTGCTCCCTCGATGGCGAGCAGGTCGGAAGTTACTAGCACCTCGAGCCATGCTCACAATTAATCCATAATAATCCACATAATAAGGAAACAAAAATACTAAATAATAGAAGCAATGAAAACTAACAGAGGCGGGTCTTCTCACGTCCTCTTCACCTCTGGGTAGCTTTATTATGGCTCACCCAAAAGCCGCAGATGCTGCTCCCTCGATGGCGAGCAGGTCGGAAGTTACTAGCACCTCGAGCCATGCTCACAATTAATCCATAATAATCCACATAATAAGGAAACAAAAATACTAAATAATAGAAGCAATGAAAACTAACAGAGGCGGGTCTTCTCACGTCCTCTTCACCTCTGGGTAGCTTTATTATGGCTCACCCAAAAGCCGCGGATGCTGCTCCCTCGATGGCGAGCAGGTCGGAAGTTACTAGCACCTCGAGCCATGCTCACACTTAATCCATAATAATCCACAGAAGGAAACAAAAATACTAAATAATAGAGGCAATGAAAACTAACAGAGGCGGGTCTTCTCACGTCCTCTTCACCTCTGGGTAGCTTTATTATGGCTCACCCAAAAGCCGCGGATGCTGCTCCGTCGATGGCGAGCAGGTCGGAAGTTACTAGCACCTCGAGCCATGCTCACAATTAATCCATAATAATCCACATAAGGAAACAAAAATACTAAATAATAGAGGCAATGAAAACTAACAGAGGCGGGTCTTCTCACGTCCTCTTCACCTCTGGGTAGCTTTATTATGGCTCACCCAAAAGCCGCGGATGCTGCTCCGTCGATGGCGAGCAGGTCGGAAGTTACTAGCACCTCGAGCCATGCTCACAAATAATCCATAATAATCCACATAATAAGGAAACAAAAATACTAAATAATAGAAGCAATGAAAACTAACAGAGGCGGGTCTTCTCACGTCCTCTTCACCTCTGGGTAGCTTTATTATGGCTCACCCAAAAGCCGCAGATGCTGCTCCCTCGATGGCGAGCAGGTCGGAAGTTACTAGCACCTGGAGCCATGCTCACAATTAATCCATAATAATCCACATAATAAGGAAACAAAAATACTAAATAATAGAAGCAATGAAAACTAACAGAGGCGGGTCTTCTCACGTCCTCTTCACCTCTGGGTAGCTTTATTATGGCTCACCCAAAAGCCGCAGATGCTGCTCCCTCGATGGCGAGCAGGTCGGAAGTTACTAGCACCTGGAGCCATGCTCACAATTAATCCATAATAATCCACATAAGGAAACAAAAATACTGAATGATAGAAGCAATGAAAACTAGAGGCGGGTCTTCTCACGTCCTCTTCACCTCTGGGTAGCTTTATTATGGCTCACCCAAAAGCCGCAGATGCTGCTCCCTCGATGGCGAGCAGGTCGGAAGTTACTAGCACCTCGAGCCATGCTCACAATTAATCCATAATAATCCACATAAGGAAACAAAAATACTAAATAATAGAGGCAATGAAAACTAACAGAGGCGGGTCTTCTCACGTCCTCTTCACCTCTGGGTAGCTTTATTATGGCTCACCCAAAAGCCGCGGATGCTGCTCCGTCGATGGCGAGCAGGTCAGAAGTTACTAGCACCTCGAGCCATGCTCACAATTAATCCATAATAATCCACATAATAAGGAAACAAAAATACTAAATAATAGAAGCAATGAAAACTAACAGAGGCGGGTCTTCTCACGTCCTCTTCACCTCTGGGTAGCTTTATTATGGCTCACCCAAAAGCCGCAGATGCTGCTCCCTCGATGGCGAGCAGGTCGGAAGTTACTAGCACCTCGAGCCATGCTCACAATTAATCCATAATAATCCACATAAGGAAACAAAAATACTAAATAATAGAAGCAATGAAAACTAGAGGCGGGTCTTCTCACGTCCTCTTCACCTCTGGGTAGCTTTATTATGGCTCACCCAAAAGCCGCAGATGCTGCTCCCTCGATGGCGAGCAGGTCGGAAGTTACTAGCACCTCGAGCCATGCTCACAATTAATCCATAATAATCCACATAAGGAAACAAAAATACTAAATAATAGAGGCAATGAAAACTAACAGAGGCGGGTCTTCTCACGTCCTCTTCACCTCTGGGTAGCTTTATTATGGCTCACCCAAAAGCCACAGATGCTGCTCCCTCGATGGCGAGCAGGTCGGAAGTTACTAGCACCTCGAGCCATGCTCACAATTAATCCATAATAATCCACATAAGGAAACAAAAATACTAAATAATAGAAGCAATGAAAACTAGAGGCGGGTCTTCTCACGTCCTCTTCACCTCTGGGTAGCTTTATTATGGCTCACCCAAAAGCCGCGGATGCTGCTCCCTCGATGGCGAGCAGGTCGGAAGTTACTAGCACCTGGAGCCATGCTCACAATTAATCCATAATAATCCACATAAGGAAACAAAAATACTGAATGATAGAAGCAATGAAAACTAGAGGCGGGTCTTCTCACGTCCTCTTCACCTCTGGGTAGCTTTATTATGGCTCACCCAAAAGCCGCGGATGCTGCTCCCTCGATGGCGAGCAGGTCGGAAGTTACTAGCACCTCGAGCCATGCTCAACAATTAATCCATAATAATCCACATAATAAGGAAACTAAAATACTAAATAATAGAAGCAATGAAAACTAACAGAGGCGGGTCTTCTCACGTCCTCTTCACCTCTGGGTAGCTTTATTATGGCTCACCCAAAAGCCGCAGATGCTGCTCCCTCGATGGCGAGCAGGTCGGAAGTTACTAGCACCTCGAGCCATGCTCACAATAAATCCATAATAATCCACATAAGGAAACAAAAATACTAAATAATAGAAGCAATGAAAACTAGAGGCGGGTCTTCTCACGTCCTCTTCACCTCTGGGTAGCTTTATTATGGCTCACCCAAAAGCCGCGGATGCTGCTCCCTCGATGGCGAACAGGTCGGAAGTTACTAGCACCTCGAGCCATGCTCACAATTAATCCATAATAATCCACATAATAAGGAAACAAAAATACTAAATAATAGAAGCAATGAAAACTAACAGAGGCGGGTCTTCTCACGTCCTCTTCACCTCTGGGTAGCTTTATTATGGCTCACCCAAAAGCCGCAGATGCTGCTCCCTCGATGGCGAGCAGGTCGGAAGTTACTAGCACCTGGAGCCATGCTCACAATTAATCCATAATAATCCACATAAGGAAACAAAAATACTGAATGATAGAAGCAATGAAAACTAGAGGCGGGTCTTCTCACGTCCTCTTCACCTCTGGGTAGCTTTATTATGGCTCACCCAAAAGCCGCAGATGCTGCTCCCTCGATGGCGAGCAGGTCGGAAGTTACTAGCACCTCGAGCCATGCTCACAATTAATCCATAATAATCCACATAAGGAAACAAAAATACTAAATAATAGAGGCAATGAAAACTAACAGAGGCGGGTCTTCTCACGTCCTCTTCACCTCTGGGTAGCTTTATTATGGCTCACCCAAAAGCCGCGGATGCTGCTCCGTCGATGGCGAGCAGGTCGGAAGTTACTAGCACCTCGAGCCATGCTCACAATTAATCCATAATAATCCACATAATAAGGAAACAAAAATACTAAATAATAGAAGCAATGAAAACTAACAGAGGCGGGTCTTCTCACGTCCTCTTCACCTCTGGGTAGCTTTATTATGGCTCACCCAAAAGCCGCAGATGCTGCTCCCTCGATGGCGAGCAGGTCGGAAGTTACTAGCACCTGGAGCCATGCTCACAATTAATCCATAATAATCCACATAAGGAAACAAAAATACTGAATGATAGAAGCAATGAAAACTAGAGGCGGGTCTTCTCACGTCCTCTTCACCTCTGGGTAGCTTTATTATGGCTCACCCAAAAGCCGCAGATGCTGCTCCCTCGATGGCGAGCAGGTCGGAAGTTACTAGCACCTCGAGCCATGCTCACAATTAATCCATAATAATCCACATAAGGAAACAAAAATACTAAATAATAGAGGCAATGAAAACTAACAGAGGCGGGTCTTCTCACGTCCTCTTCACCTCTGGGTAGCTTTATTATGGCTCACCCAAAAGCCGCGGATGCTGCTCCGTCGATGGCGAGCAGGTCGGAAGTTACTAGCACCTCGAGCCATGCTCACAATTAATCCATAATAATCCACATAATAAGGAAACAAAAATACTAAATAATAGAAGCAATGAAAACTAACAGAGGCGGGTCTTCTCACGTCCTCTTCACCTCTGGGTAGCTTTATTATGGCTCACCCAAAAGCCGCAGATGCTGCTCCCTCGATGGCGAGCAGGTCGGAAGTTACTAGCACCTCGAGCCATGCTCACAATTAATCCATAATAATCCACATAAGGAAACAAAAATACTAAATAATAGAAGCAATGAAAACTAGAGGCGGGTCTTCTCACGTCCTCTTCACCTCTGGGTAGCTTTATTATGGCTCACCCAAAAGCCGCAGATGCTGCTCCCTCGATGGCGAGCAGGTCGGAAGTTACTAGCACCTCGAGCCATGCTCACAATTAATCCATAATAATCCACATAAGGAAACAAAAATACTAAATAATAGAGGCAATGAAAACTAACAGAGGCGGGTCTTCTCACGTCCTCTTCACCTCTGGGTAGCTTTATTATGGCTCACCCAAAAGCCGCAGATGCTGCTCCCTCGATGGCGAGCAGGTCGGAAGTTACTAGCACCTCGAGCCATGCTCACAATTAATCCATAATAATCCACATAATAAGGAAACAAAAATACTAAATAATAGAAGCAATGAAAACTAGAGGCGGGTCTTCTCACGTCCTCTTCACCTCTGGGTAGCTTTATTATGGCTCACCCAAAAGCCGCGGATGCTGCTCCCTCGATGGCGAGCAGGTCGGAAGTTACTAGCACCTGGAGCCATGCTCACAATTAATCCATAATAATCCACATAAGGAAACAAAAATACTGAATGATAGAAGCAATGAAAACTAGAGGCGGGTCTTCTCACGTCCTCTTCACCTCTGGGTAGCTTTATTATGGCTCACCCAAAAGCCGCGGATGCTGCTCCCTCGATGGCGAGCAGGTCGGAAGTTACTAGCACCTCGAGCCATGCTCAACAATTAATCCATAATAATCCACATAATAAGGAAACTAAAATACTAAATAATAGAAGCAATGAAAACTAACAGAGGCGGGTCTTCTCACGTCCTCTTCACCTCTGGGTAGCTTTATTATGGCTCACCCAAAAGCCGCAGATGCTGCTCCCTCGATGGCGAGCAGGTCGGAAGTTACTAGCACCTCGAGCCATGCTCACAATTAATCCATAATAATCCACATAAGGAAACAAAAATACTAAATAATAGAAGCAATGAAAACTAGAGGCGGGTCTTCTCACGTCCTCTTCACCTCTGGGTAGCTTTATTATGGCTCACCCAAAAGCCGCGGATGCTGCTCCCTCGATGGCGAACAGGTCGGAAGTTACTAGCACCTCGAGCCATGCTCACAATTAATCCATAATAATCCACATAATAAGGAAACAAAAATACTAAAAAATAGAAGCAATGAAAACTAACAGAGGCGGGTTTTCTCACGTCCTCTTCACCTGTGGGTAGCTTTATTATGGCTCACATAAAAGCCGCAGATGCTGCTCCCTCGATGGCGAGCAGGTCGTAAATTACTAGCACCTCAAGACATGCTCACAATTAATCCATAATAATCCACATAAGGAAACAAAAATACTAAATAATAGAAGCAATGAAAACTAGAGGCGGGTCTTCTCACGTCCTCTTCACCTCTGGGTAGCTTTATTATGGCTCACCCAAAAGCCGCGGATGCTGCTCCCTCGATGGCGAGCAGGTCGGAAGTTACTAGCACCTCGAGCCATGCTCACAATTAATCCATAATAATCCACATAATAAGGAAACAAAAATACAAAATAATAGAAGCAATGAAAACTAACAGAGGCGGGTCTTCTCACGTCCTCTTCACCTCTGGGTAGCTTTATTATGGCTCACCCAAAAGCCGCAGATGCTGCTCCCTCGATGGCGAGCAGGTCGGAAGTTACTAGCACCTCGAGCCATGCTCACAATTAATCCATAATAATCCACATAATAAGGAAACAAAAATACTAAATAATAGAAGCAATGAAAACTAGAGGTGGGTCTTCTCACGTCCTCTTCACCTCTGGGTAGCTTTATTATGGCTCACCCAAAAGCCGCGGATGCTGCTCCCTCGATGGCGAGCAGGTCGGAAGTTACTAGCACCTCGAGCCATGCTCACAATTAATCCATAATAATCCACATAATAAGGAAACAAAAATACAAAATAATAGAAGCAATGAAAACTAACAGAGGCGGGTCTTCTCACGTCCTCTTCACCTCTGGGTAGCTTTATTATGGCTCACCCAAAAGCCGCAGATGCTGCTCCCTCGATGGCGAGCAGGTCGGAAGTTACTAGCACCTCGAGCCATGCTCACAATTAATCCATAATAATCCACATAATAAGGAAACAAAAATACTAAATAATAGAAGCAATGAAAACTAGAGGTGGGTCTTCTCACGTCCTCTTCACCTCTGGGTAGCTTTATTATGGCTCACCCAAAAGCCGCGGATGCTGCTCCCTCGATGGCGAGCAGGTCGGAAGTTACTAGCACCTCGAGCCATGCTCACAATTAATCCATAATAATCCACATAATAAGGAAACAAAAATACTAAATAATAGAAGCAATGAAAACTAACAGAGGCGGGTCTTCTCACGTCCTCTTCACCTCTGGGTAGCTTTATTATGGCTCACCCAAAAGCCGCAGATGCTGCTCCCTCGATGGCGAGCAGGTCGGAAGTTACTAGCACCTCGAGCCATGCTCACAATTAATCCATAATAATCCACATAATAAGGAAACAAAAATACTAAATAATAGAAGCAATGAAAACTAACAGAGGCGGGTCTTCTCACGTCCTCTTCACCTCTGGGTAGCTTTATTATGGCTCACCCAAAAGCCGCGGATGCTGCTCCCTCGATGGCGAGCAGGTCGGAAGTTACTAGCACCTCGAGCCATGCTCACAATTAATCCATAATAATCCACATAATAAGGAAACTCAAATACTAAATAATAGAAGCAATGAAAACTAACAGAGGCGGGTCTTCTCACGTCCTCTTCACCTCTGGTCTATTATGTGTTCTATTATTGTGTTTTCATACTTTATTAATGATGGATTCCCCATTTGTAAATTAAGTATTATATATTTTACAAACCAATTATTAAGGAGTTGTAGGTGATTAATAAGATAATTTATGAAGTGTTAGTAAATTATTAATAACTTATTTAGATGTACATTATTCATGCATTGATATATATAATGATTTAGATATGCACTAATGGTTAGGGACTATGTTAATACATGCTTTATAAATGCGTATTAATACTGCAAGTCATGATTAATTAATGATTCATTAAGGTAGTTACTAGTCCTTAGTAAAGTATTTTGTGTGAGCTCATCTAAAGTGAAGACTATTTATGGGGAATCCATCATTCATAAAGTATGAAAACACAACAATGAAACACATAATAGACAAGCTTATTAATCAAGAATAAAACATTTATAACTGTTATGAACTGCATACTAATGAATTATTAATGTAGGAACAATGCTTTATAAATGATGAATTAAGTGTTTACTCATGCTTAACTAATGCTTCATAGTGTGTAGTTATTATAAAGTGCTACCCAATTTTTCAAAGATGAAGACATTTACTGTAATAAGGTGCTAGAGTGAATAAAATAGCATCACAAAACAATTCTTCACCTCGGAGCCCCCTACTGAGGACCAGGCTAAGCCCCAAATGTCCTGAAATCCTATGAATGTGTTATATATATAATATATTTTCTGTCTTAATAATTCAAACAATGACTAAACACCTTTTCTCTTTATAGCTGTAGCTCAATGCTCCTTTTCAGGTTAGACCAACAGCCTTTCAAAATCCTTCACATCCTCACAATTAATCCAAAATCTTTAAGAATAAGGAAACAAATAAATACAATACTATGAGTGATGCTAAACTAACAGAGGTTGGTCTTCTTCTCAAATTAAATCCAGACAGTTAAAATGGAAGAGTTTTCTGTTTTTGCTCAGTTGTTCACTGTTAACAATATCTGACTTTTCTTTACCACTCTCATCTTACCTGATGTGTCACTCAATGCAATGAATACGTCTTGAAGCAAACTTTGCGCTAATGTTGGTACAAAAAGAAAATAAAACTCCCAGAAAAGTGTCTGTGTGTGGTCTCATCGATGTACTGATCTATTCTGACAGTACCCTCTCTCAGCTTCTATGATGTCATCGTCCTTCTATCTCAATGGAATGGCATCATTGTGTTCTATTCCATTGACATGTCACATTCTGTCAACAGTGTCGTGATGGAGCTCATTTACATGTATCGTATAATGTGAAGAGCCATTACTGTACTATGTGAATCCTGTCAATCATTTAGCAGAGAATGATGGATGTTTGGATGGCCGATGAGTTCTTTGAGGATTTTTAGATTTTTTTGAAATAGTTCCTAATTGACATAATTTTTTTGTGTTGAGACATACTAAAGCAGAAAACACAAAAAACACAGTAAAAACTGATCAATACTACAAATTCATGTCAATTGGGAAAGATTTGGAAATTAAAAAAGTAAATCCTTCCAAACAAACACTCCTGTCTCACACACACGTGCGCGATCGTCTCGTTACAGGATCAAACGTGACAATATCAAAATACATATTGTCGTGTTTTTAAATGAACATATAAGCATGTGAGAACAAACTGCTCTTAACTGCAACTCTTTATTAGCTTAACTTCCACATGCACGTTAAGTACAGACCCCCTCCAGGTTCCCTTGCTTCACCTACATTCCCCTGGGTCCTAAGTCCCTCCAAGTACAGCTTCTTATCACCCTCTATGTACCAACATACATAACAAATACCACACATATTACGGTAATCAGCGTTGCATATGTGTCTAAACAAAGTACCAAAAAAAGCAAAAAATAAATGATTAATTTAAATTCTTTTTTTTTTTGTTTTTAAAGTTGTTTTGTTTGTAATATCTATAATAAGTGTCATGATTAGGCTTTGCCTCCTGTGTTCTGTGTCTTTTTGTAGTTCCTCACTCTACCTGTCTGCACTCCCTTCACCTGTCTCTGGTTAGTAATCAAGCACTCCCTCATTCAGCGCACCTGTCTTCCACTCTCACCTCATCAAGCTCACTACTCTCACCTGCTCACCTGTTTCAGTCACTATTTAAACCCCTGCCTCACACACACTCACTGCCAGATCATTGCTTCTTGTTACCCCATGTGCTTCATGCCTTCCTGCCCGGTTTTCCCGTCTGCCTGCCCGTTCCTGCCGGATTATCCCTTTCGTCTCCTGTCTTGTCCGTGGGTCCCCTGTTATGTCCTGTGAGTTTCCTGTGTTGTTTGTTTAATAAATATTCGTTTACACACTACTCTGCCTGGTCTGCACTTGAGTCCTTCGCCATGCCCCGTGACAATAAGCATATCATTTAGTTATCGCTACTGAGAATTTATCAAACAAAAAAACATGACGTAGATAGGTTTGCAGTTTTCAAGGTGTATATTTCAAATTGCATCTATTACACACATGAAGATAAAGTTGTGAACACTGGCTGAATATCTATTATCAGAATCATTCTAAATGTATTTTAACTGCTACTGTGTAAAGGGAATACTGCTGTTAAAAATAACCTTATTTGTTTAAAGTGTTTGTAAACCAAATGTTATTGCACTTTTGTTAATATAGCAGTACTTTTAAAATAAAAGTTCGCAATACACTACTTTTGAATTCATTATTGAACTTTGCGCATAACAATGTGATGAATCGAAAAAAAATCATGCAATTGATCGCGATTAAAAATTGTAATCGTTGCCCAGCACTAATAATTATTCATTAATCATTAAACAGTATTTGAAGTGTTATTTTGTATCTCCTTTCAACAAATCTGTTATTATATCCACACAAGTTTGAGTTTTGTTGTTTTTATTTAGAAACTTACTGTATCCTACCAATTCTGATATCCAAGAGTGATGTAAACAGATTTAAACAACGTAAGTCATTGAGAAGAAATCTGTTGATGTTACAATAAAAATAACTTCCTCATATCTACTGAAATACCAGGTTTCTTAGTGTTTATGATAAATTTACTCATTTAAGTCTGCCAAAGACTCAGTGCATTTATTTCTTATACTGTAGTGTATTTTTTCAAGGTTTTTATGCTTCAATGCCAGCCACAGTCATGGCCAGAGGCATAATATTTTTGGGTTGTCTGTACGTCGTGTCCTTTGTCATAAATTTATACATCCCAGGAACACAAGGATGAACTGATCAGATTTTGATGTCAATTCGGTGGTCACAAAATGCGTTTTTGGCCTTAACTCAAGTATTCATAAGCTAAATATGACAATTTCACACAAATGTCTAATAAGATAAAATAATGGAAGTGAAGACATTTTAAACAGACATGGATGTAAACTGCAACATGACTGGTTGGCGGGGGCATAGAACCGGGAGGCGTTCATTTCTAGTATTTCTAGTATCATTAAATCTCAGAAAACAGCAACAAATCAGCTAACATGGGTTGTCATCTTTGACTGTATGAATATAATATTATTATTATTATCAATTGTGTGTTTGCTAGATTAGACTGAGCCCTTCATATCTACATAGGATCAGGTCTTTTTCACAGAGCCCAGCATGTTGCACTGTTGTGGAAAATAAGTTCAGACCGGGCCAGTTGATGAAGTCTAAACTACTGTTCCCCAACTCTATTCTTATTCTATACTTAATACCTATTGGAGTCCTGATGATCTTTGAAGAGCGCACTGGAATCAGACAGAGTTCGATGCGATAGAGTTTATTCTTCAAGTAAAGAACACAACCCGAGTCATTCTCCGGACAATGACTGACTTATTTTGTTCTTACATAGTCTTATATAGTGTGGCTGACACTGGATTTGCCCTTGTAAGTTCTTTCTCTGTTTCCCTTTGAAATCACAGGTGTGTTTTTTCCTGTCGTGTGGGTTTGTTATGTTCGTATGTTTTTCTAATGTGTGTGTTGCATGTGCCAGTCTGTCATGGTCAACTTTATCTTTCTAGTGGGAGTTAAAAGCCTTTTCCCTGGTGCCGCCTTGCATAACATGACTCTTTATTTCAGACCAGCTCTCCCTCTCACAGCACCAGGGCCTTCTCTTGCCTTTTCCATGACAGTCTTACCATATGCATGCCAGCCTGTGTAGTAGGCACGCCAGTCTCACTATGCACCTGCTATGCTAAATGGTGACTAGATTAAAGAGTTGTCTTTAAAGAGCTGAAACCTTACCTCTTAACATCAGACAAAATTGTTCCTTTCTCTTTCAGCTGTTCTTCAATTCAAGCTCCTAAGAAAAACATTAGTGCAGTTTCATGTAGGAGCAAGGTACAGCAGTCTGTGTGGCAGTAAACATGGTCAGGAACTTTCACTTAGGCACAAATTTGCTCTTCTCACGATTTATAGATGAGGCCTTTTGTGAACTGGGCTACAATGGTTTGTCATTTTCAAAAACTGGATCCACAGAAAACAAAGTTCGGAAAACAGTGTTTTAGATATCGGCCCACATAGCACGTAGTTTCTAAGTAACGTCATGTAATTGAACAAAATTATAAGGGAACAATTGTAGTTTTCCTGTTGGTAATAAAGTAATTTTGAAATTAAATCACATCAGATAAGTGATGCAAAAGGCCCTCCATCTTCTCTGAAATGTCCAGATTTTTGCTCAGTTATGGTCATACTGTATCCTGTAATAGTAGGAATAGAATAGGTACAGTTAAATAATAACTACAGTATCAATGATCTCTTAAGTTCCTCCCAAATGTGCATCTTATTGCTCGGTGGGTCTTACATACCCTGTAATAATAGAATAGGTACTCAGTAGTTAAGAGGAGACACTACAGATGAACAGGGTAAAGATTTAACTAATAAATATCACCATGAAACGTCCAGATGATTACTTCTATTAATCATCTGAACACCGGATATTCAATATCAACATTAAGATTAACCCATAGTCGTCATGAACTTAGTTAATTTTGAAGGATTTGTTGTCTTGTGAAAATGCAGATGAACGCGTCATGATGTGAAGAGATGAAATAAAGAGTCTGTTGCAAACATGAATAATGACACCGATAAAGAAAATGAAGAGGAAACACAGAACATGAAGTTGATCAAATAAAGAATTTGTGACAAGAGCAAAGATTTGGAGTAAGATCTTACTGAGATTGTTTGGACGGAGAAATAAAACTTTGTGAAACAGAACTACCTAAAGTAAAATGGCATCTGTCAGATCAAATGACTCCCAATGATGCACTCTTTGGAGACAGAGTTGAAGCAGTAATAACTATAAAGATCCTTGTGTATTCTCTGATAAAAGTGACACATTGGTCGTATTAGATATTATTTTCTGTGCACGAAGTCATCTCAGGTCACTTCTCTTGACTGTGCGTTTATTTATTTGGTCACAGAAGGCAGCAGAAGTCCACTGACAGGCTACACAGGTAATCTCAGTGGGCTGTTACTATTTTTAGAGCCATTTGTTGTCTCTCTTGGTCTGCTGCTCTCTCACGACTAGACTGATACTGTATGTAAAGTTAGTGTTTGTGGGAAATGTTTTAAGCCTCAACTCATCAAAGACAATAAAATAAGATCATTTGAATATAAACATTTTATATTCTTGTGCACAACAGGACATTTTTAGATAAAGGTACATTTCCAATTCACTGAAGATCTACATCTCATAGTGATTCATATTTCTTACAATAACTGAAGTCTCAAAGTCTTGTCTTTAACCAAACCGATAAACATGTCATGCATGTGTAACAGCAATTGTGTCTCTTAGCAGATCTTTAAGGAAGTCAGTTTGAAGTCCCCTGTGATTTTGATGTAGCTGATGATGTCCATGCCATCACGATTGGGAAACTGTACTTCATGTCCATCAGGAAGCTCCACTTCAAACATGTCTCCAGTCAGCTTCAACACCATCTAAAATAGAAAAGATACAGTAAAACCTTTTAATTTTAGCAGACATCTCAAGATCTCTCCAAACTAAATCTACCTGCATGGCTAAATATCACTAAAGTTAAGTGAGGAAATGTGTTTCTTGTGATTTGGGTAAACTGACCCATTAAACATGAAAACAAATCCCAGCTAAACCTTCTTCAGCTTCTTTTTTTTTACAAAATACACGCATTCTCACTCCCTTCAGTCAGATTGCCTCACCTTGACTTCTGTTCCCCTCTGTAGGGGGTTGTGTATTTCCCGTTTCTCATCGGCCCAATGACCAGCAGCCTTTGAGTTGCAAACAAGAACGGCTCCATCAGTGTCGTCATGGAAACGAGGGTTAAAGTGCAGTGCCAGGTCGTCTGCACCACAGCCGAGATCGATCTCGAATCTGAGCGGATCAGAGATTATACAATAGATGTAGTCTTAATATTGACGTGTTTGCAGAGCATAAATATCACCGTTTTATTCAGTGAAGAAGCGAATATAAAACAAATGTTATGGGTTTGGTTGGCTCACCTCTCAGCATCGTGTGGAATTACCCCCTTTACTTTCAGCTGATCTCCAGCTCTTATCATCACGTTCTTCAATTCAAGTTGCTGAGAAACACAATTTTGCAGTTCAGGATTAACAAACCATTTAATTAGAAAATAAAAGATTGCTGTCATAATGGTACTCATATTTGTATTCTACACATTACAGAAGCAAAGTTAAATAGAAGCAAGAACAAAGCAGTCAAACTTACCATGCTCATTCTGGGTGCTGGTGATGGTGGACAGTCCTGGAGCAAATGGAAGATGTAAGAGGATGGTGTTGGCACACAAGCAGTCTTCTGCCCTAGAAGACAACAAGAAAGTAGCCTGACTGTGAAGTTTCACCCAATTTATAATGTGAAGCACAAAGGATTCAGTGATAGGACGGGTCACCGTTACAATGTGACCCGTTGATCATCATGATAATCAAGTAGCCCTTTCAATGCAGATGCAGTGATTTAATCATTGCTGTTGAACTGATTTAGTAAAAAAATATCAATTTGTCTCTTTAATCACAGAACAAGTTTTGAGTAACAGCTGGCAGTGACAATGCTAACTGTTTGAACAAACTACTCTGCCAAGAACTATTTAAATAGGTTTTGATTGGGAGCCGTTGTGCACGTTAAAGAAGGCAATACGTTACTGATTACAATGGAGCATAAACACTACAAGAGTACACTGTCTGTTTTCAACCTGTCTGTTAAGTTGATCCTATCAATTGAAGAGCATTGCTTTATTATTAATTATTGGGCTATTGTTCACAATAACGCTGGATGTCTCTTTAATAATTAATAATTAATTTTACGATTATTTTTTGAAGCCGTATACCAATCATACTCTCTCCTGTCTCTTTATACTGAACTGGCTATCTACATCTATCACTTCGGTTGTAAAACACTGAACCAGCTGTGCGTAAAAGCTTACTAGTGGCTCCGCATCAGAGCAGTGCTGCACGTCAGTGAGCAGCAGCTTTACTGATAAACTTGTGTTTTCATATTTTGCCGGTGCTTTTGGCTCAGATCTCGTAAGAAAGTTCACTCCGAGTTTCCCGCTGCTGCTCCAAAACAAACGATAAACTGCAGCCATATACAGGTGACAAAAAAGCTGATATAATTTATATGTATTCTTTATTTTAAAGATGCGTCTGTGACTCGGTGAACAATGGACTTTAATTTACCGATGGTGTGAACGTGTGTTTTGATAAAACGGTGTGCTTCGTATTTCAAATGTCTGGAAGTTCGGTTGTCAGGTAGAGTGTAACAAAAATATAAGGGTCGCTTTTTATAAAATGATATAAAAGATGCAGCCCTCCTCTCCACCCCAATAACTTTTGCACTGTCTCTTATACAAATGTAATCTGTGCTAATGGTTTGGTGTCACTGCACTCCAGGTCACATGTTAAAATAATCTAATCAGTGTCAATGCTGACTAAATAACACTTCTAGTAAATACTTTCAAAATATAGGAACCAAACTGTCAATTAGAATAACCTATTATTGTATGCTATGATAGTTGTATAGTTATTACAATTTAAAACTCAAACTCCATATATTCATCAGTGAGAATAACACAGATATCAATAAGGATCATGTGTATTGGTGGACATGGTTATCAATCAATAAACAATCCTGGCCTACATATCAGTAAAAGTTGACCTCAAGTTATCACAGTGTGAAACTGTGGTAACTGTTACATTAAAATAATAATTGTGCTACTTATCAGTAATATTGTCACATGACCACCTTGCTCGTCGTAGTTTCCCTCGTGGACTTTATGAACTGGAGCTACGAAGACGATTGATTTACGTAATTTTTTCTAGCTATATATATAAATACAATTTGTTTTATTAGTGGTTGTTTTTAATTAGTGTGGAACTGCAAATACATTAAAATGGAAGCGATTGAATGTTGACGTATTTTTGTTGACTCTGCCAAAAGAATATCAGTTCTGCAAAAAGCAAACTAAAAGGCTTTCTAGCAGTAGTAGTGCTAGCTTGTGTACCCACGTCGGTCACGGGACAACCGCCTTGCTCGTCAGAACGGCTCTGTTAATTGTATTGTATGATATACATGAATATTTTGTGAACATTCTGTTATTTCATTTCGGATGGCTTCAGTTTAGGCACTGAGTTTGAAAGTACTACCGGAAGTGGTAGTGTGGTATTATGTCTGAGTATTGACGCTAGTTTGACTAAATTAAAATGCTGCAGTTAACGACTGTGACCACTGGGGGGGCAGTAAAACCCCAATATTATACATTGAAGACTTTCTTTGAAGGAATAACATGGGCTTAATATTGGTTGATAACAACGTTTATACCAATTCAGAAAAAATATAGATACAGGTATAAATATCTATAGTATTCCGACAAAAAAAATGGTCTTTGTCTACAACAACTTCCGCTATTCTGCCGGAAGTGACAAAATAAAGTAAACAGAGGCGCTGCAAGTGGACCCAGAAATTAGGATAAATGCGACTAAAGGGAGCGATTTAAAAAAGACATTGTGCTTTGTATGCATACTAAGTGACATTTGTACGCGAAACTGGTGCGAAGTCAAACAAAGGTAAATCGTTTTCGGCATATGTTTGCTATTCCTCTTCCAAATTGCCTAACGTTACGTTAGTTACGTTAGCAGTTAGATGTTAGCTGCTAACGTTATAGCTACTGTAACGTTAGTAAGCCTTTTTTCTGTTAGCTTCCGTCACTACAAATAAATATATCAGTCGTTGTTTTTTACCGCCTAGATTGTTGTACGTGTTGCACGTTCAGACTCATTTAACTGGCCAACATCGGGTAGCTTTAGTTAGCATGCACTAAAAGTAAGCAGATGTTCGTCCAGCTGCTGCAGCAGCTACGTTAGCGTGTTTCACTGACAGCTCTGACATCAGTGGGATCGTCTGTGTTATTATGGGATCAATTCCAGTTGATACCAGTATTGTATTCTCCACCAACATGAGCTCACTTTAAATCACCTGTTGTAGTTTTAGCCCAAACTGAGCAAGCAAATTAACATAAAACTGTCTTGTTGTGTCTGTCTTAAGGTACAGTCTCACAATATTTAACGTGATGTGTGTTCATCACTCACAGGTTCACAGCGACAGGATTGACACTTTCCTGCAATGTTCACAGACATGGATTATGAACTGGAGGAGGACAAACTGTGAGTCCCAATTATGTTTCCCCTTTTTATGATCTGCGCCATTCAGTTATGTTTCAGCCTGAGTCCTGATATGAACTTTGCACTCATTCCTCTCATTATTGGACTACATGTTTATGAATTTTCTTATTAAAATGCAAAACCAGGATCGACTAAATGCTACAAATCTCAAAGTATGGTGTTTTCTCCTCATCAGCGGGATACCAACAGTACCTGGTACTGTGTGTTTGAAGAAAGATGCTAATAACCTTATTGGGATCAGCATTGGTGGTGGGGCACAGTACTGCCCTTGTCTCTACATTGTCCAGGTATGTACAGAACAATTGATCTGAACAATAAAGTATAAAATGTAAGAACATACAGTGTTTCTGGGTCATTGGTACCTGTGTTTTAATGTGGCTTCTGGTGTCTTACAGGTCTTTGATAACACGCCAGCAGCTCTGGATGGGACACTGGCAGCAGGGGATGAAATCACAGGCGTGAACGGGAAACCAGTGAAGGGAAAGACCAAAGTGGAGGTGGCAAAGATGATTCAAGCTGTACAGGTACACAAATACTGGGGATGGATTCACAGCTCTGAGTCCCACCAGGAAACTCTCAGATGGCTTATTACTTCTTCTACAATGTTTAGGATATACAATGTAGATTTATAATACCACCACACCACTAATGACCTCCTTTTGAGTTCAAAAGTCAAATTCAAGCACATATGGAGATGAATAGAAACACGCAAAAGGAATCAGACGTTACTTACATTTCTGCGTCCCACCTGGGCCGAAGATTTATCAGCGAATAGTCCGAAAGTTTACTGATTGTGGAGGCAAACTCGCCATCAAACTGGAAAAGAGGGACTTTACTGGCTCGGCAAGTGGTGCTGCAGGGGTCGGGACAATAGCCCATCGCGTTTAGTATAACGTCACCAGTGCAGGGTGTCTGTGTTTATTTAGGCATCCATTGTTCGCACCCAGAAAATTCCATGACTTGACACGACTGCATGATGGATTAAAGACGAGGTGCAACGTGGGATTTAAAGGATTAGAATGTGTTGCTGTTTCCCATTCAGGGCAAATGAATGTGCAATATGAACTTCACCCTCTGCACCATGAAGCTGGAAAAGTTAGCACATTATCAATTTTACCTCCTATAAGAAGATAACACATTGTATTTTAATGGTTAATTTTTAGATTTTATGAGATCAAATGAATGAATGACAACGTTTTTGTTGTTGTTGATTTTCACAGGAAGAAGCAGTAATCCACTACAACAAACTGCAGGCGGACCCCAAACAGGGGAAGTCGCTGGACATAGGTATCTCCTCTGTTAGTCGTGATTCAGTCCGTTCATGTTACTGCATGTGGATTATGTATTGTCATGCTGTGAATAGCCTTCTTGCTTCATCACAGTAACTTTTACTCAGTGCTGTTTGTGTCCATTAAACACGTTCGCTGTGTCTTTCAGTGCTGAAAAAAGTCAAACATCGCCTGGTAGAGAATATGAGCTCAGGCACAGCAGATGCTCTTGGACTCAGTAGAGCTATTCTATGCAACGGTGAGATTATTATTATTATTATGAGCATGCTGTATATGTATATGTGCATTTATGTGGATCGATATGAAGCTCAACTCCCGTGGATTTGCTCTACAGATGGACTGGTCAAGAGACTGGAGGAGCTGGAGAAAACAGCAGAGCTCTACAAAGGTGAAGAATAATCAAATTACAACGCTGACCTTCAGTGAACTGAAGTGTTGTAGTTTAGTGTGATAAGTAAGGTAACTGTTCATGTGGCGTTTTAATCAGATACACTGTGTTAAAGTGAGTTCCTGTAAAGAGTCTCCTGTTCCTGTTTGTTCAAACCGATGCTTCATTGTTGTGTTTGCTCGTAGGGCTGATGGAGCACACGAAGAGACTGCTCAGAGCTTTCTTTGAGCTTTCTCAAACTCACAGAGGTGAGTTACTGTGATCAAAATTAAACTCAAGCAAAGAACAAAAGCACAAACCATATCCTCTTAGCCGATCTCAATCTGTCTGAGCTTTAGTGTCTGATGTATCTGTATTCTAAAATCTACCCCTCCAGCGTTTGGCGACGTCTTCTCGGTCATCGGGGTGCGAGAGCCTCAGGCTGCAGCCAGCGAGGCTTTTGTGAAGTTTGCTGATGCTCACCGCAACATTGAGAAATACGGTATTCAGCTGCTAAAGACAATCAAACCTGTGAGTACGGATTCAAGATTGTCGTTGAAACCTTTGTGAACTCTCAGACCAAACGGATGGATGTACAAAAACACACACACACACTTGTTAGCGAGGATGTCTGCAGTTAATCCAACACTGCTCTGTTCTGTGGTGCATCTCATGACATCACTGTACGGTCTGTCTGACGTCTCGTTGTGCAGATGCTCCACGATCTGAACACGTACCTTCACAAGGCCATACCCGACACGAAGCTCACCATCCGCAAGTACCTGGATGTGAAGTTTGAATATCTGGTAAGGCAGCAGCACTCTGTGCCTTTTGGTCTCAGTGCGATGTACAACACGTAGCTCACGATCAGTCTACAGACAGACAGAATGGATTCTTTGTGTCTTTCAGTCGTACTGCCTGAAGGTGAAGGAGATGGATGATGAAGAATACAGCAGTATTGTGAGTTCTCGTTTTCATTCTATACACAAGATTTAGGGGTTGCCAATTATACAAATGTGTTGCTTCACGTCTCTCTGAGGAGTCTTCTACTCGTATCATCTGAAGCAGTGATTCGTGGGCTTCTTCCTACAGGCCATGGGAGAGCCCCTGTATCGGGTCAGCACCGGTAACTATGAATACCGTTTGGTGCTGCGGTGTCGGCAGGAGGCTCGCGCCCGCTTTGCCAAAATGAGGAAGGACGTTCTGGAGAAGATAGAGCTGCTGGACCAGAAACACGGTCTGTTGTTGTTGTTGTTGTTGTTGTTGGGCTTTTTTCAACTATTTTCTTTTTCCATTTACCTTCTCAGTCGATTGTAAACTGGCACTAGTGGTACACCGTGACATCTGTCTGATCGGTTTCTCTCTAGTCAACAGAAATGGGACAATGTCTGAAACTCACTCGCCATGTAAAGCACATTTTAATAGTGTTAGTAGTTCACTTAATAACATAGATCATCCTCTCTTGTCCCTCCCCTCTTCTTCACCTACAGTCCAGGACATTGTGTTCCAGCTGCAGCGCTTCGTCTCAGGCATGTCGCATTACTACGACGAGTGCTACGCCGTCCTGAAGGAGGCGGATGTCTTCCCCATTGAAGTGGATCTCTCCCGCACCACCATCAACTACGGCAGCCAGTCATTGTCCTACGCCGGAGATGATGATGATGAGGAGGAGGAGGAGGAGGAGGGAGGAGGAGAGGAAGGAGGGAGCAGCACAGAGAGACAAGCAGAGAATGGCGCTGAGAAACTGATCGATGACGAATGACAGTGAGTGAGTGAGTGAGTGAGTGAGTGAGTGAGTGAGTGAGTGAGTGAGCGAGCGTGCGCGTGTGCGTGTGCGTGTGTGTGTGTGTGAGAGAGAGAGAGAGAGATGAAGTCCACCTCTCTAACATAACTGTTCTTCACTTGCATCTAATGTCAATGCACTCACCAAGCAGCGGTCTTTGCAGTGGAGTACAGCAGTTTAAATGGTGAATACTACTAAAAGTTGCTGCTATAATGCTGTATGTTAGTTTTTCGTGGTGTTTCCTGCTTTGGATGCTCTAAAATCAACAGCTTTGTGATTATTTCACCGTACTTCTGACTGTCAGATCAATCTGAATGCTATGGAGGGGTTTTAATGTGGCAGAACAGGATTTATGTGATCACGAGGCGATGAGATTATGAGGTGTGCCTTCTTAGCTCTTAATGAAGCCTGATGGGCCGGGGCTGCGTGTCAATGTGCATATTGTGGATTGTTAAAGTTATATCTTGATATTAACTTTGTTTTTTGTTATTTTCTTTGCTACAAACTTGTCATTTTTTTTGGACAGGGATTTATTTAGCTACCAAAAATGATATTTTGTGGTGAATGTTGAGTGACACTTTCTCCTCAGCTTAACAAACAAATGGCACTACTGGATACAACATCTGAAGGTATTGTTGAAGATACAGACTGAATGAAGTTTGTTACATGAAGCTGTTACATTCCTTTGTCCTCTTTTCTTTTCTTTTCTATTCTTCTGAGCACGTCTTTAGTTGTTTCACAAGGGAGAGTCTGCAATTTGTGTCGAGCTCTGAAAAGCTTCACAACCAAAGTCTATTTTTAAAATGTTGTTCAATCTGTTTCACCTGCTTTTACTGCACGTTTTCAAGTTAAAATGTGTTTGTTTTTTTCTAACTCTCTTGTAACCCACCTGAATTGCTCTCTTCTCGTCAACCAGTAGTAATGGTCGTGTTTCTGTTGAGGAGGAGAAAGGTAATGGACACACAGAGCCTCACAGAGCTTTACCGATGTGTGAAAGTCATAGATGATGAAACAATACAAACACTACATGTAAATAACTGTGTACAAAGGGAAAGGGTGTATCAACTGTTGTTTTATTTGTTATTGTCATTTCCACTTTATTTATTATTTTTGTCAAAGTATATTTAAAAGCTTTTAATTAGAAAATTGGATTCTATTTTATAGTCAATATAATTCTCCTCTTCTGTGGCTCCTTGTTGCCTTCAGGGGATAAGATGATTTTGTGCATTTTCATGATTTACTCTTGGGAACACTAGGGGGAAGCATCACATCAGATAATACTGTCCTGCAGTCATCAATGACTACACCTTGTGTTGAATAAAAAAAAAACATATCGTTCGTGTTGTTGTCTTTTACTGAATAACTGGAACGTAATGAATCAGAAAGAGCTACTGTGTTATCTTACACAGATTGGTCCTTAGTCACCTAACGTAACAGCTTATCGGGTTGTACCATTAAAAAAAAGCCAATAGCCATTTTCAGCCATTTTCATTGCTGCCATTGTGTAAGTAGTGCATACGGATACGTATAAATACGTACGTGGTGTGTTTGAGAAGCCGCCAAGCCCCAGTGGCCTAATGGATAAGGCACTGGCCTCCTAAGCCAGGGATTGTGGGTTCGAGTCCCATCTGGGGTGAGTCTTTTCTTTACTGTGAGACTATAATGGAAAAATAATAAAATAGGCAGAAATGGACTAGAACTATTGCCATTGCTTATGATTACTTAGCGCTATGTGTCATTTTCAATTTTAATAACAAATCCCTAAAGGGCATATTGTTGTTCCCTTTTCCTCCGCTCAGCAGCCAATGAGGAAACGCTCCGCTCAGTTTACTCTCAGGTTTACTCGGACTTTCCCTCCGCCATATATCAGATTTTCTCTTCGCCTTGAGCCACGTTTGACTGATCCGCGTCTCTATTCTGCAGTTAGATTGGCTTTAAACGGCATTTACACAACAATGCGTTTAACAAAGAGGCTGTATGTCCTTCTGTTATTTATTGTGGCTACGACCTTCGCCTCTCCTGACAGTAAGTAAGCCACGTCTATATGAAATCACGGGTTGTTGCTTCAGGATCGATTCAGGATTTAACAAAAATTGGTTCACTGTAAGCATGCATGCACTTTTGTATAAATTTGACTGGCTCGCTGTCAACTATTATGATTCTGAAATTAACTGAATAGCCTGTTTTCTTGAGCTATTTAACGTTACATACAGGGTAATCCCCACACTCACGAGGGCTCCTTCCACTGAAATGTTTAGTTTTAACCTTCATTTTGGTTTATATATTTAAATCAATTGTAACATAAGCAAATGTAGAAACATTTAGACTATGAAAGAAGAGAAGGACACAATGCAGACATGCAGGGTGGGATATTTTTAGTGAATGGGACATCTAGTCTTGTGACCCCTTAGTAGAGATGTATTCTAGGAGTCAATATCCCCAACTTAATATTTAGTTTTACAGCCATCAGTCTACATGATCTTGTATAGCCATTTTGTTTCATTCATGTCCTCTTACTGGTGTATGATTTGTTCTCAGAGATGACAGCAGCCACGGTGTACTGGGACCCTCAACACAAGGTTGTCCTGCTGAAGGAAGGGGTGCTGGAGACGGAAGGGGATGCCTACGGTTATCTGAATGATACCCTCTCAAGTACAGGCTGGAGCGTCCTAGAGATCCGTGCCGGGTATGGGCAGACCCCTGAAACTGATGAGGTGACTTTCTTCCTAGCTGGCTACCTCGAAGGCTTCCTCACTGCCCAGTAAGTGTGATGAATGTGCTGTCATGCTCGCTTTTCCTCTAGAGTCCTCATCATGAGTTCGTGTCTCTATCTCAACATCTGGTTATCAAAACAAATATCAGTAATCAAATTGGTGATTGGTTGGTTAGTATGTTGATCAGTATGCGTCTGATTAGAAACTTGGAGATAAGAAGCTTTGACCTTTGTCACCTTCTCTAACAATTAAGAAATGATAGACAGCCCCCACCAGCCTCCCTCACAATGCAGTAAAAATACAAAATCCTAGAGATAATAAACTACTGACTAATCAAACATTATCAAAAACGTTGTAACATTCTGATTACATTATTTTAGTATTCATGCATATTCTTTCTCCCCAGGCAGATGATGGACCACTATACCAACATGTATCCGCAGCTGATCCACGACCCAAAGATCCTCGGCCCAGTTCAGAGTTTCATGGAGTGAGTCTGTTTCGTTTTCCTTTAAAACATTAAAACCACAGCAGCAGCACCGCAGTCACATACAGTACACAATCTGAGTCCCACAGCACTGTCACAATCTCTCATATCCTCTTTTCAGAATTGTTCCGTTTAGCTCGGACTGTGGCCAGATATTTAAGCTCTGTAAGATTTCTGTCATGGCATTCGCCTGCTCTTGACCCGAGTTTAATGTAGTTCATTCCTGAAAATTATTACATTGTCAAATTCAGCAGGAAAAGGAGAACAGAGACAATATTATTGTTTGTTTAAGTAACTTTGGATTGTTTTGATAGTGCAATGTTTGACCTCAGTTTAAGTCAGCTTATTAACATGTATCAGCAGAGCTTTTGGTCATGAGCTCAGTGTTTGTTTCTTTACTTTTAAGTGTTTTACTGTAAATAATTATAAAGAATAATGTCACTCTTGGGCTTGTAGGAAGCAGGACTCGTGGACCAGAGAGCAGGTAAAACTGAACAAGAGCTCCGATCCTCTGTGGAAACACGCAGGCTTCATCGTGGCTCAGATGGATGGACTGCAAGCGGGAGTCGCACACTGGGCAAAGCAACAGGGAAAAAAGGTAAGAAGGGCACTTAACATTAACATTATCTTATCATTGCAATTTAACTCTTGTTTAAACAGGCTCTTAATAGCTCATGATTTCAGTAATTTTAACTTATCACTTGTTTTGTAAGATATTTATTTTTCGATTAGTGGCTGTCTCACTATGGAAGCAACACTACAACTCATTTTCATTTTCTGACAAACAGCTGTTTATCTGGCCTCCTTCCCATAGCCGCTGTCCCTGTTTGCCGTCCAGTTCCTGAATGCAGTGGGAGACCTGCTGGATCTGATCCCAGCCCTGGTCCCCACCTCCAACCCTCCGCTCAAAAACTACAAACTTCCAGGGATGGGACACTGCTCTGCTCTCATCAAGGTCAGAGGTCAAAACATGTACAGTAAGAGGTGTTCCTCCTGTGCACAATATGTGTCTTGTATCAGTAAAACATCAGCTGCAATCAGATGATGCTAAATGCTAAATAAACAAAAAAAAGCAGCTACAAACTATAAATTAATTTCCTAAACAAATACACTGGTGCATTGGCAGAATGAGAGAATATTATTCTTCATCCTGCATCTTCTTTAAAGGCTCTCTCTTTGCATTAGTGAAGTCTATAAAAGTGCTATGTCCTCCTCTGTGACCACCACATTGTTCCCAGAGACGCAGTAGTGTATTTGTGTGTAGTGAAAGTTTAATTTGCTACATAAACAAAGAACTCCCACACACTCTTGTGTTTGTGAAAATGTGTGTAGTGTGGGGTAAGCCTTAGTATCAGAGAAAGTGTGCAGAGTCCTCTGTCATAAAATATATTTAGTAACAGTAATAGCAGAAATATTACTATAATAATACTTTTAAGGAGTGCAGTATTGTTCGTGGTTTAACTTATAATCACACATTTCTTTATATTATAGTATTTGTTCTCCATCAATTGTTTATTTACTTACTTACGTCATTGTACCTATTTGTGCCATGTATGTTGTTTTTATGATGTTTTATTTGTGAAATTCACATCACATCACACATACATGAATTACAATTAATGATGTAGCTGCACCAACATAGTAATTCATTCATTGAAGTTAACGATATCCTTTATTTATATTATATATACAGTAATATATATATTTTTTTTGCTGCATTGTTGAGCACTGCCACATTTACGACACACATTCCAGTCGTTTCTGCTGACACAGGAATACCGTATTGACTGTGGAGTCTAACTCCACACTTCACTGTTTTCCTCCTCAGATGCTGCCCGGCTTTGAGAACCTCTTGTTTGCCCAC